>CM056379.1:62406304-63006304 GCA_029718625.1 Synaphobranchus kaupii
AAAGACACAACATACCTTCCCATGAGTGATCAGTTTAATTTGTACTTAGATCAGTCCTGTCTCTGTACACACATACATGTACGGTACACTAGTGTGGTTGCTAAATTCAACTGCAGTTTACTAAGAGCAACAGGTCCTGGGGCCAGTTTGTTTTTAGATGAGTTGGTTGAACACTTCAATCACTTTTAAAAAAAACAATCATACTTGACTCAACAGCTTATGAACAGCATTCTCCCAAAACTCTTAATAAATAATGAAAGGATTTAATTGACATTATGCTGGCTTGGATCTTTGTCAAAAATTATTTCAGGTGTATATAGCAGTATAAAAGTCAAAAGTCAGTTATAGGCTATTTTTCAAACATGATTAATTTGTTTCTGAGATATCGAATGTGGTTGCTGCAAAAAAGTAAAATTTAGTGCACCACACTCGATTCTCACCCACGGGTATTAGCTTCTGTGTTGCAAGTGTAGAGAATGCAGGACCCTGGCTCACACACTCCTTTCCTGCACAGTTTGTGTGGCCAGTTGCCTGGTGGTGAATGCAGAAATCATCAATACCTCGGTGGGCCAGCTGTTTGTGTACGAGCTGAAAAGAGAGTCGTTCCAGAGCGAGTTCAGAACCTTCCAGACTGACTTCATACCCTACCTCACACACTATGGTAAGACTACCACATGACTCCATACCCTACCTCACACACTATGGCAAGACTACCACACAACTTCATACCCTACCTCACACACTATGGTAAGACTACCACATGACTTCATACCCTACCTCACACACTATGGTAAGACTACCATACAACTTCATACCCTACCTCACACACTATGGTAAGATTACCACACAACTTCATACCCTACCTCACACACTATGGTAAGACTACCATACAACTTCATAGCCTACCCCACACACTATGGCAAGACTACCACACAACTTCATACCCTACCTCACACACTATGGTAAGACTACCACACGACTTCATACCCTACCTCACACACTATGGTAAGACAACCACATGACTTCCTACCCTACCTCACACACTATGGTAAGACTACCACATGACTTAATACCCTACCTCACACAGTATGGTAAGACTACCACATGACTTCATATCCTACCTCACACACTATGGTAAGACTACCATACAACTTCATACCCTACCTTACACACTATGGTAATACTACCACACTACAACAGAGCTTCTGTGGAAGTCAGTTGGAATCTGACACTACAAATATTTCCTTGTGAATTCCAAGAAGATTTCAGGGTATAATTGGATCACTATTATGTCTAAGTAGTTCAGTTTGATAAAGAGGGAACAGAAATCAGGATACGGTCAACATTAGTTTCAAATATGGGCCAGAGAAAGGAATACAGTTCTGGGTTTTATATTTATCTTAGAGTAAGGACACAACAAAACTGTAGTGAGGCAGATGTATCCTTTTCAGTGAACAAACCCAGGAAATGCCATGGTATAATGTACAAAATTTAAAAGAAATCAAAGCAATCAGGTTTGGTTTTACCTTACTGGTGTATTGCAGGAAAACAACAGAAAAAGGTCAACTGAAGATATCACCACGATTGTGCTTTGTTAATCTCAGAAATACCCATTAAATATGTTACACCCATATGTTTATTAAGTTATTGTGTTAAATACGCCTGTCAGATTTGTTAGGAATTGGTAACCTTTTTTTTTTGGAAGAGAAACTCTTGGCTGCTATTCCTACTGTTCCTCTCCTCTCATTGTATGCATTTCATGTGGGAAACCAGGTCCAATCACCATTCATCCAATGGCATTCAAGTGCAACAAGGAGAAGGCACCAGACCTCCCGCGCTGGCTCCGTTTCACCCAGAGGAACACGTCTGATAACGGCTTTCTCTATGGTACCCCCCTAGAGGAGGACCTAGGCAGGAACACCATCGAGGTGACATCTCTCAAACATACCCTGATACAAATAAAATATGGTCACAAACAATAAAACACACAAGCTTATGGATATAACGAAGATGACAATAATTAAATAATCACTGTAGAACATTATACTATTAAACAATATTCGATCTGTTTGAAACCTCATCTCAGGCTCTCAGTTTTCGAGCCTGTGTTAAAAAAGACCATGTTTCAGCTATTATAGTATATTTGATTTAGTGGGGGATCCAGTAGAGTGCTCTTTTATTGATTTATTTATTTAATTCATATTTATTTTTCCCTGCAGATCACAGTTGTTAACAAACAGACCTATGACACCTTCAGGGAGAGGCTGGTAATAAATGTTACAACACCAGGTAACTGAAGGTTATTTTTTGATGTGAGATTTAGATAATGTAAACTGACTAGTAAAAAAAAAAAAAGATGTCAATGACATCTTATTTTGCCTCACTTTTGCAGGGAAAGAAATGCCCTATCAAGCTGAATTCTTTATCCCGCTTAGAGAGATAGAGAAGGTGCTGCCTACTACTATCCAGGAAGATATAATGAAGGATGTCCAGAGGATGTGGGGAACTGAGAATCTGGAATTTGTCAACATCACTTCTGCGCTGGACAGGGGTGGACGTGTTCCCTTACCACTAGTGGGACACCATGAGGGGTAAGAATTCAACAACCACCTGTTGGGCACTTTCTGTTCACATATCAAACATCATTTAGGTGTCTCAGTGACCTGGAAACAGAAATGTTTTATTTTTTATTATCTATTATTAAAAAGAAAAAAAGTCCATATGATAGATATAATTAATATTCAGCTGCTCTCCTGTGAAATATTTTTAGATTCAAAACTAAAGTAGTTTTGTGCTAAAATGGTTAATGAGAGGTAAAATCGAATAATTTCAGTAAACATACAACACTACAGAAAATAAATAGTGAATCAAGAAAAAAACATTTAATGTAGTGTTGTCAACTGGACTAAAATATAAATTTGGAATATTATATGCCAAAAGTAACAGATATTCAGTTATATTAGAACATGTATTGCAAAATGTGAATAATTGCAATTCCATAAAATATAGGATACATTTAGGCACTTCTGCATATGTGTTTTATGTCTACAAGGGGGTGCCAGAAGGGTGCAAAGGAAGGTAACGTTACACTCAAAGATATTACATAAATAATGATGGATAGTGACAAAACAGAAAGCAAGGTTGGTTAACCATTTTTACTATAGGTAAACAGACTGACAATATTATCATTTGTAGCAACAACCTGAAGTAAACAAAAACTAGACTATCACAAAGTAACATGAACACAGTGTAGATCAGGGGTGTCAAACTCCAGTTTTGGTAGGCCACAGACTCTGCTGGTGTGATTAAGGAGTGATTAATTAAAGTCAAAAGATTGGCTAATTCACACGCCTTGTTCTCAAGGCCTTAACTGGCTGCTGATTGAAAGGAAACCACAAATAGTTTCAGGCACTGTGACCCTCCAGGACTGGAATTTGACACCCCTTGTCTAGATCACATATGTTAACCTAACAATTAAACCATTATTTTATTATGGATCTCAACATTCTGTAAGAATGACCAATGGAACAAAACAGACAACATTGTGATGAAAAACAGTGTTGTTTCAGTTTGGCAGCATTAGCACAATCCTTTTACAGATTATTTGCCAAGCACAGGAGACGATCCAGTTGGTTAGAGGCAAGTGCCGCACTTCCTTATTTGCAATGTTCCCTGCGGGCTTGGGCTTGCTTGAACAGAAGTACCTGGAATGCTCAGGTATTTCTGTGTTACTTGTGCAATGGTTTTCCACCATGGGAGAGGATTGCATCATCAGATCCTTTCTGATCACATAATTTCAGATACTTTATTTCAGGCTGCTGCAATATGAACTGCCACTAGAGGGGATTGGAGGAACAATCTTCTGGCCAAAAGCACACCATGCTGTCACTGGGTGGACAACAGTGAATCTATGCCCACAACAGGGCTGTGTCTTAATCAACTGCCTTCTATACTATTGAATATGCTAGTTCAGTACACAGGATGAGAACGTTGTTAAGTAGCCAAAATGTTCTCTAAATGTAGTGTACTTAAAATCCCAGGATGATGTCCAGGTCTACAAAGCTGATACTAGTATTTGTTGCATGCTGCATGTCACTAAACTGTATGCAGTAAGCACTAGGCTATACAGTATGCTAGTACACAGGACACAGTAGGTAGATCTTATTCGGACACAACCCAAGTCTCAATAGCAGCCCCACTGCCACGTGGCTACTCGGTTATTACCCCGATTTGTACTGTCTGCTGTTTCACCCTCTCCTGAATCAACAATGGGCTGTCACATACCCTGCCAGTCACAAACATGACATCACAGTGCAGTACTTATGATTGACCAGGGGTGCGTCCCAATATTCTTCACTCCTCTCCTCCTTTCCTCCACTCCCCCACTACCACTCATTTCCTACCTGGAAGTATGCAGAACTGCCTGAACGTTTTGAGTACAAGTAGTTGCATCTACACTATACAATGTACCTGGCATTGCGGTTTGCGTTGAGACATGAATCAATTTGTAACCATTTGTAATTAATATGTAGCCTAATCAGCAACACTAGATTAGGACAGAAAGATCGGTTTCCGGGGCACGGAGGAGAGGAGGTGGTAGTGTAGGAAGGTGGTGCATTTTTTGAGTATTGGGACACACCCCTGTTGTCCTCCCCACGCCACCATAAACCTTTTTTCAAGTTTCCAAGCCAATACTTAATGCCATTTTAAATCTAAGTCCCACAACTTGCATTATATTATTTTATAAAAGCATAATCTTTCTTAGTTCAAATAATCTAAAAACAAACTGTTTTAGCAATGTTTGATAACTGTTTAGTTGCCTAATTTTGACCCTACTATGTTGCTGTGAAGTGTAGCTATACATTGTTGATGTTTATGCAACAATGTTACAATTTTGAGTGTTTTATGACATAAATACAAACCAGAAGTAAACTATGTAAACAAATGAGAAGTTTATTTCTGGTTTGGCACTAAACTGAAATGCTTGAGCACATCTTAGTCTGAATTAACCCTCATTTGTTAACTGAATTAATCCTAAATCTGTATGACTAAATCCAGGAAAATAAATAAACCATAGCTCTGTTTGAAGCAGAAATAACCTGGAAACTTCCCTCTCTATTCTGCTGGGACCTTTAAGGTAGTTACAGAGTGTTTAAAACAGGGAGCAGACATGTACTTGCTGACCCTTGCCTTTCATAGTCGAGTGTACCAACCCCCCTTTGTAGACTACATTTCCCATCATTTTTGCGTGCAAATTGCAAAGAACAACGGTGTCCTTCAACTCTGTGTCCACTCTGTTCACCTTCTACTTTCCTACTGCATGGCGTGACCTGTAACTCCACGCAGAGGGGGTGGGGGTGGGGGGGTTTGAAGGGGATGGCTGAAATGTAGCAAACATTTCCCCCTCTGTGTGAATCAGCACCCTTCTCCTCAGTGCCTGCATGTATGTACATTTGCGTTTGCTGGCTTCAGCTTGAGGAAAGTGTGTATTTTCAGGGTGTACGTGAAATTGGGCACGGAGCAGTACTTCTCCAAGTGTTTGCTGAGGCTCCAGAGCCCGGGCCACAGGCTGGAGTGCGAAGCGACGGGCAAGAGCTCAGGGGACTGCTCCGTGTGTTCATATTCCAGCAACTGCGTCGACTGGTGCAAGTCCGTCTTGGTGAGGCCTGCGTCTGGGCGGTTTCACTCCGCACCTCACGCTCCCCGAACTTGCTTGTTGTACAGATTTAAGCGAAACGTCCTGCCTATTATTGCATTTTAATAACTAATTAAATTACTAATTTCATTTAAAAGCCCTTAAACAGTTTCTGATATTTCATGCATGGACTGAAATATGACAATAAAAACCATGGAGGTCCAAAATTCCTGTGCAGAACATGGCATGGGCAGGAACCATTCTCAAGAAGGGCAGTCAAGATCATGGCTGTGACCGAATAATGATCCCTGTTCCCTGCCCCATGTCCCTTGTCTACTATGTGCCCTCTCCCCTCACTTTGCAAGCAGTGTGCGAAAGAAATTCTGCAAAACTCTTTCCAAACTAATAATTTTTATTGAGAATATCAATCAGTTTACATATGACAATGGTTACAAAGTGTAGATTATGAATTAAGATATAATTAACAAAAATAAAAAGAGAGTAATTCTTGTACTACAAGTTTTTTTTACTCAAGTAGTTTTTACTTCCGGTTTACTTCCTCAAATTGTTGGATGAGTGTGCTCCTGAATCCCCTCAACAAAACCCCGGAAATAAGGGTTTCATCCTGGGATTTTAAGTGCACCCACTTGTGAGAAAAAGTTGCCCAATCAAAAGCTTTCTTCCAATGTTGACTCAAATATGCACCCTCAAAGGGGCGAAGGGATTATATTCGGTCACGGCCCATGTCTTTCTCACATCTCTCATCTCTCCCTCTCTGTTCATGCCGTGTCTCTGACTCCAGATTGACCTGTCCAGACCCGTGCTCCCCACTCCGGCCCCTACTCCTGGGTCAGGGGTCCTGGATGTGGGCGATTTTTACGATCCACCCGAGTCCCTTCCGAGCCGCGACTTCTTAGCAGACTACTTGGTGACGGTGATCGTGCCCTTGGTGGTGGCCTTAATCCTGTGTCTCATCCTCACCTACATCATGTGCTGCCGGCGAGAGGGCGTGTATGTTCCCAAGCACTTTTCATGAATCGTTTGGGCCGGGGGAGCTGTGGGGTTATTTCCCCTCTGTGTCTCTTCTGAAAACACCCATTAAGCGACATTTACAGTGGAAAACCATTTGACCCCATATGAAAACACGTGGCACCACATTTTAGCCAATGAGGCTTTAAAGTATGTGGCATCCTGCTAAATTATATGCTCGGAGGCTGCATGCACAGCATAGCTAGAGAACCTGGAATTCTTAATCCCTGAAGTAAAAACAAAGATGCTCCTCTCACACACTTAGTAGGTCATTTACGTTGTTATCATTTGGCTGAAAATTCCTTCCAGTTGTTAAATGCGTTGTTTCAAATCATACGGCTGCCAATTGCGTTCATACATTATATCCTTGATGATAATTCCAATATCAAACCGACTGGGTATTCCCTGCTTCTAGAACTGATCCAGCATCAGCTAACCCAACCACAATCTTTATTGCATATATTTAGTGAAGAAAAGATGAAGCTGAACACGAGTTGTTACTGTTGTCTTTACCATCTTATTTTATTTTTCAGGGACAAACGAGATGCAAAGACACCAGAGTAAGACAGCCATTCCTTTCACTCCCTCTGTTTGTTATGCATTATTTTAAAAAAAATGTTTTTAGGAAAGCCTGCCTCCAGTTTCTTGAGTAGTGTTCTGTATCTTCATACTTAAGATTTTCAGAAGTAAAGAAAGAAAAAAAACTGAAAAGTTTAATTCACTTTCATTTATTAGGACTGGGAACATGTAGCCTGTTATTTCAGGTGTAACCCAGTTAACATTTGAAGGGAGCTACCAAATCTAGATTTCTCAACCCCCATCCTGAAAGGCCACACAACTAGACTGTGGCCTTTTCCAGCTCTTATTAAACCAGCCAGTACAGGAAAGGGATGTTAAACAGTTAAGTGGTACGTTTATATGAGAACATGGGTACTATATTCATATTCATGCGTGCATATCCCCACTCGGACTTACAGGATTCAGCTTTACCATCAGCGCGCCATCCACAGCAACACTGATGAGCTCCGGAACATGGCGGGAGGGCGGCGCACAGTCCCCCAGCCTCTGTCCACTCTGCCCATGTTCAATGGCCGCACTGGAGAGAGGATGCCCTCCCTGCAGAGGCCTTACCGCTCTGACAGCTCCCAAATCCCCCTCATCATGGCACAAGAGTGAGTGTGTCCGTTTCCCTGAAACACTCCTGCCTTTCTCTCTCTCTCTTTTTCTCACACCTACCCTCAGTTCATTCTACTCTGGAATGAGCATCGCGAACAAAGTTTGCAAAGGCAAATTCTGTCTGAGAACCTCTCGCTGTAGCCGACCATGGTCGGCTAGCAATCATGCGTCACATACTCAACCAATCACATGCACACACCTCTAATGGAGCGCCCTTTTTAAGCCAAGAATCAGTTCTCTCTGTACTGCTTGAATGCTGATGCGCTGCTCTTTGTTGCTTATGGCTTGTGTTAAAAGAAATTTGCTGTCACCCTCCACCACCCCAGCTTCCACCTGTTGTTTGGATCTGCTTTAGTATGGGGGGTTTCTGGTCATCTCCTGTTTGGCGGGGGGAGATGCCCGTGCTCTGGAGCAGTACTAAAGCAGATCCATTCACCGCCAAACTAAAATAATTATGCAGCACATTCATTCATTAAACATGTCATTTAAATACGTGAGTTGTCCTGACAGGATTTACATTTTGGCATTTGGCTGGCACTTTTATCCGATTACATTTTTTAATTCCCTTCATTAATACAGTTGGATATATTACCGTAGCAAATCAGGTTAAGTACCTTGCTCAAGGGTACAATACAAAATATGCAGTAAAATCTGTGGAGAAAGTCAGTCAGAGCAACATAAGTCACATCCTTTTGAACATACAACTAGGGGTTGTTTTTTAATTGATTGATTAATCAATCAATTTTTAATGTCTTTGTTGGCAAGTTGCTTTGTAGCATAAAGGGGTTCCCCAAATTTTTGAGTGGGCAGCCAGGTGAAAAAAAGTAGCCAGCTAGGGGTGCAGAGAGACAGATTTTCCCAATTACATAATTTTTACGAATTAATTATCAAACCTTCAATACAAGTCTAAAAGTAGCCAAACAGAGGTGTTTAGTCAGCCATTTAGCCTACAACTGGTGCTTCGGGAACTCCTTGATTAATATAAAGACAATGCAATAATCTTTTAAGTAATTCATAGCTTTTGGAAATGGAAAAGTACACTGACGTATTGCATGTACAATGAAGACAGAAGATACATACAGTACATAATCCATCTTCCATTGTAATAAATATCAAAATGGAAAATAACAAGAATCAAATTGGAATTAAAGTTTTTGAAATTAATATATTAGATACATTTCTTTTCCAGTTTAGTTTGGTCTGTTCTTTTAGCTTCTCTGAACCACATTGTTCTTTTTGCTTCCACTCAAAATAAAGCTTCTCAGATTTGCTTACTTAGGGAAACCATGAAATGCTTTCGCTGACACAACATCAATACCACTCACATTCACTGAGATGGAGTTTTCTTATGGAATTACTTAGGTGAAGAAAATGTGGATAGTTATGGTTGCTCAGGATTCAAACCCATCACATTCTGGTCAATAATAAGCAGTACCAACTAAACTCACATAAAGGCTCACATACAGGGCACTGAAACCCACTTTGAGTGGCTTATGTTATCTCACATTATATTTATTAAATCTATTGCTGGCACAGCTATTATTGACTACAACAGCAACTGTTGACTACTGAGAGCACACACACGCACACACACTAACCTAAGTGTCTTCATTTATTTTCACAGGGACCCGAATACTGATACACTACCCAGGTAAGAATCCAGGGGCCTGTATCACAAAGCATGATTACTGAGTTAGCTGGATAACTGCACTGAGTAAAACCCGGAACCCTCCCAAATATGGAGAATTGACTGAAGTAAAAAGAGCTGTTCAAGGTCAAAAAAAGGGCTGTTCATCCATGCTTAGCCTTGAGTCATAATCTTTGGTTAAGAAATGCTAGCTTTAGCTTCATGTAATCTATGCATTTTCAAAATAAATGGTTGTGTGGTGAGTAAAATCATACTACCAACTATGGCCAGAAGATGGAGATATCTAATTGAGACATTAAGGCATGAGAGGAGGGAACAGTACTAAGTTGGAAGCTTTATATTTTGTTATCTGGGCTTTGTAATGGCCAGAAATTCTGAGAATTCCAAGAGAGAGAGTGGAGGGGTGTTGATGTAAAGCTTTGGTACATCAGATATCAACCCAATTGAACACGTATGGGAGATTTTGGACCAACGTGTTAGACAGCACTCTCTCCACCACCGTCATCAAGACACCAAATGAGGGAATAACTTTTGGAGGAATGGTGTTCCATCCCTCCAGTAGAGTTCCAGAGTTCTAGACTAGAGGTAGAATCTATGCCAAGGCGCAATTAAGCTGTTCTGGCCGCTTGTGGTGGCCCAACACCCTACTAAGACACTTTATGTTGGTTTTTCCTTTAATTTGTCACCCGTCTGTATATGAATAGGAAAAAAACATGTAAAATACTTTTTTTTTTTCCAGATAAAAAACACCCAGAGATGAAAATGTTTACTTCAACATCTGGATTATGGTGAAGGGCAAGTGCCAGAGTAAAGATTTTTCCATGGCTCTCTCTCCTGGCTATATCCTTATTAACCCTTTCCTTTTCTTTTCTTCCATTAGCATAGCATGTCTCTTATAATATTGAATCTTTATTGATTAAAAAGTTTTCCGAACTTGTTTTTATAAAATGTGGGTTGGGCTTCACATTAGAGGATAAACAGATTTGAGTTGCTGCAGCAATACATTTTAACCCTCAGTTTTACATATCAGTACCTATATACATTACGACATGCACAACCCAATGCTAATAAAGGTATTTAACTTAACAGGACTGATTTAACAATTAAACTTTACAAACACCAAGCTCATAATATTTAATGTAATAACATAATGTATGTTTGTTTAAATTGGTCAAGTTTAAAATTATCAATGGTAAGGACAAACTTTTAGCCAAAAAAAGTCTGTAACTAAAGTGCCTTCAGAAAGTATTTCCTGTTTCACGTTTCACATTTTGCATGTTACACCTTCAAATTTGAATGCATTTAAATATTTTCCCCTTCACCAATACAATAAAACACATTTATGATGCAAAAATGATTTTTTATTCAACAACATAAAATAATTACTCATTTTAAACGTATTAATCACACACAATTTGTAGATAGGCCTTTGGCAACAGAAAATACTTAGGCTATACCTCCTTTTTTCCCCCGAGTCTTCTCAGGTATGTCTGCATGAGCTTTGCACATTTTGGAATTTTTGGAATGCCCATTCCTTCATGCAGATTTGCTCTAATTCTGCCAAATTAAAGAATGTTGATGGATAGGCATTTTCAGGTCATACCACAGATTTTCACTGGAATTATGTCTGAATACCTACCTTGTTTTTAAGCCATTCCATTGTAGTATTTGTTGTGTGCTTTGGGTCACTCTCCTGTTGGAACATGAATCCTCACCCTAAACACAGATCACTTGCATGATGCTGCCAACACCATGCTTGAGGGTAGGGATGGTGTTACCTTTCTGTGTTTGGTTTGCGGCAAACAGCAATTTGCTTTTGGGTCTCATCAGACCACAAAATCTTCTTCCAGAAGGACTCAGGGTCTGTCACATGGCTTCTGGCAAACTCCATGTGTGACTTCATGTTGATGTTTCTTCAGTCTAGCCACTTTCCCAAAGAGGCTATGGTGAAGAAATTGTTGATGCCTGGATAGTGTCTCCTATTTCAACCAAGAAGCTCTGCAACTCTGTCAGTGTTGTAGCTGGCCACTTCGTCCCTTCTCTGTCAACTGCCCTTCTTGTCCGATTGCTCATTTTTGGTAGAACAGCCTGATCTCAGTATTGTTGGGGTTGTGCCGTATTTTTTCCCTTTTTTTTATTATTATTATTTTTTACAATGGACTTAATGGTGCTCCTATGAAGGTCCAAAGCTTTGGCAATCTTTTTTAAATTTTCTCCAGCTTTTTGCCTCCTAACAACTTCATCTGGAAATTCCACAAGCAGTTCATTGGTCTTCATGAAAGCATGACTGATCTGATCTGCTGTTTCAGTTGCGAGACCTCACAAAGTCAGTGACAATTATTCTTCAATCAAGCAATTCAATACAGGTGGATTCAAATCAACACAGAGAGACTTTGTTAACATATTTTCATCCCTCAATAAATGGAATGCACATGGCCCAACTTAGGTTTTTAACGGAGGGAAATACAATTGGGTTATTTTCATGTTTTAAAAAATAATAATTCTGAAGATATCTAAATACTTTATTTAATTTTGATAATATAGTGAGTTACCTATATACGAGTAGAAATTAAATCCATTTAAATGTATTATTCGATTTTGCAACATAGCAAAACAAGAAATAACCAATGGGGGTGAAAACGTTCTGGAGGCACTGTGTAGGCTAGACTACCTACTGCAAACTTCCGTAAGGTCAATTGGAACTGTTCAGAAAATTTGCACTTTTTTCTGTGACATTACAGCAGCACAATAGCAGTCGTAGCCTACGGCTCAAATAGGAGAGCTCTCCATTGTCTCGTTTTCCGGAATGACTATCCCACTCCACTCTTTAAAGCGTGACGTAAATGGTAAAAAGACAAGTAATATATCATAGATGAAATGACCCCCATGAAAAGGCAAGTGTCATGCAACGCAATGTCAGTTTCAGAAATGTTGCTAGAGGCATTGCATTACGAAACAATGGAATAAATTATAGCCTACAATATTATTGCTATCCGGGAACTAACTCGCCATGTGCCACGAGATAGCCTAATCGCTAAAACTGATGAGAGGTCATACAGCCTTTACACCACTTATTTTAAATGAAAATATTTTTTTACAAAAAATATGAACATAAGACATAAATTCCACTATTACCATTTAAACCACTCACCAATTGTGGAAAAAAATAAGACCAGTGAAGAATATGCTGCAGAGATGTAGCTTTGAGTCCGAAATACCGAAAATGATTAATTTAACTTACCGTAGGCTACATTAAATCAAAGAAAAAATCAAGCTGAACTTCCCACGGCCAAGTAAAACATAACTTTTAATTTAAAAAATATGCAGAGCAACAAAATGGATGGATATAATTTTTCTCAGGCTAAAAGTGAACATTAAACAAAGAAACCTAAATCTCTTTCCGAACCGAAAACTTTGCTAACAGGAAAATGACAAACAACAATCCAAGCCAATAGTAGCCTATGTCATAGCCTACCTACCTACACGCTGTCCTCAGTTAAGCGCGCAACCCTTTTGACAAAGTCCACATTTTAGTTTTTCAGAACAGAGGCTTGGATGAAAATGATCATTTGACCCGTTCTCATTAAACAGATTGCTATAGTAGAACCTTTAAGAAATTCTGCAGAACTTTCTTTCTGCGCTTTTAGGTAGCATCGCGAAGCCGATGACGTCATTATGTGTGTGTAGCCTACACAGTAGCCTACAAACGGTACTTTGTTTGATACAAAGTGCAGCCAGCAGCAATACCCTACATTAGACCGTGAACGGCAGTGAAGGCGTTAAAATCTATCAACATATTCGTCTCATTTGGGAGACCGAACGTTTCCTCTTAATTGTAAATTAAAAATAATGGTGGTCCTTTAGTAGAAAGATTCTAAACTGTACAAAATCTTCTTACTTCACGTCTTGTTTTTGTAAGGTCATTTCAGTTTTAGTGCCTATGCTTTTGTAGGATATAGACCGTTACAGAATTCTTTACAGTAGGTTTTGACAATCTGCCGGCTTTACAATGAGTCAGTACAGGGGCAGAAGGGGTTAGTGGTCTAAAGGAAGGAAATACGCTTAACGTAGCGTAACACCAAAGCAGCTTGTAGCCGACAGAGAAGTTGTATTTCTTGTACCCTAACTATCTGGGCCAAATGAGAACTGGCTCTTGAATTAATATGTCATTTTTTAACTCAAGAAAGTGAACTATACCTTTAAATCTTATGATAATAATAATAATAATTATTATTATTATTAATGAAACAAACCGCTTTGAAGCTGATGGGAACTGCAAATTACATTTTATGCTGCATAATGCATATTGGAGCAGTTTACCAAAGCTGTTGAAGAACCAACCCTCGTATGCCTGTCCTCCAGATGAACTGACAATTAAATAGTTTTGATTACACTGCTATTGAATTCTTGTCTTGATTTTACACTTAGCAAGTATGCTATCATCTGTTTAGAGATATTCATTAAGTGTAAGCTATAGAACCAATTGAACAATTTAAGTAATTTAACAACTAATGGAGCTTAGTTCAGACTGCTGTCTGAAAATATGTTCAAAGATATAATTTGAACAAAAATATGTTTAACAGCTTTATCTGTGTATTTGTACTTATATATGTCCGACAACACAAAACATGTATAGCAGATTTGTTTCTTGTTAATTTGTTAATTTATCTGGTAGCCTCTTCTCCAGAAAAACATAAAAGACTATCATAGTTTTGTAGATTAAACACACATCACAGGAGAAATCAAAACAAAAATACAGATCAGAACAACCATTAAAAAATAGTGCTGGAATATAAGCAGGTGCCAATAGCCTAACTATCACAGTGTGCAGAGTTGGGGTCAGTTAAATCAGCCAAGTCGTTCATTTAAATTTTCAGTGATTTGAAATGAAACTCATGAATTGAAAATACCCATAATGTTCTGTGAGGAATTATAATTAATTGAATGAATTGAAATGGAATGGAATTAACTCCAACCCTGGTCTGCACACAGAGCCTACCAATGATCCATAAGCCCATCACACAACACCGCATTCACACAAAACCAAACAGCAAATACAAATGTAATGTCAACCTGCACCACACCCATCAACTGTGATATGAAAGCACACCAGATCACACCTAATGGTCAAGAGTATCAGGGAGTTAAGGTGAAGTCTGAGCAGATGTGTTCCATCGAGTAGCCCTGAAAGCAGCTTTAATATAATGCCAACAGAGATCAGTGTTCTGGTAACAGCTAAGTCACACCTAAATAGAGTTTGACTGGAATAAAAACAGCAATTCTGGTCCCCCCCTGGAAATGGTATGAGAAACTGCAATTACAATCCTGGAAACTTCCAATGGAATGTCTGTAAACTGTTGTCTATGGGTTTAGGAGCTTAAAGACCTCTGCTTTTTAACTATACTGTTAAAGTACATAAACAGCTTCATTAAGCGATAGCTAAATAACACGTCTGTGGTGCAGCGATGGACCAGTGCAGACGTTGGCCAGGAGTCCTGTTGGAAGGTGCATAATTATGTTACTGTGTCACCCAGGGAGGGAAGGTTTTGGTCAGTAGATTATCCCCCACTTCACCACACAGTAGCGACCAGTCCTTTAGCCAATCAGGCACCTGAAGTCCGCCTCTACTAGCTATGGAAGAATTGCAGTGCTTCAGAGCAATGGTTGAGCAGCTCATGTGTTGACCTGCTGAGTGACAAGACCTGGTGGCCGACTGAACATGCTTTCAAGGACACGCATGCTTGTCTGCTCTCTGAACTGAACATGCTTTCAAGGACACGCATGCTTGTCTGCTCTCTGAACTGAACATGCTTTCAAGGACACGCATGCTTGTCTGCTCTCTGAACTGAACATGCTTTCAAGGACACGCATGCTTGTCTGCTCTCTGAACTGAACATGCTTTCAAGGACACGCATGCTTGTCTGCTCTCTGAACTGAACAAGCTTTCAAGGACATGCATGCTTGTCTGCTCTCTGAACTGAACATGCTTTCAAGGACACGCATGCTTGTCTGCTCTCTGAACTGAACATGCTTTCAAGGACATGCATGCTTGTCTGCTCTCTGAACTGAACATGCTTTCAAGGACACGCATGCTTGTCTGCTCTCTGAACTGAACATGCTTTCAAGGACATGCATGCTTGTCTGCTCTCTGAACTGAACAAGTTGTTCAAGCAATGGGAAGGGCCAACATAGGATACATACAAACACATGGGCATTTCAAAATGGGAGAAAAGTAAAAATAAGTTTTAGAAAATGGTTAAAATGAGGACATAAATAGGGGTAGAAAGTTTGGTGCCCCTGTGTGGATTGCTCACAAACAGGTATTTGTCTTCATTATGTACACTTTCAGAGAGAATGACCAGCACTTGCAAATTAGTTTTGAAAAAAGAATATCTAACTTTCTTGTTATTTGGAAGGTAAGTATTAGGGACTCTTCTTTTATCAATCATTTTAAAGTTACTTTTTATTTGAAATCTAGCAGCCGTATCCAGAATATTTGCTGATTTTTAAATAGCACATTAATCTTCTATTTACTTTTGTCATAATTTAGCCTCATGGAAAACTATTAGACAAGTACTTCACTGAAACGCCTTAGTAATTCAGAGCTAATATGACTCCCCTGCACTGCTGACACCCAACCAAACTGGAGTGTTGAAGTGGCCCCCATTTAAGGAACATTTGAGGAGAATGATGAGATTGCAACCAACATGCAAGAATTCTGGAAAGTATTTTGCAGTCCAGAGGTGAAGAGGTGAATAGTTAAGAGATGTTCTTTCTTTATCATAGTAGTTAAATAAAACACCTGTAACAGGTGCAAGTTGTCCTCTATTTAAGACTAGTGAGCAGTCAGGGGAGAGAGTTCAAGATAATGTCACAAACATCAGGTAGACCACTTAACATGCTTTATTTCAGCATCCAAAATAATTAAAAACATCTCGAATTATTATACATATACAAAATAGGTACAGATCCTCTTTTTAACCCCCAAAGTGTCTGCTTCTCTGATTTTTTTTCTTAGTCTTTTCATTTTTTTCATTTTCATTTTTTAAAAACCCTTCACTAGAAAGAAAACAAACAAACAGGAACAAACGGGTGAAAGATGTGTATTGCCAGGAGCCAGGAGATGACAACAGAAGCAGTCAAAAACAATCAACAAAAACAAAACAAAAAATAAACAAAATGGGGTGAAAGTGTAACAGCAATTGGTGAAAAAAAGAACTGAAACAAATCAGCTTGCTTAATCTACATGAGACATGCTCACATGCATCATATCTACAATAACCATCTTTCAGCCAAACTCTGCTGTAGAGTCTTTAACTCACACTTTATAAAGAAAAACAATTGCTAAACTCTGACAGCAAGACATTTCTCAAAATGTGTAGCACCAAAGATCCTGTAAGTATAATGGACAATCATATATGACTAAAAATATATATTTTAGTACACACCACAAACAGGACTTTATGAAGAAATAGCACCTTTGACAGCTGTTTCTTGCTTTTTCAACCATAGTTCTGCTGTGCAAAATCTGACCTGGTGTTTTTATGGAATACTCTGGGTAACATGGATTTCTTTGCTGAGGTAGCCATAAGATTTCAAAATAAAGTCAAACCCCGGTTTCTCTACCATTTCTCCTGTGACTTAAGAACAGCACATTTCCGGTGATAGTTTTCCTTGTGATTAGAACAACAAGACACTTCACTGTCGTTTTTCAAATTTATTTAACACCAGAAAATGGTACATAGCATTTGTTTTTCATTGTCCTTCCGAAGTGGTAAAAAAACGGCAAAATGTCACCTGTATCTCATGTTTGTTCTTTCTTTTTTTAACTCCAGGGGGATTTTACACTTTACAAGTATATATTATTTTCTTGTTGCCAGAGAAACAAATGATTCTTTTAAAGTGTCCTTGATGTTGGTGTCAGCAAGAGTAGTGGTCCCAAAAAAGTTTGTGTTTTTTTTAATCGATAACACACAAACACGTCCTCAGGAATGTAGTTTTAAGCAAGTTGATCAATTGTGGCCGAATGAAACTTACGTTTTTAATGGATAGAAAAAGACTTTAGAGAGATGACTGCTAGAAAAAAAAAAACATTTTCAAGTCCAGATTTCTTTTTTACAAGAAGCAGACAGGGCCAACTTCAATGCCAAATTCCTGGTTGTTTGCACCAACATCCATAGGAGCGATGTCAATAATGGGCAGACGGGATGTTTTCGTTGTCTTGTAGTCAATGACCGTCTTGCCCCATGCGCCAGTGTGTGACTGTAAGAAGGAGAAAGAAGAATATGAGACCTGGTAAGAAATCTGTCCTAGTCTGCAGATACATTTTTCATGGCACATGTACTATTGCTGCATCGTAATCTATGAACCATGGTAGGACTGTATATCAATAACTCCTAACATGCAGTTATCATATCCCTAAGATACTGAAACCACAATTCTCACCTTAGGGCTACCTACAGTAGCCTTCCTTGGTAGGGCTCTGGCAGTTCCCAGCAACTTTAATACTGCTGTGTGACGGATAACCTGCTGCCTCAGCTACAGTATGAGGTGAAAAGAAAAAAGAAGACTCACCGTGCAGCCATCCTCGCTGACGCTGTATGTGAAGCGGCTGTTGCCCTCGGCTCTGATCTCGATCTCGTTGGAGCCTTGCAGAAGCAGGGCCTTCTTGAGATTGCCGGTCTGCTGGTCCATGTAGGCAATGCTGTTCTTGCAGTGGTATGTGAGGTTCTGGGAGGCCTCGTTGGCCATCAGGCGCAGGAAGGTCAGCTGGATGTTGACATCCTCAGGATCAGAGCCCTCACTGCCATACTGGAACTGTGGGAGGGGGGGTTGAGGGGATGACGGTTAGTGCAACAAAGAAGCCACAACACAATGTACGTACTATTGAAGTAATTACCTTTTCTATGTATATGTATTCTAATTACACAGCCAATGTTGTGTTGAGGAAGAAATACACCCCTAGTTAATAGTGCTTGCTTGACCCTCACCTGGAAGCCCTCGGTCATTGATTCGCCGAACCAGATGTGCTTCTTCTCCTTGGGGTTCTTGCTGCTGTACCAGTTCTTCTTGGGAATTTCAGCCTGGCTTGGAGAGACACAGGTCTGGCCTGTCTCCAGGTTGCAGTAGACCTTGATGGCATCCAGAGCAGAGCCCTGGTTGGGGTCAATCCAGTATTCACCTGAGTAGAAGACAGAGCAGGCCTGATTATCAAGCCACCATTTTTTTAAAAATGCAAGAATGCTGAGCATCAACTCTGGGCATGAACTAACCGCTCTTCCAGTCAGGGTGGCACATCTTCAGGTCACGGCAGGCACGGACGGGGTTCTTTTGGGTGCCCTCAGGACTGCGGATGTTCTCAATCTTCTGGCTCAGGGTCTTGAGGGTGGTGTCTACTTCCATGTCACGGTCACGCACCACGTTAGCGTCATCGGCTCTGTAACTACGGAAGGGATCAGGGGCCTTCTCCTGGGCAGGCTGGGAAATGAAGCCAAAGTCAAATCCACCACCAGCAGCGCCAGGGGGGCCAGGAGGTCCAGGAAGACCAGGAGCACCCTGCGTGAAGAGAGAGGAGAGACAGAGAAGGTTAGAAGCAAAGCCAAGGCTTCAAAGTAATGCTGCAACCTACAGAATGTGGGGGATTTAAAGCAGGTCTAAACCCCAAACATGAGGGGTCAAATTGATTCACTTACAGCAGGTCCCATTTCACCAGTGCGACCACGGGGTCCAGGGGGTCCAATGGGGCCAGGCAGACCATTCATGCCATCTTTACCAACAGCACCAGAAGAACCAGAAGGTCCCTAGTTAGGGAAGAGAGCAACTAAGATTGGAATATCTTAAAATATATTTTCACTGCACAGAATTTAAAACAAAAGCAGATGTCAATATACATGTGAGAGTTAAATTAAATATTAACTGTCATCTCTGTGTAGAAAATGTGTAAATATCATGTTTATATTTAACAAGCACAAGTTTTATTTCTGTAGTTCTCAAAATCCGGACAAAACACTTTAAAATCTATAGGTTTTAGCATGAATCTAATTGGTTGTTCAACTGGAAATAACATGGGTACTAATGATGTGAAAAGGGAATTGGATTATTGTTGTATGTCAGAGTAGTGTGTTACCAACTTGTAATAGTAACTATGTAATGATGATATTGTAATACTTACCCTTGGTCCAGGGGCACCAGAAGGCCCAGCAGGTCCTTGTTCTCCATGGGTTCCCTATAAGTAGAAAAATCACAATATCTCACTGAGTACTATCTGGAAATGAGATTTACAGTTATCATGACAGTAAAAATTGACTTCTGGGAGGTTGAAAACAACTATATATTGAAAGAAAAGAAAACAGCCACTTAAATGTCTCCTGAGTGATTGTCTATGAAGACTAACAGACTTTGTGTCTTTCACAGTATCCCAGTGTTCATAAATGTTTGAAGGCAGAGTATTGAATAATGTGACATCCTTTTTCAGTGTCTGAGAGAGCAGTCCACGTTCGTAAAATAAAATGCATGTTTTCCAATGGGAAGGATGGCGTAATGATGCATGGGTCAGAGGCCAAACCTGGATGGCTTGGTTTATTACATAGTTGTGTACGTGGTTAAGTGTATGTGCTGCAAGGACAGGCATGTCCGTGTGGAGGTCTTTACTTACAGCAGGTCCGGGAAGACCCTGGAGACCGCTGAAACCTCTGTGTCCCTTCATACCTCTATCGCCAGACTCTCCTGCCTCACCCTTATCACCACGTGCGCCAGCGGGACCCTGAAAAGAGGAGCAAACGGCCATTAACCCATATTGTATAAGGGGAATAATTAAATAACATCTGGTCACTGCATTCATAATGAGGTGGTGGACGTACGGCAGCACCACGGGCACCAGTGTGACCGGCAGGACCAGCGGGACCAGCAGGGCCCTAAAGCAGAGAGAGGAATACAAGGTGAGAAAACAATAAAGTGTCCCTGCCACCTTCACTAAAAGCTGATCAGACTGATTAGTCAGGCATCCACATTTAAACGGTATGAATATGTATAATTCTTAACATTCAAGAGCTAAAACATTTCCGTCTTTCATGTAACTGAGACAAAATTGTGAAACAATCATACTCCAGCAATTGGAAATGTAAGTTTAAATCAAGACACTTACAGCCTCTCCACGATCACCAGTCTTGCCAGATGGACCAAAGGCACCAGGGGCCCCAGCAGGTCCAGGGGCACCAGGTGCACCAGCAGGGCCTGTCTCACCACGGTCACCCTACCGGGAACGGACATAGAATCAAAGTGGAATGAGCTAAACCTCACTGGCACAGATGATGGGTAAGGGCACATTTTACAGTACACAGAAATTTTGTTTGAATACATCAATGTTCTTTGAATGAGCAGGCTTACCTTGGGGCCGGCGGCACCATCGCGGCCAGGAGCACCATCATGACCAGTGGAACCCTAATAATGGACAAGGGCATGTGTTAAGTGTCAGGTGTGTTGAGCTCAGAAATGTAGAGCCCTGCATTTCTGAGAACAAAGTAGGAGAGCTGAAATAAAAATTAGGACCAAGTTGCCACATGTAGCTCACCCAGGCCGGATGTTGTTTTAAGTCCTCAATTCACATATGATATACATCTAACCAGGGGCATTATGGATTTAACAATCTGTACAGCTTGTATATGTACCTCCTAAGGCCTCCTGTAATGCAGGTATGGTTTCACCAACAGTGACTAATGTACTGTAAACCCTGAATCTGATATATGCCACTTAATAAAGAGGTTTTTTTCTACCTCACGACCAGCTTCACCAGGAGCACCAGACAGTCCAGGGGGTCCCATGGGGCCAGGGGGTCCACGCTCACCAGAGGGGCCAACAGGTCCCTGCTTACCGGGCTCTCCCTGTTGGAACACAGATATGACAGGTAAAGGTTAGATCTGGAACCTAAAGAAAGTGCAGCACGGAAACGATTTCACTTTAACCAAACACCCTGGGCTAAGCTATTATAGCTGTTAATTAACCTATAGCTTTATGGTACCTATCAATCCATAACAACATCTATACACCTGTGATTTCTATTTTTTTTATTGTTTGAACTTTTATCATAAAATGCTTCTTTTTTTTTTGCCAGACTGGGCCCTATAGCCTAAACATTACAAGCTTGGCCGAAGATTAGTTAGCTTTGTCCGACAAGTTTCAGTCATATGTGATTCCTCAAACTGTTCCTCCCAGCAATATGCCAGGTTCACAGGCTCCCAGTTGTCAGAAAGAGATGGGCTTATATCAGCGCTAGCTCTGCTGAAGTACTGTGAAGTCTGTATTGTGGAATTTACTGTCACAAAGTGCATAGGGGGAAAGGCCATGTTTTAGAGAAAAAATATACCCTCAATGGGATAAGGTCACCCCTATTTAAGGAGGGAAACTGCTGATCTAAGAAATAGCTGACAATTGGATTAATAAACCATTAAATGAATTTAGGAGTTACCTTAAGGTGGGTCTTGGAGCCCAGGTGGCATTTCAAATCAGAAAATAACCTCTAAATACACACTATCATCAAACGTTCCATAACCAGTCCATAGACAAGCTAACACATCCCAGTCTGAAATTGGCATTGATATATGTATGGTTTTAATTCCTGGAACAGAGTGATTATCGCAAAAAGAAAAGCGAGATAGCCTGGTAAATATGCTAGCCAGCAAGCAGGGTGGCCCAGTCAGCCATGTGTCAGAGACACATTTCCCCATTCATAAAACCATAACATAATTCCCCTTTACTGTCTCTGACTAGATTTCCTTTAATTGTTGCAATGCCCAGAAGTTGACTATTAATACACCCAGATTGTGCTCATCCAATCACATACCAGTGTGACATGCACACATGGTGAGTCATAGGGACACAAGCCATTAAGACTAACAATGTGTGACTCTACAGCAGAAAGAACGATGGGCTCTAGGAAGTTGAGCCGATGGCCATTCTGTGGTCTCATTCTGAATGACTAATGTATCATCAGAAGAACATCTCAAATTAAAAGATGCTTTACCAATGTTAGTAAGATCTGTGCTACCATTCCTTGTGTCTGTGATCTTAATAGAGGACTGTGCACAGCCAACTTGCCATTCATGGATGCAGACAGTGGTTATATGATGATGGTCTGGTGTAAGAATACACACTTCAACAATCCACCATGATCATGTCTTCAAGCTAAGCATATTGGATGCCGCTGATCTGGAAATAGATATCGATTCTCTATTGCCCAATTAAGCAGCATCTTGGATCTGAAATCCTTGGCCACAGATTATGGCATCATAGAGGTCTTCCACGGCATGCCAACAACTGACTCCTACAATCAAGTTCATCACCAAACTAAACAAAACCAAATTTTCTATTAAGAATTTGACTCACCTAAAATGCTTTTAAGCTAGGGTTCCTATTTAGAGCTCCTATTTAATCCTGTTTAATCCAGGCGTTGTCTATGTATGCACCCAGGCTGGAGTCAAAGGTCAAAAATGGCTGACCCTCACCAGACCTCTTGTGAAAATGCTTCTTCATTGAATTTTAAAACCTAAATCTATTTTTCATGTAGAAACAACCTGTCATTCATCAATAAATTGGTGAATAACTGTCCTTTCTTACTTCACACTCCAGACAGACTGTATTTCGTCATTGGTGAATATTAGTGACTGACTCATAAGACAATCTTTATACCCTGCTGGTGTACTGCTTTTATAAAAATGTAGAAAAGGGCAATGTTTAACTCTTTTCTAAAGGTAGGGTCACTCCAGGAATATCATTGAATTTCATGCTGAAACAATTTCATTTAGGGAGTTTTCACTGTTGTTAAAATGAGAAAGGGTCCGATTTGACCCTGAGGGCAACAGGAGCGTTAAAGAGCCCACACAGACAAATCCTTGAAATTCCAAGGTGTATACTTGCAGGAATCACAAACAGGTTTCTGAGAATAAGATGAAACCAGTCCAGTCTGGAAAAGTCATTAGTGTGTGTTATCTTTGTATGCTTAATCGGGAGCTAAGCGTATAACACTCACAGATGGGCCGGGAAGGCCACCGAAACCACGCTCGCCTCTCTGTCCAGGCAGACCCACAATACCACGCTGTCCAGAAATACCCTGAGGTCCGGGGATACCAGAAATACCCTGTGGAAGAGAAAAGGCCCAGCTCAGCATGTCTTCCCCACAGCACCACAGCGCATCAAAAAAACCACTGAAGCCTCACTTCGTAGAAATGATACAGCTTGATTCGTATTTTTACAGGAGCACAGAACACTCATTGACTTTCTGCACTCTGTTCATTATAAAATTTCCGGACTGTTCGGATTTTATATCACCCACATTGGGGAGAATTAGCTCTGCGCTGTTGTCACGGATCTAAAGGTGCAGGATCTACACCATGATGTGTGAATAGACCCTTTTCACAGTTAGCTCAGACTGCACAGCATGCAGGGTCAGGGGCCAGAATGCCTGTGTCATTTTGAGAGTACTTACAGCAGGACCATCAGAACCAGCAGATCCCTTCTCACCAGCAGGTCCAGCAGGGCCGGAAGGACCAGGCTCACCAGGGCGGCCAGCAATGCCAGTCTCACCACGGTTACCCCTCTGTCCTTCCTTTCCAGCGGGTCCAGTGGGGCCAGGGGGGCCGCCATTACCCTGAGAGGCAGAGAGAAGTGAAGTGAAATGAGAATTAGATGTGCTGTCATAACATATGCTTTGCGGTATGGAGCAGTGCTTAAGACATTCAGCAATATGCACTTGTGCTCGTAATCTCCATCACTGGACGGAATGCGATGGAATATACCCAGTTACTCAGTAATATTGGTGCTGAATATGGTCTGAGATATTACTGATTAGGGTTAGGTGATGTTTCGATGATGTTTGAAGTTAGAATAATGCCTGAGTCAGTTCATATTACATGGTGGAAATTTCATTAATGTTGTTGAAGATTTAAAAAATGTGATTATGACATGACATTAGATCAGATTGCATGTCATGCTTGTGTGTGAGTGGGAATGAAGACACTTACAGCAGGGCCGGGAGGTCCAACTCTACCAACAGCACCAGGGAAGCCAGTAGCACCCTATAAACACCAGAAAAAAAACAGGGCTGTTCTCCAATATCCAGTTTCCCTCACCAGATGGCAACATGCAGTATATGTCAACAAACAAAAAAGACATCACATTTTTCAGACACTATTACCCAAATTACATTTTATACATGTACTGTATACACCTGGATATTTTACTGACACATTTTAGGTTAACTGCATTGCTCAAGGGTACAATGGGAGCATCCCAACAAAGCCACAATCTTTGCATTATAAACACAGTTCCCTAACCCTAACTTTCTAACAAATGCTAACCTACAAGTATATTTTGTGGATTTTGTAATGTACAGAATTCAGAAGCAACATTATACTGTAATCAATACATACTGTATATGTAAATGTTGTAATCAGTACATGTATGCAAATGTGCTACATACACCTTTTAAATCTACACTATTTTATTTAAATGTAAATTATTCTAATTGATCAATTTCTTTAATTTCTCACTAAATGTAATTGCCAATACAATCTTTCATTAATCTAATTACAATTTTAATTTGTACAATCCTTATTACACTGATTGAAATCTCCATTTCAGACTTTCTGTGTTGATTCTGAGGTATTTGTACTGTTATTTATTCAATAGAATAGAGGATTTTAGAGGGAAATGAGCTGATACTCACAGGGGATCCAGGAGCACCACGAGCACCTTTGGGTCCAGTGCTACCAGCAGAACCCTGTAGAGAAAGTCATGAGTTAATCAATCAGCTTCTAACAAACACAAACTGCAAAGCTCCTATTGTATTACCAATCTTTTTTTTTCAGGAGGGGCCATTCGATTAAATTACTGACAGACACTCATGCATTAAAATTATTTTCCCTGGCTTACAGACTACCCAATGTATTACAAGTTACTCAACGTACACAGGTATGTGTACATTGTAGTAATGACATAGGGTTATTTCACAACTACAGAAATGGTACAGTTGGCCAACTTGTCCATAGTTACACCTATGTTCACACTACAGACTCGCCCCAAGCAGTCAAGCAGGAGTAGTTCTGAGAGTTGTTTATGTTTGAAGGGAGTGAGGACAGAAGGAGGGGTACCTGGGGTCCAGAAGCACCAGCAGGGCCACCAGGGCCAGGAGCACCAGCATCACCCTTGGGACCACTATCACCAGTCTCTCCCTTTGCACCAGGCTGGCCATCAGCACCCTGTAGTAGGGAAAGAGAGTGTAATGTCACACATGGTCTTGACAACAGTTGGTTTTTCATCAGTAAGTGTTTGCTGGTAACTGAAAGCATACTGACATAAGAAGGACATATACATTGAGCTTTAATAGAATATAAATTCTACTTATTTTTTTCTCAATTAAATACAACCACACGATTTCAATTTCCACAAGCCATCCAGGCATTTTAATATATTCTGTACTACAGATGGGGCTAAACAAAATGGGAATGTTGTTATATGTTATTAGGTGTGTGCAAAACTATTATAAACTGTAAGGTATCTTTTTGATTTATGTATATCTGTAAATACAAGCAGTATCTTTTTTTTTTAGCCACCCAGAGAATGTCCAGTGAATGCCCCTGGAATGGGTGGGTATACTCACAGGAGGTCCAGCAAATCCGGCAGGTCCAGGGGCACCAGCCTCACCACGCTCACCCTGGAGGGGGGGTCAGAAAGGGCCAAAGGTGAGAGGTCAAATGTTCAAAATCACTTTCCATGAATTACCTTCCTTTTTTAAACATTGCTTGGTGTGAGGAGTGTGACACATTCTGTGAATAATGCCATAGGCAGTGAAACGCTGGTTTTGCATGGAGGTGTACACAGTGCAAAGGCCTAAGATAGCTACTCACAGGGGCACCACGGCCGCCAGTAGGACCAGCAGGGCCACCGGGACCACCCTCACCCTGGGGAGAGGGGAAGAGAAGAGTACATGGTCAGCACTTCAAAGAGCATTCCAGTTCAACAGCACCAACAACTTTACACATCATGGTTATAAAGCCTACAAATAAAAGATAGAAGGTTTTATTATGCTTACATCCAGCGCTGCAAATATATTTAAGGAGTATGTCTCTATTTTCAAAATCGATATGGTCTTCAAGCTAATCATGTATAGCTATAACAGCAGAGATGAAGTTCACAGTCCCGATAATTGCATTACATTGACATTATCTGTCATATTAGTTGTGATTTATTAGTCACAGATACCTACACTCTTCAAATTTAGACTGATCGAGACTCATGTCAGGCCAATTTTACCTGCTTCCCTTTTCACTCTGGGACTTACCTTTTCACCAGAACCACCATGGGGGCCAGGAAGACCAATGGCACCAGTCAGACCACGGAGGCCGTCCTTGCCAGGGGCACCATCCCCACCCTTGGGACCTCCATCACCCTAAAAGTACAGCTGAAAGTGAATCTCTGGCTCTACTGAAACCTGCAGTACCATAAATGCTCTGCACCTGTAGAGGCCATGTTTGGTAATAGCTCTGCTCCAACTGACTACATCCTCCAGCCTTTTCTTAGCTACATGGGTCAGTGGGATTATAAAATGCAGTTGTCCATGCACTAAATATATACATTTCCTGTATATGCTGTATTTCTCTTACAACCATCCTGGCTAAAACAACAGACTTGGTTCAAGGATCTATGTCAGACACTATCATGGTAAGAATTTGTATTGTTACAGCTTATCCTGTGACTCTGAGAAACTGTCCACTATATATTCATGGCAGGGTACGACATTGCCTTTAGGATTTAACGGGAGGTGTGTGTGCGAGTGTACGTGTGTGCATGATCTGAATGCAGTCGTATTACTTACTCTTTCACCCTTGGCACCTGACATCCCACCAGCACCTCGCTCACCAGGCATTCCCTGAAGACCTGGGGCACCCTGAGCACCAGGGGCTCCAGCAGCACCAGCCTCACCCTGGAAGACAGAGAGAAGGGAGGGTGATCAGTATATACATTAAATGTCCATGGTAAGTTTGTCAGGAAGCCAATGCCTATACAATGTTAATTCGGGCTCATATACCAACATAATTAAGCACCTTCTTTGACATTATGCAATTAATAAATTGTATGATTTTCAGGTTCAGAGCAGTAAAGTAGCAATAATTCAAGCATGAATTTGCAACATTGTGTGAATGAATTTCCATCAGTGTGTAAAGAGTAAGTGGATCAGATCCTGTATAGATTTATGAACACAGTCCTAGCTAAACAGTGTGCAGGCCAACTGCTGCTCACACCTACCCCAGGTTTACTGCTGAAACTGCATTAAGACTTTGACAGTACATGTGCCTGGTCCAAACTATAGAGGAACAAGTCACTGGAATTGGATGTGGTCCCAAGCTAAAGGAATGTAGCCATCCTCACCTTAGCACCATCACTACCAGATGGGCCAGGAGAACCACGGTGACCAGCGGGTCCAACGGCGCCAGGGGCACCACGCTCTCCGGGGAATCCTCTGTCACCCTGTGTGAGGAAGTGAGAGGTGTATGGTTAGCTTGGTGGTGGGGTGGTAGCTATCCTGCTAGATTGGTAACATTATCATATTCGGAGGAGGGAGCAGGGAGGAGGGAGGAGGGAGGAGGGGGGCACTTATATTATATTACTTACTCTAGATCCAGATGGTCCAGGACCACCGGTCTCACCAGGACCACCCTAAAAAAAAAAGGATTAGTCTGTTAACTCATGCTGAGCTGATTAGGCCCAATTAAGCTATATTAGGTAATTTAAGTAATAGAGGGTTTTAGAGATTCTGCAATCCCATATTATTAACATCTCAAAGTTATCATATGTTCATTATTGTATTATTATTGGTATTGTAGGCCAAAACAATTATCTAGCCTATTCCAAATACCCAATAAAAGCATACAGTGCACAAGCCATACTGCCTTTTTTAGGAGAAAACTATTCTAGTTCTGTTTAATGTACTGTGTGGCTTCATGCTACTGAACTGAGACATTTACAATACTATAATAAACTTTACTATGCTATACGCTATGCTATACTGTACTATGCATTGCTATGCTGTGCTACACTATTCTATACTATACTATGCTACGCTATACTGTACTATGCATTGCTTTGCTGTGCTACACTATGTTATGATAAACTATACTATAATGCCTAAATATCAATTTGCACTTAATTTTTGGTTAGATTAAAGTATAAAACTGAGGTGTTTCATTGGGATCATAAACTAAAAAGAGTAGGAAGCAAAATCCTTAAATTACGTCTGAACTTTAGAAGCTACATTCATGAAAGACTATTAGAAGACTCAACATATAAAGGTGAGGCTATATTAAAGATATTGTGCTATACGTGCTGTATAGCTTTCATCAGTGTTAGGTGATGTTCTATTGAAAAACCACCATAAAAACCCTATAAAATACCACCACAAGGTGCAAAATATAATTGGAGAGGAATTGGCAAACCAGTGCCTCTAATCAGTGCCTCTAAGGCAATTAAAAAGTTCTTAATGATAACTCACAGCTAATCTAAACTTAAATAAAACATATGAACTTCCCAGGTGGCCTGGCTATAAAGGTGCTCAGTAGGGTCTGACACAAGGGCTTACCTGTTCACCAATCTTGCCAGTCTCACCAGTAGCTCCCTGGGGTCCAGGCAGACCCTGGAAGAGAGACACAATAGGGATGTCATATCCAAACCATGGGAGATGGATCAACAAGGGACAATATAAAATATACAGTTCACAGATGTGTGGAGGAAATCTACCTGGAATCCAGGACCACCAGCAGGTCCAATCTCGCCTTTCTCTCCAGCAGGTCCCTGAGGGTAGAGGGAAAAGACGTAAATTGACTTGAAATCTGCCATCTTTAAAGTTGGGACAACATCACCTTGCTTCAGATGTTGGATGTGAAGACTGTTTAAATAGATTTTGTTCCTCAAAATTAGGTGATTTGGATATCTACAAATCTGCAATATCTTTTATTGGCAGTTATGATGCATGTGCAGCAGCATAAATAAGAAGACTGTCGTTCTGAGTCTTGCGTGAGGCCAGTATGGAGGAATACAGTCGTCTAACAGAGCATTACTGCAAGGGAACAGCAGCAAGAAGGACCAAAGACCGCAAAGAATATGGCTGATTGACTAATGATGTAATACTTACAGCAAGGCCAGGAGCACCAGGTGCGCCAGCATCACCGTCTTTGCCAGGGGCACCCTGGGGAAAAAAAGGCATTTTTAATTTTAGATAAAAAGCAATGTGCCACAATGATAAATACTGTAAGCCTCTTGCTTTAAATCTTCATTTAAAGTGTCTGAATAATATTTATTTTAAAATGAAGAATAGTCAAATCACAATTATCTCCAAGAAGAAGGACACTGTATTTTTGAGTGCACATTCTTAAACATAAGCTGGTATTTTAAACTGTTCATTTTGCACTTTATTTCACACAAAAACTAATGATTTATTTTGAAAGTGTGATAAATGTTCTTTTTCAGCGGGGTTAAATGGTGGCGGTACTTACAACAGAACCAGCGGGTCCCACAGCGCCTCTCTCACCAGCTTTTCCAGCATCACCCTGATGGTGAGAAGAGTGAAATTGTGATTCTTCAGTTTCACAACTTACTTGATTCCAGTTAACACCTTTATACACAGTGGATCACACTATACATCTCATTCACACTCATTTTGTATCTGGAAAATCCCCTGAGGCTGTATTAAGGCATCCATCTTGTTATGCAGTTTTTACTTCATCTAGCACTCAGGAGTGACTGACCTTTTAATTGAGTAAAGGGAACACTTAAGCCATGGCCAGGTGGCATATGGTGAGAACTCTGCCATCAAATGGCTGCCATGCATCACACTGGTGGATACTACACATTGGTGGTGGTTGAGGTGTGTTGCCCTCCTTTACTGGTAAGTGCTTTGACGTAATGAGACAAAAGGTGCTGTTTAAAATGTAATATATTATTATCATTAAGGGGTCAGCACACATGACACTGTAGCTTCATTTATGGTGTCATTTCAAATGGACCGTCTTTTGATGAGATGTTAACCCGCGGTCCTGACTTACTGTGGTCATTAAAGATCCCATGACACTTATTGTAAAGAGTAAGGGTTTCCTCAATGTTCTGGCTAAATTCTCAACCTGGCTTATTCAATCTGCCACCTAATCATCCCCCAGTTTAATTGGCTAAAAATAGTTCTCTCCCTCTCCACCTCAGCTGATGTGTGATGAGCATTCTGGCGCAAAATGGCTGCCTTCACCATGTGGGTGCTACACATTGGTGGTGGTAGAGGTTCCCCCTGATCATTGTAAAGCGCTTTGAGTCACCGGCCGGTGAAAAAGGCGCTATATAAATGCAATGTATTATTATTATTAACTCATACATAACTAATTTTGCAGTATCACAAAGAAGCAATGAATAAGATTGTACTCATTTCATAAAAATATCTTCAGCTGTGTGTCTTCAAATGAACTTGTTTATGTCCATTCCGAAAATTGTGGAACTATATTGACCAATATGATCTGATTTAGAATTCTGTCCTTCTTGCAAAGTATGAAGGAATATGGCACACAAATCAGATTTTTGGATACTGCACTGTATGATCGGATATGGGATATTACATTCTATGATGGGATATAGGATACTTCAATCCAAGATTGGATATGGAAACTGCTTATTTTTGCTCATTGTACAATCCCTTACCTAATGAGCATTTTATTTAGCAAATTAATTTATCTAGCTTGATAAGAATAATAAAGGTTGTGTGTACCAAGCTGCACTATACACAACATCCTCATAAACATGGAGCCCACTCCTGCTAAAATGAGAAAGAGAGAGGCAAATGTGATCATGAATGTTTCCTTTTACAAGATAAAACAAAAAGCTATGGTCTTTGTAGTTGCACATACCCAAAACTCAGTACAATTGTAAATGACCCTGTACCGAAGAAAATAGTTTGAATTTTAGATCCAGACCCACTTGTGTCCCGGGTCAGGTCCGGGGTGTTTTCATTTCAGGGGACCTGTGACGACCTCTAATCCACAGACCCCAAAGGGAAAGGTGATACTCACAGCCATTCCCTTGGGTCCGGGGAAACCCATGACTCCAGGAGCGCCTCTAGATCCAGCGGGGCCTGGAGGTCCGGAGCGGCCATCTTGTCCAGAGATACCCTGACGAGTGAGTACAAGCACAGTGAGCCACACTAAGTGCCAACTACACAATATTAATAATCATGGGATATGTAGTTTTATCAATGTATTCAACATAAATACTAGGATAACTTTTTTCTTCAATACAGTAAAAGCTATTTGCATGCAAACATCAATTATCTAAAGCACTTTGCTTTGTGTTTCATGTGGGTTAACAGGGGCAGTCAGTTTCAAGCTACTCTGTTCCCCGGGGATTTACACTAACATCTTCTGTTTCAAAAAAATGTAATTCATAGAACAAGGCCATGTAGGCACTTAATTATAAGTCATATACTAGATAAATATCTCATGAGACTGTGCTTTATTAATTACATTTAATAATGATTTATGTTTTCTTCCATTTTTTACAGCATGACTAGTGATGTCACACACTTAGCAAATCACTGTTTAGCTTGAGGCTGTAATGAAGTAGTGTAAACTGCCACCTCCACTCACATAGTAGGCAAACGTTAGCACTTGCACCCACAATATCACAGAAAGATTATGAGAAGGGCTTTGTGTTAGCTGGTAGCCCACAATATCAAGTGACGCAACAGCATTGTATGGTGTCCCATGTTATTTGGACAGGGTTTTACGTGGTGTGTAATGATATAATGGTGTGTTACAATGCATGAAGGTGAAGGAGGCGGTGTTTGATACTCACAGAGGGGCCGGTTTTGCCATCAGGGCCAGGGCTGCCAGGGCTACCAGTCATTCCCTAGAGCAGAGGGAGAGAGAGAGAGACAGGCGGCCATGTTACCTGCAGTGATGATGACCCCCGCATGATAATTGACCCCGCAGATCCATATCGCTGCCCTTTCAGATCTGGTCTGCATAGGCCAGATGGGGTACACATGCGGAGGGTACTCTTCACCTAGTAAATGCAGCAATCGACCTGTTCCCTCACAGCTCAGACTTATGTACCCTGCTGGCATCAGCATGCCTCTAAAATACAGCGCAGTCTGTGCTATTATCTCTGCCCAGCAGCATTCAGTAGACAGGCAGGTGCCCTCACCTTGGATCCTGGGTTGCCAGGCTCACCAGGGCGTCCAGCCTCACCAGTGGCACCCTGGGGTCCAGCAGGACCTGTGGCACCACGCTCTCCAGGGCCACCCTATGTTGTGTGTATATGACAGTGAGAGAGAGAGAGAGAGAGAGAGAGAGAGAGAGACCAGGTTATTGATGATTTATTTATGATTTCATTGCCCAGAGCAGATCACTGCACTTCAGTGCCTGGTACATGCATGCATGCATCATTACATTACATTACAGGCATTTAGCAGACGCTCTTATCCAGAGCGACTTACACAACGTTTTAGCATTTTTTACATATTATCCATTCATACAGCTAGATATATACTGAAGCGATTCAGGTTAAGTACCTTGCTCAAGGGTACAACGGCAGTGTCCTACATGGGAATCGAACCTGCTACCTTTCGGTTACAAGGCCAGTTCCTTAACCATTATACTACACTGCCGCACTGTGCATCACAATAAAGAGGATGATATTTTAAGTTGAATATTTTTACTGAACATAATCAACAGTCTGATATGCCACATCATGGCACCTGATACGCTTTGCTTACGCCTGTAAAGGCTGGTACGTTTCTGGAGCATAAGCAAGAAACTGTAGAAAGTAAAACTTCCGCATACCTTGGGGCCAGCAGCTCCATCTCCACCAGGGAATCCACGGTTACCAGGGGCACCCTATGTGGCAAAACAAGCGCATTTAATCAAAGCCATGAACACCAGTGCTATCGGTATCAAGTTTACATTATTAATGAAATTAATTTGATTTTGGTTGGTGGGTTTTAAAATCATTCTTCTTGCTATATTTCCAAAAATGAAAAGCGACAGTATGACTTCTATGTTTTTTGTAGAGAGCAAATAACTAGATACTTTATAAATCATTCTCTGTGGTGCATGTAAAGCCATATGGCCAATCTGTTTCATATTTCATATAAGGGCTATAAGGGAGAGAGGAAGAGACAAAGGCACAGGTGGACAGAAATACAAACATACACGTTCTCCAGGGGGTCCACGAGGTCCTCCACCACCAGTCTCACCGCGGGCACCTCTTTTGCCTTCCTCTCCAGAGGGGCCGGGGGGACCCTGGACACCTACGGAACCCTAAACAAAGTGGTGCAGTCTTAACAAGTGTGGCAGTTTTGTCAAATATGAACAGTTTGGAATACATGCTCATCTCCTCTGATGAGCAATAATGTATGCAATGGTTGAAATACTGTTGCTCTGATTTTGGAAGTCTCCCACACATTGGAAACTACATGAGGTGTGGTGACTCACATGGACAGCTGAACTACCTTGATGGATAGAGTGGATATATTGACATGCTATGACTATTACATACATGTTTCTGATATTAGAGTGGAGTAGGTGTACTTACAGGCTCTCCCTTGGCACCAGGCTCTCCCTTGGGACCAGGGGCACCCAAATCTCCCTGTGGATGAGAACACAAAAGGGTTATGATTAAGTACATTACATTTTCAAATCCTATATTGTCCCTTCTCTCACTCGATGTAAAGGTTAGCATATCCCATACAATTTACTGGAGATACTGCTTCACAGCTGTTCTTCGGCTTCTTCACTTAGTAGATGGGAACAAGTGCCTGGAATTCAGGGGCTAACTCAGGACAATGTTAGGCCGTTATAAACATCCAAATCTTCACTATGGAGCGTCCGGATCTGGTAAAGCACTCACAGATCACTGTCCTGTACATAGGCACTGTGAAGCCGACAGCAAATCAGTCCTCTGGGTCACTGTTCCTCATTAAGTCCTTGATCAATGTCTCACGGAGAAGGTTTTGTGGTAGTCACGGGATGAAAAGAAGGTTACTCACGTTGTTACCCTTAGGGCCAGGAGCTCCACCAGGGCCAGGACCTCCAGCAGGGCCACGGGAACCAGGGAATCCAGGAGCACCAGCAATACCAGAAGCACCCTACAGATGCAATCATAAAAGATAAGCAATGTACTACTAGATGAGAACCGATCAAACACAGTTGGAAAATGCAGGAAAGTCATACTCACAGGAGCGCCCTTGGCACCATTGGAACCATCAGATCCGGGGTTGCCCTGAATGAAATAGAAGGCACAAGTGAGCACTGCAATCCATGATCAGGTGCATATGATGGGTGTATGGAAGTCCTGAGGGATACACTCACAGCAGGGCCGGCAGCGCCAGCAGGTCCAGGGTTACCAGGCTCACCACGGGATCCTTGAGGTCCCTCTGAGCCACGGCCTCCAGCAGGACCAGACTCTCCCTGTGGTGGACACATGGACAATCGTAGAAGTTACTGACCTCTCAGCCCAGGTCACAGAACCCTTTACAGCTCACGTGACTGTGCTGTGGTCACAGGTAGGCTGTGTTCAAATGTATATGTATACCTTAAATGGACTAAAAATAGTTTGTTTACATGTGTCCAAGAGAATCCTATAGAGCCCATGACTGTAGATTAGCTTGTATAACTGGACACAAATTTTAATAAAAGTATTTTTCTTCAAAATGAAAAACATGATTTTGCATTAGATCAGTCAAAATAAACGGTCTTACGTTACCACAGGGAATATTGGAACAAATATATGGCACTGGGGAATATTTTAAATGGCCAGGCACTGATTAGGGAATTAATTACATCAAATTCATCTTGGAATAGAGAGATAAGCGATGTATCCCACATTCATTTTTCATAATTGTTTGTGTTGGCTTCACAAAGTGTGTTTTATGTAGGTTTGGGGGAGTGAGTAAATAAACAATCATTGACTTCTGTGTTTAGAATTGCCATCAGTCATATTTGGAGGTATTGAAAGCAGTTATCTTTCATACATCTACAATCACATAGCCTCTTTCTGGGTTGTAAAGCAAATCTCTGAGGAAATCCATAATTTTCTGTGTTTTCTTGTTGTCAAGTGGAGGTATAACTGTACATCTACCCATCTCTACTTTCTAGAGTTTGCATCCCCTGCCATGACACACAGGCATCCACCCTGTGGTGGTGGATCAGTGGTCCTGCCATACAGATGTAGAGCAAGCAGCTGTGTTCAATGTAAAAAATGAGGACACTAACCTTAATTCCAGCGCCACCTGGGAATCCAGGGGGACCAGCGGGGCCAGTGGGGCCCTGAAATAGAAGGAGAAGGAAGAGTAAGGAGAAGTCCGAAACCTACAAAATCATTTTAATGCCAATAGAGCCACATGCCTATTGTTCTTATAAACAGTCATATGAAACTTGTGTGCATTTCAGTCAAAGTGAAATATTTAAGCACTTCTCATTTGTCTACATGTGCATATATATGAGTATATTCTTTTAACTTTTTTGTCATTTCTTGAGGTAGAAGAATGCACAGGTGTTTAGCCTTTCTCGCTCTTGATGTGTGGTAAATGTCCGGTTACAGTGGTGTGCAGAATGTTGTGCCGATCATTTATAACTCATTAGCCAGTTACTTACAGGAGGACCAGCAGCGCCACCATTACCATCGTTACCACGAGCACCCTGCAGGAGAAGCAAGAGAGAAAAAAACATATTTAGTCTCTTAACACTACTATCATCTTGCCAGTTATTTTATAAACCTTTTTAGTTGAAAGTGAAAATGGGGAATCACAAGAGTCCAACCGCTATTTTACTGCATGCTATGATGCTAGGTAAAAAAAATCTTTTGTTCCAGAGATCTGTAATTTTTTCCACTCATTTGCTGTATTCTCCCACAGCATTGATTTCGCACCCACCAAGGTTTTTGTTCTGGACAGGAAATGCACAAAACTTAACTTAAAATTTGGCTTAGCTGTTGTCCCTGGACCTACAGAGAATGTTGGCAAAATGTGGAGCATAGTCTTGAGTTGTAATCAATCTGTATTTCATTGTAATCATTAAATGATATATCACTCCATATTTCTGGTAGGGGCAGTATATTCTTTAGATGTAATCATACATCATAATCACGAATCATAAAAAATGCAGGGCACACAATCAATCTTCATTTGAAAGCATGACATGATTAGAAACTTGTAACTGTAAATGCCACTGCTGCTGGAACCTTGAGCAAGGCACTTAGCCAACTCATTATCTCTTCAGTTAACGCCCAGCTGCATGTATGGATGCATAAATGAAACCTTCAGTATGTATGTTACCACGGACAAAGGTGTCTGCTAAGCCAATTAATGAAATAATGAATTAAGATAACTGTCATATGGGTGTAAACCTTTTCTTTTTCAAAAGATAGTGAATGTGAAATGGAACTGGCTCTCTACAAACAAGACTAGATGGAAGGTTAGAAGGTTCAGGGTTGGAGGGTCAGTTACGTGTTTGGCCCTATAGATTTGGAACAATAACCAGCGTATTGTCTGTAAGGTAATAGGAATGGCCTTCACTTGAGCAACAGAAAAAACATGAAAACACAGTGAAATACAGTACAGATGGAAGGCTGGGCAATAGAGCCCCCTTAAGGTTCTGCATGTTGGAAGAGGCTAGTATACCTGACCCTTAGACAGTGAGGAGAGCAGATAATCATGCATCCACAGTCATCACTGCCCTGTTCTTTGGATGAGAGAATTTGAGAATTAGATTTTTGGAGTGCACTTACAGCAGGGCCAGGGGATCCAGGGCGGCCTCTCTCACCGGGGAGACCACGGGCACCCTGTGAAGAAAAGGAGGAGAGAGGGAAAGTCAGGGAGAGACCAGCAGCACCATCACACAACACCAACACTTGATGAACCACATATCCATCTTAGCTAAAGCCACCATGCAAACAAACTTTCAACGAGAGGCCCTTGTGTTTATTGCATGCATTTGACTATGTGCAGTAGTTACAGGAGCAATGGTTAACTCAAATTTAAAATCAAATAAATAGTGACCACAGTCTCACTGTTACCTGTGGATGTGCTCATGCTTACTTCAGTACCACAGTGAATCATAAGACACAGTGTTGTTACACTGCATACAGCCATATGGGATAGGTGAGAGCTCTTTCTTAACTGCTAAGTTGATGTCTGACAGCAGAAAAGACGGTGCCACTCACCATTGAACCAGCAGCACCACTCTCTCCATGGACACCAGTCTCTCCCTTTGGACAAAAAGACAGCTCAGATTAGCCCTCCATAACAACAGGCATGGAGCTATAGATGTGTTTTATACATCAATTAGTCCAGAACCTACCTTGGGTCCAGCAGGACCGCTGTCTCCCTTAGCTCCATCCAGACCGCTGAAGCCCTGGAAAAGGAAGTCAACACCATTTTACATGGTAAGGCATATCCCACTCACTCAGGGCACAAGTCATCCATGCGTTCCACCATTTTGTTGTCACTCACTCTGTGTCCCTTGATGCCAGGAAGTCCAGGGGTTCCGGGGAATCCGCGAGCTCCCTGGAGAGGAGGAAAACAGAAGCAATTGACTTATTTAAAAATCTTCCCAAAAAAACCCTTTAAACAGTGTGGTCCTTTGCGGTCGTGAGGGACCAGAGCACATCACAATGTTTCAGGTCTAAAATTGTTGTCATTTAGATTACAAAACACTTTTCTGTTTTATCCATAATGATTTCCCCCAACTGAACCCAGTAAAAATTAATGCTGTCAACTGATGCTATTACTAAATACAGTTGATACATCCTACGTAAGCCGTAACAATAATAATGACTGTGGAGCCACTAACAAATATTCCCTTTGGTAACATTTGGTTGTCAAATAGCTTCTCTCAGAGCCAGTAATTAAATTAAAGTGTGAATGTGGCGCAGAGGCAGGTGATTTGGGTGGAAAGGTGCAGATGTTTGAGAGAGAGACTCACCTGAGGGCCAGATGGACCACGCTCACCGGGGCGACCAGACTTTCCGGCCTCACCCTAAATGAGAGAGGAAGAGCTATTGTGACACATCGCAAGCTATCAGCACTGTTTTTATGGTAAAAGTATTGGTGCTTGTATTGGCATTGTACAGTTGAGGGTCATAGTGTGGACACCCCAAGTAAGAAATATAGGAAACTTTTGTTTTGCACGAGAGCTACTCTGGCGTTTACCAGGCCCCTGCATCTGACTGGTATAAATTAAGGCTTTAAAAGGAAAATGGCGACATGAAGGCAAGGATCCTTATTGATATTTTCACCAATAAGTGCACAATAGTGTGGAAGCTGAAGTTCAGGTCAATCTGGGCCTTTTTGTTGAAATTGCACTTTTGTATTCCTGAGAATAACACTGATGTCCTCCACAAGTTGCTCTGGTTAAGTCCACCTGCAAATTTCGTAACAATGAAAGGTGTTCTCTTTCTACTTACATCATCTCCGTTCTTTCCAGGGGGGCCAGATGAACCACGGGGACCCATTGGACCCTAGAAGACACACACAATTGAGTGACTGATTAAAGAAATAAGAAAGTGTGTGTGTAACTTGTGTGGTAAAGAAAGCATCAATCACAAAAGCCCCAGAACTAACTGGCCTGTCTATGTACAGCAAAATCAGAGTATGAGGCCTTTCCAGTGCATGTTTATAAATACTGGAGACGCAATATCGCTTATCAAACACCTATGAAATCCCATCCCAATAGTAACCATGCACAGGTGCTTCTTCTTATACCAAATCAGTGGCGTAAAGGCAACTGTGCTGTTTGAATCTACAGTAGTTATACTGTAGTGGTGGGATTGATTAGGAGCATTGACTCTTGAGGGCAATGCAGGGTAGCACAAGCATCCATCAGAAGCATGTGCCTGGACATGATTTTGGGTGTATTGAGGTGGTCAGGCAGGAGTGGGGTCAGAGATAAGAGATATGGTTCTGTTTGGGGTACTTACAGAAGCGCCGGGCTCACCAGGCTCACCAGCGGGGCCAGTGAAACCTTGGGGTCCCTGAAGGAGGATAAAGAAGAAGGATCAGGTCTACAGTCAAGATAGAGCAGCATGTAGCCATTATCTTAATAAAATATGGATTACTCTTAATAAGTATCTTAACAAATTCTCTATTTCTGTATTCACTTTCTGTTCAAAATTATACGATTATATGTTATGCCATTTATCAGTTTTGTACCAAGCTACAGCTAAAAATATAAACTCATTTTCAGTCTCTCGGGAACTGTGCTTGTAAGTAATGGTATCATTATCAATCCAAGTAGTTTACAGAGTCCATTCTTGTGACAGGTACCATTGTATTGCAGTTTATATTTTTTGTTATATTTTTTAATGTATAACCTGAGTGGACTCTTCAGCTATGGTTGAGTCAAACTAAAACTCTGAGTTATCAGGTTACTATCGTAAAGTAAGTTATCTTACTTTATGATAGACTTGGGAAGGGGTTTAAATAAAATTGTATTGAAGTAACACTTACAGTAAGACCAGGGGCGCCAGGGGGTCCACGTGGGCCCATGGGACCCTATTGGACAAAGAAAACAAAACGAGACTTATCATGTGCATCATCAGCTGCGGGCATCATTGTGAATGATCACTCCCATTTTTTGCCCTGTCTGGAATTCATATAAAACAGTGTTATCAACAAATAATAATAATAATAATAATAGCTTAATTGGAAGGTGTTTTGATTATCAGAATTCAACATCGAAGAAGGAATTGAATTGAAACTGCATTCCATATGACATTCAATATCTGGACTAGTCATGATATTCCACTGCTGACATTTTATATTTGTATGAAAAAAATATGTCTATAAGACCTTTGGAAACTATTCTAGAGGTTTTTCCCCAATCAGACTACCCTGTAAACTGTCCTTTGTTCATGTCCCTGTACTGGCTGGAGACATCTTATGCACAGATATCTCAATAAATAATGCCAGGCTCAAGGCCAGCAGAGGGTATTTTCAAAGAGCCATGACTGTGATATTCTTCCTGCTATTGCGGCTGATGCTCGTACCATGGCACCGGGCAATGCCATTCCACCGCCGCCAGATTTCTCATCATAGCCGTGAGACATTTGAGGAGAAAAGTTCTGCAGAAGAGGAAAAATGGACAAAATAAACAAAGAGTCAATACCCAGAAGGAGCAATCCATCCATAATATGGGAGCTATGGCATGGTATTAAGGTTGAAAAGTTTCAAGTGAGGATATATTCTTGGGAATGTTTGGGAAAGGAAAAATGAGAGTGGGATGCTATATGGGTGGCCTTCATTTTGTAGCCACTTGTCACTTGTCACTTGTCAGGCCTAATCTCACGATTCCTTTACCCTGCATTTCACCAGTCTCCCGTCTGACACTCAAAAGCTCACAGCAGGCCAGCAAGAGCTGTCCTCGCCATCAGTGCTGAACTGCACAGGGAAACCGCTCCTTCGCTGTCCTGGCAACAGCACTGCTGGTACACATGTCCCAGACTGATCTAACAGGTTGGGACATGATCTAACTATACAGGTCATTTTCTTTCTCTCTCGAATGTTTAGGGTGTTTTTGGGTTCTCTACTTACTCCGCCAAGGCCAGGGGGTCCAGGGGGGCCGGGGGGCCCAGGAAGTCCAGGAATTCCGGGGGTGCCATCGTTGCCAGGAGGACCGGTCATACCCTGCATGACGAGGGACAGATCAGCTTTCAATGTGTAAACAGAAGGCAAAACCAGGCTGTCTACACAGTGCGGCACATATGAACAAGTCTTCACTCTCAATTGATGCGGTTCAGTGTATTCACAGCAAAAATGTTGGTGTACATTTAAAACATCATATAAACACCCTAGGGTGTTAAATGTACACCACCATTTGTTGTGTTGCAATATCAGTGTCATCAAATGGTAATGCTAATTTGCAATGAATGGTCGTCCTTCAACTTGCTCAAAGTTCAGCTGTAACATCATGTTCAGCATTTTACTGTTGTTATGAACTGCACCTAGTCAAGATCTATCTTGAAAACAATATTTCATTCTCCCCCTTACACATTGTTGTATAATCATATATGCTGCACATACTGTATATCTCAATACTAGATATCCATGCGGATATTTGATTAACAATGGATGACAGTAACACTCCATGAAGCACTTCGTCATGCATTAAGTGACTGTCATGTAGGCTAACAAAATAGGGCGAGTTTCAATCTAAAAGCAATGCTCATCGTCCTTAACTTTAAGCCAAAAGTGTACATAAATGTAACACTTTCTATCCTCACCATTATAAACCATAAAAATATACAATCAGCTTAAATTCAAGTTTGAATTAATTAAATTAATTGAAATTAAGGACAAATAGTACTGCAGTTAGATTCAATCACAGTGCACAGTGAATGGTGCCAATGCATTTACAACATGCTCAATAGCGCCACCCTTGTGGGCAAACCCATCCCTGCACAATTATCTGACATGCTATAATTCTTCAGAACAATATGCACAGAATCACCGATTTGTCTAAAAAACAGAAATCCCTCAATAGTCTCTCTCCTACCACAATTTTGCTGTCTTAGTCATTATGCAGGACTACAATACAATTCATGCTCTTGAGAAAGTCACAAAAGAGCTGATGATTGTTTCTCTGCTGCAGGCTTGTGTGACCCTCTGACATAAAGCCTGAGAGGCCGTGCCCTGTGCGGGATGTGAATACTGTCCCAGTGGTGTGCACACAGATCAGATGTCAAAGTGGCTGCATTCTTTATTGTCTTAAGCATCCAACACAGTCAGCCAGAGAGATCACAAGATAGACAGATAGACATACCATGTCACCCTTGGGGCCATCGTCACCTCTGGGTCCCTATGAGAGTAAATCAAAGACAGCAGATAAGACATACTAAAATGATACTAAAATGATTCTGCACTATTTGTATTTTCAGTGGTGTGAAATCGTGGAATCTTTTGGTTACAGAAAACCCCACATTGTGAGGTGAAAGCTGGATTTTCTCTCTATTAAGCCCCATCAAAAGATCAAAGATGACATCTCAAGCCTATGCAGTTCATCAAAGACAATAACTGGTGCAAGACCTCTGTTCAACAATCATATTAGTCCTTTTCAGTGAGGCCAAGAACATAAATAAGTAAATAAAAGTTGGCATACCTGTGGCTCTGGACCTATGAAAAAAATTGAGAAAATAAGATTAAATTGTGCTGTCTTTTGTACTTAATGCCATTAACTCCAAACTGTTATACATAGTTATACATTTTAAAGTACTTCTGAACGTGCTGAAGCTTTCAGATTCATCTCAGAAACTGGCTTAAATGTGGGCCTTGTGGTCAACTATGGAAGTAGGCCATTTCACACCATTAATCCATTTTCAGGAGAAAAAAAGGAACATTGCTGGATTGAAATAAAATCCAGACTGACACTATGATGTAGTTCTTCCAAAAATGTTTCCATGTCCACTGACAGTTAAAGAGATCTGTGGTGTAAGCCTACTTGTCTTGTTTTTCAAAGGACTAATAAGAAGAGCCTTTCCAGCTTGAAGGAACCGGTGCGGTGTTGTGCTGACAGAGAAGAGTAGAACTTGCCATTGTCGGGGCAGATCGGGCAGCATTCGCCAAAAGGGATTTCTGGATTGGGGCAATCAGATGTATCCTCGCAAATGACTTCGTCGCACATTACGGTGCCACTGTCGCACACGCAGATCTGGCAGGGTTCCGGTTTCCACACATCTTTGTCGTTGTACACCTGGCCATCCAATGTACAGCTGCTGCCTATGCCTGAGAAAATCAAGGGTATAAACATTTTAGAAACCAAAATAAAACGGCCTACATGCGTTTCTCTTGAAGACCAACACGCAGGCCAATGGATCATAACACCATGAACATTCATAATGTGAGATACAGATAGCATAGAATGGAAAGATGTTTATTAAATAATTGTATCGATATTCATTAAGTCCCTTTATTTTCATTTAATAATACAGAGTTCTGTGATTTCTCACTACACCACCGTTCAAAAATCATGACAAAGTAGGCCTATGAAAATTGGAATAGGCCTACATTTTAAGATGACACCTAAAGCTAAATCCACGATAAAGTCAACAGGCAATGTAGTTTAATATAGCACATAAACCCAATGCTAAGTTTATTTGTCATTCAAATATTCAACGTAATGTAGCTTAAGTTTTGGTTCCCACATTATGTATTTCAATATTTAATTATTTTCCTTGTCTACAACAGTTCATGAATATGCATGCATAAAGAGCATTATATCCATATGTTGCCATTTTATACTGAATAAATGTGTTTTGATCCTGTGAACAAGTAATATAAATTGTAATTAAATTTAAGATAATGAAATAAATTATTAATTTCAGTTAAAATATATAAAAATGTTCTGTGGTGAATAACGGTGCTTCACATTTCTAGTCAAAGTTTTAGGCCACCCGCTCTATAGAACAACTGCATTACACCCTCGGTCTTTTACTAATGATACATGCAGTTTCCTATTTTTTAGTCCAGGGAGAGACACACTCCAATTTAGTGTTCCATAAAAAAAAGACTTGAGTCATTACAAAGGGGCACGTCCATTGTGACTCGAAAAAAAAAGCTGAATATGGTTAGGCTTGCAAGGACTGACTACATCCTCTGGAAAATGTGCGGTATTCCGTGCATATGATGATTAGGTACAAAAAAAGTTGGGTGGCTCTCCATGGAACCAAATTTGATGCAGGTCCAGGAATTACCACAGAGTGGCGCTATATGACCATATAATGTTATATTTAGCCACACGCCCTTTATCCAAAGTTTCAGGGATGAAGTGATGTCTAGACTATTTCTCTTCAGTCAAAGACGTTTAATTTAACGATTCTATATAGCAATGTGAATCTTTCCATTGCCCCATATTGCTAGCGTTATTTTATTCCTATCTTAGTCTAATCACACATTTTAAAAGCCAGGGCATTATTGGATCTTTTCATTCAAAGGCGAGGGAAGAGAATTGTTCTGAAGATAGAGGATAATGTGGAAAATAGTAGTAGTCTACATAATAACTTAATTTACAAAAATACAGATAGGTCACGATTGTGTTAAGTTATAGTTTCCATCGCGCTAGTTGTTGGCTTTGCTCCCATTTGACTTGACAGCGGCTCGCCCCTGGCGATGTGTTCTTGTGTCTTAACACACCCTGCACCTGGAATGGGCCAATTTTTTCCTCCGTTACCGACGAAGCCATTATTTCCACCCGAGAAACAGACGTTCCTTGTTTTATTCTCCATTGTTCTTCTTGGCCTTTTATTGTGCGTCCATGTTTTCGTAGGTGCATATAGCTTTCCTTTGCTCAAGGATATAGGCTACGACGCCCCAATAGAAGGAGATGCTGTGGATTTGTAACCTTTCTGCATGCACAAATTAACGCGGGCAGTTAAATATATTTGCAATTTAAAGAAAAAAACATAGAATGGCCACATAATTTGAGTTTGGCGACCAGTCAAACATGCATTTACATCCATAAACCATCCATTCGGAAAATATATTTTCTTCATTTTCCCGTTAGGTAATCTGTGATTGACCTGTATAATGTAACCAATATGTATCACTGTCAGTATATTAAAAATGCTACTTACGATCGTCCTCGCCTTGACCTCTTGCCAAAAGTGCTGTTGCTGCAAGCAGCAGCACTAACCGAATATCCACAAAGCTGAACATGTCTAAATATTAGACATGTAGACTCTTTGAGGCAAGGGGAATCCTGTTCTTTCTTTAGACTCCAATCATACAAGGTAGGGTCCGGTCTTTGTATCTCCAATCCAGACCCCAGCAGAAACTCCCTACTGCCTAAACAAATGCATTGCCCTGGCTTTTATATTCCAAATTTATGGGGAGGTGCTGAGCACACCAGATAAGTTCTGCCTGTTCAAGTTAAAAAGTCCCTCCTTCACAAGGCAGAGGGGCTGTCTTTAAAGTTTTCATTCCTTACAATCTCAAAGCAACTTGATCTTTTTTTTTTTTACCAAGAAAGTGGACTTCCATGCACAAGAAATCCCTCCTTTCTTTTTGTTCAGTCGGATAAGCCATGTCGTCTTTACAAAGGCCATTGGCAAGGCATATGGATATCCTTTTCTTGGTACATATGTGCGTTATGGTTAAATGAAACCTGGACAACATTAAATGAGACGGGATATGTTGTTTTGTTTATTATGTAGGGCACGATTTTTCGGGTATGTTCTCATGTTTTTTAATCATAATATGTTGAGATAAGACACTAAGATGTCTCAGGTGTCTAATCTCAAATGATACGTTCAATTGCTGCCGTATTTTAAAGAACTGCTAACAAAACTACTTATTAAAATTGCTCTAATGGACTAATGCGTAATTCAAACTGAATTGAAATATATGTTGTATTATATCGAATTTTGTGCGCAGTCTTTGTCTTATACAAGACGAACCGAATCACAGATTTACTGAAACATTATATGATTTGGCACGATCCACATTTGTGCGTGAACAAATACCCAATATTTCCAAACTGATGAAGCCTATGTATGATGTTTCCTTTCATAAATAAAAAGCTGAAGGCTACAATAAATTTTTTTATACGTTTCGTTGTAAAAGAAAATAGGACACCTAAATACAACACCGATTGTGTTAGGATAAACGTATGACACACCATTATTAATCAAGTTTGTTGACGATTATCTCCAGAAATACCAAATAAGACTGGCATTTTCAGATGTGCTTTATTTAAGTTCTTAAATAACCTTCGCCGAGCATAAATACTAAATCAGATAGGTGGACCTGGATGTTTTGGTAATTGGTTGATTTGGAAATGTTTACCTTGCTTCAATAAATCTGTAGGCTATTTTGGCTCCAATCCACTTAAGACTGGTTGAAGAGAATAATTCTAAGTATCCACAAACTACAATTAGACAATGGGTTATAATTACATTCAAAGATGTGTTTACAAAACAATAAGCAGTCATTTTTGCCCGGATAAAGAAGAATAAACGTCAATGCACGTGTTAAAACACCTCTATTGCAAAGACGAACGGGTAATGTAATTTCACAAGCACAACTACATTTATTCTTTTTTAAAAGGCCGTATTTAAGAAAAGTTTTATCTGTGTGGCCATTTTCCGCACAGGTAGCCTAATTACTTTGCCATCCACAGAAGCAGTAAGCGTCCAAGTAGCCTAAGTAACAAAACAAAAAAAGAAGAAATCATTGCACCTATATAGACTTGCACTGACTGCCAATGGAACAAAACGTTCACTAGGCCTATTCCCCAACGAAGACCACAAACGTTTTAATTAATTTATTTGCGAAAAATTGTAAACCAGAAAGCGTTAAAAGTCATCCGAGGTGAAACTACCCAAAGGTGAAGGGACAGATCAGGGACAATTTGCCAGTTAGCCTACATTACGGCTGTTAAGCACTAGGCTATAGAGCAGACATCGCCATATTTTATTATAAAATAAAAAATAAACTAGAGAAAGGCAGATAGTGAACATCTGGCATCATTTCATCACTTCAATGCCAGTGCATTTTTCATTGCACGGTGGACACGTTGCAGCTTTACGCAGAACTATGGCCCTATCATATCTCCTCTAGTCTTCATATTCCTTCGTTCATTTTTTTTAAAACTTCCGATGTCTCACTTGTCCAAGAAATGTGTCTTTGATATAAAGAGTATGACGAGCTAGTCCTAGACGATAGAAATGCCACCTCATCATGTAGATTTTCGCTTGTAAGATTTATCACACGCGCACACACACACGTTTCGAGTAAGCCTGCTTTTCAGAGGCATGTGAGGTATGTGCAACTCGAAATAAGGCACTGTTGCAAAGTGTGCATTACTTATTGCAGTAATGCTGTCTGTTGAGTTTGGCACGGCAACATAAGGACATAAGGACAGAGACTTGATGCAGTTCGTGTATTCATAATGTCCTGCGTAAAAGAAAGGCGAGGCATTAAAACCGGTTCATAATATTCCTCTATTGACGTTAACCCGGTTCGGTACTTTTGTTTTTTCCTCAGTTTCTGGATGAAAATCTTCACTCATATTAGCCTATGAAATTATATCCATTCAAGATGAAAATAACAGCCCATTTACACTTACATGATGATCTTATCCAGAGCTACACAAAAGTGCAGTCCTGCGTTGTTTTTTCACTGACAATGTTTTAACCGCATTGTGTGTTGGGATGCACGCGCGCACGCACGCACATTTTTTATTAGAATATACTCAGCGTGCAATTTTATTAAGTACTATAATATTTTCTTTTGTTTAAGGGTTATCATCTGAGCACTTTTTCAATGTTGCCACAATATTTCTCTATGGTTTATACTGTACATAGTAGGCTACTTAGACTTTGAGGTCCACTGTATCAAGATTAGAGAGCATCAGATTTGTAAATAGTTTTATAAAGAACATAAATCAAATAGTTTAATAATCATATGCAGAAACAACAAATGTGATTAGATGTATACTATTGTGTACATGTGCACTAGGGTTGGGGCCTTTTCAATATCAGAAAATAGATTCTAATTCAATACATTAACTGAAAAATATCTCATGGGTATTTTTAAAACCAGGTATATTTAGCATAATACTTGACAGTAGAAGCCCAGAGATATAAACCTCAGAGTTATAGACTGACCGGTCAAGCAAACAGGGTACAAACTTAGAAGTAGCATATGTAATTACCTTTTCAAGCTCCTTATTATTTTTCTTTAAAAAAAAAAGAATTAAAAGTAAATGAATCACACTTTCCATAACTATAAGAAACTGCAAATACACATACCCCTCCATAATTTTGTGTCATTAATCTTCTTTGGTATTGTGCATGAAGTTAATTTTGTGTCAGGCATGTCAAGCGAGCAGCAGAAATTAAACACAATCAACAGTACCTGTTGTACAAATCATTCATTTGTTCATGAACAGTGCTAGAAAGAGTTTAAATTGAGATAGGTAGTCAGAAGCCACCTGCTTGTCGAAAGACCGCTGCCCCCCTTTCAATTTCTCTCACCAATGCCTCTCGCCAGTGTCTTTTATAGCACATTAAAAATAATCTATAGCCTGCTTTCAACTTACAATCTGGCCCATGTCATTCCAGTGCTTTGTTAGCGACACTTCATTGACACATTGCTTATAATGCCATCATGACCATGTCATAAGCACTTCATATTGCTTTGTGGCATGTCAAAAGAGCCACAGGAAATTTTGAAAGTTGTCGTACCAGTGGTGATGTATATACAGTGCTCTCCAAAAGTGTACTCCAGCATATTTGATTTGAAATGGAACAGTGACTATGAGGTTAAAGTGCAGCCTTAAGTTACATCCACGTCAGATGAACCATGTATACTTTATATTCAGGCACTCTTACAAGCGATTCCATAACCTCTCTGCATTTGAATGGATCTCTATGGGAATTGGCGGTGGGACTAGATTAAGCTGTAAATAACACAAGAATAGTATGGAACACATGGTTGAACACATTTTCCTATTGAGCTCTATAGAAAAATAAAGCTTTCTCTTAAAGAGAAACGACCCTTAAAGTGATCCATCTATATCTACTGCATATCTGGCAGCAGAGTGATGGTTTGAGCCTCGTTTGATACCTCAGACCCTTGATGACTTACAGCGATTTAGCCAATCATGTGTTCCCTACCATTCCCATGTAATTTTCAGCTTAATCTAGTCCCACCCCCCAATTTCCATAGAGATCCATTCAAATGCAGAGAGCTCATAGTATCGCTTGTAAGAGTACCTGAAAATACAACATGGTATCACCCGTACTCGTCACATAGCGACGCTTCTGCCCAAGCATTGCTCCTCTGATGCCAAAGGTAGCCTTGCATCGTATATTGACGGTTGTGGCCACATAACTTTTCTTTGGTTGTGGCACTTAAATATTATGCTTCTTTTTTCTTCATCCGGTAGAGAGTTACGTGAACTCCTGTGAGTTTATGTTTAGGGGTTGGGGGTGGGGTGCGGGAATCACAAACTCACAAAAATCAACACGCACACGGCGAAGACTGAGCGGGCATGCTCGCGATCGGTTATCATGAGCAAAGCCTTCGCCATAGTAGGATGCGTAAATTCGCGACCGAGTGCATCAACATGCTGACGCAAAAGGCCTCCTTCTATGTCCAAAGGATGACGCTGTAGGCTGCCGTCCAAGCGTCACTTTATGACACCTTGGGAATGAGAACAGCCTGGAAAATAAGATATCAAGAGCCTTTTAATGTTATTTGGTCACAGACATCAGGAAATCATGCATGCAAAGGATATGCAACCAAATATTAAATATGATCACTTTATTTAAGTTTATGTTATTTTGTCCAATTACTTTTAGTGCCCTAAAATGTTTGTTTATAATAGACATTGATTCAAATACTAGTTATTCTTGTATTCTGTAACACAATTTGCTTCATGATTAAAAATGTATTTATTCTTACCGTTCATGATGTATGTATCCACAAATTCTCTTTTTGTGTATTTTAAGTGTTAGCTAGACTGGGCCAGTTAATTAGTTAATTATTATGCAATCATTCAGAACGTTCAGTTATGGATATTCCAAATACAACCGTACGTGTCTTGCTACAATGACAGCCATCATCTTATAGATTGCGTGTCTTTTAATACCTGCTTCCCATTCATACTAAAATGCACATGCTGTCATGGATTCTAGCAGCCTCTGCTGTTCCTGCATCTTGGTTTCCTTTTTGGCGTCGTCAGGACGGTTTATCGGATTTTTTCCGCCTCCATTCAGGTATTCGTATCTTGCCCGACAATTATTCCCTACACCTGTTTTGCGTTTCCTGCAAGCTATAAATACCTCAGGACTTCCACATTTCCGCACTTCAATATTTTCTTTGCTATGTTGACAAACGAAGTCGGTAAGGTATAGGAATTTCGGTCGCTGCATTTCTGGTTTGTACGAATAGGAAACGCAGCAAGTCCGGTTATAAGATTTAGGATTAGATTGGTTTTTTCAATCTTTCCAATCTTTCTTTATACTTTATTCTTTTCACCTGTTGCCAGTTGTGTTCAGCTCTTTTGCCACAAGAGCTTTGGCTAACAGGTCTTTTCTATTCTTTTCCTTCACTCGTTTTATCGAGTTTTGTTTTGTTTCACCACCTCTTGTTACGCTTAATTATTTAGTGCGTGAGGTTCTTTTGTTAGTTATTCTCGCTGTTTATCGAGATCGCCTCAGTTTTTGGAGGTTGCTTTGTTTTGCCTTGTGCTAGGGAAGTTTTGCTCCCGACCCTGTGTTATCTCAGTCCTGGTGCGCCTACTTCCGTGTTTTGTGGCGTATCTCTTTAGATACGCTTTTAGAAATCCTTATGGGTCACGTTTGGTTCTCCGAACCTTACAATCCCCCTTACACATGCATTTCCAAAACTTGCTCTTGGGCATAGTAAATCACATTACACGTGCTAAGGTCATTTATTTGCGTGACCTCCCACTATTTTGCTAAATAACATGGGATGCCCAATTTTGCATATTCATTCAGACTAACCCGCAAAAATGAAAAATCCATGTATCTTTCCATTTTAACACATGCAGTCCTCTTTACACCTCGTTAGTTGATCACCTGACTATTAACAGTTTTACATGTGATTTTTCACAAAGAAACCTTTAGTAAATCACCCCCTAAGAATTTATCATACTTTGTACTGCTGTTGAATAGGAATCTCTCTGAAATATCCTGGCACTTTATTCAAATATAACATTGTCCCTGTGACGAGACAAGCCATATTGCACTAACTGATCAACAACATTACAATTTGTTTTTTTAGTTTTTTTAGATTGTCCTCTAAATGTGTAATTTAGCCAAATGATCAGTACAAAAATACCACCCCTTTGTCAATAGTACAGTCTTTACTGTGAACCATAGGCTACTGTATCAGCAAAGTGTCATGAATCTGTTGAGGAAAAAGTCAACACAATGCAAAATACAAAATACAATAGAGAGTTTTGTTTGGAACATTTACAGTGAGTCTAAGTTATTTCTTATGTGTGGCGGGCTCTGGAGGTCTAACTAGTCCCTATATTTATCAAGATTTCACATATTTACATGACGATTTGAATTTTGAAATTTAGGTGAATGGTAGATTTGATATTCATGAATGTGATTCTGGTATTAACTCAATTTTGACCGGATAGTGATTTTATTAGTCTTTTGCCTCTCCTGTGCAATGGTCAGTTGTGAGACATGTATCTGAAGTCTGCGCCGGGTCACATATAAGTCATCTGGAGCATATTATACCATACAAAGCAATGACCATGAAGCACCTGGAAAGCATTGGTATTGGTCTTGCTCTTGCTCCATATGACCGTGAAGAAAACATTTGTCTATTTAAGCCCGTTTACATCCTTTGTAGGATTGATGTTCACCACAATTGGTCAACAGTTCCAACCAGCATACCGCTGTTCAAGAACTGCAAATAAATAAACAAATAAATTAAAATGAAATGTTCTATCAAACAACAGTTTGTGGAACAGTTGCAAGAAACAAATTGGCATTAGGATGTTAAATGTGCACTTTTTATATTCTGAGCTGCTTTTAAAACGACCTATAGTCATTATTTAACCTCTAAATAGCCTGCTCACAGTATCGTTTATGTATTGCCGGAAAATTTAAAATTCTTGTTATGTTGAAAATATCTTCACATGAGACTAAGAAATGAGTCAACTGCAGATTAATTTGATCATAATGAAGAAAGATGGTGTGTATAATGTCTAATGCAGGCTTTTCACCATCCAGTTTCTAGGCAGGTGGATTTTTGAGAAGGGGTGAGGCTGTGTTTTGTGATCTGGAGAGAAGCTAGACTGAAGTACCTATATAGTTTCAATGTAGAGGCACACATAACGATACAATTGATGGATTAATACAAGCAAAATATGTATAAATGGAATTTTAATTTACATGGGCAATGGGAGGTGTAGGTGCTTGTGCAACTGGGGGTGGATTGACAACAACAGAGAATCTGTGGAGACTCTCCGTAAATTTTCTGAGGCATTCTCCCTGATGTTGGAGTTGCTCCATCAACTGGTGTTGTTGTGTTTGTAATGTGAGAATTGCCTCCTAGGGGGTAACCCCTGTAGCGCCCAGACAGGGCGGTCCTTTATCAGAAACCTGTGATTTAGCTGGCCCTTCCATGAAGCTTCGATATTCTGTAAGGGGGAGTGAAAGGTTCAGAGAACCAAACGCCACAACCAAGGAATCTGAAAGTGTATCTCGTTAGAAATACGCCACTAAGCGGACAGCTCTGCAGTAACAGGGGAAATTAAACAAAATAAAATAAATAAAATAATAAAAAGCTCCCGGCGTAAGCCAACACAAAATAACCCCAAAAGAGGGCAAACTCGGCAATAGCGAGTAGTAAACAACAAAGGAACCTCACGCACTCACACAAGGGGTGTAAAACTAGAGGTCAGAGATAAACAAAAGAAAGCCTGTGTAACAAGGGCGAAAGAAACAGAAATAGAAAAAGAACCTGATACCTACAGCTCTAGGTGTGAACGGGCTGAACAAAAGGTAACAGGTAGAGGAATATAAAAGGATAAAGAGAGAAGGAAACAAAAAGACTAAATAAATCTTTACCCTAACTCTTTAACCGGACTACCTACGTTTCTGACGAGTAACAACCAGAAACATAGAGACCGCTATCCTTTTCCTTACCGACTCCGATAGTCAAAAGCAAAGACAATATCGAAGCGTCGGCAAAGCGGAAGCCCTGGGCTATTTATAACCGGCAGGAAATCCAAAACAGGTGAAAGGAATAATTTCCGGGCGAGATTCAAACACCGAAACGGATACAGAAAAATCAGATGATTGCCCCGATGTCGTCAAACAAAACAACGACCGCAGAAACAACAGCAGGCTGCCAGAAACCATGACAACATAGGCATATAATAAGCCAGTGCTACACATTTTAAGACACAAAGAAAAATGATACCACAGAAAAACTTGCTCTATTCATTGGTAGCTATTTGTTATTCAGTTAATTGCTTGATTGGTAAGTAAGAACTATAAATGGAAACAGGTTAAGACTAATATCCGTATAAAAGGTAATGTAATACAGAAGGCCTATTTTACAACTGACGGTACACCACTGAATCATAATGTAGTTGACATGGTTCCTTACCAGGGCATTAAATGAGACAGAAGATGATGAGGGAATGATACTGGAGGCCACGGAGTTGGATCATTTGTCCACTCTGTAACCACATAAGGCACTCGAGTAGACTACTGTTTGGTTTATTTTGCCGAAATATCTGTATCACAACGTGTGAATGTAATTTTCTGACATTATAATAAAATAACAACCATAGCTTGATCTATGATGTGTCCCTAACTCCCTATTCAGAACAGTGGCAGACGCAGCATTGTTTTCCCCCTCGCTGCCCCAGCCCCTCAACTATGACGGAATGCCGACTGGCGGAGTTTCGTTTCGGAAGGAAATTCCCTATGACAGATAGAACAGGCTTCGGAGACCATTGACAATTTCTTGAAATCTGATTTATAGAAAGAGCCGAAATGTTCCTGGATTAGCCTTGGTATAAGGATATAGAGCATACATCGCATGTTCCCATTTTTATTTTTTAAAGTGATTGTAGGCCACTTTAACGGACTATATATCCATTACTGCAACACACGGGTGGTTCTCGACCAATCAGATATCATCGTCTGGCATGAAAAGCAGATCATGAAAATATGTAATATTTTTAGGAAAACGTAATTTTAATAAATAAATAAACACTTCTGGGCCAAAACAATCATTGTTTCGCAAACTGCTACACATAATGAATGCTATGATCACAAAAACCTAATCTGTCAATTTTTCTTTGGTTGTGAAATCAGCTTGGTTTTCTCCATTGATTTCACTGCCTGGCCCCTCCCACCCTCACCAGTTCCTATATACGCTCTATGATACCACCTTGGTAATTCGGCCATTTTACTTCATTGAACTGTCCGGAGGGAATTATGGGACGTTGAGTTTTTAAACAGTGCCAGCGCTGGTATATTCAGAAAAAATACTAAAACGTAAAATAGACTCAAAGCTGGTCCGGAAAAACAACATATTTTGCGAACGGGCATTATATCGAACAATTCAGGGAATTAATGGTAAGACATAATCACTAGAAATTGTTTAAAAGTAAGTTTTAGTTAATGTCTATGGTCTAAATGAATGCGGAAGTCACTTCCAAAACCAGTGTGACGTAGTCACTTCAGTACTCTATACTATGGCCCTGCACAGTCTACACAGTAGCTTAGCACATTTGTATTTGGGGAGATGATACTAAAAACACAGTCTACAGTAGCTTAGTGAGAGCTATATATTATTAGAGGGTTGCTCTGAGTGCTGGTGGAGTCAATTTGGAGCAGAGCAGAGCAAAAGAAGATTTTATGGTTAGAGGTTATATGTCTGGTCATGATTGTAGTGTTTTACACCATTCAACCATATGATCAAACAAAACAGACAAATGGCACACGTGGACAATGGAACGGAACTCAAAAGGGTGCTAACTCAGAATATGTAAGATGAGTTCAAATAGATTTGATAACATTTTGTGTCATCCTCAATTCTTCTTTGTTCATTAAGTGAAGTTTTGTGAGGGATTTGGTGTTAAAGTGTTGAGAGAGCGATGCCTGATGAGCTTTAAACAGAACTGGTAATTTACTGTATTTTTGTTCGACAGAAATCTTTGTAATCTATAGTTCTGTGGTCAGTGTCTCAGAGAGTTCAGACTGGTGGTTAGGGTGGAGTCATGCTAGACAGCCACTATAGTTCATCCACTATGTGAAAGCCCTCCTACAAAAACTGCTTTTTCCTTCAAAAATCTGTACTATAGCTAATGCAGTTGTGCCTGCTGAAAAGCTTTGTTGACGCTAGATACCTCTAATGTGCAAGCACATTACAGTACAGTGCAGCTGAGGAAGGTATTTGATTGTTCATTTAGTTTGTGGCCCTCAGACTCACAATTTCAATTTCAATGCCAACGGGAAGGGCCAAAAGAAGACATAAATGTTAAATATAATTACCACAGTGTATGTAAGTCAGAAATGTGGATTTGGAACCAGAGGACATGGCATTCAATGCCGGCCTTCATCTGGATCATTTTGCTAAAATGTGTGATGTATGTGTCTGATTTACAAGCAAACCTGTAGTCCAAAGCATTGAAACCCATCAAAAATAGAACTTTTCTGAAATACCAATACCAAACCCAAATAGCTAAGGATGGTACTGTAAGTACTTCTGCATTCACAAGAAAGGAGCTATGCTATACTATGGCTGGCCTCAGTGCTGTTCTTGTATTGAGGAGACCTATGGTTGCCTCTTCAGTGTTATTAAGCTCACTAAAAAGCCCCAGCAGCTGTGTCATGTGCACCCTTCTGACTGTTACTATGTGCAGTATGGAGGTACTGTAACTTCTGTGCAGGGGAGAGCCTGCATGTGAAGAGCTGAAGAGGCCTTAGAAAAATGTTGCAATGTCTGGGGCTTGGACATTACTCTCTGATAATTTGTCAATGAATGCTTTGTAACAGCTTTCCACAGTGAAACTAAACAGCCAATCTTTAAAACCTGTTTTAGGAATGGAAGCCAAGTGTTTGAAGTTGGGTAGAGTGCTACAGTTTGTAGTCCTAAAACCCAGAAGTGAGTTAGCATTTTTTTGGCCATGGGTTCCCTCAGATTCAATCAGATTGCCAATGCTTTTTTCCCATAGGGTTTTCCATTTATGCCGAAAATAAGGTCTTTGGTTAATATCAGCCTAAGAGAGTCTCACGTTTTTTTCTACTATATAAATTACACACGTTAATATCTTAACCGTGAATCTTGAAGATGTTATGTGGTTTTAACAAGTAAGATGCTAACAAGTTGCTACTATATTCAAACTACAACAGTTGTCGGAATAATTACACATCATCAGACCCGGCGGCAGAATTATTGGGAAGGATGGGCCTCAAATTCTTTAGGGTGGGCACATATTGATCAATACATTCAAGCAAATTTTTGTCTCCCTCGGTGGAAGGAAATGTGAGATGGTCCGTGAATTGGTGAATGGGATAATTGCGGAGGATAATTGAATGATTGAATGATGGTTAGGTACTGATTACGGAATTGCAGCCCTAATGCGGAGCTGCATGGGAATGCGATGGGACTTGGTCACGGGGGGTGATATAAATTGAGCGCACCTGGGGTAGAGAACAGACTGAGTACGGGAGTGTAGGAGGTTGATTCCTTCCAGCTCCCTGATACGAAGCGTTTTGCTTTCTTTTTATTTCGTTTGGTAATTTTTCTTTTGAGTGGATGGGAGTGTTGTGTGTTCTGTGTGACGGCGGAGACACTTACCTGTTTGACAGAGAACTGTTGTGGAACGAGTGAAGAGTGGCGTGTCATTTCTGAGTGTGGTGTGTAGGATCGGGGCACGTGGGGGAAATTCTGTGCTGCCTGGCGGAACCTCAGTGTGGTGGGAGGTGGGAGGTGAGAGGGGGACAGAGAGTGGATTGCCATTGTCTCAGTTTTGTATGCAAATCTGCTTTTACGAATTGTTGATAAAGAACAGATTTTTTTACCTTTTACTCCATTGGTGTACTGTTTCGAGAGGGAGGATTACCTGTAAATAAAACGGGGATAAGGGGGACGGGATCAGCATTGTGGTTCCGCGGCCTGAAATTCCTGTTACGTGTGGTTAAAAAATAGCAAAAAGTGTGTTTCGTTGTGGAGATTATCTTGATGAACAAAACATGTGAATATCATAAGCCTTTGTTTGCAACAGAGCTTATTTTTGTAATTTATCCAAAACCCTATGGGGAAAAAAGTATTGGGAATCTGGTGAAAGAAACCTCTGGATTGGCCTACAAAAATACATCACTGTAGTACTCTATTATGAAAGCAAGTGTTAAGTATGTGGGGAGTAACTGACTGACATATGCACCAAAGGGGTTAAGGTTCCATTCAATCTTGACAAGTGTATTTTGTAAAACAGGAGAAGGAATTACAATGACGATATTTTTTTGAAGTGATGATATTTGTCATCACATATTTGTGCAGCTGAAAGGAAACATTTGCTCAATAATCTGCAGAAAATTTGAGACTATGAAATATTTTGTAGAGTTATGGACCAGCAACACAAACTAACAGACTATTGATGTGTGCCTGCAGACACACACAGGGCATCAGATCAAGAGATAAGAGAGATCAGCACTGAATTTTTTCAGCAAGCCCCTAAGCCACTGAGCTTCATAGCATCTGGACTCCCCCACATGTTTCTACTTGTAGGAATGTATATGCTTATATGAGTCTGGCTTGTGCTTCCAAAGGCCTCTTATATCAATCATTCTTAAAGTAGTTCCTATTTTGTGTGTGCAGCCTCTTCGTGGAGAGGGAACGTGGCAAAAGGTCTCCTTTCCCAAGTGACATAATACAAATTGGAACTCAGAGTAATAATACAATCTATTATAATTCTGGGGACCCACTGAGTATGCTGTTTCTTTTGTAGTTTTTTTTTTTTTGTCATAGCCAATATCTTTATCAATTAAGGTTGTTGAACTATGTACTAACATACCTACCTCTGCACTTTTACTTATTTTAACACAATGCATGTTTGTCTCGTCATTTTCCATGTCACTGAACTATTAACTTGTCATTAATATTGTATTTAGTGACTCAGTGAACACACCTTCAGCAATTTGGACCCCAATGACTTCACCTTTCAGTCTATCATTGAATCATTTAAGAAATGTAATCCCTTTCTGAAGGAATCGTGTCATATAGTAAATTACAGAATGTTAAAGCATTAGCTGATTTAACTGATTAAAAATCCTGGTATGTGAATATGGAACATGAATTCTACATGACATACATAGCTATTTCTGATTTAATGCGACCTTAATCATTCAGACATTAAGGGCTCCATTTTCCGGCTGCATGGTGTGTGGCAAGATGTCGTATCAGCAAAGTGACATTTTCCGTTTGCTGAGCCCGTTTGGTAATTTGGTGTCTCGGCGTGCATCGAAGTGGCAGGAGAGTCACTGTTAGGGGTGTGTCATTGAAGATCAAGCTATTCTGGTGCAGCGCATTGCAATTTTGGTGTCAGCGTAGTCTGCGCTACATACCTGCTCAGACTGGGTCTACGGTACAAGTTGCAGCTCAGCATATGGCGGGTTGTTAATTTTGATCGTAACATATTCAAAAGCCAATCAATTATTTTTGTGGATCAAATGCTGTCCAATTTGATTTTGATATAAATCTCCCAAGCGGGAAAAAATGTATACTTTGCATTTATTGTTCATTATCTTTTTTATTTTTTTATCATGTTAATTCCTGTATTTATTTCTGTTTTTAATTGTTTATGGATGTTCTTATACTGCACTGTATTTCGTTCTTTTTCTTACACCCGTCCAGCTGCAACACACCCACTGATATTATATATGTAGCAGGAAGCAGATATACCTGCACATACTACACTACGCTACCTGCTACGACTACGCCATTCTCATGCACGGGGTGAGAGACTCGATCAACTGTACTGTACTTGACTCTCCCCACACAGGTTGCTCAAATGAATCAAAAGGAAGTATAGAGGCCCAGGGTAAAAACATATAAGCAGCTTTATTGTTGGACAGTATAAATTCTTTCCCACAAGATAAAAATAGGCAGGCTGTTCTCAGATTCAGTGGCTCATGTTTGAACCATAGACCGTAAAAAAATATGAACAAAGTCACTGTGACGTCACCCATTGCCTTCCCACGGAACGCAGTAGGGAGCAAGGTCATCCGGATATGGTCACCATGGTCCAAGCACAGTATGATTTACAGTTCGGGGTGGAGAAGCCCATGACCTAACCTTAACCCACCATTTTCTATTGCAAAGGTTTCTTATGATATACAATATTATTTCAGAATTGTTGAAATAATGGAATGCATGAATAAGTTTCATTATAAGGTAGACATACAAACACGTTTACAGCGAAAAAAAATAGTGATCTAGGGTGTACTTACCCTTTAAGTACCTAATGTTTTATAATATAACAATTTCATTTTCATCCAAGATTTTACTGTGTTTTTTATTCGCATTGAATGTGTGAAATTCATCACATAATTAACATTTATTCAGTTATCTTCAATTTATGTTCTGCTAACATCAGCTAAAAGCGAGATCGGTAGGCAAACTATGGCTAGCAGATGCACTTACATCACAGCACATGGACGAACATAGGGTAACGCTATGATTGCCATCAACAATATTGACGGTTAATCAATCACAGATATGCACAGATGTTATTTTGACAAGACTACTTTTATTATAAATGTCACTAGCGCTGATCGAAAGGTAGCAAGCTGTCACCATAGTTAAATGGTCGTGACAGCTTAAATGAGCAAGCCACCACTGTCTTTTTGGCTAACCGCTAACTCGACACTAACGGGTCATTTCAGCATTTGAGGACATTTTTGAGTTTGATATTTTTGGCATTAAATTGAATAAAGGACATTATAACATTTCAGAAAAACATGCTGTGCCATCTCAGCATGTTATTATACTCAAACCAGAATACGTTTTTCTTGACTTTCCCACAGTGAAATGTCAACCCTGTTATGGACATATGGGTATCTATACAAATGCCTAGTAATGCATTAATGGAATAGAAAATAGCCTTTTCTAGTATATAATGAGTCCCTATTTGATAAATAACTCATTTTGTATTTGTAAAATAAACAAGCTATCTTTTTTATTTTTTATTCATAGTCTATGTACAACAATTACATTTTTCCAGGCTCTGTTCTATTTTTGAAATGCTTGCCAAAATATTTTTATGGGAAACTATTGTGCATGCTTATTTTATATAGAGTAGATGTATAATTGCATGCTGTGATTGCATTAGGCTATTAAATGTATACTTACTTGTTTTTATTTCTACCCTTTGAACTCCACTATGACATATCAGGCCAATTAGGCCTACATGTTATGCTATGACTGAAATCTTATCGACTACTACTCTGTGTGTCGACAGTGTATGTTTTCATATATTTCATACTTCTTAAGTGATTTCATGGGTGGTGGTGCAAGCCTAGGCCACATGTCCTGTCTTGGATTTGCTGCCGGCTCTGCCCTTTTTGCGGGCGTTGCCTTTCGGGGCGTTGCCTTTTCTCTCCCCCGGGATTAATTATCTTATTAACTGCAGGTCCACTTCAGCTACTTAAGCACCGCACCCCCTGTGTTTTGTGCTTTTGTGTCACATTCTTGCCACGTGTTAAGCCAGGTAACAGGTATAGGATTTAGAAGACTACACTCCTTTTGTATTAAAGAAACGCAGGAACTTCGTTGTGCAGTTTAGAGTTAGGATTTTATCTGTAGGATTTTCTTTCCTTTTCTTTCGCTCTGCCCTACTCTTTCCTATTTTGCCTATCTGTCCTCTCGGAGGCAGTTACCTTAGTTACCTTTTCTCCTCCTTATTAGGGCTTGTTTATAGTCTATCGAGCCGGAGGACTTATTTTCTTTTTCTCTAGTCTGCTAGACTTTCACCCTCTTTTCTGGGTGGTTTTGGTTTGGCGTATTCGCCGGGAGTTTTTTCCCTTTTTATTTATTTTTCTCGGTTCCGTTCACGGACCTCTATTTCCTCCCCTTCTACTCGTGGTGATTCCACGTCTTGTGGATTGCTTATAGATCCCCTCACAGTCACATCTGGTCCTCCGAACCCACACCATCACATGTCCAGTATAGGCTACTCCTTGGATGGATGATTCCATTTATAATCAACAAATTAAGAGCAGAATCTATGATGGTTTAAGTCAAAATGAAATACCACTGCATTTATGCACTCCAGCAGCAAGTGATAGCCTATTTAGTTTGCAAGTGTGTACACCGTCTTCTGTGTAAAATAAACAGCATCACGTGCAGAATTATATATACTATTGCGCTGCCCTTAATGCATTATAGATCTATAGCCAATGTCTAAACCTACACTATAGCCTACTGCAGCAGTCGTAGGCCGCTTACTATTTTGAAGAGTATGAATTAGGCTCTTTGAGAGATCGTTTGAACCAATCTGCCCAGTGATGAGTACATGTTGTTTGAAATACAGTAGACCAACATAGCTACAGAACTGTATAGCAGTCAGATATAAAAAACGGAGTACTGGAAATCCCTGATAGTGTAGAGAGCTGAAGTTTGGCTTGGTAGTGCTCATTTGAATTTCCTGTCTTTTGCGGCTTTTGACCAAGCAAAACTTAACACTTAAAACTTAGTTTTTTGTTATTAATTCTCAGGGTTTTTTCTCTGGAAGGTGTTAATTTCTTAAAAAATGTAATCATCATAACTGTTCTGCGCATTAACTTAACTCCCAGAGTGTGCACTGTGCAGACCTGGCTAAGTTAGCTGACAAAGCACAAAGGCGATGAGTTTTAAGCATTCGTGCCACCCTACATACCATAATGCGTGTGTATGAACCACCAAACTATATTATATATACACTGCCTGGCCAAAAAAAAAGTTGCACACTCAAATATTTCGTTGGACTGCCTTTAGCTTTGATTACGGTGTGCATTCGTCGTGGCATTGTTTCGACAACCTTATGCAACGTCACAACATTTATTTCCGTCCAGAGTTGCATACATTTTTGGCCGAGATCTTGTATTGACAACGGGAGAGTCGAACCACTCCGCAAAGTCTTCTCCAGCACATCCCAAAGACTTTCAATGGGGTTAAGGTCAGGACTCTGGTGGCCAATCCATGCGTGAAAATGATTCCTCATGCTCCCTGAACCACTCTTTCCCAATTTGAGCCCGATGAATCTTGGCATTGTCGTCCTGGAATATGCCCATTGATGGGATAACCTGGTCATTCAGTACATTCAGGTACTCAGCTGACTTCATTTTATTGCTGCATAACATTGCTGAGCTTAGACCTGACCAATTGAAGCAACCCCAGATCATAACACTGCCTCCAGAGGCTTGTACAGTGGGCACTATGCATGACGGGTGCAACGGCGACTTTTTCTTTGGCCAGGCAGTGTAGTTCGGTGGTATGAACTAGGTAATAATGTTTATTTACAGCCTAATTGAACAAATGCATCTGGCTATTTTAAAGACAAACTAACGTCACGTTAACATTAATTGTCCTAACGTTAACGTTACATTGCTTGACACTGTTAGGTTCCATGTGGGGTTTGTAATGTTACTAGCTAGCTAACGTTAGTTGCTTACACGGTGTGGTGCTTGTAGCTTCACTAACGTTACAGATAATATTGTGGACATGTCTCAAAGGGAGTAACGTTAGTAGCTAAGTTAACATACATTTGTTTTAATCTCTTTAGATAGATAGTTAGATAGTAGCTGTATTATTTCTAGCTTTGTCACTCGGTAACAGTGGCTAGCCTGGCTAAGTTAACGTTACAGTTGTTGTTTCTGTTCGGTCAGAGTTATGTGGAACTGCTGTGATCACTGTCCTGGCAAAATATTAAGCAAAATAACGTTATCCACCTTGCTCTCTCGAGTTGATTTGTCCACAGATTGTGATTCAGAAAAATGTTAAACCATACGGAAAATTCAAAACTCGCTTTGGACTTTTCATTTAAAAAATAGGTAACAGTTAACGTTAGTAGCCTATGGCTGGTTCATATCTATGGGCTGGTTTCTGTGTGCTGTGGAAGCTCCAGAGAGCGCGAGGAGTAAGAAATCTCACAGTGCACGAGACTGTGTGGTAACGGTAGTTTGAACTTTCAATTAGCCTTCGGTTTCTAGCGAATTTATGCCCCAATGTTAAGTCAATGGACAATTAATTTCCGGTATCATAGAATTATAAAGGTTTATTTAAAAACTGTACAATTAACTGAAATATCACCCATCAAAAGCATTGGTCCATGTCACGCCCGACATATCACCATGTGAACGGTAGTGATTAGAGTTGTAGAATTTGAGCTGGGTCGTTGGAAAAAAAAGTCTAAATCTAAATGCTAATTTTTTTATTTACTTAATTGTATGAAAACGGCTTAACCAATCTTTCTCATATTTGTTTTCTGTTGAGATATGTTGAGATATCTGATGAGATGAGTTGATCTGCCAAATGGCTTGGTAATTGGTGCTAAAACGGTGCTAAAACGGTTGAGATATTGACGGGCGAAATTTAACATGCAAGTTGCAACTAAAACCAAACTTAGGGGGACGCTACCACGCACAGGGGCAGAAAAAAGACTGGGAAGTTCAAAAAACACCTGTTTGGAACATTCCACAAGTAAACAGGTGAAGCTACCATGACTGGGAATAAAAGGATGTAAAAAGACTCTTGATATCTTATTTTCAGGTACTCTTACAAGCGATACTATAACCTCTTTGCATTTGAATGGATCTCTATGGGAATTTGGGGGTGGAACTACATTAAGCTGTAAATTACATGGGACCAGTATGGAACCCATGGTTGGCTAAATAGCTGTAAGTCATCAAGGGTCTGCGGTATGAAACGAGCCTCAAACCATCACTCTGCTGCCAGATATGCAGTAGATATGGATGGAGCACTTGAAGGGCTGTTTCTCCTGACTTATTTTTCCATAGAGTTCAATAGGAAAAAGTGATGTTTTATTGAGTGAATGATTAGGCTTCATATTTAGGTGTATGTAACACTGTGATATCAATGTTTTTAAAAAAATCTTAAACCATCAGAAGGGGCAAATGTATATGCTTTATAATGGACAAAACACATTTTTACAAATGCTATTACATGTTTTGGATAGGGTTTTGGACCCATAGATATCTACCCCCCCTATACTGATAAAAAGATAGTAATTCCCACTTGACAATTGTGCAAAAGTGAGTTTTATGAGCCAAAACTGTTGATTTGTAGTTAAATATATCATATGGATAGATTTGGAGACACTAATGGACAACAGGGTACACTGCCTATATTCTGCTCTTAATTTGTTTAGTAGTTCTGCATATTATCCTCAGATTTTGCACACTTGTGGACATGGCGTTTATAATCCAGGAAATGTAGATTTACTTGTTTCACTTATGTAGCTCTCAGTATGTCGTTGCAAACTAAAGAAAAACTAATTTTCTTCCCCCCCCCCCAAAGTTTCTTTGCATTTGTGCCACTTTATTGTCTATCCAAGTGGCTAAATTGTGCACTGCTCTAAATAAAAAAAGAATTATGATATTTAACTACAAATCAACAGTTTTGGCTCATAAAACGCACTAATTTTCAAGTGGGAATTACTATATTTTCATCAGTATAGGGGAGTAGATATCTATGGGTCCAAAACCCCTATGCAAAACATGTCATAAAATGAATAGAATTAGTTTTGTCCATTATAAAGCATATACATTTGCTCCTTCTGATGGCTTAAGATAAAAAAAACATTGATATCACAGTGTTACATACACCTAAATATGCTGCCTAATCATTCACTCTTGTACCTCAATAAAACATCACTTGTCGCTGTACTCTACAGTATGTATACTTTTGTCCTGGGATTGCATTTTTCTGTAGTTTTTTTATTCACATATCAGTGCACAGTAAATTGGAATGAGCATTTGTCATGCTCTAAGAGACAAGTATATACGTATGCCATAGCCTATATTATGTGTGATAACATGAATATAAAATAGTATTCCACCATCTGCAAAATGCTGCAAAATGTTCTATCTTCAATGAACATCGGTAGCCTAAATCAAAAATACATTTAACGAGTGCACTACAGTATGTGAAATGCACTCAAAATGCAAAAATAACAATAGGGCTATCAAACATATTGGAAAGACAGTGCTCGAGTGGAAACACGAACGTACATATGTAGCCAGCGAGACCAACGGCATTTTAGACGCAAAAATACATACATATCGGAAAAGTGAAACTCTCCTCCCTAATGCGTTTTCTACAGAGCTTCTAGACCGTTAAAACGAAAACTGCCATTACGCTGGGCTGCAGGAAATTGTTCAAAGCACCCAAAAAGACATGGCATATACCCTTGCTAAGGTTATAATGTACGCTATTGGATAAAAAAGCCGACAATTAAACCAGAATGAACTGTAATGAATGAGACAGGCTTACAGGGAATGGGGGTATTACACGTTGACGTTTCAGATAGTGTAATAGCGGTATAAAGTGTTGTATATTTCTCAAACCGATTGTACCAGACAATAAATGACCACTGAATTTTGAAAGGAACATCTCGATGTGTAAAACCAATGGTAGGATTGTATATTTATTTCATATTTAGTAGCATTTATTGCTAGTAGAATACATGGTAGAATGAGACAGTACTTTCACAGTTTATTTTGCATTTGAGTGAGCAGGGCTTTTCACGGCTTTTCTGACATACGATCAGGCTATTGTTGGGTTTATCTCGTTGCTATGACATTATTCTAATTTTATATGATGAATAAATATATTTATGAACTCAAACGTAGACGCTATTGTCCACTATGTCACGCATGGGTAGGTGTAGACTAGGTTGGGGGGTGCTTGTTAAATGGACTTGCTACGGGGAAATAGTGACATTTAGAAACTCCACATTCGGCAGAAATCGTCACAAATCGTCTACCAATAAATTTAAAACACAGAGTTTGCGATTTCCACTACTAGTTTGGCTGCAGTAGCAACGAATGTCTCAGTTGCACAAAAAGGTCCCGCCGGCATCACCTTTTACGCAAAGGAGTTAATCAATTGTAGGCTATGAAACTTATCTAATTAGACCCATAACCTAATTCAGTGGTTATGGAACATGAAAAGCACCCAATTAAGATAAATTAACAGCTTGTTAAAATTCTGGGATTGCATTTGTGGTTGGAACGAAAACCAGCATATGCAGGGGTCCCCCAGGACCGAGTTTGAGAACCACTGACTTAATTAATGCTCCCATTTCGCTACAATTTTTCTGAGTTAAATTAAAATTATATAAGACGTTAAATATGCCAATTAAAACACACATTCAACCAAATAACGAAATTTGCTATAAAATGGCTTACAGGTCTTTAGTCAGCATTGCAATGGCTGATCTGTTGGAGGAGATGGCGCACGGCATCCTTTGGAGAGAATGCATCTTTCGGATCGTAAGAGGTGGCCGGCTTATTGGTAAGAATGAGCGTCCGTGAACGATTAGTGTGCAGAGCAAGTTCTGTCAGAAAACCTCTCGCTGTAGCCAACCATGGTCGGCTAGCAACCACGCGTCCCATACTCAACCAATCACATGCACACACCTCTGATGGAGCGAGAGGAACCAAGAATCAGTTCTCTCTGCTGCTTTCTGACATGCTGCTTACGGCTTCTGTTAAAATAAATTATTTCTGCCACGCCCTGCTGCTAGCCATGCCTAGACTAATTTAGGCTTGCCCTGCTTAAAATGTTTTGCACAAAAGTTGATGCCAAATTCAGTATGATCATTTAATCCTCTTAGCTCGGTTGCTTCAATGTATTTTATTTGGATAGCAACTATGCTGCTTTCACATCAAAAAGGGTAGGCGGAGAGTTTGGCACAATAATACGCAGTCGCTGCAGCTCCGAGCATCCTTTGCCTAATCTTTGTATTGCACTGAATACTTGCCTGAGTATAATTAAAAACATTTAGCTTTCTACACGCCCAGCTACATCTGAGAAATGCTATAGCTCTCTGTGTGAAGCAAATAAAACGTGAACGAAAGAATAGATTTTCAGTAGGACACATTTTTTTAAAGACAGAGTCGCAAATTAGGTCATGGCTCCAAAACTAGCCTACTATGTCCTGTGTAGCCTACTAGCATAGCCAACTCTTTAGTGACATGCAGTAGCTATGCGACAAAATATACTCTATATTATCAGCGAAAATCTGGAAATATATAATTTAAGTAGGCTCCACTACATTTAGAGATTATATATATATATATATATACACTACTCACAAAAAGTTAGGGATATTCGGCTTTCGGGTGAAATTTCAGGATGAACCTAAAATGCACTATAACCTTTACAGGTGAAATTAATTTGACCTTCTCTAAACTTTTGAATGCACATGTCCAACTATTCAACGTTTCAGTACTTTTTGCACAACTTGCTGTTCTCTAACAAGGAGCTGAACGGCAAAATTCACAACAGGTGTTTGATCCATGAATCGACCAATAAATTTCCTGGTTCAATTAGAATTGGTATTTAAACAGTCCTCTTCATCATGCTGTTCACATTTTGACATCATGAGACCAAGACGACACCTAACAATTGATCAACAGTACCTCGCCATTGCGAGGCTTCAAACAGGATGTTCTCAGAGGGAAGTGGCCACTGAGCTTAGAGTGTCACAGAGTGTCATCAGCAGGTTGCAACAGAGATACAGAGAGACTGGAAGAGTCACAGAAAGGCATAGAAGTGGACGTCCTTTGGCCACATCCCACACTGATGACCGCTTCATTGTGAACAGTGCCCTGCGGAACCAGATGATGAATGCCACTCAACTCCAGGCACATTTAAGGGAGGTGAGAGGCACCCAAGTGTCACGTCAGACCATTCGAAACCGTTTACCTCAGCGTGGTCTGCGTGCTAGACGACCTGCAAGGGTACCTGACCACACCACCAGGCACAGGCGTCATCGTCTTGCATGGGCCAGGGAGCATTTACGCTGGACGAGGGACCAGTGGGCCTCAGTGCTGTTCTCTGATGAAAGTCGATTCACGTTGAGCAGAAATGATGGCCGCCAACGATGTTGGAGACGTCAAGGAGAGCGCTATGCATCAGCCACTGTTGTCACCAGACGACCCTTTGGTGGTGGCGGTGTTACAGTGTGGGCAGGTGTGTCTAGTCAATACAGAACTGCCCTACACTTTGTGAATGGTACAGTGACAAGCCCATACTACCTGAATAACATCATTAATCCAGTCATTGTGCCCCTGCATGAACAACACAGGCCTAATTTCATCTTCATGGACGACAATGCTCCAGCTCATCGAGGTCGCATCATTAGGGAAAGGCTGCTGGAGACTGGGGTACCTCAAATGGAGTGGCCTGCACTTTCTCCAGACCTGAATCCCATAGAAAACCTATGGGATCAGCTGACTCACCGTGTAGAGGCTTGTAACTCTGTACCCCAGAACCTCAATGATCTGAGGGCCGCCCTTCAAGAAGAGTGGGATGCCATGCCTCAGCAGACAATAAGTCGACTTGTGAACAGCATGAGACGTCGTTGTCAAGCTGTAATTGATGCTCAAGGGCACATGACAAGTTATTGAGACATTGACATTTTTGTTGTGGTATACCCACCACTGTTGTTGGCATTTGTTTCAATAAATTGTTTGAGATGAGGAAATCACCATTGCATGCTTCTACTTAAATGCCCTACTTTCATGATACGTATAATATCACTGTAGCGTGAACTTACATTTTCCATAAATTTCACCCGAAAGCCAAATATCCCTAACTTTTTGTGAGTAGTGTATAACATGATATAGCCTAACATCTAGAAGATAGCCTGCACATTTATAAGAAATTGTCCCACTGCTAAATATTAGGCTATGCTCCTTTTTAATAAAATAAAATAGCCTATAGATTAAAACCTTTAGTAGCTAACTGGCCATTTAGTAACTCGCACCAGGCCACCTATTTACGAACTAACTTGCCTAAATTGCACAAAAAACAAACCCTATGTATTTATTTCAAAATGTAGGCTAAATATTTTGAAAAGATCTGAGAGTAACATAATAACAGTGGATGCTAGGCTATTGTAGGAATTTGCCTACAAAGGACAGTAGTAGGTGATTCATTTCTGAGCAGTTTTTCAATTTCAAGTTGGGTTCTGCCTTCAGTCTGGGGAGTCCCCTCACTGCATGTGCATGCGTCTCGTTCTCGTTCACGAATGAGAGGAATCAGTGAACGAGAATGAGAGTAAGTGAACGAGAACGAGAGCAGTGAACGAGAGTCTGAACTAGATCAGTGAACAAATCCGGAAACTAATACTTTTCATGAATGGAGTCAAAGGAACCAGGTCCCTGAAAGGAACCGTAATGCCCACCACTACCAAAAGCGTCATTATCCGACAAATGAAATCAAAAGTCTCCCTTTTCTTTTTAGATTATATATGCCCTGTTGCCTAGGACACAGTACTATTATGATTTTGACTATCCAACAAAAACCAACTTTTGCGCGTCACTCTAAGCATACGTCATGTAACTTTAGTTGCTAAGCTAACTGAAAACACTACTGTGCATGCCTGAACACTTCCCCTTGTGCAAAAAATAAAATGAAATCCAATAGGGAAAAGCACCAGTTGCGTATCTTGTCAAATCTAAAATCTTTTGTTCACATGGTAGCAGTATCATCGAGATATATAAGAACTGGAGACAGCTTACTGGTTCCATGGATTCCTATGGGAGCTGCTCATTGGTGCATGAAGCCAATTCATGGAGGCTGCCATGTTAGACTATGGGGCTTTTTGGAATCAGAGCATGTGCACTGGGTACTTAACATGGCTAAATGCATTACTCTGCAGAAATCATTTTCACATTTCGTATTTGTCAATGCGTGCTCAATGCAGCTAAAGCAAAAGCAGTGTTACCAAATGGCTGGAGTTGACAACTAAGCTAACCGGTGGGATATATATGATATGATATGATAATGCTTTATTGTCAGATTTCTCAGAAATAATTTTTGCATCATAGCAGCTCCATTAAAAAACACACATAACAGGTTCAATACATAAGACAAAACACTAACACACAATTACGGTCACTTATACATACATCGTTATAATATCAACATAACAACCTTAGGTTACCCCCACATTGCACTAGACCCATTTATTGCACACTCCACCACGGTCCTTGATATTGCACTTGCCACCATTGTTATTATTGCACAGTCCCTGGTTGCACTTGCCTGAAAGGTCTGCCATCTTTATTGAGTAGCCTAATTGACTGGGGATAAAGGAATTCCTTAGGCTGTTACGTTTGAACTGCGAAACTCTGAACCGCCAGATACCACCTGCTAGTCTTCGCATGCTCTTAAGATAAGCTGCCTGAAAAGACAGCTCTAGTGGCTGGCCTACAATCTTAGAGCAAATTCTGAGTTGTCTGGTCAGCTTGGCCTTAAGCTGGAGCTCATCAGATGGCAAGTTGTACGTATTGCAGCAATTAAAAAAAACCCACTCTTCTCATAACCTATTTACTTGGCTATACCATTCCTCAATTGTTGTTCAAATCATGTTATTTTAATGTTCATGTCTTATCATAGGGTATATGATGTGAAGCTCTACATGTGGGAATAAAAAACATAAGACAATACTTGATGAGGGGAACAAATCGAAATGTGCTAAATTTTAAAAACTTGAAATCTCTGGGTGTTGGATTTCTGCCTACATCTCATAGTTTGAACAAAACAAACCTTTATCTTGCTCAAAGGCTTGGGAGCTCTCATGGATCGTAAAGCTGCTGCTATTAAGTTTCACCTTGCCGCTTCATATTGCATATCTGATGGATTGCTGGATATTGCATATCGCTGGATCGCCAGGTTAATTTCTTATGGCAAAGCTTATTCTGCTTTATATGCTATGCATATCTGGTGGAATGTTTGGCTTATTGCTTAATTATAACGGCTAATGGCAAATAGTTGAAATGACTAAGCATTGTAATGGTAATCAAATCCTAAAGGCAAGTCAAAACTAATAGCTCACTTCTGATAGTAAGCCATACAGCCGCAGTGCAGCCTGGCTTCAAATCGCAAGGTTCACGTGAAAATTAGAATGGCTAGTTTGATCCAGGAATGCAATAGCATTGCATTTCATCACATCGTCTCTTGAAGCGAGTGGGGTATTAGCCGAGTTGTATAGTGGATGCTCACTAGTCACATAACATATCCGGGTCAGACTCTGCTGTCTCCTGCAGTTTTGGGGGCCTTTGCTACCTACATCCAATATATGAGTGTCACTATGCCTGCGACCCCACAAAAGCCTCTGTTCATGAACGATGCTGGAAACGGTTCGTCCAGCGGGTTCTGTGCAATATTCTGTCATCTCTGTGCTGTTAACGTATGCTACTTGCTTAAAAATATAATAATATATAATAATAAATAAATATTCAGGTGATTGCTGGGTACTGACTAAAAATTAGTATGTCCTTCTTCAATCCCGCTTTCATCAGGTTTGTCGTGCAGTGGTTAATGGGGATATCGATTTAGGACTTCCTGATCTTCAGGAGGCAACAGGTGCCCTGCTACACATAGCTTTTCTCACTAGATAGTATAAGCCACACGGCCAGGGTGGCCAGGCTGCACATAGCCTACTTAGGCATCACATTGCATAGTATGGCCAATGTCTGATCCAAGAACACAGCCTCCGTGCTGGAGGGATATCAATATGGCCTTCCTAATCTTCAGGAAACAGCAAGTACTCTGCTGTACACATAGTCTACTGTCACATAATGTTAGTATGGCTAATGTCTGATCCAAGAACACAGCCATGTTCTGTCTCCTTGCTGGAAGGATATCAATATGGTCTTCCTAATCTTCAGGAAACAGCAGGTGCTCTGCTGTACACATAGTCTACTGTCACATAATGTTAGTATGGCCAATGTCCGATCCAAGATCACAGTCGTGTTCTAGCTCCATGCTGGAGGGATATTGATATGGTCTTCCTAATCTTGTAATGGAGACAGCAGGCGAGGTTGGGCACTGGATGATCTGCTGTTTTGGGGGTTTTTGGTCATCTCCTGTTTAGCGGGGGGAGATGCCCGTGCTCCAGAGCAGCGCCAGACCAAAATAATTATGCAGCACATTCATTCATTAAAACATGTTATTTAAATACGTGAAAAAATTATTATCGCGAACGATTAGTGCACAGAGCAAGGTTGGCTAGCAACTACGCGTCCCATACTCAACTAATCACATGCACTCACCTCTAATGGAGCGCCGTTTTTAAACCAAGAATCAGTTCGTTCTGCTGCTGTCTGACGCACTGCTTATGGTTTGTGTTAAAAGACATTTGCTGTCACCCTCCACCACCCCAGCTTCCACCTGTTATTTGGATCTGCTTTAGTATGGGGGGTTTCTGGTCATCTCATGTTTAGCAGTGGAAGATGCCCGTGCTCCAGAGCAATACTAAAGCAGATCCAAAATGATTATGCAGCACATTCATTCATTAAAACATGTTATTTAAATATGTCAGTTTTAATACGTGAGAAATATATTTGTCAAATTGGTATTTAATGTGTCAGAGGATAGATTCCTAACTACCTCTTTCCATCACTAGGGGATAGGAGATTTCAAACCACCTCTCACACGCACAGAACACCAACAAAATGACGAAATGAATAACATTTTATTTATTTCCAGGCTGCAAGAAAGACCGTAGCCTAGTACTTGGCAGATTCAGGCATCATCCGATGCAGAACGGCTTGAACTTTAATAGTTTGTGTGATGTTAGATCCTGCATTGATGGCGCATGTTATCGCCTTTTTATTTTACCAATTCCTATGATACTGGAACTGACAATACTAAACAATTTTTTTTTTCCGCTGACTGACCATTTGCTAATAAAACTTAAATTTCAGTGTCAGAATAATTCTTTCTTTTTTTTCTTTTTTTTTTGGCTGTAAATGGAATTTTCTACTGCCATATATGGCAAGTCATGGGTTTGGATTTATGCTAATCACAAAATAAGGTGCACGCCTATCATTTACGATGAATTGGAATGTATGAACATAGGCACAGAATGCGAATAAATCTGACTTTCCCGCATGTTTTGATGAGGTGTTACTGCTAAATCCATATGCATCATAATTAAAAGTTAGATTTTAGGTCCAGATTAAATACAGCCAATTCTTACTCTGGCAGACAGGTTGCACAATAGACGAGGGCATACCATAAGATCAAAGAAGAAGGCTACTTTGAAATAACACTTTTTATGGGAATATTGCAGATCAACACTTCTTTGCCCTTTGAAATACTCAAAGTATTTCATTGCCCCCCCACCTTACCAAGGTGGGCTAGAATAGGGGCTGGAGCTATTAGTGTTACAGAAGTACACCTTGTATGTAACTCAAAGAGAAAACTGTGTGAGTGACACAGGCTCTCTTCCACTGCAGACAGTCTTTTGTTTCAGTTTCCTTGCCATCGCAGCAGTGATTCTGCATGTTCCAGACAAATTACTGGTTACAAATGGGCAAATTGTATGTAAGCAGCTCAAATTGATACTGTAAATGTCTATTATTAAAACTGAATAAAATCAATAATTTCAATTAAATTATCTCCACTACCAGCTTTGAGACAGGGCTTATGAACTGAAGAGCAAACAGCAGAGCACAAAGGGAGCCTCCTTTCTCCACACCCTGCACTGACGATGGTCTTTCAGAATCAGTGTCTGAGTAAAGCTTTCCTGACATCTCTCCAGCCTTCCACTCGGTTGGACTCACCACAGGCTGAGGAATCCCAGAGTCACTTCTTTTGTTTTTCTAAGCCTCCCTTAGCTGAGATATACTCATGGTCTCACTATTCAAAGACTATACATGAAGCCCATTCAAAAGACAAGAACCTTCTCAAAGAGGAAACATTTTATTCAATCACTTTGCTCTTAAATGCACACACACACACACACACACACACACACACACACACACACACACACACACACACACACACACACACACACACACACACACACACAGTATTCAGATCTACTGTAGATGTGACACATAAGATCTCCAATCAAATGATTAATGTATCTCATGAAAATGAACAGTTTAAGAGCCCAGTTTCCACCAAAATACTAGATTTTGTTTAGGCTGCAACATGTTGGTACATTATTCAATATTTTAATGACATGGAACAATATAATGTCCTGTATAACAGTATAACAACCTTTTGATTTCTTGACTTTAATTTTCAGTAATATTTATGTGGAGGTATTTAAATCCAGACACAGTTTCAAGCAAATTTTATATGCTTCTAAACTTCTGCTGAGATTTAGTTAATAAACGATAAAACTTGTGGGACAAGTGAGTTGCAGCCCCAGTTGTTCACCATTACTCACACTGGCCACCGAAAAAAGGTGAGGATTATAGAGCTCAAACAATAAATCAAGTTGCAGACTAAGCCTAGTCACTCAGTCATTTGCAAAATGTTCAGACAAGCATGCAAGGCAAAGTAAATACATATTCTTCTGTTTGTTACTAGTGGGCCAAAAGAAAAATGTACATCATACAGTAGTTCAGTTGAGTTTACACTATCAGAACACTTCATTCTGTAAACATAGTAGGACATGAGGGATAAAAAATTATCAATGTTGAGTTGAGTTGAGTCATCACTGTTCTTTACGGAAACATTTCACTTCACTTCTTAAGCATTCCTATAAGAGAATCGCATGCCAAATCATGTCGTTTGTTTATTTCAGTTTAAAAGTACATTTAACTCCTTTGCGTAGAAGGTCCCGCCGGCGGGACCTTTTTGCTCAACTGAGACATTCGTTGTTACTGCAGTCAAACTATTAGTGGAAATCACAAACTCTGTGTTTTAACTTTATTGGTAGATGGTTTGTGACGATTTCTGCTGAATCCCGAGTTTCTAAGTCACACTATTTCCCCGTAGCAAGTCCATTTAACAAGCAACCCCCCATCTAGTCTATACCTACCCATGCGTGACATAGTGGATAACTCAAACAATAGCGTCAATGTTTGAGTTCATAAATATATTTATTAATCATATAAAATTAGAATAACGTCATAACAACGAGATAAACCCAACAATAGCCTGATCGTATGCCAGAAAAGCCGTGAAAAGCCCTGCTCACTCAAATTCAAAATAAACTATGAAAGTACTGTCTCATTCTACCATGTATTCTACTAGCAATATATGCTACTAAATATGAAATAAATATACAATCCTACCATCGGTTTTACACATCGAGATGTTCCTTTCAAAATTCAGTGGTCATTTATTGTCTGGTACAATCGGTTTGAGAAATATACAACACTTTATACCGCTATTACACTATCTGAAACGTCGACTCATAGGCTTACAGGGCATGGGGTATTGTCTCATTCATTACAGTTAATTCTGGTTTAATTGTCGGCTTTTTAATCCAATAGAGTACATTATAACGTTAGCAACGGTATATGCCATGTCTTTTTCGATGCTTTTTACAATGTACTACAGCCCAGCGTAACGGCAGTTTTTGTTTTAATGGTCTAGTATTATGCAAGCTCTATAAAATACGCTTTAGGTAGGGGAGTTTCCCTTTTCCGATATGTAAGCATTTTTGCATCTAAAATACCGTTGGTCTCGCTGGCTACATATGTACGTTTGTGTTTCCACTCGAGCACTGTCTTTCCAATATGTTTGATAGCCTATTGTTATTTTCGCATTTTGAGTGCATTTCACATACTGTAGTGCAATCGTTAAATGTATTTTTGATGTAGGCTACCGATGTTCATTGAAGATAGAACATTTTGCAGAATTTTGCAGATGGTGGAATACTATTTTATGTTCATGTTATCGTACATAATATAGGCTTAGGGCATGACAAATGCTCATTCCAATTTACTGTGCGCTGATATGTGGTAGATTAAGGTAAAAATTTCCTTGGAGTCATTATGAATAGGAAAATTTAAAAGATTTTAAAAAATGCAGAAAAATGCAATCCCAGGACAAAAGTATACATACTGTAGAGTACTGGGACAAGTGATCTTTTATTGAGGTACAAGAGTGAATGATTAGGCAACATATTTAGGTGTATGTAACACTGTGATATCAATGTTTACACACTGTGCACACTGCACAATTTAGCCATTTGAATAGATTTGGAGACACTAATGGACAACAGGGTACACTGCTATATTTTGCATCATAGACCTTTAGTAGTTCTGCATATCATCCTCAGATTTTACAAAACTTGTGGACATGGAGTTTATGATCCAGGAAATGTATATATTTTACCAATTTTACTCATGTAGCTCTCAGCAAAATAAAACAAATAAAAAGTTTAAAAAAAGATTTTCCAAAGTTTCTTTGCATTTGTGGCACTTTATTTTGACTTAATTTATGAAAATCTAAGTTTGTATTGTAAATGGTACACCAGTCTTGTTTCATTTAACCCATTTACCAAGTTTATATGATGCTCACACCTGGAGTTATAAAGCCTGAAACAGAGCAACCCCTAATAGGTGAAATTTGCCATCTGCGCCAAGGGGTTAACAACAAGAGGCTCCATTTTCCGGTGAACAGTGCATTGGAACAGTCAATGGCGCAGTGCATGGGGCACTGGGCATGGCTACTGAATTTATTTTTCTGAACAAAGACGAGGAGCGTGCTGCACAGGTGGCAAATGGGCTGGATTAGGCTGAATATTTATCAGTGGGTGTGTTGCAGCTGGATTCAATAAAAGCCAATGAAATTACCTCTTTTCATTCTCTTTAAGACCCGTGCGCTTTGCAACCCGGCGTACTGCCAAGTTCCGTGGTCTGCCACTGCAGTGGAAGACGATATATCTATTGTGCATTGATATTGCAAAAAATGTCGCTATCACTGTATTTTTCAGGTTAGATTGGACAATTTGGGGTTTTTCTTCTTTCAGGGAATGAGGAAAAGAAAGTGTATTGCCATCCGATCTTTGTCATCCGAGGAGCCTCACCAGGTTTTCCTGAATCATTGCAGTGACAGCTGTCATGCCTGTGAATTATGTCACCCAGTTGTACTTTATGAAGAGAAAAAAGTAAAGGACCCAACACTGAACATTGTGGTACACTAAATTTCATCTATGAGTGCCCAGAGGAATCACCATCAATGTGAACAAATTGATATCTGTCAGTGAGGTAAGACTTAAACCATGAGAGGGCTTGACCATGGATACCTACACAGTTTTCAAGTATGTGAAGCAGACTTTGATGGTCCACCAAGTCAAAGGTGGGACTTAGATCAAGGAGTCTGAGAATGGATATGGAGTTATGGTCAGAGGCAAGAAGAAGATAATTGACAACCTTTACCAGAGCTGTTTCTGTGCTGTCACTAAAACTAAATGTAGTGAGATCAATAGGATCCTACCTTTAAGTCAGATTTTCTGGGGAATATGATTGAGTTGTATCCCTGGTAAGAGGGCTGTGGCCATTTATAATTTAACCGGATTGCATTTACACCTGGCATTAACATGCATCTCATGTGTCCACATTGAGATTTCATGTATTTCTCATTCACAAAATGCAGATAGTAGGGCATGTCACTTCCCCATAATTTTGACACCTAGCTTTCTAAAGATTTCTTCTATTCAAAACCAACTCAGAAGCCTTGTTAGACAACAAATGGTAAGATGAAAAAATGCAGGGGCAAGTTACATTAAATAATTTAGTGAAGTTTGGCTAGCATTACTTTGCAATAGAGCTAGTTTAATTAGTGTGAGCAACGAGAGTCAAATATTGTTTGTTGTAACTTGGCTTCATTTTGATATGAATACTTTTAATGGCAGGCCTCATTTTTGCAAGTTTTAATTAATGACTTACTGACTGTGCTTTATAGGCTATACCATGTAACTTGCTATTTTTTTATGTTGAAAACGTTTTTTGTAGAAATATCACTTCTTTTTGTACTGTGTTTGTTATGAGTAGCATGTATATGTGAGAGGGGGGCACTTTACGACTATGAATGGCAGGATTACACTAAATCCAATAATGCACATACTAGTCGCCAAATGTCTGGCAGAGGGCTGTAACATCTGCCCATTTGCAGATGACATAAATAACATGTGAACATATATGATACCTACATAACTTATTTTTTAATTTTGTTCATATTTACATTCCCTTCATTCGTTTTCTACCGCCCCCGACCCACACACACTTAAATTAAAATATAATAATAATTAGAAATGGATTAGAAATGGATTAAATATAATATAGGGTATACAGTATGTAGCCTCATGTATAATATTTCCCCACTCACTTTACAAGACGTAGCCTACAACTTCCTGTCGATATATTATGCAAGGTTGTGGAAGTTGAGCGATAGAGAGATGACAAATAATTTGCGAGTTGAAGAGCTAATGCAAACTCTCCGTTTATTTAGCAAGCAACACAAGTATCAAAACAATGCATTCCACAACGTCTGTATTTAAACCTACCAACGGAGTTTGTGAACTTCACTCTGTATTTTTAACAGCGACAGTTAACGTTACTAAAATCGTATAGGCTATGGAAATGTACTCTAATATAAAATATAATATACCAAAAACATTATGGTCGCATTTTATGAAATATTTTTGATGGGAAATACTCTAGGGAAAACCTGGCAAAAAAGAACGGCTCAGATACCTACGAGACTCGGTTCCCTTCGTACCTACCAAAGAGCCGTTCAAAAGAATCGGATTGTTCGTGAACGACACATCACTAGTCTGAGAGGTCTCAAGAAATGTCAGTTAGAGCAGAGTGCTTGCGACATTGTTGCATTGTGCGAACCATGGAGTTGTTGCCTGTACGGGACGGGCAAAATGTAACAAGATAAACTCTTCAGGGTTAATAAGAAAACAGCTGTAGTTTATAATTTCAGACAAACATGGATACTGTAATTGGGATGGATACACCTCACCACTCGGGGCAAAGTGGATCGAGTTAAATACATTAGGCTAATTATTTTATGCTTATTATGCATATACTGTATGTGACTATTCTGAAATAAATGTATTCTGAATGTTTTGCTTTCAACCAGGTATTTAACCACCTGATTGTAATCACCTGCTTGTTAACTATTGAACTAGTTAACCCAGTCCTCTTTTCTCAGATTGCAGGGCAAGCAGTAATGTCAAAGTACATTATCTTGAAAATGAAAACACATACATTAACTTGAAAATGGAAATGCAAAGTGGCATTTTGCGTTTTCACTTCAAATATGTCATGGTTTTTGCGCACATTGAATGCAAATGAAATGAAATCGCCGATTTGCATTTTCATTAGAATTTTGGCACGGATATGCTTCCATAAGCCAGCCAGTAATTTTTTACACTCCTTTGCTAGGTAACGCTATTACAATCCCTTTACCACAGGCTAGCTAACTTTTGAATGTCGTGTGCCTATCTGCTGTAGAGCCTGCCAGACATAATGGTCTCTACCATGCTCAGCTGTCATTGCTCTCATGTTCGTTTAGAACCTTAGAACGAAGCTAGCCTGGGGCTCATTTCACAAAAGTTGCTACACATGTGATCGATTTCTCTTTTTTGCAGTGTTTCATGTACAAATCACAATTGCAAGCCACGCAAGCATGATGCAAAGCGCGTTCATCAGTAATCAGGCAATCAGTAAATTGGCAATCATTCTCATCTCCCCTCGTTTTGGTTTTGTATCAAACTAATTATCCCAAGACCAAACTAAAGGTGATGCTATAGGCTACTTTACTATCTGTAATATATTCAAAATTCTTTTAATAATCAAAATGATGTTGCAATTTATTTATTTCTGAGCTTAATACAATGATTACGAAATAAAATCCTACTCACAATTCACCGTCAGAATAAAATATTGAAGGATTTAATTTCGAAATCATAAGCTCATAAGCTCAGAAACGATAAATTGTAACATAATTTTGATCATTAAAATTTTATAAAATCTACAGTCACGAAAGTATAAAAAGCATGTATGTCTCAAAATGACTGACAGAATGAGGGGTCTTGTGTCAGGATACTTTGAATTTAAATTGAGTTATGTTTGCGCAAAAAAAGGAGGTGCCCACAAAATTGCAATGACATAATGTAGCTGTACCAAAATCAGTATTTGGCGAACCCATGGTGATTGTAGTCAACCTGAAATGGTGAAATGGCGGAGATATCATGGTTCAAAAATCGCTGTTTTACATTGGAGAGCTGACCAATACAAACATACCACGTACAGTGTAATGTCCTGTTACTTAAGCCTATAAGTAATGTACATGGTATGTGATAATTTTGTATGGCTCTCATGTCTATTTCTTTTATAAACCATTCTAAAAGTTAGTTTCTGCCAATTAAATTATGGTTTGTGACCCCAAGTAACTTCTACATCCTTCAAAATATCATAATTGCACGTGTAGTGCTCACTTTTCCCTTTTACATATCTTGAGAGTAAAAGCCAGTGAGTGAGTGTGTGGGAAAGCATTGTAAATTAAATTCAAAGAGAGCCACGTCCACATATAATTTCACACAGCATACCAGTGTACACACTCCACTCTTGAAGAGATCAAGATTCAGTATGCAGTCTTATCTGGGTGCATAAAGTAGAGATTGTACTTAGTAGAAACACATCGGATTTAATTCCTAGACTTTGTGCTGTGCTTTGCAATCTTAGGTACATGTAGGAGGATTTTAGCTCCTGACAGGGCCACTGAATAACCACCCACTGTTAGTCTAGGCCTGAACCTGAGTTGGAGCCTCCCACAATGCAAGTAGACGGGCTAATAAGTGTCATCTTAACAGGGCTGGCGAATCCGCTGGGAACCCAGTGCTAGCAGGTCCGCGCCCAGAAGACCCTATAATAAGACCTCTGTTCCGCCGATCCAGAATGGGCACAAAGCAGCGGTCTCAAATAAAAGGAGCCATTTCCATGAGGATGAAGCTCAATTACAGGGTGAATGTTCCCCATCCGGGAGCTGGCAGCTTTGCAGGGAGGGCGCTACCAGCTGCAGCTGCTTCATTATGGGTCCACCACTGTCCTGCAGGATGGAGACACCAGGACCATTCTCACCTCCACATGTGATATGATGAGTGTCTCTGGTTTTTGCTGGGAAAAGACCGGAAGAAACATGCATGAATACATATGCTTCTGGGCAATAGTATGGACATCATGCAGCAGGGATGTTTTAGGGGTATCCAAAAGAGGCTTTAGACAGGGGAAAAACACCCCTTTTAACAGAGCTTTCATCTTTAACAGAGGTTTGATCTTTGCACTGAACTCAAGATGTGCTTGGTTCATCCACTTGAACTTAAGCCCAGTATCAGCTTCCACCCAGGACCTGACATCAGGAGCCCACAGGTACCCTGAGGGGTCTCAGAAGGTGCCGAGAACGTAGACAACAGAGGAAACAGCTGGTCTAGGCCTCAGTAGGTCCAAAACAAACAAAGAGAGAAATCACATTTGCTCAAGAGCCCACCATCTGGCTCTTAAGAGTATGTGCTGGCAAACTGAAATAAGTGCTGAGAAGGACCCAATACAGTCACTGCCCTACGATACCACCCCGCACCCAGACAGACCAACTAACACTCGCATGCTGTGGGACTGAAAGGTTGACCCAAGCAACACCTACCCTGTCCTCACTGAACTCTGCAAATCAGATTTAGCCTCTGAGAGCATGCCATGCAAACAGTTAATGTAGAAAGGGCTGCCACGTCCGTAGAATGCTCTGGATGCTTTCAGAGACAAAGAGGTAATTAAATGATACTCCATGAATTTGTGGCCAAATGTGTACCTCTGGAGCAGTCATGTTTTTTTTCCCTGACAAATCAAGTGCAACTCCATTTTTTGCCTGCTCTCTTGTTCTCACAGCATTGCTCTCTCTCTGTCTGTCTTTTTCTCTCTCCCTCTCTCCTGGTGTTTTTGGACACCCCCCTCCCCTCTCCATGCCCCCACACCCCAGGCCTCCCACTCCCCCTTCAGCCCAGACAACCTCAGTAAGAGACACAGAAAGCAGATGGAAAATATGACTGGATTCTTCCCCGACTTCAGATAAAGCACAGCACTGCTGGCAGACAGAAGACGAAGGAAAAAGAACATGCGCAGGAGTCCCAATGTGAAGATGCAAAGCCTAATGATAGGTCTAAAAAATGCAGGAGCCAACATCACCAAAGAGAGAGGGAGAGAGTTAATTTAGTAGTAGGGCAGAAAAAAGTCTTGTCTTTCATCTTACTTACTAAACATTTCTATTTTATGTTCCACATTTTTTGGCATGAAGATTGTGCAAAGATCACACATGAAGAAGACAATAGAGCCTTTACTGCATGGCAAATTTAATTGTATTATTTTCTGGTCTGCTTTATTAAAACAAATATGTCTGTTGACATATTTTTATCCCAAACTTTAAAAGAAAAACACAAATGTGGATCTCAGTTCTGGAAATTAAGTGACACAGATAAGATAGAGACCCTAGTTTTCTCAAAGCATGGTTAGCTACCCTCAATATTTCATGTGCTCACTGCATGTTACCGTTACCATGAAACCTTAAAGACAAACTTGGTGCGTGGAGGCTTCTTTCTTAAGGGCTCACTTGGTAGACATATTTCTTGCACCACAAATTCTTCCAAACAGTTTTAGCAGAAGGAGAAAGGCAAAACCATTCTGCTGTGTGGAGGGGGAGGATAAAGAGAAGTAGGAGGTGGGGGCTAGTGGAACATTCTGGGCAGAAGTAAAAAAAGAAAGATGACACGAATCCACACATATCCAAATTGAACTCGCATGTCCCGAGGTCCTTGTGAAAGCCGGCCCACATGCGCTAGAGGGGATGCGCTGTAGCATTGCCACGTTAGGGCTTGCCCCTTCTTAATGGCCCTCTCATTTATGAAGGATCTTCAAAAAAATTCTACAGAGTTGCAGGCTGGGAATAAAACAGCCGGTATGAGGCCGCTTGGATATGTTGCTGTGCTGGGAATATTCTGCGCAGTGTTTTAATGAAATGCGCTGTACTGTGAGAAACTAAAGCTTTTTGCTTTTTTCACTCCAGACATTGTGTCCAGAATTCCTGGCAGACTAAACGCCTACGTCAATGCCTGGAGACACATCTGGAAAATGAAACTCCATGTTAGAGGATTCATCATTCCTTCCTTTTCTCTTCTACTTACCAAGACGTTTCCCCCCACTATTTTAGTAGTCCCTTCATTTTCTGAGGGAAAGGCTTTCAGATGATGCTTTCATAAATTTAAATTTTTAAACTTTCAATTTTGATAAAATCTACAGTTTTGTGTGAGATCTTCCCCTTTCAAATGCAAAACATCTTTAAAAGTTTTGGAATTTATAATTCTGACATAATTCAGAAATACTTACTCTGTGTTCAAGACTAGAAAAACACCCATTTTAACAGAAGATCAAGACTAGATCTTTGAAACAAAACATGTACTTCCTCAGTTAACAGTAAATAACCTGTAAACTTTCTGTGTCTGAAACATTTTATGGCCATTAGTGCCATGGGTTCCAGTGGGTCTAGATCTGACTTTCAACTGAATAACACAAACCGCTTCAGTTACTTGGACCAATGTCGTATAGCACAAGCATAATCAAGTTCTTCCCCAACTAAGTATTGTTTGCAATATACCTTGAACAAAAACAACTAAAAGCTTTGCGTATCAACAAATCATGAAACACCATCGATTAAAATAAGCATGCTGGCATGAAATTAACTTATAGTGGGGGACCTTAGTACACAAAACCCACCTAAGTGTGCACTTCTGGATAAAAGTGTGAATTTTGGCAGACAAGTATCTTAGACCTTGACAATCAAAAAAATTGATGGAAGCACTTTGCCACACCCTTTTATGGCCACCATCTTAGATTTCAAGATGGCCGCCATCGAGAATCCATTTTCCTCAATATCTCGGAAACTAAAATAGCTAGAGAGTTCATTTCAGTGGCTATACCCACATTTTTGGGGTCAATGAATCATATGGACTAACTTTAAACGAGCTCAGGTGGCAGCCATCTTGAATTATTTGAAAATTCTAAATGGCCGCCATTCACGACATACATACAAAAGGAGAGCAAAGTTTCCATGCTCAAGCGTGATGCTTCACTTGTAACACAGCTTTTTCTCTCTGTGCAGTCCAGACCAGACAGTGACCTGGATGAGTTCTTTCAGTATGAAAACCAGAAGGACCCACCTGCCCTATCAGATAAAGGGAAGCTATGAGCTGGCAAGAAATCTGATATTCTGGAATGTCTGAAGATTCCAAAAGGTTTCTGAGGCTCCGGACGTGACAGTCAAAGTACTAGATGGTGCTGCAGTAGTTCACATGGTGCAACCAACCAAGGCAAAGACATTTGATGATTATGTTACCCGCCACTTCATACCCTACATCTTGTCTGCAGCACAAGGCAATGTTAGCAGATTGGACTTAGTTTGGGATACATATCCAGAAGACAGTCTCAAACTGCAAACCCAAGAAAAGCGAGGATCTGGATCAAAGGTTGCCCACACTATTGTCAAAGGTACAACTCCAGTTCCAACCAGTTGGAAGCACTTTCTACAAAACCGTGAAAACAAAGTTGACCTGTTTCGATATCTACGTGATGAAGTCACACAGCACACAGGCATCAGCAGGTATCCCTGGAATACATTTATATGCCACAAAGGATGACACTGTGTTGGTGAGTGCCACTGTTGACAGATCACAGAGTGATCTTCAAAACATTTCACCTTGCACCCACCAAGAAGCAGATGGTAGAATGTTTCTTCATGTTCTTGATGCCTCACATGAAGGGCATTCAAAGGTGATGGTTCGTACTGTCGACAGTGATGTGGTCATTATTGCCATTGGCATATTTGGAAATCTTGAGCTCCAGGAACTTTGGATTGATTTTGAGACTGGAAAGAATCATTGATTTATTCCAGTGCACACAGTCGCTCAAAACCTAGGACCACAAAAGTGCCACACCTTGCCTCTGTTCCATGCATATACAGGGTGTGATACCACCTCAGCCTTCTTCGGTATTGGGAAGAGAACTGCATGGACAACATGGGAGGCCTTCCCACAGATCACAGATACCCTAATTGTGCTCATGGCTCATCCAGCGGAGCTAAACATTGATAGTATCCACATGGAGGTCTTGGAAAGGTTCACCATCTTGATGTATGCCAAGACATCAAATGCTTCCCATGTCAATGTTGCTCATCAGGAGCACTTTTCCCAAGGAACTCAAACACTTGAAACCATCCCACCTACTCAGCAGGCACTTCTGCAGCATGCTTTCCATGCCCTTTACCAAGCATCTCACATCTGGAAGCAGTGTCTTGAACTCAAGTAGGACTTACGTGATGCCTCAGCCTGGGGTTGGGTGAAGGATGAAAAGAGCAAGCTGTATGCTCCATTATGGACTGTACTCCCAGATGCAAGCAAAGCATGTGCACTGCTTTTTCATTGTGGGTGATCTAAAGCTTGCAGGGGCAACTGCAAATGTTCAAAAGCAAGCCTGTGTACACTCCTCTGCCGATGCCAAGGTGGTTGCATCAATAATGATACCATCTAATGGTAGCTGACATTTGTTTGAACTGTAACTATTTGCCAATGAAGATTCAGCCAAACAGAGTCAGTCAATATAGCTGCCGGACTATTCAAAATGTTGGTCAAATATTAAATTATGTTTAGAATAATTGTTATCTTTCCTTGATACTTTATCCAACAGATGTTAGAATAGACTGACGTATGGTGAATATATAATTACTTTTTTTGCAGACATTATGTTTTGAGTAAGTCAGGAATGTCAGTTATCCTTGTTTTTGTATATAGTTTGTGATATTCATCATGCCGGGCTACCATCTTAGCTCAGTCAAATCGATAAATTTCATTGATTGACCTAGATTGACCTTACTAGCTTGTTTGGTTGTTGACATCTCATTAAAAATATGACATGTAGCAGCCATGTTGATTTCTCATATAACACTGAATAACACTCAAGAGCTTTTAAAAATTTGTTTAAATATAATTCCTTGACCCAACAAGTATGCATGTTGACACAAGATAGATTTTCCTAGCTTGCTCGGGTATTGAGATATCATTGCATTATGTTGCAAATGGCATCCATTTTTATTTTTTTGAGAAATTCAATATGGCTGCCACCTTAGCTCTTTAAAATTAACTTCATTATATTCCTGGACCCAACAAATATGGGTGAAGACACCAAATTTATCTCCCTAGCTTGTTTGGTTATCAATATCATTAAAAGTATGTTGCGAATGGCGGCCATTTTTAATGTTCGATTAATTCATGATGGCTGCCACCTGAGCTCTTTCAAAGTTATATTATTTGTTGACCCCAAAAATGTGGTTGTAGCCACTGAAATTAACTTTCTAGCTATTTTAGTTTCCGAGATATTGTGGAAAATAGGTTCTTGATGGTGGCCATCTTGAAATCCAAGGGGCCATAAAAGGGGCGTGGCAAAGTGCTTCCATCAATTTTCTTGAATGAGAAGTTCTAAGCTACTTGTGTGCCAAAATTCACACTTTTATCCAGAAGTGCACACTTCTGCACTAAGGTCACCCACTATCAGGTTCATACAGGAAAAGACAGTGTTTCCACACCCCATTGCATTCATATCAATGCATGGTACAGGTCTGGTAGCGCCACACATAATATAAAGCAGGCACTGGCCAGCATATCAGCTCTAATCTAAACCCCTCAAACTCATCATTTAGACTTGGCAAAACCACAATGATTTGTAGCTGGCCTCAGCCATTGTCATGTGCAGAACAATATGGAAATTGAATGCTTTGAGAGGGGAAGACACAAGTAGTGTGTACATCTCCTCAGGTGAAATTGCACGTCTGGCTGCCAGCAGTGTCAATTAAATCACCACTTCAGAAAATGGTTTTTAAATCATTTGTCTGGGTGAATGCTCATGGTATGCTCTTCCTAAGGTTGCGTCTCAGACTGGTAACTCCTTCTTTCAGACACTGCTCTTAGGGCTGGGAGTAACATTTGCTATGCAATGACCTTATTTTTAATCAAGGGCTAGAAGGCAGGGAACGATAAGTACAGTATCTTACAGTAGACTACATCTGGATTTTACTTGCCTCTTTATTTTATACAATTAGATAATTCCAGCTCTAATGCAAAAGACCAGGGGCCACGTGTATAAACAGTGCTGAGCAGAAAAATGCCATCAGAAAGCTGCCTAAGTGAGTTTCCACGCAGAAATTCATAAAATAAGAGAACCAGCGTACCTCTGCACATGCTGGACACCATATGTATACAGTGTTTGGAGTCAATGTGATATGGCGACACTGTGATCAAAAGGCAGAGGGAGAAAATGCTAAACTTTGTGGAAGCAGATTTCCAACTTTCTCCCTGAGCATTCTTTTATGCATTCCTTTACTCAGAGTTTTATACATGTGGCCCCTGGTATTGGCTATCATATGTATTACTGTGTGACATGATAGAATTACGGTGAATATTATTATTATATGGTTTCTTTTTTCATCCTAGGAGGTGATGTGGACAATAAAAAAGGAATCAATGCATTGTATGTAATTTCCCTATCAGGAAATTATTTTATCAATTTGTGTTATAAATCGAAACTTGTTCCTTCTATGACTGATACCTGATGAAGACCCATTGTTTGAGATATAAAAATGGTTAAATAAATGGAAGCAATGAAAGCAGTGTACAACATTCTTTTTAACCTTTTTATTCTATGAGTTTTTGCATGCAAGCGCCTAAAAAACATCGGCTGGGATGTGACTAGGTTTTTTATCTTATTGTCTGATTTTGCCTTGATATTTCAAAATGGTATGTTTTACATAATGCTATTTCTTTTCCCCATTTATGTAGCATTCTGTAGCTGTAAATTCTAATGCAGTGAATTTTAGATTTCCCTCTGTGATGATTCAAAGGAAATGCATCACATACCTTAAGGGGAGCAAACAAACTGCTTGTAAATTAACATAAATCCAAGGTTATACACCAGAAGGTGAACAGCAAAATGAATGCCACATTTAAAACAATCCAAAGAAAACCTGGTATTGAGTCAAAACTCTCCTTCTATCCAATATGGGAAAATCATTTGGAAAATTTCCTCAGCAACCTGTCTGGAAACCCCATTAGCTCCCTCACCCTGGTTTGCAAGCCCTCATAAACACTGCCGGTCCACACTGATCTACACATAAGAAAAGGGGAGGAGAGAGATTGCAATGAGGAAAAGGCAGCAGAACAGAAGAATCTTCCATTGGTGTTTCCTTGATTTTATCTTTGTGCAAAACACCCACTTGCACAGGTGTTTTACAATTGTTTTTGCTAATCTTGAAATGTTAATGCCAAAAGGTTAATTGAATGTGTTAGCAAACACAGGGGGAGGTCTATAGCGAACTTATCTCTCAACAAGACCTACAAGTCAAGGCTATATCATTAGCTTACTCTGACCGGAGGTCAACAACCATGCAGCACATTGACACTGGCCCACTTGGGGATGATGGACTCAAGTTGTCCAGGGTTATTTGGGGTCCTGCTGCCCAAACACTGCCTTGGCACATACAGGTCCTCTGTTTTGTCAGTAGACACATATCCATGTGAATGAAGCCAGAAATTTCTGGGGTTTGACTACTACCAAAATGTTGTGATTACATTTGAATTTCAATATAGAGCATGATTCACAAATAAACAGAAACCAACTCATAAATGTAATTCACAAGTATACAGAATAATTCACAAAAATAAACAATGATTTGTATGCGTGAAATTTCACATAAAAACCCCTTCACATTAACCCCTTTGTGCAGATGGCATCTTGGTAAATTCTCAACTATTTAGGGGGTGCTTTTTTAAGGCTTTATTACTCCAGGTGTGAGCATCACAGAAACTTGGTAAATGGTTTAAATGAAACAAGACAGGTGTACCATTTACAATACTTAGATTTGTTTATTTTAATAATTTAAAATAAAGTGCCACTAATGCAAAGAAACTTTGGAAAAATGCAAAAAAAAAGTAGTTTTTCTTTAGTTTCCAATGAAATACTGAGATATACATATGTGAAACAGGTAAATCTATACATTTCCTGGATCATAAACTCCACTTCCTGGATCATAAACTACTAAAGATGATGCAAAATATAGGCAGTGTACGTACCCTGTTGTCCATTAGTGTCTCCAAATCTATCCAAATGGCTAAATTGTGCACTGCAATAAATAAAAATTTGGCTCATAAAACTCATTTTTGCATAATTTTCAAGTGAGAATTACACTTTTCATCAGTATAGGGGGTAGATATCTATGGGTCCAAACCCCTATCCAAAACATGTCATAAAATGAATAAAATTGGTTTTGCCCATTATAAAGCATATTCATTTGCCCCTTCTTTGGCCCGGGATCACATTTTTCTGTAGATTTTTTTTAATGTTCCCATTCATAATGACTCCAAGGAAAATTTTACATTAATCTACCACATATCAGTGCACAGTAAATTGGAAGGAGCATTTTCCATGGCCTAAGTGACAAGTATATACGCCATAGCCTACTGTACATTATGTGCATGAAAATAAAATAGTATTCCACCATCTGCAAAATGCTGCCAAATGTTCTATCTTCAATGAAAATTGGTAGCCTACATCAAACATAAAATTAACGATTACACTACAGTATGTGAAATGCACTCAAAATGACAATAAATAAGTGAAAATAACAATAGGCCTATCAATCATATTGGACAAGACAGTGCTCAAGTGGAAAAACTAACGTACATATGTAGCCAGCGAGACCAACTGCATATTAAAAGCAGTGTGGCCCACTTACATATCAGGAAGCGTTTTCTGTAGAGCTTGCGTAATACTAGACCGTTAAAAACGAAAACTGCCGTTACGCTGGGCTGTAATTAATTGTTCAAATCACCCAATAAGACATTGCATATACCGTTGCTAAGGTTATAATGTACTCTATTGGATAAAAAACCAGAATGAACTGTAATGAATGAGACAGGCTTGCAGGGCATGGGGTCTTCCGAGTCTACTTTTCAGATAGTGTAATAGCGGTATAAAGTGTTGTATATTTCTCAAACGGATTGTACTATTTTTTACCCCCTGCTTCATATGCATTCATATACTGTAGGCTACGTCGCTTTGGATAAAAACATCTGCTAAGAAATAAAGTGTCTGCACATATCTGGTTCATCATTACTGCCGTCTCCGACGAACGTAGTTGTAATTGGGGATTCTATGTTTGCAGCATAAATGTTGGCAGTGGTTTCAAGGACTTTAATGTGTAGTCTATTAATCTGAACAAACTAATATTAAATTGCATCGGAGCTGCAATTACTGTGACAATTGACGCTCTCATATCCTAAATATGTTGCCGAAATTGCAACTTAGGTACTGTAAGTTAGCGAAATAGCATTAGCAAGCTAACTCACCTTCTATTGAGAGTTAAGCAGGATATCGGTTGCTACTATTTTGCCTTTAATTTGTTAATGCATAACATTCGAATAGTTATGCAGCTACTCACCCAACTATCAGGCTTTTTAGCAAGGAAAATGCGTTTAGCTATGCTATAGCTAAGTGTGAATAACTACAATAGATGGGTAGGAACACAATATTTGTTCCTATTAACACCGGAAGTAAGTGATAGCTAGCTAGGTAGGTAGCATTTTACTACCTTTATAGCCACCAGACTACTAAATTAAATAACGTAAATAGTAACTACACACACGCAAGCGCAAAGCGGTCTCAAAGTGCAGAATCACGTGGTAGCTTTGTATCCAATTATGTTTGTGACTTACTTTTTGTGGATCCAATTACATCAGAGAATGGTCATGTGATTTTTGGCTTGGCCAGATGTGGCTGTTGTGTACATCATCCACCTGAGCACCACTATAGAATGTTCTGGCTTTGAATCACCACCAGCAACTGGAATCCCACCTACTGTGATTCTTCAGAAATAGTAACTGATAGTAACTCAATAGCACACAGTATATCCCTGAAGATGGTTGGGTTTTATCACACTGGAGAGAAAAGTTAGACAAATTAGGCTAGCATCGCAGTGATATGGCGGCAGTGTAGTATAATGGTTAAGGAACTGGCCTTGTAACCGAAAGGTTGCAGGTTCAATTCCCAGGTAGGACACTGCTGTTGTACCCTTGAGCAAGGTACTTAACCTGAATCGCTTTAGTATATATCCAGCTGTATAAATGGATAATATGTAAAAAATGCTAAAAAGTTGTGTAAGTCGCTCTGGATAAGAGTGTCTGCTAAATGCCTGTAATATGAGTCAGATGATACAAGTGCCAATTCCTAAAGGAAGAAAAAGGGGGATGTTTTTCAACTTCATCAGGAAAATGGACAACATTCAAAAAGTAAATAAAGTGAAGTGGCTCACTGATTGGTTTTGGAGTTATCTTTAACCCTGCAGTTCATACACATTGAGCTGCAAGTTCAGCACTGAAAATCCATCAAATTCTTATCAAGCATAAAATGGAACTGCCTTTCTTCACTCAGGAGCCGCTTTTATATGCCATAAATTCACTAACACCAAACCCCAGTTTAACCCCAGTTTATTCATTATGTCATCAACAGAATAGGAATTTGCTAAAAGTCAACTAAATTAAAGATGATGTTATCTGATGAAAACTGCAGGTCAGGAATGAGAAACAGAGAGAGAGAAGGAGAAGTACTACAAAATGACAATGATCAGCTAGTACTTAAAATAGCAGGACGAATGATGAACCTTGTGGAGTCGGTAAATCCTCCAAACTATTCTGACATCATAAATTCGTTTTTGTTTATGAGATGTAAAGAAATATTTTTTTAATTTATCCATTTATGAACATAACATTGTGGCTTCCTCATATGGAATTTGTATGACTTCTTCAGTTGTTGATACATTTACTGTACATGGAGCCATACATTACCAAATTACAACAAAAAGAGACATGCAAGGTCTTTTCACGACTGTATACTGTACATATAACTGCATAGTGTACAGATATGAATTTGCCATGTTTGCAAGATTGTGTAAAATTTTATATGAGGTGCTTCGCATTATAGTATACATTTGTGAAATCTGCACACATTCATTTTGTTTCTGAAGAGATCTGGATCATTTGTTTTCATCACCCCTCCTCCTTGCTTCACAAATCTGTCTAAATAGTGTGTCAGACCCATGGTTTCACTTTACAAACCCTTTAATTAAAGTCCTTGATGATGACTGTTCTGCACTAATTGCGGGTGTCTCAGAGCGTGGAGACGTGCAGTTCATTTGCCTGACAGATGGGTGCTGTTCAGAGCTTCATGACAGCATCCATGTCTTTTCAAGCTCCTTTATGTGACTTCAGCTGACTCTCAGTGCTTTCACTTAGTTATGCAAGCTCCCTGAGTGACACATTCCTTTGACCCTCTAGGAAGTTTTCCCACAATTAAACCAAGCATATCTTTGTACAGGCTAGGCTTGCTCTAGGTGCCTCGATAGCCTCTGTTTTGCAGATTCAATCAAAGTGCAATTTCACAGGATGGCATATGACCTCTGAGAGGAAATCCCAGAGTGGGTCTGAGTAAATACTCTGATCTGATGCTTCCTGCACAAGCTTGGCCCCTGGTCACTGGGTCAGTGCAATTGGAGGCTATTGGGAGACTTTCTGCTTGGTCCAATGGCAGGTGCTAAACAGGAGGCCGGACCAGGAGCTTCTCTCTGGGGCTGTGTTTGCTTTCCTACTGTGCAGGCATTTGCCAGCAGGGGCACATTTTTGTCCTACCTGAGCAGTCTAAACAGAAGCATTGGGGGCAGTACACGCTATCATGCATTAACCAATGTTAAAATCAGTGTTGTGCAGTTGGTTGCCTTGCTCTTACCCGGCAAAGTGCATGAAGTGTGGTCACCACAGGCATCTTTACCTGGGTGATATCACAATTCCTGAGCAGCCCCTGCTACACTCGTTGCTGCACAGCAAGGACCTGAGGTATCTTGTAAAATGACTCAAGCTGCTGAGAGGAAGGCAGCCTCTCTCCTCAGCTTTTCCTCACCAACATCTGAAAGCTGTTACGCAGTGTTTCCAGGGCAACACCACAGAGCCAAGAAATATCATAAATCTTATTCGTCCCCAGCCCCACGTCACAACATATGGCTAACAGCAGGAAGAAAAAAGACTAAAGCTGACTCCATTATAGACCACAAACAAAGTAATCACAAGAAAGGGATGAAAATGCATCACTTTTACAAGGCCAGGGGTCAACAGCCAATACTGTTATATTGGTCCAGTTTAGGGTGTGGATGCAGTTTCCTCAAATTTGTTGTGAGCTGCGCAGTGGAGTCATCACGAAGGAGGCAGTCCAACTTGGGCAAGTTCATTCTGCAAAAAAGGAGGGGTGGAAACAAGTTTATTCCAAAGTGTTTCCTCTGCCCTTTGCAGTAAGAGGATGTCCCCAGTTTTCTACAATTTTCAGGTAGTAGGTGCTCAATAGAAAAGAGATAAAACATAGAATATAGCTCATTAGAGACCAGTACTGGAATAACATTTAATCATTCAGATTTTTGAAAATTTTCAGAAAAGCAGTTTTATAATAAAAAAATAAATGTAGCAGCTGCATTTATTGCATTTTGTATGTGTTGAGTCTCCAAATGAGATGACAGCTATATCACCAGTGCAATATTATGGGTAGGCATTTTGGATTTGTGGCCAATGTAGTCCTATTTAATCCAAGAACATTTTCTTACTGGACTGCTCCAGTATGCTTGCCTTGCTCTAATAATTTCTGCATGAACAGCATCAATTTATCTGCAAATGTATCTAAATGTAGGCGTTAGATAACACAATTATATTAACTTTTGGTTCAAAGCTGTCTGTATGAGGCAAGTAAAAGTCCTGCTGTCAATTTGTGTGGTTTCCACATTTTAAAAAACATTCTCGCCAGTTTTTATTTTTCTGGTTTTCTTACTCACAGAATGTCCTTAAATCTAGACTCTAAAACTTTGATGGACTGTGACTTGAGAACATTTTTATTTTTGTCTATAAAATATAGAAAACAGTGGCAAATATTTCATGATACAGGCTGTAGAAAAAAATAAGAACATTCTTATTTTAAAGCACAACACATACTTATTACGCCTAACTTCCTAAGATGCAAGAAACACTCAATTCACTGAACCGCAGAAATGCATGGAATGTCTCAAAATTGAGATTGGTCAGTTATTTTCTCCCTCTTTCTCTCATGAGAAATCACAGGGTAAATTGGGAAAATAAGTTACCTTACTATGCAGAACATGCCTTCCTTAAAAAATAATAAAGCCTACTGTAATTGAATTGAGTAAAATACATTTAAACTGTGTTTAACCCCAGGTTCCATACTAAAATATGTGCTAATTCAAATGATTCTGAAATAGACAGGTACAGCATCAAGTTATATATCTAATATAATTATATAATGGCATTTCAAATGTCAAATAATATAATTCAAATGGCAAGCAAGTGACAAATTGTTCACCATTAATGTTATAAAATGTGGTAATTTTGCTCATTAAAATGGCTGTCACAAAAATTAAACCACACAAGCATTCTGACCATGCGTATAAAAGTCTAAACACAAACATAAAATATGGGATTTGTTGTACTGAACACGTGACAGTAAAATATGGTTTCAAGGCTCCCCAGAATGGAACATTTTATTTCAAGCCAGCCTTTGAAGTCCTGGCGTCTTTGACGATGAGAAGAATCATACTGGTTTGATTTTTTTACTCACTGTAGGTTAACCCTCCATCCTCACAGAGGTGGAAGACCATAACCTTGCATATAGTATATATGTCCCATCCCCCAATACCAAAAGGAAAAATAAAAACACTAACATCATCCTAAAGGACTGGTTTCTGTTTGTTTTCCAACAGCCATTTTGGGTTGTGAATTGGGTGGTAACATTATGTACAATTTACCATTACATTATGTACATTACCATTAAACGTGGTAACATTATGTACAAACTCAAAACACGCTGCAGAGCAGGAAGAGAAAGAGAGAACAAAACGGGAGAAAAACTTAGAGAAAAGGGAGAAAAAGAAAGGACTGCCCACATTCTCTTATTCCAATGAGGAAAGAGTTAAAATAAGCACATACTGCTTGAATTAAATTGTAGGGGTGGGGGAGAAAGACGCTGTGCATTCTTTTCCATTGAAGTCAGTGCTTTGCTGCCTCTCTCATCGCTGGGCGAGCTGTGAGTGGACAGAAACGAGTTTCTGCATCTAACTTGTGTGACAGAATAGTTTCTTAACGCCACAGACTAGCAGTAGGTTTTTCCAGCATTGAAACTGTGACCTACCGCCCTCTGACTTACAGCCCCCAATTAGCACATGCTGAGAATAAGACTGATGCATGTTGTCGTCTGTCTCCTTTTCTCTGCAGGGTGGAAAAACACTTTTGTTGCCATTGCACAACTTCCTACTGAGTGTTCATGAACATTTAGATGAAAGTGTTGATTTTTCATGCGGCCACGTAAATGCCAGTTATGACACAATCGTGTGCACCTACATTGTGTAGCCCACTTTAATAAAATGTGGCAGCCCTTAAAATGCACCCAATTCTAGACTTAAAATTACAGAACCAAATGGATGCAACAAATTAGTTTTTTAGAAGGGCTGTAATGCATATCAAGAGGCGCTTAGTGCGTTTTTGTCTTGAAATTGAATAAGAAAGATTGCTAAAATAACCCAAGTTTGCAGCTTTCTTCTGTAGATGTGTGAAGTTATATCTGAATTCTGTATGGTTACATGTGGTCAGGATGTAGGAAAAATCTTGGCGCTGTATAGGTATGGGGCAGCTGTAACTTGGCAGATGGCATTCTTGCCATACCAATAACTGTATAATGAAATCTATGGTAAATATTCTCCTTATTTAGAAATAATGCCTATGACTAATATCTATTTTCCTTTTCATTTTTATTGTCAAAACAAAATATGAGAGAATTTTTCAGCTTAAACTGACATCAGTAATGATATATACGTATACTGTCTCCTGTCCTTATCAGCAGTTACAGTCTGAGCGAAATATGATATCCCCATACCATACACAGGGTGCTTCCCAGAATATTTTGGATGTCGTGATTTTACGTGCTTAAAATGTGTGCTTTTGAGACCTGTTTCGCCATGCAATGGGAGTGAATAGAGAGAAAAAAAACCGTCATTCTCCGTTGGCCAGTTGCTGACCACTGGAGCAAGTCATGAAGATGAGCGTGAATATTATGACTCATATCGGGACCAGGTAGCTGGCTATACAATATTATGTCTAACAAAGTTCATTATGCCTTTAACTAGCATCGACCCATATTGTTTGCAAGTTTAGTTGCATTCATTGTGTTTTTTTACAGTGAACCTTTCAATCAAACACTATATACCGTATGAAAGTGTAGAAAGTCATGATTCTATCTCTAGAAATTATTTTATGATTCCAATTTTATAGTGAAAACGGTTCCTCATTTTGTAACACAAAACAGGTTCGTAAGTTCTGGAAATCCACAGATGACAGGAATCATGGTAAAATCGTGATCCCGGCAAAAAATAAATGAAATAAATCCTTTAGGTGAGAAAAAAAACTGAAACTTCCACTGTGTTTGAGCTTCTGTTACTTTGTTTCAGTAATACTTTTCAGTCTAGTAAAACAAAGGGTTACCTTACAGAAGAGACCAGGATTATGCCTGTAGAGGTTCAAGAACAGTAGCCTAAACATTTTATTTTCAGCTTGTGTTAAAAATGTGGTGCATGAGAAGGGGTTAAAGCAAGACTGTAATTGTTCGATTCGCAGAGCATTCCAAACCTAAAGTCAAGTATGAAGGAAAGAGGACATTTTTTCCAGCCTTTCCAGTAAGTGTTGATAGTTTTCTGATTAGAACGGCAAAAGGATTAGGGGCCTGATTTATAAGCAGTGCGTATGCAACTTTCTTCGCGGGTTTGGGATTTATACAGACAAACTTGACGTCAAAACATATGCACATTTACGCAGACTATGAAAACGTATACACATATTTTGGAGACTGGGAATTGGCGACTCCAATGGCAAAGTACTGAAATACAAATAAATGTCCTGCAGAGTTTCACTCTGTTCCTTTTACTTCATATCAAAGTACACAGCTTTATAATAATCACATCCCTTGTCCAAGGAAAATCCAGGCCTAAGTAGTTTCTGCCTTTTTGGTGTTAGTCTGACAGCTCCCATTTGTTACAGTCAAATTTTCAGTTTATGCCAGTGAGGCATTATAGAGTCCCAACTGTACAGACACAAGTTGCAGGCGCTCTTTTATTGAAATGCTGAAATGCGAGGTCCAACAATGCGATTTCAAGTTGATGGCTAGGGGCAGGGCCGGATTAAATGGATAGATTGCACGAGACAGACTATTGTTGTCAGCCCCACCCCCCCCTCCCTAGTGTCTATGTATTTTCTCATCGATGTGGAAAAATCACCAATATTTTGACAATGTTTATTTGATATGAGGAAGTCGCGCATTTTGTCGTCAATTTTAAGCCACTTTGCAGGGTTGGGTGAATAGCTTGCTATCACCTTGTCTGGGTCAAGAGGTTGTGTGAAAAACAAACGTATGTATGTTTTGTGGGGATGAATCTGTCTTTCATGTTTGTAACTATGTGAAACTGCCATGTTAAGATTCAAGGTACATTTTTGTATAATCATACAATTGTGTTATCTTATGTTGAATAATGTGTCAACACGGCTTGAGTTGTGACTCAATTAATTAACAATTATTAATTCCTGGCTATAGTAAGCTACTGTAACCTTATGAAATTTGCACTTTAATACCGACCAATTCTTTTTAATTTCCAAAATGGTTCATCTGCTGTGACATGCTGCCACTCCATAAATTTTCTTTTATTAGGTGTGGTTGAAAAACCACACCTATTGTTATTGCTCAGACTGACCGTTATTATTCTTCCGCCGATTTTTCAAAACCTATCTCCTCCTACACCGTTAACACCATCGACACCATTCATACCTCATATTATACCTTTATACCCCCTCCAGGTTGCTATTACTTTTTACCTTTATAGCATATACACTTTTAGAGATATTTGACATTTTATCGCCAAAAAATGAATGGGGGTCAATGGGCACGTGCAGTAGGCTAGCTCACGGTGAGAATGCTCAGTGTGAGCACTGAGCTGATTTTTGAATCACTTAACGTTCTGTCAACAACCTTGGAAAAATGCCGCCGAGAAATTCCATAGCTAACGACGTAGCCTACTTCCGTCTGCAACTGAAATGATCATACTCACTTTAGCTTTCAAAAATAATAATCATTGCCATACAAAAAAGCTGCATCAAGCGCAATGCGCTCTTTCGCCACGAACACGCAGGCTATTAGCCCTATCTACGGTGCTAGCCTAGTCGTCAATGTCCCAATTATAGTAGCCTATTCATATTTCTCTGAAATTGTAAACAACTTTAAACCCTCAAAATCCCAATGCAGGATTGCTGCAGAGTCGCTGCTTGTGCACACATCAACCTCTCAAGTTGCACTGCACGATAAAATAACCCAAACCCGTTTTCAACCATCTAGCCACAGTCACACAATAACATGCATAAAATGTACCGTTTCTACACACCACAAAAACTTTGTTCCGATATAGGCTAACCTATAGGCTATTATTAAAAAGTTGAAACTGTTACAAATAAACATTCGGTGCATTTTCCTTTGCTTAGGCTACGCCTACCCAATGTAGCCTAGCTACTTTCGGTATAACGTTAACATTTTTTTCTACAAATCTCTGATAAACAGATTAAGGAACCAAATATCCTACTTCGTAACGATTATACAACTGGTTTCTGTTGAATGTTGAAGAGATTCTTATTCCATTTTGCCACTGTCCAGCAACGTTGATGTTTCCACAGCGCTATCGCGGCTGTAATAGCCTACGTTGCTGTTATGTAAAAACACACGTAACGTTACTTTTTAAGGTATATAAATATATTGGGCTACGTATTTTATCCGAATTATCCACATACCTGTTCCGTTGTATTATGAATGTAGGCTACTGTATCTGTATGTGATCATTCTGACATCGTAGCTATCAACAAGTGTTTTGCTGTGGGTCAGAAATAGTCAAGTGAGTAGGCCTACCTGCCAGATTGCCACAGTTCTGTGGTATCTGTAGATCCATAGACTAGAAAAATAAGGAGAAGCACTGAAATAGCTTGAGTAAGGAACAGCGCCTACAGTGACTGAATGGGAAAACTACAGGGTCGGCGGTTCTTTTATTCACTGATTTTTATTTTTTAAATTATATATATATATTTTTCAGTTTATGATTGAGGCAAGGCCCGTTTCAGTTGAGAGGATCGTTTCAGGTGAAACTAATGAAAATGCCGCCTATGCTTCCCGTCTCTGATCCAAATCCAAATGCTGTCACGTAACGTTATGTTGTCTAAGTTACAAAATAGGCTACAATTGAATTGTTAACAAAACCTTTTGCCTATGTTTTAGTTAAATGCTCATCTAGCCTACTAATCACTCCATTCAACGAATTCTGATTTATGTCTTAATAACGTTAGCACAGACAACTTCCTAACAAAACATGACAAAAGCATAAGCCAGCTAGGCTACTGTGGTTAAGCTATCAGGAAAAACAAACCTTTCACTCTGCATGAAAATGCCAAGGTGACAGGTGCCAGTATAGACTACGTTAGCAAAATGCAATCGACTATGACATAGCTAGGCTACAGCAAATAAACTATCCACTACACATGATTGGGTTATAATCTCAAGTTTATGCAAGTCAACAACGTTAAACTAAGTTACTATTAGCCAAACGAGATAGCTGCATGCTAGCTAGGCTGAATAGAACGCTGAATTCAGCACAGGATATGTGGTTTGGACCAGGGGCGCCGGAATCATTTCATAAGTGCGGGGGCCAAAAAATTAATTAAATAAAATAGCCTAAATGTAGCCTATAGGCTAAATCTCCGGTCTACCTACCGTTATTGTTATTACATTTTCACTTTGGACGTTAGCTAAGCAATTATAGGCTATAATATAGCTATATAATTGCTTCTTTAACATCAAAAGTCAAAATGTAAGGGAGAACGGGCACAATTTGGATGTATTACTCTAGACGTCTAGATTCCGGATTTTGCTCACTGGGGTAGCCTAATAACCGCATTTTCTCACACAATAAGCACGGATACGGAAATGCGTTCATATGCGTTTTGTTGTCATCTAACTGATATCCATGCAATTTGCGCTCTCCATTAAACTCTGCGCGAGTTATTTAAAAAAAAGAATTTACCCACTCAAGTAGCCTAATTCATGAATCGGATGTGTTCTTTGTTTGCTCCTTGCGATCATTAAACCAAAATACATAGGGTAACATATTTATCATTTATCTCCAGGCTCCAAGTTAACACATAGGTTTGACTTGCATTGCCTAGCCTACGCACAGACATTATAAGCAACAAAACAGCAAGCCTATCCCCATGCTGCATGGTTGTAACATGTGCTACAATTGTAGCCTGTAGCCTAAAATTCATCTCCATGAAGATGTCATGGTATAAGCTGTCCTAAAATGTATGATCCTGCGAGCACCTGGGGGCTGGGGTAGCTATTCCAGAACGCAGGATTACTTGGTTAGCTTGATAACTGCAGTAAAACCCGGAACCCTTCCATATCTGGAACATGGATGGACTGAAGTAAAAAGAGCTGTTCGAGATCAGTGCAGTTATCCAGCAAACCCAGTAATCCTGCTTTCTGGAATACCCCTGGTTTCAACCTAACACATGATTAGTAACTGACTAACAAATTATTGTTAAAAACGCCTATTTAAAATGCGACGAAACCACAACTCACCCAAATACGCACGCCTAACATTTTTGGCAATAAACAAACAAAAGAAGACCCAATTGGTTCCTGGTTCAAACATCAATGCAGGATATGCTCTGTTGAACCAACAGCGTTTTGTCCTGGCAAATATTGCAGATATTAACGATTTATGCAGTAGCCTATGTTTCGTTGTTGCAATAGCATCTCTGTTGTTCCGCACATAGGCTACTTCACAATTAGCATCGCGGACTACGTTATGTTTGTTTAAATTGTGCACAAACTATTTGTGATCACCTCAAACTTAATGTGACTTATTGCAGCAGGCAATTGTATGCTCTTTGTATAGTGACATTTCAGTCTTTTATCGCATAATTGAACAAGCCTTTCTTTGTTCAATTAGCCTAAACTACGAGTTTACAGGACTGTAACACTGCCGTTGAGAAGCAGCAAAGAATATTATAGCGTAGCTTAGCTGTGTTCAGTCAGCAGTGTAGCCTACATCTTTCTTATATCCCAAAGCCATAATACCCTATCCACGGTGGCCCCCTTGTGGTGCGTCGTCGACATCCCAATTATAGTAGGTCCAATTAATATTTCTCTGAAATTATAAATTACACATCCTCTCTGGGCAATACAACAATACAACCATTGTTTGCAACCTTCATAAATGCATAAAACGCACCGATACGAAAATTGCTTCTAGTGGGCCAAAGGTAACAGGGTTTAACGAAAGAAAAAAAAACAGAAAAGCATTTACTTAATTATGGAGAAACTCCTGCCCTTTTCTGCTAAACTCAAGGGTTTACAGCCATGTTTTCAACCCAGTTATACCCATAATACATAAGAATCAATGCGTGATTTTGCTTGACATGATTCGACAACGAAGTAACACTGGAGTTGTTTTACTCATCGTAAGGCAACTGGTTGGTCAAAATATGAGTCTGATTGATGACAATTGATGAATAGCCTACAAGAAGCATGACCATAGTAAAACTTCCATGGTTACTGAGCTGCATATGACCATAGCATATGAATAAATATCTGTTAGCCCAACAGCTAAAAACTGATTCATGCATTTCTGCCAACTAACGTTATAACATTAACTCCGCTAGCTACATTAGAGGGTAATATGAGAGGACACGTTTTCTTGTTTTATTTCCTTAGCTAGACAGTTACACCACGTTATTCTGCTACTAGCTAAATGTCTCTGCTTAGCTTGGCAGATACTTAGCTGACAGGTAACGTTACCCCCAATAAAGATCCAAAGAGACAGGTGAAAGATTTAAAGTTAGGGTCTTTACTGAGTGCAACTGAAAAACTGCAAAGATACAGAAATAAAGAAAATGTTGCAATTTGTACACACAAACATTCACATGTTCACATGAATTAAATATAACAGCATCAAGCTAGAAAATGTAAAAATTTATTTAGCGCAAGTTAGCATTAGCAAGCTAATTAAACATTGAAATCCTCATTAGCGGGTCTAGCAGCTAATGGCTGAGGCGCCGCAATCTTCTAAGATATTAAAAGCGGTCCAAAACGAACAGAATTGCTAACAATGTATTATCTACCCACGTTTGCTACAAGTACTTACAGACACATATTTCCAAGGCCTAAGCTAAAAGTAAAAGTGACAAGCTCGCACAACAGGTGTCTTCACCATGGCATGCCATGGGAAACATGAACTAATCAGCAGGACTCTAACGTTAGCTAGTAACTTAACATTAACGTTAGAGACGATTGTGGATCAGGTCACCAAAAGCTCATTTTAGTAGGTTTTCAGCGGAACTAAGTGGGACCAGCAGCTTGCTAGGCAGCAAATGGGCTATGAATCACAATCTAGAATAGCTAACTTTTTTTCATCAGCAGTGTGATGTGCGCGATTTCTTTGTCGCTAAAACGTTAGCCATAGCTATGTAGCCATCTCTCCCCCACCCGCTGATTGAGCGTGAGGGACGGCTGCAGCGCGAAATAGGCCCTAAAGATGGCGCCGTGTTTCCACTGTCATTTTGTCATAGAAACCTGTCACCATCATGTGATCAATACGACCAACCAGAGGCGACGGACAGGAGGCTAGCGCAAATCACGTGCTGCTGCTGCCAGCTGACAGATTGCACTGTCTCCGCCTTTGACGCTCCATAATCAGCGCGAACCAGCACGGGTTTTGGAGCGTACCCACAGATTTGCGAGGAGGACGGTAAAAGTGGGGGGGCCAATGGCCCCTTGGTCCCCCCCTTTCCGGTGCCCCTGGTTTGGACTTCACAAAATGGTGAGATCTGTAATCGGAATCAGAGTTTGTTTAATAAAGTGGAGAAATCAGTAGATGAGCATTTGGTTAAAACCTAGGGAAAAATTGTATGAACCCATATTTTTCTACAAACACAACTACGACTGTGTCCGAATAGTCCGAATCAGCACACACTACTATTTGAGTATGCCAGTTGAGTATACTTTTTTTGAAAAGCTGTTAAATTAGGCTAGCCTTACCTGCGCGGCCAAATTGAGTGTTCTGAATATCCCCAGAGTGTAAAGGCAACTGATATAGCCTAGGCTACTTATCTCCAGGTTTATATGGAGGATATTTCGCATACTGCATGTTACTGCAGTATAGACTACAGTAAGCAGTATGCTAGTACACAGGATGCAGTACATTAGGCATTCACAATGCCTTCCTCTACAGCACTGTTATGACCAAACAATACTATCCCAGATGATGTGACATTACCTTTTTGTGCTTTTATCACAATTCATTACTTCTTTGTAGCACTTCCAGGTTATTTAGACTACTTAGCACAAAATAGGCTACATCACCATATTTTAACACTTTCACCTTCACTAGATCCCTTTATTAACAGTTCATACCATTTCCACCTTTTATTTTCCACCTCACACTATACCATATTACCATCTTTCTATGCCATTTCCAGCCATAGTGAGGGATGACCAACCAACCATACTGTATAAAGTGCAATGATGGGTCCTAAAGCTATAGTTTGTGATATACAGTATCTCAGGGATGAGTGATATAGGGGGTCGAGCTTGGATAAGGTGGAGGAGGAGGCGGACCTATAGATAGTATCACCAAAGTCAAGCTGAGGCAAAAATAGGCTAGCAACTAACCGTTTTCTTGATGCCATAGAGAAACAGGACTTTAGCCTGTACAGAAAACCCAGTGTGAATCTTTGAAAGGTAGTTGATAGACAAAAACCTAAATTTTAAATGTCATAACTAAATTCCCAAATATTTGTAATGGTCTACTGAGTGAATGGAGACACCATCAAAAGTACATATGGAAGAAGTTGGAGCTTTTGCTCGCCCAGGGTGGAAGATCATGGATTTAGTTTTTGATGAGTTTAAAAGCAGTTTTAGATCAGACAGGGCGTGCTACAAGGTATTGAAATCTGTCTGCAGATTTAAAATGGCTATATCCACAGTGGGGGCACAGGAATACATAATTGCGTCATCTGCATACAACTAACGAGGTGTAAAGAGGTTGCGTGTGCTAAAATTGAAAGATGCGTTGATTTCTCATTTTTGCGTGTTAGCCTGGAAGAATATGCAAACTTGGGCGTCCCTATGTTATTTAGCAAAATAGTGGGAGGTGGTCATGCAAATAGATTACCTTAGCAAGCGTACAGTGATTTAGTAAGCCCGAAAGGAAGTTTGGGAAAGGTGTTTGCGGGTGCATTTTAGTAAATGGAAAGCAGGCATTAAAAAACATGGAACCGATAAAATGACGGCTGTCATTGTAGCAAGAAACCTAGCCTACGGGTGTGTTTGGAATATCCATATCTGAACGTTCTGAATGATTGCGTAAAAACTGGCCCATGCTAGCTAACGCTCAAAATACACAAGAAGAGAACTTGTGGATAGCCTATATAAGCTACATCATGAAAAGTAGTGATGGGCAGTTCGGCTTTTTTGTGAGTCGGCTCGTTCGCACCATTCGGTTTGAAGAGTCGGATCGGAGTCGGAGTCGCGAGTTTTTGGTACTTCCGGTTAATACAGTAGGCGACCGTTCGTTTGTTAGATTCTTTCGAGCTACCCGAGCCGCATCTTTTTCTCCCAGCAGCGTGAGCTCGAATTTGAAGCTGTTTCAGACAGCAGAGTTTGGTAGCAAATTAAGTTGGTAAACCAGCTTTAATATTTTATTCAGACGTACATCACCTGATTGATACTCATTTTCTAATAGCCTATGCTCAATGTTTTCTGTTCACTCCCTCTTACTTTTCAAGCTAGTTTGCAATCGCATCCAGTCTAGGCTACGTTTAGGCTACGACTTTCCCATCTCCGTTATTCTAGCAGAAGTGTAAAATATCGCTGTCGGTCATTGACTGTAACCTTACAGTATAATCATTCCAAACACGTAAAATATCTCATTTTAATATGGCTGTTTGCGGCTGGAACAATTTACATAATGACTCTTAGTTGATCAACCGCAAATTGTGAAATTATAACCCGTGCAAATACTTTTGCTGCGCTCACAAAATAACACCCCTTATCTGGGATCTCAGTAAATCGACCCCTTAGTGTAGAACCTGCGCAGTTTTATAAATGAGGCCGGAGGTTACACAGTGAGGGAACAGAGTGGTGTGGCGCCTCTGTTACATTCTTTGGGGAGAACCATGATACAGTACTAACATAAAACATAACATAAAAAATCATTCAGCTTAATTGATGACATTTGGTTCACTGCTGGTCACAAGAAATCCGAGACTCTAATGGTCAGTTTCACAAATGCTTAGGAAGCTAGGAAGCAGAAGATAAACACTATATTATGGCACTGAAGGACTTCTGGTTTCCCCAATATACCTTTATTGGAACAATGTATTTTCATAGTTACTACCTGCAAATCAGTACACATTAAGGAACAGCCCTGTAATTTCCATCTACTTTGCATCAAAGACACTCTTCAGAATAATGAATGCTCTAGAGTGGAGCAACACAAAGTAACACCACTTTCAGGAGGTGGTCATTGGTGGCGATGGTTATGGTGCTGGGCAGGGGATTGGGGGGAAAAGAGTGATGGTTTAAGGCTTGTTTGATACCTCAGACCCTTGATGACTTACAGCCATTTTGCCAACCATGTATTCCATACTGTTCCAGCATAATTTACAGCTAATTAATCATTTACAGCATCCTACCCCCCAATTCCCATAGAGGTCCATTCAAATGCAGAGAAGTTATAGTATCGCCTGTAAGAGTACCAGAAAATAAGATATCAAGAGTATTTTGATGTTGTTGGGCATCAGGAAGTCATGACATGCAAAGGAGATGCGATCAAATCTAAAAAATTATTACTTTATTCTACATTATGTTAAACTGTCCAATATTTTCTGATGCCTGAAAATGGGGGGGGGACTATGTACAAAAGGTTCTATAATTTCAAAACGGTTCATCCGATATGGATGAAAATACCCTCAAATTAAAGCTCAGTCTGCACTTGAATGTCATTGTCATTATATCCTTTCAAACTCAAAGTGCTAGAGTACAGAACCAAAATAACAAAAAATGTGTCACTCTCCAATGAATTATGGTGCTCACTGTAGCTGTCTGTATTTCATTGCAAACTAAAGAAAAACTATTTATTTTTTTCTTTGTATTTGTGGCACTTTATTTTGACTTAAATTATGAAAATAAACAAATACAAAGTTCATACTGTAAATGGTAACAGTCTCAGACTTCTGTCTCAGACTTCTGGCAGAGGCAACCAGATTGTCAGCCATTGGCTGATACTTGGTGGAATCCATAATGCCATTGATTATTAAACTAATACGAGAAACAACACTTCAAGTGATCCATCCATATCTACTGCATATCTGGAAGCAGAGTGATGGTTTGAGGCTTGTTTGATACTGCAGACCCTTGATGACTTACAGCCATTTAGCCAACCATGGGTTCTATACTATTCAGTGTAATTTACAGCTTAATCTAGTCCCACACCCCAATTCCCATAGAGATCCATTCAAATGCAGAGAGTTTATAGTATCGCTTGTAAGAGTACCTGAAAATAAGATATCAAGAGCCTTTTGATATCCTTTTAAACCCAGTCATGATCATGATCGTGAGCATCATCCGTTTGCCTGTGGAATGTTCCAAACAGGTGTATTTTGAACTTCCCAGTCTTTTTTTTGGAACTTTTTTGGAACGTGTTGCAGGCATCAAATTCGGAATTAGCATATATTTACAAAAATCAATAAAGTTGATCAGGTAAAATGTTAAATATCTTTTCTTTGTACTGTTTTAAATTAATTCTATGTAAAAGAGAATTTACAAATCACTGCTTTCTATTTTAATGTGCATTTTACATACTGTCCCAACTTTTGGAATTGGAGTTTGTATGATATGACTTTGTGCTTAAACAGATGGTTGACATTTAAACATCTGTATACTGTGTATACCCCCCCCCCCCCCCCCCCCCCCCCACCCAAATACTGACCCAGTTTCTGTCATATTAACAACTACCAGATTCAGCAAATTTACATAAGACATGACTTGCTTTACAAATTTGTCTATTTCTTTTATCAACATAAAAGTGTTTTAACAGATACGTATATTTTATGCACTGTACAGCTGCAATGAGTATGGGATTTCTGGAGTTTTTTTATTTTTTACAATCAATGTAAATCCAGCTGTCATTGGTTTACACACTGGCTTTTGATGCCACTGCTTTTTTCCGATTACAAATTGACAAAAGAGACCGAAAGACTGTCAACAGAAGTGTAACTCCATAGTTGTCTAATGTCATTGTTGCCAATGTGAGGCAATGCTGGCTCAAGTTAGCAATATGCCAAAAATTGCCCTGGCCGCACCTCATCTATGGGCGCAAGTTCACTTGCTATTTAAACAACATGAGCGCTGGACGATAAAATTAAAACTGTGTCGGTCTGAAACTAGCAAAGACACTTGCGATTGGGTTACTGCCGCTTAGCGCTGGGTGTAAGTCGGAGCCCTATGTATCTTTCTATTTTAACACACGCAATCCTCTTTTTGCAAGTGACTTTTACATACCCATATTTTTATTAGTTTGTTACCAATACCTACTAAATCACAACAATAAACGATAATGAAGTTAAAAAAAGACCTTGTCTACTGTTTGTAATCATTCTGTCAGTCAGATGCTGTTTTCGCAGGTAGGCTAATACAAGAATGAACATGGTGCAGAGAGATTTCTTGGTAGCTAGCTAACGTTAACGCATTTGGCACATTGGTTTACGTAGTAACTTTATGCGAGTGGTAAGTTTTACACATCATTTTGTACATGCAAACCTTTAGTAAATCGACCACTATATCTATATGGGTAACTACTAACATTTGACCAGTTCCATACATCACCCCTTCATAAACATATTGGGCATAATGTTAAGAGACATGATATTCAAAACAGTAACATTATATATTTTAAGTGTTTTAAATACCACTTTCCTGTAAGTGTTAGAATGCTAAACACACTGAGTAACAATGAGTATGATGTAAAATCAAAATTCATAATCAGTTCTTCGCCCAAAGGAATAAAATTGGTCTGCCAGATTCACATCTACACTAACACATGGAAAGAGTCAGCTGAAAAACATTTGAGCTGAAAATAACACAATGTAATTGTCGACTCCACGTCTTTGCCTCGGCACTGAGAGCTAGCTCAATAAACTCCCTCAAAATAAACCCCAAATTAGAGCCTGCAGAAAACGTGGTGCCCCGCATAGATTGCAGCCTTTAAGGCCCGAATTTTGCATCCGCCCAGGCTTCCTTCTCCTCTCCTGTTGTTCCTGGTGTCCTGCCAGTCAGATTGAAGAGAAAGTGGCCGAGCTCAGGCTCCCCAGCCCACGCCACACTCCGCAATCCACCACGTGCTTGCATAGGGGAGGATTCTTCATTCTGAGGAGGAATGGCATTGAGAGTCCATTTTCAGGGGTGGGTTTCTGTCTCCAATGTTTTTCTCTGAGTGGCCTGATGAGAATTACAGTGTGGAGCAAAGCTCAAACTGAAGCTTATCATAGCATATTAACAAATCAAAAATGCTGTTATGTCATATAAAGGCTTCTGCATTGTCGTATCTGTCTAAATGTTGATCTGAAAGCACTATAAGGGTGTGGTCATATGTGTGCAATACCTTTCATGCTTTCCAACCCCTGTAAATGCAATTAATGCTCTTCACCCTAGAATCTCACCCCTATTTTCGATTCTTTTAACTGACAGTTAAGTTAACCACAGAGAATGGTTACTGTTTAAAAAAGGCGTGTGACTGTTAGCCATCAAAGCACAAGTTTGTTTGTGTGAAACTGTGTAAATTACGCATGACAGGCAGGCACCTTCATGCCTTTCCACTGACATCCTTCCATAAGAGGAGCTGTGTGTGTGAACCAGGGTCAGGCTAAGGTGAGGGTACAAATTTGGTTAAAATTCATGGAGGCCTTCTCCTCTCCCCCTTTTTAATTTCTTATGCTACATTTCTTTTCTTGTGCACCATTCTGGTAGAGGTGCATACCAGGCATTGAATAGGCCTACAACACTATAATTACAGAAATCTGTTATTTGACTGTACACTGGGTAAGGGAATGGCAGGTAAGGTAGGACGTTTGGACTGCACAGCCACTCCTGAAGCTTTTTTCCAGGCCATTCCTTTCGAACTTCAAAGATACTCCTCCCATTGAAATGATTTTTGCAGTCCCCGTCCAGTGGGGGTTTACTTGACTCGCCAAGATGCTTTAGAGCTTAATTACAAAAGCAGATGCTGCTGGGGAATGCAATATAAGTGCTGCTATGGGATTATAAAGCAAGCTAACATTGTCTGTGTGCATTGTCAAGCAGCGTTAAACTGCCACTTTCTTTTGCTTCTGAGCTGCACATTTCAGATTCATAAAATGTATGGAAGTATTATCCATCCAGTCATATTTCAAATTAAAATGTAAATTGACAATTGCATTTCATTTTAATTCAAACTGCGCAAAAATCTTGGCAAATGCAAAAGCCCAGTTTGCGTTTTAATTTTCAAATGAATGTTCGCACTTTATCTGATGATTTGGAAATTTAAATGCAAAGTCCATTTCATGTTAAATTTTTCTTACCCTTTATGACACAACCCTGTGAAAACCTGAAAATATAAATAAATCTTCACATTTCAAATGGCAGTTTCTTATCGTAATCACATGATCAATGACAAAAAGGAAATTATAATTCAATTTTCTGTTTAACATAAAATTTTCATGTTTTTGTGGCACAAGGGTGACATAAATAAAATCCAATGGCATTGCCACCATTTCGCATTTTTGCGTGGTATCTACCCTGCCAAAAGTCAAATGAAAAATGCAACCCCTCCTTTGCTTTTTAATTTTCAAAGTCAAAAGACCTTTCAATCAAATTAGGTAGGCGGCGGCTCAAAGAAAGGGGCGTTACAGTCAAGTTTATCTGATGACAGTAAGCATGGGAAGCTTAGGGAATGAGGTGAAGGAAGCTACTGTTCTCCCGTTATTGTATTTCTGGGAAACTGGAAATAGTTTGGTTGGGAATTACTGGGAACCCATGCCGCTAAACCCTCATGTTTAAATTATTATATTAAAACACGTTATACTGGTTAGTCCGACTAATACTGATCCTAATATTGATCCATATATTCCGTACTTGCAGACTTTAACCTTGCGCACGAGCAGGTTTGTTTGGCCAACTGTAAATCGTTCTTTTTGCAGTCTTATTAAATCCGCCATTGCATTAACAATCCGCCAAAGCAGATGGCTTTTAAAGGGAATGGGAGAAGACACTCTGATTTTGGGATGGGCAAAACTCATAAAAACACTAAACATTTACACTGTGCAAAAAAATGCATTTAAACGTTTAAAATTCAACGGGGGGTGCAATTCGCGGAAAGTGCCAGTGACGGGTTTATGCCCTCACAGTTGCAAAAACTGACTAAAGCATTGAGAGCATACAACAGGCGTAATAAGGTGCTGGCTTTGAGGAATCTTAAAAAATAAAAAAACATATATAGCCTATATTCTACACACAAAAAAGACAAAATATTAAATAGGCCTAATGTTTATTTAAGTAATGAAAAAAGCCCTATTCGGACTGGATAAGTTGTATGGGGGGAGGTAGGGTAATGTAATTATTACCTGGGGATCAGGATTACCTGATTTTATTCCCGTCCGAATGTGCCATGTAACTTTTACGTACTGGGCGCTCCCGCGCCGGCATCTTTTACCTATACTGTTAAATTCCCTGTGAAAATAACCCCAGGTTATAGCAATCCTGTGCAAAAAAATCAAGACGTTGCTTTAATTCAAAGCTAAAAAATCGCCTCGTGTAACAGAGTATGTTGTGTTCTATAGAACATTAACATGTTATTGATAGGCTACTGCCATTCACATTTAGACAAAATACTAGCCATCAGCTTGGTGAAGCCCTCATCTTATATGAGAGATATTGGCTGTAGCCTGCATCCGCGGTAATTATTTTGACGATCAAACTGGTCACACGTTCTTGTCTAGCATTGTCGCACCTTTTCAAAGCGAAAGCCCTCGTTGATGTTTCCTGAGAATCGGTCGGGCTTGAGTTGACTTGGCTGCTGTCGTCACTCACAGTCACTGTCAGTTGTTTAAATCTCATTATTTTGCATCGTTCTAGTGCTGTTGGAGTATGTTAGCTCTGTGTCGAAAAGTTAGCATTTAACTACTTTCTGTAATCTGCTCAAAATGAGACCAAATAGCGCTTTTTTCTAGGCATTTCGATGAACGTCAGTTTGAGTTACGCCATGCACCCTCACGTTTACGCACGAGAGTTGATCAAGGAACATAGGCTTTTTCTCCCCTGTTAGTCTAACGTTACCTCACAGACTCCAGATCAGCATTAATAGTCTACTTTTAAACACGGGCCTAGGACAATCACAATAAAAAAATAAAAAAAAATCTTAAAAGGAAATGGTTATAAATCATTTGTAATGTTATCAATTAATTTTTTTAATTGCGATTAAATGTCTAGAAATTTTCCTAAACGTTTAGCATTTTTGTTAACGTTTAATGTTTAAGCGGTTTGTAGTCACACCCCTACTCGGATAGGTTTCTTGCATGTTACGCCCAGGACACTCCTATAATTAATAAATCTACATGATTTTTTTTACTTATATTTTTATTTAAAGCTAGAGTACGCAACTGTTTTTGCCAACGGTCGCATTTGTTGTCAAAACATTTCAAAGCCATAACATCCCTTTTCTCTTGGCCCTGCCCACAGAGAAAGAGACACACGCTCACACCACTGCTTCCACAGACCTTGTTGTAAACATGCAAGTCTGGATTACAGACTGGTATGGCTAACATTGCAGTAAAAATGTCATCTAAAAGTCCAGGTAAAACAACTATGTTTTTGCAGAGTTGTTGCATAACACTGAGTTTGTGTTGCGTTAGTCTGAACCAGGCATAATCTGGCTACAGCTTGTAGGCTATGCATGGTAATTTATAGCCAAGTAGCCAATATTAGCTAATGTGATATGACATAACTTTAGCAGATATTTCCTTCTTCCAAGAACTAGCTGCCAAATAAAGTAACGTTATCAAGAAATAGCTACCTAGCTACTATTCACTATAGGTAATTACAGCTGGCTGGCAAGCAGAAAGTCCAGGTAAATTTGTGTTGAAACTTTTCACCTACCTGTCCAGTAGAATATGGGAGGTCCACATCTGTATTTAAACCAATTCGCTCCACCTATGTTTACTCCAGTTCCAGCGAACTTTATTCAATTCCCTTTTATTTTTTTGTGTGAAATAGCGCCGGTGTAACAGGTCACTGTGAAATTTCTAGCTGGTGAACTGGCAAGGTCAATCTCACGGTTGATTGGTTTGCGATGTGAACTGGCCTATCTCTTCAATTGGTTCTACAGTCTATGGTGATAAGCCACTTTGTTTTGAAAACACAATTTGGGGTGAATCACTGGTTTTAGAATGCAGAATGAGTTCATCAAAAGTATAAACACAGTGTATGGTGCTGGATTTCTCTCAGAACAGTTCTTTCTATGATTGCTACAAACTAATAGACAGTTCCCTAATATTTCTCTTAAAAAAACTTGCGTACTCCAGCTTTAATGATAAATCACACAAAACATTCCACCGTCTGTGGTAGGCTAGGCAGTAGTTGTAGGTCCTGTCCCAACCACTGTCTCAGGCTTTCCGTGGACCAGCTTTGCTCTGCACATAAGGCTATCGCATTAAGAATTAGAAATTGCGCCCACGGTGAAGAGTAGCCTATTGGACAGATATAGCCTGCCCAGAATGTCACTGTTATGCTATTGACAGAATGAACTATGATCTTGTTGTTACGATCCTAGGGGAGGTTGGACCTAAATGCACGACTAAGGAGGCAGATGAACAGAAAGGATCTTTATTTAAAGCTTTGGGGTAGTCCCAAAGCTGTACAAAAAGGAAACAAAGAATATACACAGGTAACAGGAAGTCCAAACACGAACTGCTCCAAGCCGGAGCTGGAATTTAACTCAGGAAGCGAGTTCCAAGCCGGAACTGGACTTTACTGGACCGGGGGGTCCACTCAGGAACTGGATAACTGGAACGGCAGGTTTGTTCCAAGCCGGAACTGGACCTTTACTGGAGGTGAACTTACACCGGGACTGGACTGGAACTGGACCGGGGGGTCCACTCAGGAACTGGATACTGGAACGGCAGGTTTGTTCCAAGCCGGAACTGGACCTTTACTGGAGGTGAACTTACACCGGGACTGGACTGGAACTGGACCGGGGGGTCCACTCAGGAACTGGATTACAGGAACAATGGGATTGTTCCAAGCCGGAACTGGACCTTTACTGGAGGTGAACTTACACCGGGACTGGACTGGAATTGGACCGGGAGGACCAACTGGAACTGGATCACGGAATCCGCGGGCTGTTCCAAGCCGGAACTGGACTGTAAGAAACAGGAGGGTATAGAACCGTAACTGGACCGGAAACTGGACCGGGAGGTCCAACGGGTACTGGGCTGAACTCCGAGGTAGGTAACCGGCAGAACCCGGCTGGCTAGAGCGGTGTGGCGAAGCTCAGGTAGGTCCGGTAGGGGTAGCTGGATTACTGAAAGCTGAAGGGCATAAACCCACAACCAAGCACTCAGTTAACAGGACTAGAAAACAGGAGACCAGGCAACGAACAAGGTAAGTTACAGAGCAGCAAACAGGGTCAGGAGGGCAACACAAGTAATGAACCAACACCGGAGGGGAGACAGCAGGTGGGTTAAATAGGGGAGTGTGATTGGAAACAATCAGGAAAGCGTGAGGAATGTAACCGAGGGTGATTGACTAATTGACCAGTGGGGAATGCATGCAACAAGGAGGGAAGGAGATAGGTTGAAACCGAAGTGGGGGAACAGAGTGAAACAAACAGAAGGGGCACGCCCAGTCTGTAGCAACAGGGAAAACATGGACAAGGGAATCAAACAAGAAACGGAGGGACATGGCAAAACAGGGAAATACGGACTTGATGGGAACGGGATGTTACACTTGTAGACATATTGATTGAATAAAAAGGCGTATATCAAGGATATCTTGAAATCTACTCACAACCTCAAATGCAATTTTGACTGACATGTACAGTATGTTTTGCTGGTAGGAGCTGAGTTTTTAGAGCATCAGACTTAATCTGAGGGTTCAGAGTTCAAGTCCCTGTATGGACGGAGTAGGTCATGCTATTTGACAAACATTTAATGATATAAACCAGGTGGGTTTTAAGTCATGAAGCGATAGTGTGCAATAAGGTGAAAGGTCACCGATAATGGATCGTTTGTCCCGTTATGGATATCATTCCTTTTGCCACTTCTGTATGTGGATAAGAGCATCTGCTATTTTACTGTAATGCAATAATGTAATAAAAAATATCAAGTTATGATTGTTTGAAATAGATAACTGGATGATAGATAAATAGATGCCCTTAGTAATTTTTTTAATTGTAGCCAAATATTTTTCCCACCATGATACTTTTTAGTTGTGTCTTGTCACAGTAAAGAAACAAGTTTATAAATGTGCTATATATGACCAGTTCTTGAACATCTGTTCAACAGTGAATGATACTTTGTATTAATAGTTATGATATCATAAGCTTTTCCAAAAAAAGGCAGTTTAAAATGAAATCTAGTGCTTTACTTGGCTACAGTAAAAGCTCCTTACCTATCATCTTCCTGCCAGTTCAAACATTCCACGAAACAGGAAGAGACTTGACGAGAGTGATTTGTGCTAGGTATGCTTGACAATTAAGTGTTAACCCCTCACTGTTTCTGTAGTCTTTACATAGCAAACTTTTATACCATATCAAACCTCACCTCAACTACTATGTATCATCAATATGCTAAAACTCAGTAATAGCCATTATCATAATGACTGAACTCTCCTGCACCTTCAGCATCATATTGTTTGATGAAAGAGGGCCCTCTTCATAGAAGAAAAGAGAGGTTTTGCATTGTTCATAACTGCAGGATTGATTTCTTACACAGGAGATTAAGATGTGAGAGGAATAGGTGCATTGGACATCCTGTTGAGTTTTCAGTGGCCCTGAGTTATGGACTGGATTGATGGGGAGCCAGGCCCAAGCTTGAGACCACTGTAAATGGGTAGGGGGCTGAGGTGTGCTCTGGGACTCTTTGGGACTGACCTTTACTTTCCCTTGTGGTTGTGGAATATGTTACACTTTCTTGAAAACCTGGCACCCTACCCCAATTTATACCCTCCCTCTCTCTCTCTCTTTATATATATATATATATATTTAAGCAATATATCATGAGAGGGAGTGCGTTATTGGAAATATAATCACTGCGGTGACATCGCAGCAACGAGACCGAAGGTCCGCAGTGATTATATCCAATAATGCACAAATCCTTGAGTGATCTATTGCTTTTATACAACAATGTTAACATAAACGTTTAGTAAGTAATGAAAAAATATTGAAACAATAACTTTTGATGAACTCATTCTTTATTCCGGATTCGCTAAATTGCTAGCATGTTGTCTGTTGCCGTTGCAATTGTTGTTGTTTATACTTCGCATCTATGCAATGGCAGTGAGGTTATACTAAATACCAGCACTGGTGGAACGCGTGTCGGCCAATCACGTTACTCGCTCGAATCTCATTGTTGTATATATATATATATATATATATATATATATATATATATATACACACACAGTGACCACCATAATTCATTGGACAGTGACACGTTTTTTGTTATTTTGGTTCTGTACTCTAGCACTTTGAGTTTGAAAGGATACATTGGCAATCAGGTTGAAGTGCAGACTGTCAGCTTTAAATTGAGGGTATTTTCATCCATATCGGATGAACCGAAATTATAGAACCTTTTGTACATAGCCCGCCCCCCCCATTTTCGGGCATCAAAAAATATTGGACAGTTTAAAGGGATAGTTCGGAATTCTGGACATAATGTCTCAATTACAAGTTACCCATGATGTAGTTGATTGATGGAAACCATTTTCAGATAATTCCATGCTGTCCCTTCTTTTGCACATACACACATTGCTAATGCTAGCGCAACTCTAAGGTAACTAGTAGCATCCACTACCAGACGCACTTAAACACTCCACAGTGCACCCAAAGCAAATAAAATACGACGACAGTCTATCTGGGTTATTTTCAGTGATTATACCATCATTTTTGAAGTCAAACTATCGTTGAATCCTTTACTTTGTGCTCACCTAAATTCTCTGTGGAAGTACAGCGGCGGAGCGATACTTTACGTTAGTAGTGTAGCCCCTGGCCACTTATAATACAGATCCTGGACCTCTTAACAGGTAAAACAGTCACAAGCCAATGCATAGAAAAGGTAGCAAAGTTTATTATATACAACTTTCGTTAAAATCTATTCAAGAGGCAAACTGGATTCACACATACAAGGCCTAGCCAGAATAAAGTGCTTGCTTACGGTCTTCTTTTCAGATATCCAATGCAAATAATCATTTACTTAATCAGTGTTTTAAATAAATAATATAAAGTCTCCTATAGAGTCTTAAAGTGCAGTAATGGTATCAGTTGTACAAAATATAAATTAAAGCATTGGCATAAATATACATGGAGACTAAAGCAGATGACAAATCACACAATCCACAAAAGCAAGCGACGACACCCCTGATACAATGCTGCTCCCGCAACCCCTAGCATTCAGGCACTATTTAGCATCTGCTTATGCATACCCTGCCTGTTCATTCACCCATCACATCCACCAATTACAATTTGTCTGCTCGCTACAAACAATTCACACGCCGCGGCAAACAGCGTCCTTTCCCAAACAAAAGAAGATCTCTCCCGCGGTCAGGGGAGGCGGATACCTATGCACACAGGTGTGTGTCACTTTAAGCTACCTACAGTTGAGGACAAAATTATTAGCCCCCCTACAAAAATGTCATTGTTTTAAAAGTATTTCCCAAGTGCTTTTAAACAGAGCAACACATTTTTAACACAGCTTTTTTAGACATCCTAGTTTTATTTTGGATGCTTACATTATTTTAGTTTGCACACAGAAATGAAAATATTCCACAAAAAACAAAAACTACCAGGGTCAAAATTATTAGCCCCCCGAATCCTAATAGTCAATTGTGTATCCTTTTTGCTGGATAACAGCCTGCAGTCGTTTGTTGTAGTTTTCAACAAGTCTCTGACACTTCTTTTGAGGAATCCCAGCCCATTCTTCTTTGGCAAATCTCTCAAGCTCCTCCAGATTTGATGGCCTTCTGGCATGGACGTTCTTCTTTAGGTCACCCCACATATTTTCAATGGGATTTAAGTCAGGGCTTTGTGCAGGCCACTCAATTACATTCACTTTGGTCTTCTGGAGATAGTTCTTCACCAAGAGAGACGTATGTTTTGGATCGTTGTCATGTTGAAAGATGAAGCGACGACCCAGACCCAGTTTTACTGCTGACTGCTTAAGGTTTTCTTTCAAAATCTCCACATATCTTTCTTTGTTCATGATTCCTTCCACCTTGACAAGATTTCCAGTTCCACATGCACTGAAGCATCCCCACAGCATAATACTCCCACCACCGTGTTTCACTGTGGGGATGGTGTTCTTTGGGTTATATGCCTCTCCCTTTTTTCTCCAAACATAAGCAGTGTCTCTATGGCCAAAGAGCTCTAGTTTAGTCTCATCAGACCATAGGACACGCTTCCAGTATGCATAATCTTTCTCCAGGTTGCCCTGAGCATACTTAAGTCTGGCTTGAAGGTGTCTCTTCTTCAAAAGTGGAGTTTTTCTTGGTCTGCAACCTCGCAGTCCATTCCTGTGCAGAGCTCTAGTGATTGTCTTCTTAGAGACTACGATTCCTGATGTGGCCAAGTCATTCACCAGTGTCTTGGCAGTTGTTCTGGGGTCTTTAGACACATCTCTCACTAGTTTTCTTTCCAGGGTCTTTGAAATCTTTCGCTTCCTACCTCTGCCAGGCTTGTTCTGTACTGTGTGGCTGTCTTTGAATTTCTGGATGACACTTCTCACTCCAGTTCTTGACACTTGGAAACACTTGGATAGTTTTGTATATCCTTCTCCTGCTTTGTGTGCATCAATAATTCTTTTTCTCAAGTCCAAACTGATTTCTTTAGTTTTCGGCATGGTGCTTTCTCAACTGACAGCTCAATGACCCATACTGAGGCTTTTATACCATGTTTTAACTTAATTGTTGAGTGAAATCACCTGATTCACCTGATCACCTTTAAGCACATCACCTGTGAAGTTAAAGCACATCATTGCACAAAAGTGGTTTGTGCAATGACTTAATAAATGGTCATTTCTTAAAGGGGGCTAAAAATAATGTCCCTGGTCATTTTTGTATTTTCTTAAATAATTCTGTTTTGTTGTGCAAATATAAATAATTTGTGCCTTCTAAAGAAAACTAGTATGTTCAGAAATGCTATGTTGAAAATTCCTTGCTCTGTTAAAAAAGTACTTGGGAAAATCTTGAAGAAACTTCAAATTTCATAGGGGGGCTAATAATTTTGTCCTCAACTGTACCTGACACAATGAGATCAGGACTAGTTCCGCCTTGCTACAATCACCCCGCTCACCTTCGTCCAGGTCCCCCTCCTCCTCAGACCTCTCTTCCTGCTCTAACAGACTACTAGCCCTTTCCTCTGAACACCCCTCCTCCAACGAGGGGGCTCTGCTCCTCCGGCTTGGTCTCCTAATGCACACCACACTCCCCAATTCCTCCTCTTCACTGCTACTCTCCGCTGGACACGTGGGCATGCTAGAAGGAGCGTCTTCGTTATGCTCGCTCACCTTAACTCCTGGACCACACAGTCTTAATTCAGCGCGATAGACATTTCTGGGGGGTTTAGAAGAGTCAACTGGGGCCACCGAATGAACCGGCTTCTGTGAGTCTACCTGCGCAATCACTCGATACGGAGTGGGAAGCCACATGTCCTGGATCTTATGCCTCCCAGTGAACTGGCGATTACGAAGATATACTAGCTGACCCAGCTGTAGTACACTGTCCTTTGCCGGAGGTCCTGCATACTTGCGCCGGGACTCCACGGCCAACTCCAGCTGTCTCCCAGCCTGGTCGTAAGCCATCTGCAGCCGCCGTTGGTGCTCCAGCGCCCACTCATTCACATCACCTTGAAATTGTTCTTCCTCATCTTTTCTCAGCATGATGTCCAGGGGCACACATGGCACTTGCCCAAACAGGAGAAAATACGGTGAGTATCCTGTACTTTGATGTTCAGTGGTGTTATACGCATAGATGACTTCCGGGAGGTACTCCACCCATCTCCTCTTCTTTTCGGGTGGAAGGGTGCGAAGCAAATTATGCAAAGTCCTGTTAAAGCGCTCGCATTGCCCATTGCCCTGAGGGTAGTACGGAGTTGTTCTACTCTTTCTCATGCCATACAGCTTACACAAGGACTTGACCACTTCAGCTTCAAAGCATTTACCTTGATCAGAGTGAACCCGGGCAGGAACCCCATAGGGCTGAATCCAATCTCTCACCAAGCACTTGGCCACGGTCACAGCACGCTGGTCACGGGTGGGCACAGCTACTATGAACTTTGAAAACACATCCGTGAGAATTAAGACATTTTCGCGACCGTCTGAGGAGGGCTCAAGGACCGTGAAATCCATTGCTACCACCTCCAAGGGTCTGGACTAGGGTTGCAAATTCTAAGGAATTTCCTTGATCGATAGTCGTCAACGTTAATGAACAATCAATCGATCAATCGATAACAAAACAGCTAAAAATAGCTTATGACGTAGAAAATACAAAATGCATGTTTTTTTCCTCAATCAAAACTTTATTGAAACATTTGAGAAATACGCCTGTTTCATAGCATAACACAAATATAATTATGAACGCTGTTTTGTTTAAGTATGATATTTTAATAAGGCACGGGAAATTGCGCTCACTCTTCCGAGGCCAAACTCACGTGCCGCCCGGCTTGGACAAGAGGGAAAATAAATAATTTTAATTTAAATTTTTTTTTAAATATTATTCTTTTTTTATATATAATATATATATATTTTTTTTATGTAGCTGCAATATTTCCCTTACCGCAGAATGCTGGAATGATCAAAATAGCATCTGGAAAAACCCTTGCCAAAACAGCTTCGGTTTCCGTTAGGCCTAATTGAAATTTTCGATGGCAGCGCTGATATTATGAGGGTGTAATTATAGTTTCCGCCTCTACGCAAAATGGCGCACTTTCGTCCGTTTCGCTATCTGACCAGAACTCTTAAGTGTAGAGTAAAAGCTAATACTGCACAGTCGCGGATCTATGGGTGGGCAAGCTGTCAATCTGGCCCCCTTATGTTTAACTTAATGATTGCATTTCACCAACAGCTCCCATTGACACAATTAAGATGAGACCGCAAATAGTTCAATTTGATCGTTAAATTTGAAATGGTCGATCGATCAAATTATTAACGGCAATTAATCGATCAACGATTAATCGTTAACACCCCTAGTCTGGACGCCAACAAGCTTCCCATGGATGTCACAATCTTGGGCTGTGGGGCTTTAGACACAATGCACCGTTCACAGGACTTGCAATACTTCTCCACATCGTGGAACATGCCCGGCCAGTAGCAACGACCCCGGACTAGCTTAAAAGTTCTGTCGACGCCCTGGTGTCCATGCCCTTCATGCATTCGAGCCAACACCTCCTTTTGCAGGGAGACAGGCAGGATGATTTGCTTCACCTGCCCTTCCTTTTCATCCAGTCTCTCCCGGTACAAAACCCGGTCGCTCTTCACCACCTTCTCCCACTGTCTCACCAGCTCCACCATTCTGGATGACTCCTTCGCCCTCTCTTCCCGACTCGGCCTCTGGCCCCTAGCCCAATACTTCAAGAACGAAGAGATCACCGGGTCAGCCTCCTGTAAGGCTGCCAAAGACTCCTTGCTGTAGGATGGAAAACTAAAGGCGGAGACTTTCTCAGTACAAGTGGCTGCAGAAGTTTCCTCACAGCAAGCTCCCTGATGCGGGATGGAAAGGGCACCACGAGTCTCTAGGAAGGTTTGAACCACTTGACTCTCCAGAGGCTTGTCTTCCGTATACTGTCTGGACAGGGCATCAGCACCTGCGTTCTGGCGGCCTGAGCAGTACAGAATCTGGAAGTCAAACTGAGCAAGTTCAGACACCCAGCGCTGCTCTACAGCACCTAGCTTCGCTGTCTTCAGCCCTGGTGGCTGGCGTCGATCTCCAGAACAAAAGGTTTAGTGAAATCAGCATAGCCTAACACAGATGCCGAGATCAACCTCTGTTTCAACGTTTCAAATGCATGTTCACAGGCAGAAGTCCAGTGCTGACAGAACAAGTGAGCAGGAAGATGTTTCTTGTTGGTCTTTGATGGGCCCAGTGCAGAAAGGGCATGAAGGGGGGCAGCCAAACTTGCAAAGTTCTTCACGAACCTTCTATAGAAGCTTACAAAGCCCAGGAAAGATTTCAGTTCGGACAGATTCTGGGGCCGCCGCCACTCTGCCACTGCACGGATCTTCTCAGGGTCAGTAGAGACCCCTTCGTCAGAAATGATGTGACCAAGATAAGATACCTGGGACTTAAAGAATGAGCACTTACTTAGCTTGACTTTAAGATTGAATTGCTCAAAACGGGACAGGACAAGGTCAAGGCGTTCGAGCTGTTGTTCGAATGTTGAAGAAAAGACCACCACGTCATCTAAATACAGCAACAGGGACTGAAATCTCTGGTCCCCTAAAATCCTCTCCATCAACCTTTGAAAGGTCCCCGGCGCATTACATAAACCGAAGGCCATCCGAGAAAATTCATACAAGCCAAATGGTGTGCAGAAAGCTGTTTTGGGCCGATCCTTTTCAACCACTTCGACCTGGTTATAGCCGCTAACCAGGTCCAGTGTTGAGAACCACTTGGCGTTACTCAGGGAATTTAAGGACTCTTCAATGCGTGGAAGAGGGAACGCATCCTTCCTCGTTTTAGCGTTCAACTGCCTATAATCCACACACATCCTCATCGAGCCATCCTTCTTCTTGACAATCACCAAGGGGGAGGAATAAGGACTACTACTCTCCCTGATCACACCCTGTTCCAAGAGCTGCTTAATGTGTTCTTTTACCTCCTCGTACTGGCTAGGGGGTATCCTTCTATACCGCTGGCTAACAGGAACGTCATCTGTAACAGGAATCTCATGCTGAATGACACCAGTGCAACCCAAATCAGTATCTGACTTAGCAAACACATGTGCATATTTACAAAGTAACTGCTTTGCTTGTCTTGCCTGCACCTCTGAAAGACCTAAAAACTGTAGATGCTGTACTTCAGGTGGGATCTCTTTACCATCACAGATTGATGACTGCTCTTCCAGAAGTACAACCTGCTCCTCCTGAGGGCCTACCCTCTCGAACACCACAGAGGTTGCACCACCTGCAACAACCTCCACTGGATTAAGGGAAGCAAGGCATGTTTGAGGCTTTAAATTCACAACAGTGGTGCCTACATTAACTACCGGCACAACTAATTGCCCAGTATGGATTCGTACCAAGGCGCCAGAAACCAATAACCCCCCTGGCAGAATACCATCATCCCTCCCTAAGGCCTCTACCAACACTAAAGACCCTGAAGGAGTCTGACTTTCAAACCCTGTAGCTGGGATAAAACACATAGACCCTGCAGGCACTTCAAATGGAGCTACAGTTCTAGCAAAGCACATGCTCTCTGTATGGACGGACTGCTCGTTTTGACACACTTCAAATGCAGCCCTCCAACCTAGGTCACACTGACTAAGGGAAATGGGTGTCTGGGCAGGGCCATCCCGGGAAAGTAGTAGCTCACAACATTCTTTAACAACATTCATGCCTATAAGGCCTGGAACTGCTTGTTTACGTACTCTAGTGTCATAGTCTGTGGAGTCCTTCACAACCAATACCCCTCTCCTAGGTATGGTCCCGCCCAGGACCTCAATATCCACCTCAATGTAGCCAAGATATGGAATGGCAATACCATTTGCTGCCTTCAAAGCAAGCCACTTACAGTCTTTCAACTCTTTACACCCCTTAGACTGAAAATGTTGATTGAAAAATGACTCCGTAACAGTTTAGTGACCATAGAGCCAGTGTCTAAAAGACACTGTACCTCTACCCCCCCCCATTACCACCTGCACAATGGGGCTCTGTCCCACGAGACATTCATGAACCTCCTCTTTACAATGGTTACCTGAGCCTAACTCTGCCCCACCTGTGGTTTGGCTCCTTACCGCAGGGGGAAAGAGTTTCCCTGTTGCTCTAATATGTGGGCAGTCCCATCGTTAGTACCTGCGGGTATAGGGGAAACGTTGTTACTAGGGGATTGGCAGTGCCTTGCAATGTGACCAACGGTTTGACATCTAAAACAGATAGGTCTACCGGAGGAATCAAATCTTGACTGTTGTCTGAGGTTTCCTCCCCGCCTGGCCCCCATCCCCCGCATACTAGATAACTGTTGTGTCACATTATAAATTTGAGCCTGTTGCTTCTTAAGGGTGTTAAGAATTTCCATTAGCACTGAGTCTAATTTAGGAGAAGTTACGGCAACAACGGCATTAACTTCTACTGGCTTAGCTTCCACTTCGCAGGAGTTTGCCACCTTTTTTTCCCGTTCCCCCACCATATGGTAATCTTCCCCCCATTGTAATGCCTCCTTATGAATATCAAAGAAAGGAACTTCCGGATTCTGGCGAATTAACTTTCTAAGCCCTCTGCTAAGGGCGGGATCACGGACGTTCTCTGCAAACTGGTCGCGCAGGGCAAAATCATTACACCAAGCGGCTTTCACATTACAATAATTAATCTCTTCCATAATGGCCATAAGAACGTGTGAATATTCACAAACAGACTCCCCTTCGCTCTGCTTTCTGTCAAAAAATTGTTTCTGCAATTTAGTGATCGACCGGGGCTGCCCATATATCTCTTTAAGAATCTCCATAATTCGATCTGGGTCCTTCCTATCCACCTGTGGGCGGTACCTAATTTCCTGCCTTGCCTCACCACCCAGCTGTTCATAAATGTACACTGCTTTTTCAGCACCAACATAAGGGCGGTAAGTCAAAGTAAAGATTTCCTCTCCTTTGGCAGAAAAATTACACTCATTAGGATTTGAAGCCAATCTCTCACTTGCCCCACCCAGACTACTTGGGGGTCTTTTTGACTGCGAAGGAGAGGCTACTCGTAACTGTTCCTGTAACCCATCGTTTACATCCTTTAGTCGAGATATGGTTACCTTGTCTGCCTCCACCCTGGCTCTGAGTGCCTGAAGCTCCTCCTGAATATCAGGGTCAGACATCTTAAACAAAGGAAAAAAAACAAAAATACTTTTGTCCAAATGTCCTTTTGTTGAAACAACACTGTCTCAGACTCTCTTAATTAGATTATATTAATGTTGAAGCTCCTCCTTGTTGCCCCAGTCATCAGAGTCTTCGTGTTTGCCACTGCTTTAGTCTCCCAATATCTCCACAAAAAAAATAAAAATAAAATAAAATAAAATAATAATAATAATTCAGTAACACCTCAAACACTATGCTAATCCAACCAGCCTCTTATCCAACTGTTTATCTCCAAAATGACCCTGCTCGCAGCGCCAAACTGTAGCCCCTGGCCACTTATAATACAGATCCTGGACCTCTTAACAGGTAAAACAGTCACAAGCCAATGCATAGAAAAGGTAGCTTATAAGTTTATTATATACAACTTTCGTTAAAATCTATTCAAGAGGCAAACTGGATTCACACATACAAGGCCTAGCCAGAATAAAGTGCTTGCTTATGGTCTTCTTTTCAGATATCCAATGCAAATAATCATTTACTTAAACAAAGTGCCCCTGATGGTGTACCTAATGCGGATGTTCTTTTGCGTGACCAGTTTGTAGAGCATGTGACTAATTCTGCACTTCACAGGGAATTAAAGCGGTTAGTCCGCCAAAACCCCAGGTTCTCGATACTTGAGGTACAAGCTGAAGCTATTCAGTAGGAGCGCGAGGGTAGGCAAAGTAATTTTAGTGGTATGAGTTACTCTGTCCCCTCTTTGTATGCCATGCAGTTTTCTAGGGGGCAGCAGAGGGCTGGCAGTCCATCAAATAATCTTGCCATTTTAGAGATGATGGAATTGAAGGCTATGTTGCAGAAGCAGCAGCAATGAATTAATGAGCTAACCCAAAGCCTTATAGCTTTGCAGGCACCGCCAAGCCGCCCCAGGTCACACTGTTCTAATACCATTATTTGCAGGCAATGCCAAAAGCCTGGACATTATGCTAGGGACTGTGATAATGAGCGTGTTCCCCAGACCCACTCCCCAGATGGCCATTACCAACCGGTTCAGGGGGCCAACAGCTCTCCGCCGGCAGAAAACTAGTTCTCTTTGATGTGCAGAGCCACATATTAGAAGGGGACATGATTGGCTCCAAGCGACATAGACTGGTAAGCAATGCTGCAGCCTCCTGTTTATTCGGCTCTTGCCTCAAAGTAGCTGCTAGATTGGGGGGAGTAGTAGTGAATTGTCTGTTAGATACGGGGTCAAGAGCGATGCAGCCGTCGCCGCCGGCCTCCAGGGCGATGCAGAGCGGTCCACCGCGCGCCGCCGCGGCCGGCCTCCAGAGCGGTCCACCGCACGCCGCCGCGGCCGGCCTCCAGAGCGGTCCACCCTGCGCCGCTGCCGGCCTCCAGAGCTTTACCTCCTGCGCCGCCGTCCGGCCTTTATACCCCTGATAGTAGGCTTATAATATGGGCCTGATCCAAGACACAGATTCTAGTGCGTGGGTATAAGAGAACCTCAGTGACCCCCACATTAACTACCGGAATTTAACCCCTGTATACATTTACCATAGCAGGAGACACTAGGAGGCCAGCCGGCAATGTCTCTCCATGCGGGAGGGGCTCAAACAAAATTGTCCCAGATATAGTGGCATACTGTTGGGAACATGTAGTGGTCACTACTGTCATAGTGCCCCCTGGGATTCGTATTACTCTCCCTCCTCTAACCTTGACAGGGCCAGCTCTAACTGGTGAACAGGGTTCTTGGTGACAGTACTGTAATGCCTGTTGGCGGGAGGTCAAACAGGGCAGGGCCATGTCATTGAAAGAACTCATTATAGCATTCACGGATTACATTCATGTCGAGCATACCCGGAACTTCCTGTTTAGGCAATGAGTCAGGGGGGTCTCTGACCACCAACACACCTCGCTTTGGGACAACTCTCCCTAACACCTCAATGTCTAGCTCTAAATACCCGACATAGGGGATGTTAAGCCCATTTGCTGCATGAAGTTGTAGCCAGTGACAGGTCTGTAATTTCTCACCGCCCCAAGGCTCAAAATTACGCAAGAAGAAGCTCTCTGTAATTGTTGACACCATAGAGCCGGTATCTAGTAAACATGAGACACTCACCCCCCCCACTTTTTGCCATTACCCTTGGACAGGTACCCAATATCTTTGAGAGTGGTTGCTCACCAGACTGGGGGAACTTGAGCCAGAGGAGGCCCCTTCTGAACTGTGGCTCTGCAGATCAGAGGGCATCGGTTTCCCAACGGCTGAAGAGTGGTTGAGACGGCAGGTAAGCTGGAGGTTGACCGGGCCTGTGGGACTACACGTTCATTATCACAATTCCGTGCAAAGTGTCTGGGCTTCTCACACCTCCTACAAATCACTGGGCTATCCCTGTTATACTGTCTACGGGGATTCTGTTAGGACAATACACTTTGTGATAGCTGCTTAATTTGCTCTTGTTGTTGTTTCAGCATATCCCTTATTTCTGCCATTTCAGACCTGCCCGATGCACCAGACCCAGCCTCTGACCGACCCTGAACCTCATACTGCCTACCACACACAGAAGGAAGAGAATAGGTTCTCATCCTCCCTTCACTAGGCAGACCTTCCCGCTCCCATCTGATGGCTTCGCCCCGAACATCCAACAGAGTGTAATCAGGATGGCGACGAACAATCTGTTGCAGTTCTCTACGAAGAGCACTGTCATTGACGTACTCGACAAACTGATCCCTTAATAAAACAGCAGGATTAAGCATTCTATTAGGAGCCCTCTTTACTACCTTGTCCATGAGTGCAAACAGGGCATGGGAATATTCCTGTAACGATTCCCCTTCCAGCTGCTTTCTGTAGAAAAATTGTTCCTGTAGGGCTACATATGACTATGAGCACCCATACAGCTCTTGCAAGATGGCAAATATTCTTTCTGGATCCTCCCTATCCCGTTTAGGTCGAAATTTAATTTCATACTTTGCCTCTCCTTCAAGGTGATCATATATAAAATAAGCATTACATTACATTACAGGCATTTAGCAGATGCTCTTATCCAGAGCGACTTACACAACTTCTTATATCTTATTACATTTATCCATTCATACAGCTGGATATATACTGAAGCAAGTCAGGTTAAGTACCTTGCTTAAGGGTACAACGGCAGTGTCCTACCTGGGAATTGAACCTACAACCTTTCAGTTACAAGTCCAGTTCCTTAACCATTATACTACACCGCCGCCCACAGTCTGATCAGTGGTGGGTAAATGCCTAGCCCGCATGCATGAACAGACCTCTTCCATCCATTCTACTATGCCTATCCCAGTACTACCCCTGAACATAGGACACTTTTGTTCTCGGGGAACATACAACACACGTTCAGTGACTGGGTTGTTACCATCAAGGTTTAAGGGCCCGGGACTGGTAGGAGCGCTTTCACTTATGCGGGATAGGGCTCTAAAGAGACTGTGAGCTTCTGCACGTTCCTGGAGTAGCCAGTCATTATCAGCCTTAAACTGGAGTATCATTTCTCTTAACTCCTGTAATTCACTTTCCATTGTTGAAACAAAAATGACACGATGAGAAAATGACAGATGTGCTGAGCTGTGGTCAATCCAAAGGCTGCCAGGTACAGGTCAAGATGTCTTCAGACACGCATAGCGAGCACGCATCCATCTTGGAGTGTGAGTCCAAAAACTGCGGTAGTACGGAGCACGGATAAAGTACCCGGATGCGTGCTCCATTTGTTCAAAATTCAAAGTATGCGTGCTCCGACCAGAAAAAAAATCCCATCATTCCTTTCAAGAAAAAAGTCAAGACCAAAAATGTACTATCATAATGGCGGATGACAGCACGGAAGGCACTGCCTCTCCCAATGCCTTCTACAAATGTAAGTAATTTCAACATTGTTATGTGAACATTTTCACAAGTTTGAAAACATCTGGCACAGCACTATTTTTGTTAGTGTTTTAATACTGAGCTAGCTCAATAATTAATATAACTTCTAGCTCCAGTTAGTTAGCTTTCGTTATGTAAATTGCAATGCAATTTGCTCGGTAACAGCTAGCTAGCTAGGTAACGTTCGCTAACATTAAATGACAGTACTAATGTAATATCTATATTAGCCAGATAATGGCGTTAGTCGTGGGTGTAGCTATTCCAAAGCACAAAGCATTATTTAATATTCGTATTCAAATTTATTCCCATATACTATAACTGACTTGCTACCTAGCTGGATATCAACCCACTTACTAGCTAGCATCGCACTAGTTATCGTTAGTTAACTTAGCTATAACACTAACATCACTTGTGTTTAATGCTAGCTCATGTTAATATTTGGTATTGATGCATTATATTTTCTGGTTTTCCATTTGTGACACTAGGGACATAACGTTACGTGTGTAGCCCCAGCCATGGTCCCTCTTGTGTTGGGGAGCATCCCAACGAGTGCACGGATTGCCCGTCGGGATAAGCGGAAGACTGGCTGGAGATCCTGGTCGTCATCAAAATATTTGGCAAGGATGGGGACATTGACAATGATCCTGCCATAGGTTGCAAGGCTCTCTCCCTAGAGACAAATTTCCCAAGTTAATAAATATACTCTGCCTTACTTCAGTGCGTCTGTCTATTTGTGTAGTATTGACACCTAGCTAGTGGTTCAGATTGGAAACTTAAACGGGGAAAACTACTTTAGGAGTTTGTAAATGAATAAAGTGGTACAATGTGAATGAACAGCACAATATGTGATGTAAAATAATCATTTTTTTCATATACATTTAAGTTTAATGATGTAATGTTAACCAGTGTAGCTAGCTAGTCGGCTGTATAAGACAACCTACGTCGGTGCTGACAAGCGCAATTGTTCTACGAAGAGAAGCCCTCCTCTTCACCCCAGCTCTCCGGATGGCTTGCTTTCATCGGATGCCGTTTTCAATAATGATCCGCCGTCTTATTCTGGCAGCAGCCCGTCTTTTCTCCGTTTCAATGGAAGACCACCCCAGAAGCAACAGCACCGCCACAAACATGGCTCCATTTCTACTAACTGCGTACCCAGTTGTTCACGCTCTGGTAAACAGCGCGAAAATAATCAAAACACAGATGATTGCTTACAATGCAAAGACAATTTTATTATGGGATTGATTGTTTACTTAAAGGTATCCAATGATGTAATGAATAGGCTGTCTTCCTAGCCATCGTTGCCTTCCACTGACTTTTCTGGAATAAGAACGCTAGCAAAAAGGATAATTCAACTGTTGCGGATATTGCTGGTTATATCAGAATGTTTTATTAACAGCCGATACAGTAGCCTACAATGCCAGCGAACGTTATGCCTCTCAGGTTCAGCCTACTTACCCGTCGGCATTTCCCCGATAGTTACGGAAAAGGTTAAAGGTTATAGGTCAGATGTCGCCACGAAGTGTGTCCCGCGACTGAGCAAAACTTTCCGTGCTACCGTACTTCCATGCTCCAGAGTGCGAGCTCCCAAGCCTTGAGTGCATACTCGGGAGCACGGTAGTGCGGAGCATGGAAGTATGCGTTTTGGGATACAGCCATACACACACATGCACTGTAAAATGGTGAGATACGGACACGGTGAATATAGCACAAAAGATTCTACTTCTAAACACACACGCACACTATAGCATGCAGTGAAAAGAACAGAACCACTTCCGATGGCGCCGCAACGACCTCCACGCCACCAGCACAGATCCCAAACCATGCACTGCAACGTAAACAGTAAGCAGCCCCGAAGCCCCAACTCGATAAACAGTTGGTATGTCAGTAGTAGGGATATTAAAAATAAAAATACATACGGAACCTCAGGGAAAAAGCGGATAAAACACTGTTTAAAACCCAAACCGCGCCCAGTGGTCGGAGCTCCACGTAGCTAGTTACCGGCGAATTGATACAACCGGAGCCCCGCTATCCACGTTCCTTAGCTCTTTAAGGAGACTGAGAGATAAACGCAAATTTCTAATATCGGCAAAACAGCAGCTAGCAACATCCTATAATGGCAGAAAATATTTATTAGTGCACATGCAGTGTAGCGTTCTTGTAACCACAATGTTTTAGCGCATTTTAACCATGACATTACATTACCTCCGAAGCCAAATGCTTTCCTACTCATACCATTAACAACATATATAAAACATTTAAAGAAATACCTCTATAGGCTATGCACATGCAGTCTCAAGCTCCACCACTCCGTCTATGGTGACCTACAATTAAATAATTTTCATCGGGCCTACATGGAACATGACGTGGGCTGCAAGTAACACAGAGCAAACTGCAACGTACCTTGAAGTCAGACAGGAACTTGCATACAGGAACAGGGAAGAACAAGAACCCCAAACAGGTAAGGCATTTCCTTGTACCTATTTACTGCAGCCTATTTATAGGCATTCAGAGATGATTGATGTGTGTGTCAGCAAACCACATACCTGAATGCATGTTAACCTAGCCTATTCGCTAGTTAGGGTGACCTGTACATCGTAACCTGTTACACTAACGTTAGCTAACTTGGCCCAGCTAGTTGGTTTATCAGGTTTATTGGACCAAAATTAGTGTGGAGACTAAGGACACTGCTGGCAAACAGCTAGTTAGGTACACAGAAAGCTAGATTTAGTTTGAATCAGGGCCCCAGGGTTCCGACAACCTTTAGGCCCCCCCCCCCCCCTCCCTCACCTGGGTTGCCAGAACTTTAACGTTAACTTACCGTATAAATAACGGTAACAATATGTTAAGCATACAGTAGCAGGTTGTAGGCGTATATCTTATTATATAACGGTATTTATTTTTTTTTTTTAGTTTATCAGTTTATTGAACATGTTTAAAAACAAAAATTAAAACATATAAAAAATAATACAAGCAAACAAACAAAATTATCATCATATGAGCAAACTCAAATAATACTGATCATGTTCAAAAGGGGTAAGAAGAAGTTGAGAACTTTTCTAGTCGTACCCCCTTATACTATTTGTTCACTGATAACGAGGAAATGAAAGTTCAATTTACAGCCATCAGTGACAGTGATTTACAATTCCATTTGGACAAGACAAGAAATTCCATTTTGGACAAACAAGAACAGAATAATCGGAACAGATACACAAACACGTTTGAACTGCCCATAGACAAAGCAAGAAAACAAAACAAAAAAATCACTGGTCCATCTCATAACCGTTCAATATTGTGTTTCTGAAGTGTCTTTTTTTCACACACACACACTAAACAATACAATTAGCCTATTTACATTTCAGCTCTTTTTGTAGGCCTACCTTCACTATTTTCCAGACTTTTACCGTCATTTTCTGTACAGTTTAGCCTAGCTCTTAGTCAGTGGCAACTCATTAGGACTACATTCAAGGTAGGTCAGGGCTTTAATGAAGAGAGGGTAGCCTACTGATTTAGAAGCTTTTCTTTCTTTTCTGTTCAGTCTTTCTTGTCCTATGGAGATCTCATTTGTTCTTTATCAGTGACGGTTTAGAAAATGAACGCTCCTCAGATATGAGAGAGAAATATTTTTAGAGAAAACGTGTGTAATGTTCCTTTTTCTTATGAGCTGCAAGGCTGTTGGGTAACTAGTTAGCATGAGCTCTACAGGGAATTGTGTGTGCTAGCTAAAAAATCAGTATCAATTTGTGATTGTAGGAGCTGAAATGTATAATCAAGAATACTTGTTAATTTACATTGAACATCTTTGTTACATCTGAGCTAGCTAAGCAGTTTCAGTGTAAAAATGTGCAGAAAATCTTCCTTGGTAAAAAAAAGATCTCCATGAGTACTGATGGCCGCGTTAATTTTACTGATAGTTGTTAACTTGTGACTTGTGAGAAGGGAGTTCAAGGGACGAGGCAGAGGTGGAGCTTAGGCTACTGTATGCCCAATCCAGTTTGGTGAACTTGTGATGCAGCCACCAGATATATACCTGTCACCATGTACAGAGTTAAAGTATATTATAAGATAATTAGAGAGAATAAGAATAACAGTTGTGTTTTTACCTGAAGGTTTGTATTATAAATGCCATGACTGTTTTTGAATTTCTCAAAAAAAAATTTGGAATCGTCTTTGCTTGACAATCCGCTGAAGCCTATGGTAATCTCTTTTGCTTGTGCACCTTCTCCTGCCACATTTTTCCCTTCCACTAAACTTTCTATTGATATGCTTGGACACTGCACTCTGTGAACAGCCAGCCTCCTTAGCGATGACCTTTTGTGGCTTACCCATCTTCTGGAGGGTGTCAATGATGGTCTTCTGGCCAATTGTCAAGTCTGCAGTCTTCCCCATACTGAACCAAACTGAGATAAACTTTGCAGGTGTTTTGAGTAAATTAGATGATAGTGTGACACTCAGTCTAAAACATTCATTCTCTGAAATAACTGAAGTAAATGCTGATTTTCGACACACTATTCTAATTTCTTGAAATACTGTTTTGGGGGTTTTCTGGAGCTGTAAGCCAAAATTATGAAAAATGAAACAAATAAAGGCTAGAAATATTTCACTTTGTGTGTAATGAATCTATAATCTATGAAAGTTTCACTTTTTGAATGGAATTATGGAAGAAAAACAACTTTTCCATGATATTCTAATTTTTTGGAAAGGATCTGTATAGAGCTGAATATACCGGTGATGGATCTTCACTGGCAGCACAGGAGACGAAACATAACCCACAGCTTGGTGTGCTTCTGAAAAGCCACCATAAACCCTCAGCTGCAGCTCCCGGTGGTAATACTGCAGGGAACATAAGGCAGGGAACTTTGATAGAGAACCTGGCTGTATTATTATTTTTCTGGCTTGGAAACGTAGTACTTAACCATGAAGAGCTGAAAATAATCCTGCCTGTGGCCTAAACATTAATTTTGTAGAAAATTTGTAGATGGTCCTATCCAGAGCAGATTACAAGGCCATCATGACAATGCACATAAAATGCAAATCACAAGAGCAACAAGTACATAGGTACAGAACAGCCAGTTATACAATAAGTGAGAATCAAGCTAAAAACATTGCTAAATATTAGCTGTTAGGCAATCCGAAATGTTAAAACCTCTGTATTATTGATGAGACAAACCCAATGTTTGCAACAAAAAGACAGGAAGATTTAGTTTACACAGCTGACCATGGGGACACATGTAGGGTTACAAAATGTTCAAGGAACACTCATTTTAGTTGTCCTTTAATACAGTTCTAACAGGTACATTTGCATTGTTGTGTTGGGCGGTGAGGTGTTAGCCCCTGCCTGATTGGTTCCGAGACACTATTGTTACAAGATATTTCCGGAACCAGCAAAATAAACCAACAAATATCTCACAAAGCATAGAGTTATATTGTTTTAGAAATCATCACAGGATCCCGCTTAAGATGATAAGTACCCTAAAATTCGCTTGCTATTAGTTAACACCACACTGTGGCATGGCTTCGTCCCACATAGAAAAACATAAGACAAATCGATTGATGACAGATTTAATTTATTTTTTGTGAGGAGCAGTGGCGGAAGGCAGCATTAATTATAATGTCTGTATTTGCCACAGTGTGCCAAAACTAAGATAGGGGATTGTTTGCATGGAGATGATTGAGCATATGAAGCACATCAAAAACATCAAAGTGAAAAACATACCTGCAGGTGTCTGTAGTCTGCGCTCATCAGAGCTACAGGTGTATTGTGTGATCTATTGTGTGATCTCACTTACAGATGGGTGACTGGATCCTGAGAACCACCCAGAAAAACCCAGGGAAACATACTGTATAATAAAAAAACCCAGAGGTACACATTGTTCTGGCTATCCTCCTGATATTCAATTAAATTTCATTTGTATAGCGCTTTTAACAGAAACATTACCACAAAGATGCTTTACAGAGGAAACCTTGCTTTCTAAGTGCACACGCCTGACTCAACCTATCATCCTTATGGAATCCAGGAGGTTGTCTGGTAACTGGAATCCTTAACCCCTTCTCTAGCACCACCTTTTTTGAACAGAAGCCTGAAAATAAAATGGTTACTCTTCTTGAACCCCTTTGATTACAGGCATAATCCTGGTCTCTTCTCTAAGGTAACCACTGGGTGTTTGTTTTCCAAGAGTAAGAATTACTCTTAAGTATTACTGAAACAAAGTACAGAAGCTCAGTGGATGTGTGTATAGTATAGTTCATAGAGATAGAATTGTGAGTTTTAACACTTTCAAACGGTATATTGTGTGACCAGATTATTTAGAAATTTCACCGTAAAAAAAATGCAATGAATGCAAATAAAATAAACCAGTTCCGCAAGTTAAGGGGTTAAACAGCAAGAACATAAAAATGCAGGCAAATAGTGTGATTTAATAAGCTTGTTTGGGAAAATGAATAAATGCATCAAGAATTGGCCCCTTTTAGAGCCTGCCCGTTTTACAAGCACAAAACTCAACTGCACTCGGGGAACAGTCAGTCTAACTGCTCTGCTCCTTTTAAATTTTGAGAATCAGATAGACCAGGGGTGGTATACTACGAAGCAAGATTACTTAGCTGGATAACTGCACTGAGTAGAACTGGGAACAGTTCTTTTTATTTCAGTCCATTCCAGATTTTGGGATGGCTCTGGGTTTTATTCGGTGCAGTAACTAAGTAATCCTGCTTCGTAGTATACCCCCCAGCTCAATGTATTATGCTTGAGCCACAAAAATTTAAATGTAAGTATTAGTAGAGAAAAATGAAACGCTCAAACATTTGATAGAATTTCCCCTTTGATGCATTAATTGTTTCTCCATATTTCTGTCGGTGTACATGTCCAAATTTCAGTCATCATTGACATTCTCTGATAGGTTTTGGTAAATGTTCAAATTGTAGAGTTCATGTGTGTAAACAATAGACTATTTCCCCATTCAAAGGCAATGCCCAAAATATACATTTGTGATTCATTTACAAAGTACAAGATGAGTAACTCTTGGTTTCTGTTTTGGAATTATGGATGGAAGGAATAAATAAATGTTTCTCCTGCAAATCATATGCGTGAAATATGTGATAGTTCATAGTGAGTATGCATGAAACTCCACCAAAGTAATTTTGTCATTACGCTATCACTTTAAAAAGGAACAATGCATAAATATACTATATGCAAGTTCAACACAGATAGATGGAAGACCAATATGATAGTAATCGACCTGACCTTGGTAATCTAGCCAATGAAATGTTAGAAATGACATATTCGACAAAAAAGTAAGTTAAGTTATACTTTATTGACCCCGTGGGGTAATTTGTCCTCTGCATCTGACCCACCCTAACTACTTAGGAGTAGTGGGCAGCCACAGTGCAGCGCCCAGGGACCAACTTCAGTTCTGACGCCAGTGCCTTGGTCAAGGACAATGGCAGGAGTTTACCTAACCTGACATACATGTCTTTGGTGTGGGAGGAAACCGGAGTGCCCGGAGGAAACCCACACGAACACGGGGAGAACATGCAAGCTCCACGCAGAGAGGACCAGGACCGGGATTCGAACCAAGAACCTTTCTTGTGAGGCGACAGTGCTACCACTGCACCACCATGCTGCCATTATGCAGAACCAGTAGCAATACACAGCTAACAATGCATGAGTGCAGATCTAAGGACGCAATGCTTTGTGTAGCAAATCAGCAATGCAAATGATCATGAGAGCAAACATGATAATTGTATTTTTTCATTAATAATGATTTTCATGTGTAGTGACAAAATCTTTTGTCATGACAAAATCTTGAAACTTACACAAGCCAGAAACAACCTGATGTGCTTACATTAATGAATAATGACATTACTAAATAATCAGCAGTTCTGTCAGGTTTAGTGTCAGGTTAATATAAAATATGCATAGACTCCTAATTACTCAAAAACATGGTGGTGATTGAAACCAGAGGTAATGCAGGTGATTACATTAGAGGATCAGAGGATTAAAATCACATTATTGTTCCTGAAGTTCACACATGTCATCAGCTTAAGATATACACATACAAAACACCACATAACAAAAGACAGTACAAGAACACAATGCTTAACAAAAATGCTGTTAAAAACACAGAATGAACATAAATGACTAAACAAGATAAGCTTCCACAGCACAGCTTCCTAGCCCTGTCTAATTCAGAATACTGACTCATTTACAAAGCCTTATCATTTGTCAGCACAAAGGGCATTTTTAGCTGTAAAATATGTGCACCACAGTCTACAGTCTGGTTGTTGAGATGGTGAGTGGGGTCAAACGTGAGCACCTCATAAGAAGGCGGTATATCACAACTGTACATTAACTCAGTATACACTGCTCTGACTGTAAAAGTGAGTCTTCTTAGCTTTAAAGCCCTCTATAGGTGATTAAGAGAACGACAGCTTACACAGCTGGCTGTAAGTGTGTAATGGGGGTGATGGGCTGAGAAAGCTAGAGAGAGAGAAAGATAGGCACCGTCCCATTGACTTCCAGCTCAAGGATTTCTGGAATTTGAGGTCACTACTGTAATTCATTGAATCCCAAACAATTTTGGTACTTAACATTAATAAGTTGAAGGCAACTGTTCTCCAAGCAGGCAAAACCAATGCAAAAAATATAGGAGTATGAGGGATGTATTCACCATTAGCATGTTTTAATTTTTCTTGCATCAACCTTTGTCCAAAGGGTCTACCCTTTCAGTGTCGCAGTAGGCTGCTCTGGTGAGTACAGAGAACTTTGGCATGTTCCAGTCTGAAGTGCTTCAGTGTGGTTGTGTGTTATAGAGAGAATGGCTCAACACCACCCCATCAGACAGACAAGAGAGCTGCAAACAGCCTGCAGTGTAGCGTCCGGCCAAGAGCTGTAACTCAGATGGGAACCAGAAATCTATGGAGAGCTTGGGAGAGGAAATGCCAAGGAAAACACACAGAACTAAGGAGGAGGAGAAAAGCTCCAACTGTGCTGAGTGCAAAAAATGGAGTCAAAAAGCAAAGAAACAAAGGCAGAGCCATGCACACATCCACTTCAGGGACAGAGACAGGGATGAAAATTAGGCTGTGTGCCCTTTGGAGGTATGAGAACAAGACAAAACCCCCGCAACTGTAAGTAGATAGTAAATCTAAAACTAGGGCCTCAGATCTGCAGATATCCTTCAAAGACGCTGAGCCCTGCCCTTACAAACATGTTTCTGTTTGACTCATTATCAGAATCTCCTATTTCCTGCCACATTTCCGCAGAGGGATCTCCTTCCATTTTAATGTCCCTTTTGCCATCTGCATTTCAGACAGGGGGACATATTTGCTCTGCAGTGCTGCAAATTCTACAGAACAAGGTCTGTTGTTTCAAAGTAACTATGTTCCCCACTTTCTCAGTCTGAGAAGGACATATGATGAATGAACGCCATCTAAAAAAAAGGGAGTAATACATACAAAATAAGTTAAAACCTCTCTCTTTCTCTCTGGTGACAGAAGCCTGAACAAAAGCAGTGGCAAGGCATTGTCTCACAGATTTCATGGATTTAACCTTGTGCTACTATGTGCTGTACTTCATATGGCATTATCAAAGTATTTTTAGTGCTCTAATCTCATTATATGTAGTTAATTACTCCTTGAAAAAACCATGAAAAAATGATAGTCACAGATATTTAGCTTTCTTCTGCTCTGCAGCTGCAAATTTTACAGCTGAAGCTTCTGACCAGCCCCACATCACGTTTGACTGGGGACCTGGATTCAAGACTGTAATTTAAGATGGGAGGAGTCAAACAATTTATTGACTGTGATTGGCTGTGAGAGGATGTCCATGTTTAGATGAGCAATTCCTAAATCCGCCATTTTAAGCTCTGTTTTGGCGAGGGGTAACTGTGTTTCATTTGTCCACATCACATTATTGAAGCGCATTCAAAATTCAAACCCCTCCCTCTCTCCACAGCTGCAAACCATTGCCACTTCATCCCAGTCATTCTGACTCTGACTGTACACACGGGCATGTCTGTGGGTTTTGTTCTCATTGGACTTGTTCCACCTAGCAGAAATTTTGCTTTGCATTGCCTGCTGCATCAGTTGCTCATTACCTGAACCCTTGGGACATTTGCCTAGCCATTTGTACACATAAGGAAACATGTACAATGTTCACATCCCAGATAGATGCATTTTTTCATATGAACACATAAAGATTCCAAAGAAGGAGAGACACATTTTGCCTCCTGAAGTCTGCTGTGGAAGAATTCACCATGGAGACTCCAGCTTCCAAACTCAGAACTCTCTTTAATGAATTTGGAGGTCAAAGTGTAGTGACCTACAACACCGTGCAGGAGCAGGTCTGTAAGCCTTGGAACACACTCGCCTCCATGAGACTAATCTCCCAGGGTCCTTTGGAATAGAATCTCTCAGGAACATACTTGTATACCCCTGGTCTTTGCCAGTATTGTCTCAGCATGTATAAATCTTACCCCATATGAGCCTCAGTCCGTAAGGATTAGTCTCTGTGTGTCTTAAATAAAAAGCTAACAATTGCTTGTGCATTTAAGACACTGTGATGCAAACCAGTTATGGGTTTCATTCAACATTATTTTCATATGTAATCAGTCCAATATTTTATCCATATGTGCTCTCAATCCAGAATGGGTGAAGTGCAGCTCTCATGGTTTCCAGTATGGACCCGACATAGTGGATTTACCCACAAGTCTTGGCAAAAATCTAAAGCAAACAAAAAAATGTCCTCCTGGGCTCTGGCCTTTGCACGTCTGTGGCCTGAGGTTTCGGCTCTAATTTGAGATCCGTGTGGCACAGGTCTCGTGTGTTTTTCTTAACAAGTTTGCATGAGCTTAAAGAACAGGAAGACACCTCGTAACACAAATATGGATTCAGGTCAGTCAAAGCATCACACTTCCATTGGTGTCAACAGAAATCACAAACTAGGAGGACAGCAAAAGACTAATCCCCAAGGAGGTCCAGGTGGTTACTGGGAAAGATCACGGGCAGAGCTGGAACACTGCCAAGGGTTTAGTTTATTTTAGTACATAACAGGCGAACACCACCTCCTGCCCCTCATCAAGAATGTATACAGACGAGGAGAAAAAGGACACTTTTTTCTCCCCCCAAACATTCCCCTGACAGTATGAGCACACAAAGAGGAAAAAACGTAATTTCACAAACCTGCCACATCAACACAGGCTGTGCGCCTTGAGCTGGATTCAGAAAAAGAAATAAAAAAAGAAAAAGTGAAAAAAAATCCTATGTCCTTAGTTCGAACTCAAACAAGAAAAAAGGGGAGGAGACCAGAAAAGGGTGCGGCACACATGTGAGGCAGCTGAGGGATGTGTGAAGGCCCGAGGAGCGGTCAGCGCATGCACTATCCTTTCCCTTTCTCCGGCCACCCCCATCCCCATCCCCCAGGACAAGATGAGGGAGCCAATAGAACCCTCCTCCTACCCACAATTTTTCCAGATGACTTCAGGGTGTTGTGTGACGTGGTGAACGCAGTGTACCGCTTTGGGTACTGGTGGATTTATGTATAGTGTAAATTGCAACTTGCAACGGCAGCATGAACTTGAGTTTTCGGTTTCTTAAAGGGGTCCCCTCACCTTTTAGACCACCACTTTTGCAGATTATTCTGTCTGATTTTACAAATCACCCCGCGACACTGACTAGGAATAAGCAGGTTAGATAATGGATGGATGGATATACGAATCATACTTTCTGACTTAATTTTTTAAAAAGTGCTGCTGTGTAATTAAATTAAAATATTCTTTACGGTGCACACGGTACGTGTGAACTGTGAAATGTATGCAATGTTTACGTATGCAATGCATCTTTGCTAAATGCATTAGTATGATAAAAGTTGTCAGGGAGGCTCAAATGAATTCAGCAAAATACGTGGCGTTCCCTTCTGTTTAGAGACACTTGGTTTTTTGCAAGCCTCTAAGTAGGGTGTGAGTCATCCAGAATTTTCTCTCTCTCTTTTTAAAATAAAAACCAGTGTGCCTTCCCATTACACTGTAGGCCAAAATTGAGAGGTTGGGTTTGTGAAAGTACTGATTGTTTTTTCCCCCCCTAACTGACAGTGTGCACAGAAATGGCATGCTGGTCCTTATGTGGTGGGGCCACGTCCGCCTGCAGACTGACCAGCCACTCCCGGTCTCTCTCCCTCCTGTCTCATATGACTAAACTGCACACTGTCCAATAAAAAAGCTTGCATGAAGAAAAGCTATAGAACCACTGGAAAATATGCAAGCTTTGTCTGATGTGGCATATTTCTCCTGGCTTCTATGCAGGTGTCCTTACTTGAACCCGAGATCAAAATGTAATAAAAAATAAATTACAGTATCAAGGCATATCTATGGTACAATGCAGGGCTGCTACTTCATATGAGGTAATTATTAACAGCTTTTATGTCTTTATAACATCTTGAATCTAAACTTTTCGCTACCTACACCTCACAATTTGTGGTATGATCAAAAAACACAAGGCACCAGTGCCGCAGTCTGCTGTCTGCTTTGTTTTCCAAGGCAAATATGTTCTACACTACCATTTTTGCTTAATCTACCCTTCTCCCTCTTCACATTCCCAATGATTTGGAATTAAAGTATATTTAATTCCTTTGTCATAGTGACAAAAATAGCAGTCAAAGTGCCAACACAAACACAATGGGATCTATCTTGACGATCGTGTCAGGACTCAGATTTTTGCCTGTTAGTTTGTTTCATTTATGGTTCTGATTTTTACCTTGTTCATTTATTCTGATTATTTTGTGGTTTCACTGTTCCATGTTTTGTATTACTGTCACTCCCTGTCGTCATCACACTATTCGGGAGCCTTTGGTGATCTCGTTTACTTCCTTCTTTACTAATTACCCTTGTTTATAATACTAATCTACTAATCACTACTAACTGCTTAGAATTAGGTTTCTTACTAATACACTAACGACTAACTTGTAAATAATAGTAATCAACTAATTTACTAACGTCAGGGAATTAAAGTTTCTACTAACCTACTAATTTACTAATGCAATCTCAGTTTCCATCTGCACCTGTCTTTCGTTTCTTCTGTCCTATCTCTGAATATCTTTCTGTGATTCCCTACTCACTTCACCTGCATCTGATTTCCGCATTCCTCTACCTCGTTGTGTGCACGGGTCTTCTTCGACCCAGGTCATGTATAGTCTATATGTTATGTGCTAGTCTGGTCCGCATCTTATGTGTTCCTTCGTAATTGTATTATCAGCTTCCCTTATCGTTTCATTGTGCTCCTCAGTGTATATAACCCTGTGATTTAAATCTTTTCTTTTCAAGTTCGTCACTGTTGTTTTGCCTCTGTGTTGCCACAAGCCTTTTTTCGAGTACCTGTTGCTTCCTGAGTCGTCTGTTCTGTTTTCTTAGTATCTGTCAGTTTTTGTTATCCCTAGGCCTTCTCCTGTCTTTAGTTTATTTTTGTATTCTGTCTTTGTTTTTCTTTTTTTTTTCCATTTCTTTACGCTTCCCTGGTTTTGGACTTCGGCCTGTGTTCTTGCGACCCTGATTTTTTTGGATTCTGTTTTTGTATTTCTGCTGTGCCTTTCCGATTTTGACCCCTGCCCCTTCTGTGACTTCGATTTTTGGACTCTGTCTCTGTACTGTTGCTGTGCCTTCCCGGATCTTGACCCTGCCTGTTTTACTTTGGATTGCTGTTTTGCCCCTTTTAATAAACTTTGGTTTATTCAGTCCTGTCCGCGTTTAGGTCCTTCCCCCACCAGCCCTGACAGATCTTAGCGCTTTGTTTAAAACGCATGGCGCTAGTGTGTGTCCAAGTCCACTTTTGCTAGATGGTGTATTATTTGAGCGCTAAGTACGGCGCAAGGTGCAAATGGGCTGAACTTAGTCTCTTCATTAATTATAGGTGTGTCTTGGGCATTACACACAATAAACCAATGTCCTAGCCCCTTTAAAAGCCACCTGCGTTTGCACCTTGGTGGATATGATGGTGTACAGTAAGACTGAAAACAATGATTTACAGCTGGGAAAAACAGACATGCTCGTGTAGCCTATTGCTTGCTCGCACGCATTAACTATTTGGATCAATATTACTTGAACTAACCATTATGTTTTGATATACACAACAATAATCTTTCACATTAGGGTTTAACACTGGAATTTCCAGGAATTCCCAACCAAACAATTTCCCCAGAAATATAATAATGGGAAAACGGCAACATTTTTTCCATTAGCTTACACCAGGGCTGTTATTTTACAAAAAATATGTGGTTTAATTTCGTTATAACACCTACAGCAGCTGAGAATAAGCTAACAGAACATGGCTTCCCTCTCAGCTTAGAAAACACCAAATTAGCCTGCTTGTTTAACAAATTTCGTTTGATTATACAATGAAGCATTGTCAAACATAAATTCCATGAGACTGTTCTCACAGCAGACAGATCACAAGCAATGAATTTTGGCTAGTGCATTTCAAGCTTTATCCAAAATTCATATTACGTGCATTCTCATATTGATTAATAACATATATTGCTTATTTTGCCTTAATGATAACACTAAATACACTAAAGCTGTCAGGTTGGGAACCTATAGGTTTACGCATATTTTCCCTTGTTTTAAATTGCCCTCCTTATGGATATGGGCCATTCTACAGAAGTCATGCAAATTGAGGGTTGGAGAAAAGTGTAAATTTGTATTCTTTTTGCTAAATTCTTTTATAATATATCTGTTACACTTTATCTGAGATACATAAATATACTAGATTTTTAAGAATAAGGATGAACTTACTGACTGCTCCTAAATATGTCACAACCGAAACATGGTGTAAAACCTGCTTTTGAAATAAAATTACATACCCAATTGATAAGTTTAATTCACCCCTTTGAAAATGACATTTTTGAAAAAAAATCTTGACTGCTGTTGAATTTGAATCAATTACCCTGAATTTTTAAATCAAATAAAACATTGGATTAATTAAATTTAGTGAAAACTCCGTACAAATGTTCTCTATAAAATGGACAGATTTGATCACATGAATTTGATAGATTCTTATTTATGAGATTATATATACCCTCACCAGCACAATATCTTGGATATTTGATTGATTATTCATATTATTCAAAATTTTAACAAAACAGCAGGTGTTTCGTTTGTGACCACATTGTTGCGGTTGTGACATCTCTTACTGAAACCTGAAGTTGGGACAGTACGTAATATGCAAATAAAAGCAGAAAGCAGTGATTTGTAAATTCTCTTGTCTATATATTTAAATAAAAATGATATTTAAAAGATATTTAATGTTTTACCTTAGCAACTTCATAGATTTTTTGTAAATATACGCTAATTCCGAATTTGATGCCTGCAACACGTTCCAAAAAAGTTGGGACAGGGGTATAAAAAAGACTGGGAAGGTTGTGGAATGTTCAAAAAACACCTGTTTGGAACATTCCACAGGTAAATAGGTGAATAGGTGACAGGTCATGCTATCATGACTGGGTATAAAAGGAGCATCCACGAAGGCTCTGGCATTTACGAGCAAGGATGGGTTCGCCACTTTGTGAAAAACTGCATGAGCGAATAGTCCAACAGTTTCAGAACAACGTTTCTCAACACACGATTGCAAGGAATTTAGGGATTTCACCATCTACAGTCCATAATATTAGTAAAAGATTCAGAGAATCTGGAGAAAATGGGTAAGGCCGTAAACCAATATTGAATGCCCGTGACCTTCGATCCTTCAGACAGCACTACATTAAAAACGGCATGCTTCTGTAATGAATATAACCACATGGGCCCGGGAATACTTCAGAAAACCATTGTCAGTAAACACAATTTGTCGCTGCATCTACAAATGCAAGTTAAGACTCTACTACCCAAAGCGTAAGCCATATATCAACAACATCCAGAAACGCTGCCGACTTCTCTGGGTTCATCTGAGATGGACTGATGCAAAGTGGAAACCTGTGCTGTGGTCTGACGAGTCCACCTTTCAAATAGTTTTTGGAAATAATGGACGTTGTGTTCTCCCGGCCAAAGAGGAAAAGGACCATCTCGATTGTTACCAACATAAGGTTCAAAAGCCAGCATCTGTCATGGTATGGGGGTGTTAGTGCCCATGGCATGGGTAACTTGCACATCTGTGAAAGCACCATTAACGCTGAAGGGTACATATGCATTTTGGACCAACATTTGCTGCAATCACAATCGCTTTTTCAGGGACATCCCTGCTTATTTCAGCAAGACAATGCCAAGCTGCACGTGTTACAACAGCATGGCTTCGTCGTCAGAGAGTGCGGGTGCTAGACTGGCCTGCCTGCAGTCCAGACCTGTCTCCCATTGAAAACGTGTGGCGCATTATGAAGCCCAAAATATGACAATGGAGACCCCGGACTGGTGAGCAGCTGAAGTCTCATATTAAGCAAGAATGGGAAACAATTCTGCTTTCAAAACTACAACAATTAGTGTTGTAGTTCCCAAAAGATTACTGAGTGTTGTTAAAAGGACAGGTGATGTAACACAAAGGTAAACATGCCCCTGTCCCAAATTTTTTGGGAGGTGTTGCAGGCATCAAATGTAGAATGAGCTGAATAGAAAATGAAATGTAGAATAAAGTTGATTAGTTAAAACATGAAATATCTTGTCTTTGTACTGTTTTCAATTGAATACAAAAAGGACTCGCAAATCATTGCTTTCTGTTTTTATTTACATTTTATACACTGTCCCAACTTTTTTGGAATTGAGGTTTGTACATGTGCATTGATTGTCTCACTATTTATTGTCTTTAATAAGAATTTACGGACAAGTGTCACCAACCGAAACAGGCCTGTCAAAACAATACCATTTGTTTCGGTAGTGACTGTTTCGGTTGTGACAATTCTGGCTCATTTCGGCCTAAAACAAAAGATTTAGCAAGCACATGGCTAGCAACCACTTCTCTGTGCAGATGCACCTTCCTTTTAATCAAATCTACAGTTATGAAATCAACTTTTTTTCTCTAATATGAAAACTTAGGTGTTTGGGTGTGACGTCTCTAAAAACCACAGACTAATTTTCATACTTTGAAGGACAATTATATAAAAACGCTAAAACCTAGCTACTCACCATGTGGCCTTGATTCATAATTTCCTGGTTAAAAAAAAGGGTGTGTGGCTACAAGCAGGTTCACTGCACAGACTCAAACTGTACGTTTCGGTTCTGACGTAAAAACTGGGGACAACATTTTTTCGATAGGTTTTCTGAATTATAAAATTTATTACAAAATAGATTGCATTATTTTAACTTATATTTGATAAAAAATCACATGCTTTATTGAATGAGACAGGTCAAATAATTGGCAAAAATATTTTTGGTATTATTTTTTAATGCACCAGTTTAAGGGTTGATAGTGGGGACAGCCATCTCCCAATAGGAATTTATACTCCCAAGAGTATAAATGTTGATTTTGGCTAAATGTAACTATTATTACTGCAATTTATATCTTGGATTATATTAAAACAAAACATGATCTAATGAATTATATAGCATTGAAAGATTTTATTGGTCAATTTCTTACTTTTATCAGAGAGGGACAGCAATTTGATGACTTTTGTAGAATGGCCCATATATGACCAACACGTTTTTACTGGTAGCTTAATGCTTTAAAACAAGCCCATATTCCCACGATTCCAGGGAAAACTTGCATCTATTCTGGGAGAGAAAATGTTTTTTTTTTGTGGAAAAATATTAATCCCCATTTCACAATGTAATCTTCATATTTTTATGCATGTTTGTGTATACCCCTGTGTGTAACAGACAGGAGGGTGTATGCATGTTGTGCACACGCCTATGATGACACATATTAGGCTACTATCTTTATATTGCACGGTTAAAATAACATTGAAACAAGTGTGACATGACTTACGATTAGGCTTGTGGTGGTTTTAGCACAAGTGCTTAATGCTGCCTCAAGATAGCAATACGCCATACCTCATCTTAAGACCAACCCACCCAGTTCACTTGATATGGGCGTTAAAATGACACCTGCGCTGGTCTGAAACTAGCAAAGACACTTGCGTTTGGGTTACCACCGCTTAGCGCTGGGTGTAAGTTAGGGCCCAATGCATATTAAGTTTAAAGTCCCGGATCTGTCTATTAGTAGGATTATAAAAAAATAAAATAAAAAAAACATTTTATGGGCAATTAGTCTTAAGTGCCATTTTTAAGCCAAAAAGAGGTGGCACATATACAGTAACTAAGCACCTTGTTGAAAATAAATCACGATCATATTGCATTTGCTGTGAAACATGTATTGGCTCATGTATTATATTTGCATGTGTTTGTAATGACATTTGGCACAAAATATCCTTGGTAGTTTTCACTGTCTAGTTAGTGTAGACACAATGGTAGATTGGTGGCTGTAAATTGAAATGCACTTCTCTGTTTTGACCCAATAATTTATGATCAAAAGCTTCATATCGTTCTGCTGAAAGGACAAGCAATGGTGGCAAATGAATACACAGGAATAATGAGTACAACGACTGATTATTGAAACATTAAATACTTTATATTTAATGTTTCAGTGAAGCAGGCATTTGAAGGATCATCGCAAGTAATTTCAGACAAAAAACAATCAAATGTCTGGCTGTTGCAAAACTACAAAGGGAGCCCTGAGAGCAGGTGACTCTTCTCATTAGTCCTAACTGGTATTCTTAGTCAGGAATGATAATGTTTACAAAGGGATATTATCCTTGTCATTTAAATCCTCTTATCCTCTCTGGGTAAATAGAACAGCTACAATTAACACTATCGGATTTTCTGTCTTCCATTCCGGTGCTTTGCGGTCGCTCGGCAGTGATTTCTCTCACCTGTTTTGAGTTTCCTGTCAGCTATATAAGCTCAGGGTTTCCGCTTTCCTGTGCTTCGATATTGTCTTTGCTTTAAGAAACATAGGTAGTCCGGTTAGGGTAAAGATTTATTTAGTCTTTTTGTTTCCTTTTCTCTCATTATCCCTTTATACTCCTCTACCTGTTACCTTTTGTTCAGCTCTTTCGCTCCTAGAGCTGTAAGTAACAGGTTCTATTTCTATTTTCATTTCTTTCACCCTTGTTACACGGGCTTTCTTTTGTTTTTCTCTGACCTCCAGTGATACACTTCTTGTGTGAGAGCGTGAGGTTCTTTTGTTGTTTGATTACTCGCGATTGCCGAGTTTACCCTCTTTTGGGGTTGTTTTTCTGTTGGCTTATGCCGGGAGGTTTTGATTCCTATTGTTTTTTTTTTTTATTCCCTTCTCCTGCGGAGCTGTCCGCTTTGTGGTGTATTTCTCACGATATACTCTTTTAGATCCCCTGGTTGTGGCACTTGGTTCTCCGAACCTTACACTCCCCCCTTATACATATGGGATAACGTTAATTAATTTTCTAAATATTATCATATTAAAACTTTTTAAATCAATAATACTTAATGAATATATAAAGTGAGGCAGTAACCAATATTTAGAGCTCAGAAAATAAAACTTGCACAATTATTTTTCATTATAATGTGTTTGCTTTAGATGTGACCCTACTTGTTCAAGTTCTTTACTCACATTTTAACGCTGCAATGTGATTTAAGCTACAAAATGTCTGAAAATCTTTTACAGTACATGGCATTATACTATTATTGTTTTCTCAACTCCATAAAATGAAATTCTGTGTTTTAAGGGAAAAAATCAACATTATCCCGCCTTCAAGTCAAATGTTACTCGGTATGACACCTATGAGTTTCCACATTAATTGTCATTTTTACACAAGTTAAACATAATTGATGCGCATAAATAATTAATGTTTATGTTATGCAAAGGGAATCACACTGAAAATAGTTTTTTCAAGGAAATCACTACAATCACTACCCCCCCCCCCCCCCCCCCCCCCAAAAAAAATCATTTTCAGTGTTGTTTCTTTCCTGGATTTGGCAAGTTACATTTCCCATTAAATCATTTTAACAATTCTTTTCAGATTTATGAATATCAAAACAGTACAACTTTTCAACATCAGGTTCAATCCACTATTGAAAAGTACCTTGAATCATTTTATTGAAGATCATAGTCCCTCGACATCATTTCTTTGAGCAACAAATTCACAAAATCATGTCATTTAAAAACATTTTTCAGGTCCATTAAATATAATAAAACAGCACAAATTTTCAACATCAATATAAATGAATAAATACGTAAAGGGTTAAAAGGTAGGCTACCTTCACTCATTTCACTGAACATCATTTCTTTGAACAACAAATTTACAAAATCATGTACTCAAAATGCGAAAATAACAATAGGCCTATCAATCATATTGGAAAGACAGTGCTCAAGTGGAAAAACGAACATACATATGTAGCCAGCGAGACCAACGGCATTTTAGATGCGAAAATACACTTAAGTTTAGTAATATAAAAAATAATAATATGAAAAACTTGGCATCTTTGGCATCTTTAAGGACATTCCAAACCGCTAAATGCTCCTCAGAGGAGCGAGGAGTGGGGAACGAGGAGGCTCCCGGAAGGTGCTTCAGTGAGGAAACTCAAATGTAACCGTTATGGAAGCCTTTTCTCAGAACGTGTGACTTGCATAAATTATCCACCACTCTTCACATCTGCCACGTCACAGGCACACCCCTACACAAATGCAATTTTAGCGTTCCTTTCCATTTATTATAAAGCGCTAATCCATAACACACTCATTCTTTATAACTAACAAAAGCACCGTTTATTCCAGAAAAAATTAATTAAAAAGCATTATAGTTAAGCACGTGAACGTAATATGACGATGACGCTTGATTGAAGGACGTCCCATTTGCCTAATGCATGTTGCCTCATTTCCTCCACCCTTGTATCTGATCCTTGCATCCTTTCCTCACGTCCTCCATTGGGCAGAGCTAAGGAGCGAGGAAAGGACGCGAACAAAGAATACAAGGAGTAAAAATAAGCGATTGAAATTAACCCCTGGACTCACGGTTAGGAGCTCGCCCTGAAGAGGACGTGGCGCCATCTATCCTGCTACCGGATGAAGGGGTTGTAGCAGTGGTTCTCTAGTGGTTCCTACACAGGGGAATTGAGTTACACAGGGTCCAATTGGCTACCAAATTGGGAGAAAATGGGAAAAAATCTGAAATAAAAAAAAAAATTTAAATAAAAAATTGCATGTATCCTCTTATACAAAACTGAAAAAAATATAGTATCTAAAGAGCCAAGTAATGCTTTTTTTATGAATATAAAAACTTAGCTCTATAAAATAAAAACAAAGTTACACACTGTAATAACTATAATCCTATATGACAAAATTGTTATCCGGTATGACAAAGCTCAGTTTGAACCTTAATCAGGCAGTTGTTGTGGCTACCTATAGAAATCTGCAACCTTGACCTTCAACTTCCAAGTATGTAAATTCATATTAAATAAACACATTTGCATAAAAACAGCATTATATATGTTTTTTTTTAGCGTTATCCCAAATGACACAGGATTTTACTACATAGTGTACCAGTGAGCGAAATGGGTCAATTAAACACATTTTAAAAGAGACTTACTAGCCATTCACCATTGTATGGGGGTCCTTCAGGGTCTTCCTGATTGTGTAACATCCTGTCTGATAATGTGTCAAAATAAAATGCCCATAACATTTCTCCAGATTACTTGTTATGGCTGACTGCCAGTTTTGGGACAGAATGCTCCAAAGCATAACAATCAACTGGATCTCATATTTTTTGTAATATTTAAATATATCATTGGAAACACTCATACAATAATGCCTGTGGCAGAGATTTTAGGTTTTATTAGATTTTTAACACTTTTTGTAGCTTTTTTGCATTTCACCATGAGGTCCGGACAGTTATCCGGTATGACATTTTGTGACTATAATGTCTAATAATTCTTAAACTTTGTAATACCCTCAATACATTTTCATATAATTTCATAAACAAAGATTAATAGATTCAATAAATGTGTTTTTTTTTTAAAAATAAACATTTTCCTTATATTTATTTCATAAAGGGGTTTGGACATCAAAATTGCACATCACGTCATTGGGCCACAAACCTATTATGAGAACTGATCGTAACCACTCGCAGACACCAAAAGTAATGGGAATAAGGCTTTATTGGGATTGACAGAAACAGGGTCAGAGTCCAGCAAATAAAGGCAAGGCCAAATCGTAATCAGTTCCAGGCAGGGGTCAGAGACCAGCGAACAGGGCAATACAGAATGGGCAGAAACGAAGTCCAAGACCAGGCAGGGGTCAGAACTGGGAAATCCGTCAGAGCAGGGGAACAGAAGGGCGAAGGGCTGGAGCAGGGCTAGGATGGGGAAAGGCAGGCGGACTGGAGCAAGGCTGGACAGGAACAGGCAGGACAAGCAGGAGAACAGGAACTGGACGGGTAAACACAGGACTGGAAACAGGAACTAGGAGCAGGCAGGAATAACTGCTGGAAAGTAATGAACACAAGCACGGAAGCAGGGCACAAGACGATCTGGCACAAAACAAAGAAACAGGGCAGACTATGTGCCAGACTAATGAAGAGACAATGAGGAACAGGTGAGATGAAACACATGAGGAAACACAATTCAGGTGCAGGGAATGGAGACACAAAATGAGGAGAACAGGAAAACACGGAATGGACTACCAATACAGGAAATACATATAAACGGAAAAACCAGAAATAGACTAAGACGTAAAGGCACAGGACGTGACACAAACCCAAATTATTCACTCATCAAAGAGAAGCATTTCATTTTATATTTGATTTATAGCTGATAGCATCAGGCAGTTACCTTAGATTCATAACTGAAACTACTTGAAAAAACTGCATCATATCATAAGGACACTTTTATGATGGCTCCATATTGTAGCTTTGCAGGGTGGTCACAAAACCAAAAACCCAGGGAGAGTGTTTGGTTTGACTCATCAATCACTCATAAGTAAGATTTCATGAGACACTTATATATTCTATGATTTATATATTCTACACATGGGGTGTATTTTCCTGCACTTTTCCTGGAATACAAGTATATTTTAAGATGCATATGCACATGTAAAATGAACAGGAATGAACAGGAGCGGAGACAGGAAATGGGGTGAAAGGGAAAACACGGAATTGACTACCAATACTGAAAATACATATAAACCGAAAAACTAGGAACAGACTAAGAGGCATGGAAGGCACGGGACATAACAGAAACTAAGAGACATCCAGTGAAACAGTTTGTAATAAACCCCCCAGCTCGTTCAGTGTAACAGTAGCTTATACCCTATACTAAAAAATACCATAAAACAGCAACATTTCTGCCAGTCTTTTCACCGTTTTCTTGCAATATAACCATTACAAACACACAAAATCTCTAATTTAAATATGGCTGTTTGTGGCTGGAATAATGTACATAATGACTCTTAGTTGATCACCCACAAAGTGTGAAACGATAGCGTGTGCAAATAATTTGGTATCATTTTAGTAACCCCATAGTGCTTTCCAAAACATGCAATCAAATATGCAAAAAAATACACAACTGCTTTACTAAGACTATTAAAACAAGAGATTATACTGCTGTCTTTAGGACTGAACTGAAAATAATCATTAAAAAATCCAGATGTCTGGAAGGAGTCGGAAAATTCATGGAACAATACAGTTGTACACTGAGTTGATTTCTAACAAATGGAGCACTCATCCCAGCTTATTCAGGGGAATGGAGTATGCGAGACATGTGAGTTGGATATGGTGATATAGCAGGCATTCAGAAGCTCTGACTCACAGAGCAGAAGACCTTACATTGAAGAGAGGAGGGCCAGTGTTTGTTTATCTTTAACTGCAGACTCCGCTTCTTCCTCAATGAAACCCTTTCTCAAAACCAGCATTGCTTTTTGCTGACTTCCACTGATGAGAAAATTAAGCCTTGAGAAATCTGAAATTGTGTGTGCGTGTGTGCATGCACCAGTAAACCAGAGAAGACCTAGAAAAGACATATAATCTATGGAATAAGGGAGTCTAACTTTCAATTATTTTCTATCAGTCTTACATAATCAGTACAATCATTTTCTTTTGCTGAGATAAAGGGCTGTTTATGTTCAAATTAGTGCATTTAGTGCAGTTCAAACACAATGAAAAGCAGACCTCGGAGAAGGTAGTGAAACTAAGCAGATTTGGTGGAGATTTGATGAAAATGAAGCATGTCTGCAAGTTGTGCAAGATACGCGTATTCAGAGTTTTCACTTAATCAATGGAAACCATCCATATCTACACTGGAGATAACCTAAAATGTAAGCCGTATAATCACCCCTGGCTCAAATTCCACGTAGCTTAAGCTATTTGTGATTCAGACATTTGACTTATCCAGTTTTAAGTGCCTCTCCAGGATATATGCGGCATTACACGCGCAGGGTGGATATTTGATGAAAATGAGTGCAACCCACTTTGTTCAGAAAAAAAGGTGGTTTATGTCTAGCGCCACCAATAGATTATTATGAAAAATACAGCATCTTTTGCATAAATGCATATTAGAATGAGTGCATGTATTTCAACATAATATGTCACGGTTTGACAATCCTTTCTTCCATTTCTGTGTTTATGGTTCTCTGGAGCCCTGAGCTGGCATTCCGGTTTCTCTTTTGCCACCTGCTCCGTGTTTTCCCGTCTCCCGCTCATTACCTGGCGCACCTGTTCCTGGTTTCCTGTGGGCTATATAAGCACGCTGTTTCCGCCTTCCGGTGCTTGTGTGTCTTTGTTTGCCACTTTCACCAAGCCAGGTTAAGGTATTGCCGGGAGACTGAATTGTTGTCTTTGACAGTAACTCAGGAACTTCCTCGAGTTTAGGTTAAATCCCTTTTTACTCTAGTTTCTGTTAATTTATCTCTCCGTTTATTTGCCAGTTTGTTGGGTTACCTTGGTTTTGCTTTTCTCCTCGCCTCTGTATATTATTCTCGGACAAGTGTCAGAGATAGAGATTTGCCACTTGCTTATTTTTTCTCTCTAGTTCGCCCATATATTACGTTTTTTTTAATTTTGGCTTACGCCGGGATTCTTTCTTTGTTCTCGGTTCTGTGTTATTTTTACAAATTTCGCACAGAGCCAGTGGGGTCGTTTTAGTTTTGGGTCTACTAAGGGATTATTATCCCTTCCCTTTATTTCTCAGCTCGAGTTTATGAGTCTTGTCCTGTTTTATAAGGGACGTTTAATTTCTTTTGTTTTCCACAGGAGTTTTATTCCCGCTTTTCTTTATTCTCCTTTATCTAGTGGTTATCCACAGCTTAATCTAGTCCCACCCTACATTCACATGCAGAGAGGTTATAGTATCGCTTATAAAAGTACCTGAAAATAAAATATCAAGAGTATTTTGATATTGGGATGGCAGGTATGCCATCCGCCAAGTTATGGCTTGGCGAGGCATGCCCCACACCTATACAGCACAGAGAGTTTGGCACTTTTCAGGGTTTCCTACAGAAGTAACCACAACGACCACAGACTCTCAGCCCTTAAAAACCTTAACTTCTGTACATTCCTGACCTCATGTAACCACCCAGCATTCAGATACAACTTCACACATCCACACAATAAAGCCCCAAACTTGGGTTATTTTGCCGGTTTTTCTCTCCTTTCTCTTCTGCTTCTTCTTATTATTATTATTATTAAAATTTTTCCTGCCTCAAAGAATAATTCTCTCCATTGGATAACAACATCGCATACCTGCTATCCCAAGCTTATCGACCAATAAAAACGTGTGGACAAACTAATGTGGACACATCACAGAATCACAGACAAAACTGCTATACGGCTGTGCATTGTCCATGAAGCTACTGTGGCCTACTGGTTGAAGTTGCTGAATCTCACACAGAGGATTGGGGGTTTGATCCCCACCAGGGTGCAAGTTTATTTTCGACAAAAACAATGTGCAACTGTTATACTTTTCATTTATTAGATTTAAATGTTATTTTCACCATTAACAAACATATTTTTATTGCGAAGGCAAAAGACATGTTTACAATACTAACTGTTCAATGTTTCACTTTTACTACAGCGAAATGGTGAAAGTCAGATGACACCACTTCAGGTAACGTTACGCAGTATGGAAACAAATGTTCCATTTGCCGTATACACTGACAAATGGCCTGTAGCCTATATCACATAACTGTATCCAAGAAGCTTTGGTGTAGTGGTAAGTGTCAATCCTTACCATGTGAGAGATCTGGGTTTGATCCCTGCCGGGTATTAAAGTGTAATTTTATTTTGGACTAAAACAGTGTGCACATGTTATGGTTTTCCCCACATTAAAGAACGTCTTTTTATTGCAAAGACAAAGACATGTTTACAATATTAACTGTTCACTTGTTAGCCCTGTTACTTAAAACAATTCAGTCACTGGACACCACGGCAGTTATGCAATAGCTAGCGTTATGGGAATGGCTATTTGTCAAGCAAAGACAAAAGTTTTAAACGCAGAATATCATCTGGTTATCATCATCGCATTGTTGCATTAATGTAAAAAATATATATAAATAGGTGTGCCAGGCTACATATTTTCACAAACGTTTGTTTTAAAGACGGTCATTACAGAAAAGCCGACATAGTTTGGTAGGCTATCGCTACCACTACACTTACAGTAGGCTCCTGGGAAAAAACATCCATGCGTAGCGTAGGCCTACCTATGTTGTAATTTCTTTATTCATTTGTGACAAATAAAAATGTGCACTTCAGCTCTGTTCACTTTATGCTTTTCACACATAACAAAATGTGACCATAAAAATGATGTAGGCCAACTAGGAACTAGAATTAAGAATTTACGATAATATATTAAGAATTGATCATAGCCTACTATAAACTGCAATCCCTTAAGAGATCGGATTTATAAACCGTCAATTCTCCAAACATATCTGTTTCATGGTTAGTCACTTAAAAAAATGACACTAGCCTCCGAACATGGCTCTAGTCTACACTACTCTGCAGACAATATAGCTTACTGCAAACACTTTGAATTATAATAATAATCAGAATAATAATCTCTGGTAGGCTCCTTTCTTAGTAGTAGGCTTAGCTATTGTCTTCTTTCTGGCCAAAATTCCTGAGAAATATGCGTTGTCAAATTAAGCTTGTTAGCCAACGTTAGTTTTGCCAGAGAAAAGTCAGTCAGCTGCCAGGAATGCAGGTACAAGCTAGGCTAACAAAGCGAATCAACATGCCTTATACATCCATTGCAGTACAGAAAACTAAACTAAATCTAGCTACATGGGTCTGGTACCAAAAGATTTCCCACAGGTAACATTACACTACCGGAAAAAAAACTGCTCTGGAATTATTCTGTGCTCATTATGAACTCGGCAGCTCGTAACCCCAGACATGGAAGCTCGGAGTTACACATACGGCAAGCCAGTGTTGAATAGCCTAACGTTACATGTATTTCCATATACAGTCAAGCTGGAAAGTCTGCACACCCCTTTCACCTTCTCCACGTTTTATTACGTTACAGACTTATACTACAATAGATTGAGTTCATTTGATACATATGATATTTTACATTTTGATTTTTAATAAATTAGCACAAATGTCTAAAAACCTGTTTTCACTTTGTCATTATGGGCTATTTTGTGTAGAATGTTGAGACAAAAAATGAACTCAATCTATTGTAGAATATGTCTGTAACGTAAAAAAATGTGGAGAAGGTGAAAGGGGTGTGCAGACTTTCCGGCTTGACTGTATGTCACCATATAGATTTGGTTCATTAATGTACATGCTTCTTCATGATCCATAGCTCAGGTGGTGCTGTTCATTGTATTTTATTAGACATTTTCAATGTAAAAAAAGCCAAGTTACTCACACATAGCCTACAGAGCTCTGTCTATAAGTCCTTAATTCCAACTTGCAAAAACTAGGCCTGCCTTTAAAAGTATTGATATCAAAATGTGGCCAAGTTACAACTGACAATATTGCCTATCGTAGCTCACACTAAATAAACTAGCTCTATTCCAAAGCAATGCTATCCAAACTTTCCTAAATTATTTAATGCAACTTGGCCCTGTGTTTTTTCATCTTACCATCTCAAGAGAATGTGGTCAATGAAACTGTATGTGCCACATTAAACTGAGAAATTAGAATTTATAGTGGAAATACTCTGATTCAGATGTGTTGCACTTAGAAATTAAACATAAAGATTACCACACTACAGGGCATGTTTGAACAATTGTCTGCATCCACTGCTTTGGGTCTATGAAAAGCACAGAATGAACAAAATGTATTATTATTATTATTATGTATTGATTGATTTATTTGGATTCCTTTCGAAACATATGTGGTCCTACAGAGCATAGACATCCTTGTGTTCACAAAATTCTTTTTGCAAATATCATAACTATTATTATGTTAAGAAAATGAGTACTATTACTTATTTGTTACAAGCGATACTGAGCTATCAAACGAGCCCCAAACCATCACTCTGTTGCCAGATATGGAGTAGATGTGGATGGATCACTGCAAGGGTTATTTCTCCGGACTCATTTTCCTATAGAACTCTATGGGGAAAAAAGTCAGGAGAAACAACCCTTAAAGTGATCCATCCACATCTGGCAACAGAGTGATGGTTTGGGGCTCGTTTGATAGCTCAGACCCTTGATAACTTACAGCCATTTAGCCAGCCATGTGTTCCATACTGTACCAGTGTAATTTACAGCTGAATCTAGTCTCACCCCCCAATTTCCATAGAGATCCATTCAAATGCAGAGAGGTTATAGTATCGCTTGTAACAGTACCTGAAAATAAGATATCGACAGTTTTTTGATGTTGATGGTCACAGACTTCAGGAAGAAACAGCATGTAAAGGATATGCGACCAAATATGAAATATGATACTTTAAAAATACGTTAAAGCAAAGGGTATGAATACTTATGTAAATGAGAAATTTTATTTTTTTATTTTTAATAAATTTGCAAAAATCTCAAAAAAACTTTTTTCACATTGTCATTATGGGGTGTTGTGTGTAGAATTTTGAGGGAAAAAATTAATTTAATCAATTTTGGAATAAGGCTGTAACAGAACAAAATGTGGAAAAAGTGAAGCGCTGTGAATACTTTCCGGATGCACTGTATATGTCAAAGTTTGGTCCATACAATGCCATAATATCATCATAAGGGTGACTGAAAGATCCCAAAGTGGGGCAGGTAATGGCTTCCGGCAGTCTTCCAGGACCAGCCAGGGATAGGAGGGGGCGGGACTACATAGCTCTATAGATAGAGCCAGAGCAATAAGGTGGAACACAGACAGACCCACGACTGTAAAACCAGTCGAAATGCACTCTTCCTTTTAAATTGCAGTCACACCAGATTAAACTGGCCTTTCACATCAGAATAGCCTTTTGTGGTTTTCTGGAAAAAGAGGTGCGTAAATGAGGGGTGCTAACAGAGCCAGTTTAGAGTGAATCCCACCCGGCCACCCCCACCCTGACATGCCGAGACACTAAGCAGACAGCATTCCTCCTGCGGAAAACCTTTCTAGATGCAACTTTAAACAAGGATCCCTCAGCCGCAGCGCTGTCCTCCCACATGGCAACAGGGTGCAGGGCAGTGTGCTTGGAGAACTCCAAAAAGCAACTCCTGGACAAGTGATTTGTATGTTATTTAATCATAATACAACATACTTTAGACTTTGTAAGAGATCTGGAAAACATAGATTTTGAGAATAAGGTTTTCGAACAGTTTAGCATGGCAGTGCTTCCATATCCAAACCCCTGCACAAGACTGCATCATGGCTGGTGTGGCAGCACTGCCTGGTATCGTCTAATATGCTTTGTTTACTACTGTGTGTGAAGTAGCTGTACAGCTCTTTCATCCCAACACCACATCGTAAACTGAGTCTGTAAACTGAGACCCTTCTTGCCTGCCTCTACCTGTTCGGTGCATAACTTGTGCTCCTTGATGCTATCAGCACCTCCCACCCCATCACCTTGCTGTAACTCTGGAACCAAAACCAGAACAAAGCCCTGCCCTGCCTCACCCCAACCAGTCACACCCATAATCAGAGACTGCTGGGCCAAGAAAGCCAAGAGGATTCCTGAGCTTAAGTTAACAAGACAGAAGAGGATGCAATCACTATTGAGGAATAATAGTTTGAAGACAAACCTCTTCAGACTCCACCTTGACTGATATCCTCACCTAGGAATATCAGTTCCCGGTTTACTAGTTCCCTGTGTTTTCCTGTCTGTTTATTATAGTTTATTATAGTTTATAATAGTATTTGGAATGGAAGTGTGGTGTTGCTGATTTGCCCACAGCTTACTGTGAACTACAGTCGACGTTCATTGCTAGGGATAGCTGCTACATTATGGGAAGGATGTGCTTTGTCTGTTCTGTAGTGATCTTGATGATGTCTCTGTATGCACTTACTGTACGTCGCTTTGGATAAAAGCGTCTGCTAAATGAATGTAATGTAATGTAATGTAATGTTTGGCTTTTGTTAATAAATACACTTCCTTGTTTCACCTTGTGTCCAAGTACTGTACATCACTAATACCCCTTTCATACCAAAGCAACAACCTGGGTAAAACCATAGACTGTAGAAAACAAGTGCAGCTAGGTCAACCTAGTGCATGCCGGGTGCTGGAGGTCTTGTTTGAGTGATGGCTCTCTCACCCTAGTGCAATAAGTAGGCTATTCTGCGAGTGGTGTTGCATGTGGCGTCAAGGTTCCTGCCTGGGAAGTATTTGTGTGGAAATATCACGCATACACATATGAGGGTGCACATGTGCAAAGCACTGGTGATTGGCAGCCAATCAGAAATACTAAATATTCTCCCCCAGAATTACGTGTGCACATCTACTATGACATTGCTAAGAAACCGAAATATTTAGGCTACCCAACGGATCAGCTATGCGCAATATAAAAAGCGACGTCGGTTGTTAGGAAACCGTGTTTACACACAAACACCGCAAGATCAGCATGCTACCACCATTTACTGCCAGTATTAACGTCGCTTCTCGCGCGACTTCAAACAAGGGGGATTACGCACTTTATTTTGACTTAAATTATGAAAATAACCAAATCTATTATAAATGGTAGACCTGTCTTGTTTCATTTAAGCCATTTACCAAGTTTCTGTGATGCTCACACCTGGAGTTATAAAGTCTTAAACAAAGTACCCCCTAGATAGCTGAGAATTGACCAAATTTGCCATCTGCACAAAGGGGTTAAGACTTTTGTGACATAGTTTTTACATAAAAGCACTTTTGAGCACATCATCGGGCTATTGATTCAGGAGTTAACATACTTGGGCCAGCGTAATGGCAAACTGCTTTGAATTCGCTAGCCAGCTGGCTACCAAATTAGCTGTATTAGCAGGAGAAAATGGACTTCAAGCAAGCTGCCTAGGTCCACATTTTATGACATTGAAAAGCGACAATCCTGTTCAGTATTGACCTGTGCTAAAGTGAACTTGTGTGGCTTCTGTGAATGGTGAGGACTTACCTGTGACCATAGAGTGGTTTGAATGGGTCAAACGCAGGTTGAAACAGTGTATACTATGCCATGTCAAGCCCAAGTTAGAAAGGAGTGAAATATTAGTAGGGAGCATCAACAACATTAGAGTCCACCCTTAAAGAATAATTAAATTTTTTTACTTGGACCTATTTTTTTAACTATTTCCACAATGCTCATTGGTAATAATAATGTTGTCACATTTTTCTTTTTTTAGCTTTGGTCACCCCGAGAACCACTCTACTCTACTGTAAATGGAGTCCAATGGGGCATATTTAGATACAGGTTCAATTTACCTCAAACAAGTCCACTTTATTTAAACCTCTTATTTGGAAGTGAAAACGAGTGTTAAAGCTGAAATTTATTGGCCGAAATTAAAATTCTAATATATTTTGTTGCATGCTCTTGCAGAATTGACCTCCCGTACTTACCTATTATGTGCACATGAAAATGTATTGTTTCCAGTGGTGTGTGGCTCGCCTTTATAAGCTAACATGGAAAATCCAAAACCTGCTGCAATGGCTGGTTATTCATCAGACTATTGTGAGGATGTTGAGTCTCTTCACTTTGATGACCACCCAGATTTTTTTGACTCAGTATACAGACGAATAGCTAAATCAAACTGAAGAGGATAGAAGGAGAACGGAGGCTGAGACAGAAAGGCAAGATGCAGAGTATTCTGTGTATTCCGGTTCAAATAAATATGGTTGGCAGTAACTACAAGTAAGTACAGTAGGTCAATTCTGCAGGTTCAAAGAGCATGCAACGGAATACATTTTAATTTCGGCAAATAAATTTCAACTTTCACACTCGCTTTCACTTCAAAAGAGGAGGTAATCAGATACACTGGACTTGTTTGAGGTAAATTGAACCTCTATCTAAATAGCCCCCATTGGACTTCATTGTAAAGCAGAGTGGAGCGGTTCTAGGGGTAACCAAAGCTCAAAAAAGAAAGATGTGGCAAAATTATTATTATTACCAATCAGCATGATTGAAATACTACTTCGTAAAATAGGTCCAAGTCAAAAAAAGCCAGAATTGTCCTTGGGAGTTCAAGAGAAAGTTGAGGATTGGATACTCTTTTAGGAGCTGTAAGGATTGGTGGTCTTTAAGGACCTTTAAAACACAGAAGGGATGTCAGCACCTACAAATTGCTCCTGTTTATGTGTGTGTGTGTGTGTGTGTGTGTGTGTGTGTGTGTGTGTGTGTGTGTGTGTGTGTGTGTGTGAAGAGCAGGGGGGCACCAGGGTTGTCACTATTCCTCTGGCTCCTCCCTCTCTCCCATCCCTTCCAACAGTGGGATCCCTGTGTAAACATAAATATGCCTTCATCAGATAACAGACATCATGGCCAATTTAGAAGAGAAGCTCTGCATTTCAGTATGACTCCTTATTTACAGAAAATGGTAAATATTATGCTTAAAAGTATTTGGTTATGGAAAATCTTAAACTAAAGGCAAAAGAAGGAAAACCTCCTCTCCTTTGTAGCAAAGGATGCTGAAAATCCTTTGGGCTTCCCACTGCCAATTTTGAGAAAATATCTCAGTATTGAAAAGTGTAATCCTTTAAAACCAAACTGCTTTATTACTAAAAAAGCTTTAGAGGCTGTTTTCTATTTCTGGTGGAAGTGTCTCAGAAAGAATTGCATCATGGAAAATATCATCCAGGCAAAATGGAAGCAAAAGACAAAGATTTGAAAGGCAAGTCACAGCCCTGTATTTTGCCCTCCTGTGGCTATTTTGCTTTGTCCCACATGGCTGTAGGACCAGACCCTGCCTCCATAGCACTTTCAACTTTTTCCATTCCATATTCCTGTAACTTGATCTCCCACACCAAAGCAGTTCTCTTTTGGCATGAAAAGATTAACCCATTCCTGACCTTTGGAAGAGACATGTATGGCGCATTTTGAAGCAACTAGCGCGCAGGTACATGCTCGCTTTCAGGTCAATCAGAAGACCAATGCAATAATGCACCGGTGAAATGCAGAACAGGTGGGTAGATCTTCATGTCTGGCTTTGAAACCAAGTGAGAAAACATCTCTCCCTTCAGCATTTGAGCTCAGTTTTCAAGCATCTGGATTCATTTACACTCCATGAGGCTAGATTCAGTGGAGTTCTTTCTCCAGTGACTTCTGCTCCTTTCAGCTAAAAGAAAGTAAATCAGCATGCAACAACAGCTTAACCAGCACTGAAAATTAAGCCTGACTTTTTTCCCTTCTGGAAAACATTTCTGAATTGCAGTTTCACCTTATTTATTCAATTAAAATCCATAAACGCTCCCACACATTTTGTAAAATATACATTAACAGTTTGGAAGAAAACAATCCAACCAGATTCAACTTTACCTTGATAAGGAAATAAAATACCTAGGGAACAAAATACTTACTTACTAGTCTTTTACAAGCTGTCTGAGATGTGGATGCTGGATAATCACAAAAAAACATGTTTTTGAAAAACATGGTCTAACTATCCCAATTAAATAATTTCCTTTGGATCAATCACTTGGGCAAATCCCTGTACTTGTTGAAGCAAAATGAGATGCATTCTGAAAAAAGGACTCAGATTAATTGAAATAAAAAATATGTGGACATTTTAATGGTAGAATCTGAGCCACATGGTAACGTTGAGAATTTTGACTTTATATTTCAAGATGTCAGTGGTAATAAATAATATAATTTTATAATTAATTGGTGGTGCACATCAGATTTTTTTGCTGTTTTGTTATACTCCAAAAAGTGATGCTAATGAATAAATTTGGACCTCTTGTGATATTTACTTTTAAAAATGTAATGACAGATACTGTAAGTACTTGGTCAAAATATTGCTGAGGTATAATAATGACAATAATAAGATAACATAAACACATATAATGACATTTTAAGGACAATAAAAAAAATGAATTAAGCATGGATGTCAGTTATGTGGGTTGTGAAGAGGAAGTAGTTTAAAGCATGGCGGAGATTTATGGTGTCTTCTTTATAGCATGTATGTATCATAGGACAATGACAACAGGTTTATACACGTATTGCAGTAGCCAATATTCTACATTCTAGAAATGCCACCAGCAACCTTTGACCTGCCTTGTTTGTGTTTCTTTAGCCTTCCTCAATCATAGACAACCTGAATAATAGTGATATTCCTGGTTATAAATAACATCCAGTCATAAATATATAATAATTATGATTATCGCTCCAGTGCATTAACAGTGAACACTGCTTATGTGTGTGCAACAAATGCTTTTTTGACTGGACAGATGTCTCAGTTGGCTGAATTGATCATGTTGATTTGATCATCTCAGAATATTGAATCTTTACCCAAACAATTTTTTGGGTATTATATTGTAGTTCCTACAAATATTACATTAAATCAGGGTCAGGGTGTTGTTTTTCAGAAGGGTTTAGATTTGGGAAATAGACAATTCTCTGGGCTGAGCTACATTTACAATACAGTCCATGCCTTTATTTACAAATGCAAAAAAGTAGAAACATTATTATTTAAGCAGTTCACAGCTAAAATATGTGAATACAAATAACAACAAAAATTCAAGTGAGATATTATACACCTACAATTCCAGTGAGATATTATACACCTAAAATTCTAGTCAGATATTATACACGTAAAATTCCAGTGAGATATTATGCACGTAAAATTCCAGTGAGATATTATGCACATAAAATTCCAGTGAGATATTATACATGTAATATTCCAGTGAGATATTATATGCCTAACATAAAACCTGATAGCATTTATGACAACAGCCTAAGGTGAAATATAAGTAGGCAAAGACCGATTTGGTGGTGGGTTGTGCCCACCCAAATACTGACCTGGCCTGCTGTTTTCAGACCTGTCTAGAGTTTTCCCCTCTGAGCAGGACTATTATGGCCTGGTCCTGCCCCCCCCTCCCCCCCACCCCTCCCTGAGGGTGGCCTTGTGGCTTGTTCCGCGATGCAGTCTGGACATGTTTCCTTCCAGGGAGGCCCCGTGCTGTCACAGCAAGGAGCCGACTCCTTTTTTTCACCCTCTTTTTCTGCTCTTTGAACATAAAACTGTGTGATAACATTGTTTGAAATATTTATGTTTATATGAGCAATGTAGAATGTCTTTGTTTTTAACAACTTTTTTATTTAAAAAGCATTTGGCATTTTTATTTATTTTTTGTAATTTTATTTTATTATTCTTTACGATAAATTTTTTGGTAAATGGTCAGTGAATTTGGAATGGGTTTTGCTGTACTTAAACAGGAACATTTTCAGCATTTATTCATTATTGAAATGTCTGTGTATGGAAACATTTGAAATATCTTTCTCTCCATTCCTCTGCCTTTCCCTTGCTTCCTTCTTTCTTATAACAATATGTGTGTAATAAAGAATGGTGCTGCAGTCGAGAAGGTTATTGTTGAACTGCGGCCAGACTGAGCTGACAGTCTGATTCATTCTTTCCACAACTAAATGTTTGGTCTTCTAGAAGGATGGGAGTTTAGAGGGCCCCTCTGAGCGCAGTGCATGATAAAGCCAGGAGTTCTCTACATCCCTCACACCACAGGATTTCATGCCTCAGAGCCATCCACTGCCCGCCTATACAGGAATGTAAACTCCTGGAAAACTGCACATCCTCATTCTCAGTGAGCCTTGAATCACACAGTCTCAGAAACCTCACCCACAATGTCTTCGATGAGAATGAGAATATTGCATAGGTAGTGACAAATTGCCTTGGTATTGACAAGAGTAAAAAACTCAATTGCAAAATGTGTTCAGGTGATTTCCAAACATTTGATATTATGAAGATGAGGTTTTCTGTTACCTTATGTTAGGTTATTTTAATTTCTAGTAAATAGCACAGACGTATTGGGAACAGAGATTATTTCCATACAAAGGAATGCATTTCCACTCCATGAGGAGAGCATCAACATTCCCCAACACAATTCCAAATTTCTACAAAATCTGTGAAGGATGCTTGTTTTTTTTTGTTTCAAAGTAAAAACCCATCACCTAATGCAGGAAACCCACAAAATGAATTCGTGAGATTTGGGAGCAGCTGGTGTGTGGTGAGCCTGCCATTGCTTGCATTGCCTCCAGGCTGTTGAAGTGGATAAGGATAAAACAGTTCACATTGCAGGAATGATGGAAGATCAGTCTACTAGCAGTTCAGGATTTTTACTCCTCCAACACATAGAGGGACACATCACTAAATTCTGGGAGACTGAGAGACATTGAGAGATTTTGCAGTCGCACGCTTGGCCCTCAGCAGATGATGGGTGTTGGCAGTAGGTTGGGAGAGTGGTTTCCTTTGCAGCCTCTCTTACTGTTGTGATCTGAGGTTTTCTCTAGTTGGAAGGGATGCAAGTGGATAAGTTGAAGGCGAGGCAGAGAACTCTGTACGTGGCTCTACGTACTTATAGTCTATATTCTTATAGTTGCATCAGATACCTTTAAATCAGTGCACAATGGGATTAAAAATCACACCATGATATCTATGACTTATATAAAACTAAATGTAACGTGGATATAAAATAAAGGGCATCAGTTAAAGGAGTAACATGGTGGTTGGTCACACTTTCTAGGTTTTTATATGCTATTTGCAAAAGAGGGCATTGAAGAAACACGCCGAAAGTATTAAATATGTCCGTTCTTTAGTTTTGGAGAAAAAAGCATTTTAAATTTTTTGTCCTATTTTCAAACGGTTGAGAATATTCTCCTCATAGTGCATCACATGAGGATAACCATGCCCCGTAAATAAATCTGACTGGAGACACCAGCGATTTGTAGCTACCTCCAAGTTGATACAACCCTGTTGTGCTTGTTTATCCTGTGTGAGCATACTGGAGCAAGTACAGTGTGTCATTCAAAGTAGTAAGTGGTAATTCTTTAATACCTGATTGCCTAATAATAACAACGCTAATCTAATGATGTTTACTATCGATTTACACGTTGAATACCTTCTTATGAAAACAACTGCGTGTTCGCAAATTTGAGGTGCGTTTTTAATTCTATCAGTCAGATTGCTGTGATACTAGCTAATTCTAAATCATATTTAGGGATCCATGGATAACTCGTGACCCATAGTTTGGGCCGCTGGCCTACAGGCAAGACAATGCAAATATTTGACTAACGACGTTAGCTTCACATAAATTAGAGTGCTTTTTAAGGACTATTAGACTATTTCTTGTTATATTCATTTAGCTAGCTAGCTAGTTTGCTTTCTTAAAGTGACGTTATCAATAACGTTAGCTAACTATTTTGCTTTCATAAGGATGTTATAGTTTTGCTTTTATCTTAACTTGGCTAGCTAGCTAGCAAAAATTATTATTGGATAAATCAGCGTCCTTACCTTAGATTAGATATCGATACTTGATATACTAAATTAGCTAGCTTGTGAAAATGCAGTCTCCCAAGACGAGCGCGTATCATGGAGGTAGCCATGGTAACAAGTGGGCACGGTCTGTCAATCATAGCTAATTGACAGTTCTCATAACCACGCCTAGACAGTTTGGATGAACTTATATAGTGGTAAATTTAAAATACAGTTAAATGACTGAATAATAACAAAAATTATGCACATTTGTTTTGTTGTTGCCTAAAGACAACTGGCAAGTGTCACATTCAACCACCATGGTAATCCTTTAAGATTTCAACTTTTCTCTCTTAACCCCATATTTATTTTCAGTGTTGGATGGAAATCATTGCTTGTACATTATTTAGAATCTCACAAAAATATGTGTTATCTACTGGTTGGAGTGCTAGTGCTGTAACCAGGTAATTGCTGGTTGCAGCCCCAGACAGGGTCAAGGAAAGCAAGACTGTCATGGCAAATCCTAAAAAGGCCACCATTCATTAATTACATGTACAAACAGTAATTAAGAAAATCACAAATATATTGTATATCTTGTAATCTCATTGGAAGTAATCATGCCAAGTTTTATGTAATCGACATGCACAATACACTAGGGATAATATAGGAGACCACACCCCCTTCGACAATGTAGGGATTATGGCCTGCAGCTGACAGCAAGCCAGAGACATGGGGAGGGGGAGGGGGAGGGGGAGGGGGGCTTTAACAGCTAACTCACTACATACTCTAGCTGAGAATACCACAGAGACCAATCTGCAAACGTGGGAGGAAAAGTCCTAAACCCACATGTGCCATTAAGGAGAGCCCTGTGGAGATTCAAAATGGCATGCACTGGCGCTCAGAGCCACGAGAAAGAAAAACTGCAGTGGTTAGCTCGGCAATGCCATCACACAGTGCAGGTATGTAGGAGCAATAAACCACTGCAGCATGCAGAAAGACCAAACACCTGGGGATACAAAATGGCTCAACTGAAACAAAGGGGCCGTATTCACAAAACATCTTAAGGCTAAAAGTAGCTCCTAACTTGCCGATTTAGGAGAAACTCTAAAAAATAAGGGGTGTGTCAGTCCTAACTTTACAACTCTTAATTTTTTGGTATAAGAGTCATTCACAAAGAATTTTAGCTCTAAAACCAGCTCCTAAATCTGCAACAAGTTAGGGGTAGTCAAGGCACTAAGATCAAATCAGTCCTATAGCTGCTGCCAGCAAAATGCCTCGGAATTGAAACAATGCTTTAGAAACATTTAATAACATTGAGCTTTTAAAAAGATATCAATCACGAAGGTATTATGATTATAGTAGAGCTAGTCAGGGATGCAGTCACTTCACCAACAAACAAAAACAACGCAACGCAAAGGTTTTGCCAAATCTACTGTACTTGGCCTCAGGTAAAATACAGCTATGCAGTGCAGACGAACTGGGAATGTCATCTGTCAGTATTACATATTACACCAAACAATAATTGCCCTGACCCCACATTGTCTGACAATTCATACGGTTTCCTGTTGATTTTCACCAACTACAAAACAATAAAGCTGACTGCAGCCTTATTCTAGCCTAAATAATGAAAAGTCTGTTTGAATGCATATTCGCTAATTATTTTATTAGTTGTCAGACATGTAAGATGCTAACAATTAGCCCAATAAATACTTTACTAGTAAGTATATTAATTAGGACTGAGCCGAATGCCATTTTTTACACTTCGAAGCTTCGTTGGCAATTTTCCCCAAAGCTCCGAAGCTTCGTTTTTAATAATAATCTATTAAAAATATATTTTTTTGAGTCTTTGAAAACAATGTTACGATATGTCCAGTAGAGGGCGCGCTCACATCTATTTCAGTAATATGCGCATGACGAAAGAAACAACTGTTTTTTTTCTTATTGAAACAACAAAGTATTAAATATAAAATAGAACAGAAGTTCAGGACATGAAACATAGGCCTAAATAAATGTAAAAGATAAATATAACCCGCAGTCTTCACAGTTATGTGCAGGCCTATAAACTCTCAGACTTCACGTAGCCTACATACTGCGTATGGTATGGGGGGGGAAAGTCAAAAGCCGAGTGTAGGCTATTCCCATATAAAATTGTGCAATATGCTTGACTCAGAACAGAACGTGAAGCAGAATTAAACAAAGAATTAATCATGAAATGTAGCATACTCAGATCGGCTAGCTAATGCTAATGTTGCTAGGCTATTACTCTGACGAAGATATATATCTTATATATATATATACATTTTTTCAAATGGTTTGTCAAATTCGTAGTTCCACCATGGTATGCCAATTTCTGCTGGCATATTTGGCATTCAACCTTTTTTGGATTGTCAAATGTTTCCACACAGCTGACTTCTTTGACATCTTGTAACTTCACCTCAGGCTTTGAGTAACAGCGTACTGATCGTAGCGAATGTGGAGACAAGTCACGTGGAAGGCTGAACCACGCTAGCAGGCAGCGAATCCCTTGTACGTTCGATAAACTTCCAGGCGATTTAAAGCTCAATCAGTATAGAATAAACCCTTATATGTTGACAAACATCCAGTAAACCATCCATCTATCTTTTTTGAGGGGGAAAAAATGTTTTTTTTTTGTTGTTGTTTTTTGAGGAAAAAAAACGAACTATTCAAATCTGAATTTAGGATCCGAATCCCAATCCAACGAACGAAGCTTCGAAGCATTTGGCTTAGGTGAGCACAAAGTAAAGGATTCAACGATAGTTTGACTTGAAAAATGATGGTATAATCACTGAAAATAACCCTGATAGACTGTCGTCATATTTTATTTGCTTTGGGTGCACTGTGGAGTGTTTAAGTGCGTTTGGTAGTGGATGCTACTAGTTTCCTACGAGTTGCGCTAACATTAGCAATGTGTATATGTCCAAAAGAAGGGACAGCATGGAATTATCTGAAAATGGTTTCCATCAATCAACTACATCATGGGTAAGTCGTCATTGAGACATTATGTCCAAAATTCCGAACTATACCTTTAACATAAAAATGGGTGGAGTTGAGGTGGTCCTAGGGGTGGTCTCGGCTGGGCACGTGGTATAAAAGCAGAGACCAACGGGTTTTTTTTCCTCTTTGAGACTGAGACCCTTGTACTGGTAACTAGTTCGTTCAAGTTCAAATGCGAATTGCTTTGTATTACTGCTAACGTTAATATTACGACTTATATCGAGCTACTAAGGCTGCGTTCACACTGCAGGCCTTAGTGCTCAGATCCGATTTTTTTTGTTTGGCTGTTCACATTAATTTTTTTACGTGGCCCATATCTGATTCCAGTGTGAACCGATTGCTCTCCTCAAATGACCCGTGCAAATTAACAAAAACAAAAGACATAGCGCTTGTTACACAGCCTGCAGAAATAAACAACAACAAAAAGGAAGTCATCAAAGTCACAGCTTCTGCGTTAATTTTAAAGTTCATGCGCAGTGGAGCTAATGATAAGGGTGAGGAGACGGGAAAAAAGCCAAGGTTTTCACTAGCTTTTTGTGCTGCCATGGCTGCTACATCTGTGCAGAGTGACTCGTGAATGCGAGATCGGAGCCAGGAATGGGGGGACCGTGACATGGGCGGTTTCAGTGAAACTCAAGCAAGGCATGAAATTAACCTCGCTCACTTGCCTGGGCGAGTGATTATGAGGGTGAGCGAGTTAAGAAAATGGAGCGCTCGGCCGTTTGGCTAGTGAGACCAGTCGATATAACATTTATAAAACGGATAGTTCCGGGATGCAGATTGGTAAATACAGCGTTCCAGCCGTGTTAAAATACACAATATAAAAAAGCCATCACACGACACATCTGTTCAACTTCATGTGTAACATATAGCCTAACATCACTGCGCACCCTTAGATTAAACTATTGACATACTATTGGACCGACAACCATAACGTTTGGTAAGCAGCTACATGAGAAAACCGTGAATAATGAATACCGTGCAACAAACCAAGACAATAATATGGACAGTTCTAACATTATTTTAAATCACAAAACGGGTAACGCAGCTGTCCGCGAATGATATAAAAACGTTGCCTACTTCCGACTTATGGTGTATCGTTTGTGCCCACAAAAAATCCACTGCTTTGCACATTTACCACTTATCTAAAATGACAACACATGATAATATAATGTGAATCTTTTGATAACCTACCCTGTACAATAGTGAGTTAACTAGCCCGTGCGCTAACGTTCTAATGCCCTGCTAGCTGCATCAAAAATGACGTAAAAAGTCACATTAATTCCGATCTGACAGACTGTGGTCGCTTTGACACAATCGGTTATGTATCGGCATCTAATACCACATTCAAAAGTGGCCCAAATGAGAATTGGAAATGTCAGATTCAGTGTGATTTTCGCTGTTCACACTTCCATAAAAAAATCTGATCTGTGTCACATTTGAGGAAAAAATCGGATCTGGGCCACTTTTTACCTGCAGTGTGAACGTAGCCATAGAGAGTTATTCATCTACAATGTCTTACTCTGGTATCTTTAGCTAACTTGCCTGCATTATGCCAAGGAGTCAGAGATGTATCATTCCTCGGTATAACGCCACCGGCTCTGTTAGCTTTCATAATCTGCCGAGAGACGGAATGTATCGATAAATTAGGTAATGCAAAGCAGTATATTGTGTGTGAGTTTAGCCCCGTTTGGTCCAGAGAACTGGTAACTTAGCTAGATAGCTAGTTATCGCTATCATTTATGAATAATGTTAGCTAATAAATGATAACAATTCTCTCCGGACCAAGTGGAGCTGGGCGCTACAACCAGCTATGTTCAATATACTAATGTTACTGTGTGACTGGGTTTTGCTGTGTATTTGAATGTATTTAATAGTAATGTTACTTTAGGCAGACAAACAAGCTAATTTATCTAGGTAACGTTAGCTCCACCATTCGGTTACATCCCCGGTCCTCTCCTCAATCGCGAAGACGTCGCTCAACCAATACAGCCGGGGCGGCGGCTGCTGCTGCCAGTGACGCGAATGAATACGGCTGTATTGCCCGAGCAACATCTTCACGAGGAAGAGTCTTCCACCGCGAAGGAATCCTTTCAAACTCCTCCACCTCAAAACTCCCTGCAGTACTGCTGTCACTCTTGTCGCTCGCCATTTTGTTGTTTGTTTAGTTGTGAGGAGAGAGCAGGAAGGAGGCTGAGTTCAGTGGGGGCCTGAGTCAGTTCACCAAGACACACCCTTTCACTCCTTGACCGTATGAATATTCATAATATGACTACGTGGCACAATCGTCATATGACCACACTCACTCACGAGTTCCAGTTCAAATTGAAGCGGTAAAAAAGGCCTTAGAAAAGCCTCTGCAGTATCTCTTTAAAAGTTTTAATGTTTGTTGCCATCACTGACTCACTCCATTAACTAACTGAACTAGTTAGTAGCCGATAAAGTAACTGTAGCCTAAATAATTCGCCTAACGTCATAAGTTGCTTTGCCAGCTGAACACGTAAAATGGATAAAAATACAACTTCATTGCAGTGAGTGTAGTGTGGGCAAAAAAATAAACAATTTTGATGATTATTCAATATTTGTCGGTATTCTGACGTTGATTCAACGTGATCTCAATTAGCAAATTGATGTTGAATCCACGTCGGAATTCCACATTGAATCTATGTCGATTCAACGTTCGCTTGCTATCTGGGTAATTTCAGGGAGAAGGTTGCGCACCTCTACTGGGGAACGGGGATGAATGCAGACACCAACCATACAGCATGGAGACTGTATTCTTAATACTTGCACCTTGCAGACAGATATGCATTTAGGGAGGTTGTAAATGAATAATGAATGGTCTCCTCCGCATTCATTAAAGAGTGATTTTGAATTTAAAAAATATTATGCTCAAACTTTATTTGCATAGCCACCAGAGCGTGTGAGCGGAGTTGAGTGAAAAAACTAGTGTTTTGAATCAAATTATTTCAATAATCTGGACAGCTTATGCTATTTATTCACCACAACAGGAAAAGATGATAGTCTAAACGAATGCGATTGTTACTAATATTCAACAAAGGGATTATTATCCACAAATTATGGAAAGTTTCTATTTTAGATTTAAATAACAAGGAATACAACAAAAATACTCAAATGTGTGTGTAATGCACACGTTGTCTAAAGAAAAAACTGTGTTATAGCCTAATTATAGAGACAATTACTGAAGGAAAACAGAAAAATAGTAGGCTACCTAGGTTATCACCCTTATGCATTTAGGACATAGGAAAGGAATCATGGCGACAGTGAAACTTTGTCCAATAATAGCCTGCTTTAATGAATAAAATCACAACAGGTGGTCAAAGTGGTGATTTGAACATTTATAGCTACAATGTAACATAATAGCCACAATGTAAAATATAATTCACACCACCATTACATTAAAAAATACCCCTTGGCTGCACTAAAAATTTCGCCATTAATCAGAAAGGATCTTAACCAGTTTACATCGAAATCAATGGCTTGTAGAACACCAAATTCTTTCCCCAAAATTTTCCCCCAATCTACTCAAAATTCAACAGGTTGCCATTTGTGCTCTAATACTGCCATCTAGTGGGCACTTAGGCGAACACACCACATTAGATGAATATGTCAAGTAGCTATGATATTGTAGACAAGCTACAGTTTTTCTCAGTAAGTAACCAGTAGCCTACAAAAATGCAGATGTTAATAATGTCACCATAAATCGATATTATTTCTTAAGCCCAATTCAATCAATATTTTTTCTTAACCTCAATTCATACAAGGTAGGTTGAGTGGGGAATTGTTTTCTCTCTTGCAATGATTGTATGTAGGGTTTCCCCTCAGAAACTGATGAAGTGGTAGCACCCAATTTTAAACGCCTTAAGACGTTCAAAATGGATGTGTTAACGGGGTATTTTCTGTCGTCTTAAGATGTAGACGTCCAAAATAGACGTCTTAAGACGAACAAATTTGACATCTTAATGCGGAAGCTGAACTACAGGTTTTGGCCCAAACGGCGTTCCATAGCTAGCTAGCGTCTAGGTAAGGTATTCTTTGTTTCAAGGCTAACGTTAGCTAGAAAGCTAGCTAAGGTTACATCGTTCCAACAAAGGGATTTTATTGTCTTACATTTTTAAAGTAATCCATCCAACACCGTTAGCCTACAGATAGTCCTTGCTGGTCGAACAACAAAGGAAGTTTGTCCTCTTTTAGCTAACGTTACATTTTCTAAGTAATCCGCCCAACACTGTTTGTAAGTTAGCACATGACTTGTGATAAACCCATCTAGCTATCTAGTTATTATTAGGTTTATCTCAAGCCATGTTTTTCTTTGTTGTTCGACCGGCAAGGACTATAGCTTCGAGTCTGGGGAGGAGGGGGCGGGCGGAGACAACTCTCTCTAATATTGTGAATTTGGACTGCAGTACCCATTTTAAACGCTCGGTGTCAGTTTTACATATAATACCTTTAACTAACAAGGCAACAGAAGTCTTTATTTCTGCATTAATAATACTTGCTAGCCTAGCAGTGAAAATTGTGAGTGAGGAGTGCCGGTGGAGCATCGTCTCAGCTTCCTAAAAAAAATCTGGCTTCCAAAAACAAAAAGAAAGACAGGAGAGAGAAAAGAAAGGGCGACAGTATGTCACCCAATTTTTCACACGGGAAGGTGGGTGTAGTAGTCCGTGAGTGGTGGAAATTTACTTGTTAGCTAGCCTTAGTCCATAGTGAAATAGGCTACTTTTGCTAAATGTGAGTTTAAAAGCTGCAAAAACAGTCCTTATATCGCATTAAAATTACATATAAGGGCAGTTATTGTCCATAATACGTTTATTTAAGATTAAACTGACATTTTAAGCACAATATTTATGTTGATTTGAATGGTTCGATTGAGTTCTGGAGGTGTGTGGTTACAGCAATTGCGCAGGGTTGGCGTGGCCTGTGGTGGTGGGGTGGTGGGACCCAATGTGATATATCTTTTCATGGGCCCAAAATCCCTGGTGGCGCCCCTGCTCACAAGGGAATGTCTAAAATCAAAAACTAAGTTGGCCTATACTTAATCATTCGTGTTTCAGTCTTTTTTTTGTTGAGATATCAGATATTTTTGTATTTTCATGTTTGCTTACTGATGATGATAATGCATATAAGATAATTACATTGAGAGAGATATGCATAGGCTACAGAATACTTGCAAACACACATGCATTCTAGCTCAAAGAAAGACATAGGTGTAGATTCTGTCCTTTACCATGAACTACAAATAAATTTAAGTGTTTGCAGTATTTTTAAATGCATGACGGTACGTACTTTAAAGGGTTGTATACACAGTAGCCTGGCGACAAATGGTTTTCATGTCGGTAGGTGATGATATAATAGAAAACTTCACGTTTGGAAGGTAGCTAACAGTAGGTTAGTTAAAGCAAAGTGGTAGTTGTCACTTTGAGAAAATCTATAAATCTGTCATGAAGATCCATATGCCCTTTGTGACTTTTCCTAAATACATTGTGATATAATGTGAGTATCAATATTGTATAAGGAAAAATTATAAATACTTACTTAAATGGCCATGAATGGTGAAATTGTCCGACAAGTATCTGGGAGTATGCGCTGATTATGCATGTAACAAGTTATGTTGTTATGAAAACAGGCGTGCTGGCATAGGCTACGTGCTTGTGTCGCCTAGTAAATGTAATTGTTATTGCAGTTATAGCTATATTACTGTATGACTTATGCTAGCTGTGCAGCTAACATGAAGGATTATCATTGATCCCGCATATGGCAGTGCTGGCTAGCCAGTGACACTTAAGTAGTTTGATTTTTCTTTTTAACTGAACAGAGCTGAATGAAATACCAGGCAGGTATAGCAGTTGTTAGACAGTTGTGTGTAGAATGTGGCTTCTGCAGCTGGGGGCACCTTTTTTGCCATTATTTTCAATGAGTTTGAAGTGTTCTCTACGCTGCTTTTGTGCTCTTTTTATCCACTCCGGGGGCCCTATCTTGGCGATCTTGGCGCTTGGTCTAAGCGCATGGCGTAAAGTCCATTTAGGGCGTGTCCAAGTCCATTTTTCCTATTTTAACGGTGTGTTTTTTGGGTGCTAAGCACGGCGCAGCGTGCAAGTGGGCTGAACCTAGTCTCTTCATTAATTTTAGGTTGTGTCTTGGGCGTGACATGCAATAAACCAATCAAAATGTCATATCCCATTCCCTTTAAAAGCCTGCTTTTCCACCTTGGCGGATTGCTTATATGATGGCGAAACAGACATGTGCGTGCGTGTTTAGTGCGATCAAGGAATAGGCTATATGGGTCACTAGTAGCCTATGATAAATATTATTCGGACAAACCATTATGAGTTACCGGTCATTTCCAACAGTGCTGTTATTTTACAAAATATACGCGGTTAAATTTCGTTAAAGGCACCTGGAACAGCTGAGAATAAGCTACCAGGCTTCTGTCTCACCTTAGAAAACGCCAAATTAGCCGACTTGTTTAACGAATTTCATTTGATTATGCAATGAAGCAATTAACTCATGTTCAAGCTTCATCCGAAGTTCATTACCTGCATTCTAATTTTGATTAATAAAATAAATAACGTTATTTTGCCTTAATGATGACAATAAATACAATAAAGCTGTCAGGTTGGCAACCCATAGGTTCACGCATATTTTCACTTGTTTTATAATGTCTTGCTTATGGAAATGTGACCAACCTTTTTTTTACTGGTAGCGTAATGCTTTAAAACAATCCTCTTTCCCAGGAAGACCGGTAAAAGTGCGATTTACAGCAGGGGAAACAAATTAAAATTAATTGTGTAATGTGCTGCAAATTTGTTTCGTTTATAATTAGACGCTTAGTTCTCTTTAAAATCTTTTGTTCAGTTATGGAATAACAGGTGAAATCAGCGGGGTTTTAATAAGCTGAGGGTATGGAAATGTTGCCACTGTATTTAAAAAAATATGAAGGACGAAGAATAGCTAAGGTTACAATTCAGTTAACATGGTGATATTTAGCTCCGTTTTTTAACCATAGGCTATCGAAAAAAACCTTATGCACAGCGAATCCGCTGTAGCCTAGGCTATTTGAAAAACAATAAAAGCAATATTCACTGGACAAGGTTTTGAACTTTTTTCAGTCACAAACCATTCTATTTACTTACAGGCTGTATTCCTAGATAAACAGCTGTATTGTAATGACATCTGAAGCGCATTTTCAAAACTCAAATGTCCGTCTTTTGCAGTGCGCGGGTTTTCCATTGAATGACAATTCACGCATTAGGTGTAAATGACAATTCGCGCATTAGGCTTGATATAGGTGTTATCAGCTCCTTTTTAATGGATAGCCATTGTCCCGTACCATCGCACATCGCCTGGATGTTGATGGAGTGGGCTGAGAGCAATGTAATGTGGCATCGTTTCCCTTTGCTGAGGGAAAGTTATGTGGACCTATGGAACCTTTTATTATTATGCATTTTTGATATAGCCTACACAATAATAATATTTCACATTGTGATCTAGATATTTTTGTCATGCTTGTGCGCGCCCCTGTGTGTAACAGACAGGAGGGTACGCGGGTTGTGCACACGCCTATGTAGACGCACTTATATGCGCCGTTAAAATAACATGTAAACAACTGCGACATGACTTTAGACCAGGTTTGTGGTGGTTCTAGCGCAAGCGCTTTCTGCTGGCTCAAGATAGCAATACGCCAGAAAGAATCCTGGCCACTCCTCATCTTAAGACCAACACGCCCAGTTCACTTGTAATGGGCGCAAGAATACATGGTAGTTAAAGGACGTGAACGCAAGGCGTTATTATGAACCATGCACCGGGTGTAAGATAGCAAAGACACTTGCGTTTGGGTTAGCGCCGCTTAGTGCCGGGTGTAAGATAGGGCCCCGGGTGTTTTTAGAAAAACGCATAGTTTTCTTATCTTAAGGCCGCGATCACACCGGACGCGCTTTGTAGCCTTCAAAATGCGAGGCACACTACCTGTCTTGATTTTACAAAGCCTACTCTGAAAAAAACTTTGGAGGCGTCTTTTGTGCTGTTGCTAGGCAAACAAACTCCGCTACTGTCATCACTTAGCTGACGTTGTTAACGGCATTAGCAAACTAATTTTACCCGAAAGTTGCTTTGTTCAACTTTTTCTAAAAACAGCAAGGCACCCGGAACGCAAAAGCTGCGTGCTTCAAACTAGAAATAATTTTCTCCTCCGTCCAATCGCATGAAAGTAGACGCGGGCCTCGATTCTGCTGTTAGGTTCCGGTGTAAACAAGGATGATTGAGGAGAAATAGACCTCCGTGGTCCCGCACAATTTTTGGTGAAAATACTATGTGAATCAATGGACTGAAAATCTTTTTATATATTCAGGCAGCTATACATTCAAAACACCCAAGAGAGGGGTTGTCACATTTTAAAATAAATTATAAAATTGGTCATTTGAAATTATGTCCAACAAATAAACAACAAGCGTGTTTTCAAAAAAACAACTAAAACGTTTACAACATCCGAGCTACTCACTTGCTCACCACCACTGCTCACACTTTCGACATAGCCAGACTGATAGTGATTCTCACCCTTGGTGATACTCTTAGTTTCACTTCCATAATACGTTACAAGAGCAGACAAACTGATAGCCATTTTCGCTAGCAGAGCAGCCAGTAGCTACTTCCTTAGCTAGCAAGAGCGCGAGCCGTCGATGTACGACCGGGGATTCTGGGTAGTGTAGTTATGTTTCTCACACTCCGTTAATTATACCAATTTTATTTAACCGTTTATTTATATAATAATCATTGTGGTTACTTCTGTAGGAAACCCTGAAAAGTGGCACACTCTCTGTGCTGTATAGGTATGGAGTAATTTGTTGGATGGTTAACAAGTAAACAACCATTAAGGAATTATTCCACCTTGCGGCATTATGCGTTGATATTGTCAGGGTGCTGTAGGGACTCAAGCGCAGACAGCATGTCAAAAATAAACCAAAGTTTGAGGCAGAAAAACCAAGACAACAGGCAAAATTGTAGTCAGGAAGGCAGAGGTCAAAAATCAGGAAGACAAAAGTACAGAATCGTAACCAAAGAAAAACAGGAAACAGGCCAAAGATCAGGAACACAGGTGGTCAGGTAGCAGGAAACAGGTAACTGGGAAAAAGTGCTTGTAGCGAAACAGAGACAAAAATAAACTGAGACGAACTCGCACTGAACACAAGACAGAGTGGAACTTAAATACACAGAACTAACAAGCTGAGAGAACAGCTGGGCAGGTGAGGCACATAAGTAATCAGGAGCTGACACAAAAGGCGGGGCGGACACAATGGGGAAGTAAACATAAGAGAACATGAATGGGTGACGGCAAATGAAAAAAAAAAACACATGAACAAAAACGAACATGACCGAAACAGACGTAACAGAAAAACACATCTGAAGAGTGACCAGCGTGCTTGGCGTGGGTTGAGGCGCTTGACGGACCGCAGATACTCCAGGTTCTTGTGGTCCGTCCAGATCAGGAACGGGGTGCTCGAGCCCTCGAGAAGGCGCAGGGTTGCAGTTTGCCATCCGCAGGAGATACTTGCGAGAGAACTGCTCCCACTCCCACATCTGAAGCGTCCACCTCCACCATAAACTACCGAGAGGGATCAAGCTGGATCAGGATGGGTGCCGAGGTGAACCGTCCTTTCAGGTCCTGGAAGGCTTTGTCGGCCGTGGAGGTCCAGGCGAACTTCTTGGCCGGAGACGTGAGAGAAGTGAGGGGGGCCGCCACTGATCCGTAGTACGAATGAAGCGGCGGTAGAAGTTGGCAAACCTCAGGAAGCGCTGCAGCTCACATCGGAACTCGGGTCTGGGCCACTCCATCAGCGCCTGGACCTTCCCTTGGTCCATCTGAGGAAATGACAAACCCCAGGAAAGAGACAGTCTCACGGTGGAACTCACACTGTTCCGTCTTCACGATCAGCCGGTTCTCCAGGAATCTCTGGAGAACTTGGCGGACATAGTGAGTATAGTCAGCACTGGAATGGGAGAAGATCAGGATATCGTCCAGGTAAACATACACAAACTGATCGAGCATGTCGCGGGGACGTCATTGACCCGGGCTTGGAAGACAGCCTGAACGACATCACCAGGTATTTGTAGTGGCCGATTGGCGTGTTGAACGCGGTCTTCCACTTTTCCCCCTCGAAAATACGGACCAGCTGGTAGGCATTGCGGAGATCCAACTTGGGGAAGATCTTTGCCCCCTGTAGTGACTCAAAAGCAGAAGACATGAGAGGAAGAGGGTAGCTGTTCTTTACCATGATGGCATTGATTCCCCAGTAGTCAATGCAGGGACCGCCATCCTTCTTCCCCATGAAGAGGAACCCAGCCCCAGCCGGGGAAGAAGAGGGACGGATGATACCTGTGGCTAGTGACTCCTGGATGTATTTGTTCATGGCCTCCCTCTCGGGGCGGGAGACGGAGAACAGGCGGCCCCAGGGTGGTGTCGTTCCGGGCAGGAGATCAATCGCGCAGTCATAGGGGCGGTGAGGTGGCGCGGCATTTACTGAAGACCTCCCTCAGGTCCCGGTATACAGGTGGCACGGAAGACAGATCAGCCGCCTCTCTCCTCGGGGAATCGGCCGGAACAGCAGGAACCAGCATCTCGGAGACGGTGAGACAAACAGTAGGGGCTCCATTCCAGGATGCGGTTGTTCACCCAGTCTACCCATGGATTGTGTTTGGTTAGCTAGGGGTGACCCAACACTACGGGCACTCGAGGAGAGTTAATAATGATGATTGCCAGACAACAGAAGACTCACTGGAGGGGTGATGTGGGTAATATGGACCAGTGGGGCGCCGGTGATGGCAAGAGCTTCCAGTGGGTTCTGGATGGGGATGCTGGTCAGGTGTAGCTGGTTCCCGTCCGCGCCGGAGTCCATCAGCACCGAGACCACCTGCATGTGACGTCAAGCAGGAGGGAGGCAGATAGAGAATGGGTGTTAGGGGATTGCTGAAAATGGGTAAAGCTCATCTGTAATCCCATGGCTACGGGTGAGCGTTGGCTTTTAGCAGGCAGTTGGCGATGACGTGGTTGGGGTCTCTGCAGTAGAGACAGGAGTGGGACTTGATTTTGCATTGGCACTCCGCACAGGTCAGACGGGTGCGGTCGATCTGCATGTGTTCAGGATCATGAAGCAGAGGTGCAGGCTCCCAGGGGGGCAGAACAGATGACCGGAATGCTCTGGATGTGGTGTCAACCTCTCTGTGGAGCGGATGGCCCCTCACCACAGGTGGAAAGGTGTCGGTCGATCCGTATGGCCAACTTGATGAGTGTGTCGAGGCTGGCCGGCAGTTCGCGGGTGATGAGCTCATCTTTAACGTCATCGGCAAGGCCATGGAGGAAGGCATCATACTGGGCCTCCTGGTTCCAACCGGTGGTGGTGGCCAGAGTGTGGAAGTCGATGGCGTAGTTTGAGAACGTGTTCCACCCCTGGTGAATCTGAAGTATCTCTCAGGCTGCCTCATGCTGGGAACGGTTGAACACCTGCTTCATCTCCTCCGTGAATGTGGTGTGGGACGAACAGACAGGAGACCTTGCATCCCATACTGCTGTTCCCCACTCCTTGGCTCTGCCGGTGAGGAGGGTGATGATGTAGGCGATTCTGGCGCAGTCAGTAGGGAAGGTAGTGGGTTGGAGCTTGAACACGAGTGAACACTGCGACAGGAAGGAGCGACAGGTCCCCAGCTCACCAGCAGATGGCCCAGGGGGTGGCAAACGGGGCTCTCTTTCCGGTGCTGACACGGAGGCTTGAGGGGCTGGCACTGGGTTGGACGGAGTGGCTTCTCTTCCGAGCTGGAGCTGTTGAAACTGCGCTGTCAGGTTACTCATGCTTCCAGCGAAAGTTTCGAGAGTCTTGCCGAGCGAATCCAGCTGCATCTGGTGCCGTCCCAAAAGCACTCCTTGCCGGTCCAGAATAGACTTGAGCTGGCTGTTGTCCGCTGAGTCCATCTTGGCGAGTTCGTTTTATAACCCTTTTTGTTCATCTTTACAGGGGGGGGCCAATAATAGTGGCCGCAAGTGTACATCCATTGCACTACAGAAAACTAAACTATTCATTGTATTTCAATAGACATTAAATACAGCTCATCTACAAATTATTTTAATGTAATTGTGGGCTATCGGTAATAGGAGAAATATTCTCATTCTCGTCAGTACAGGGCGTTATGCTTACGCGAATGTCTGCATACATTTATTTTGAATGCATATATTCTGTATGCATGTCTCTCTCGATGTCATTATCTTCATGCATTATTCATCATTAGTTAGCTATCAAAAATAAGTGATATCTGATCAAAAACGTCTCCGACGTAAAAAAAAAGCCAAGTTACTCACGCATAGCCTACAGAGCGCTGTCTATACGTCCTTAATTCCAACTTCCAAAAACTAGGCCTGCCTTTAAAAGTATTGATATCAAAATGTGGCCAAGTTACAACTAACAATATTGCCTATCGTAGCTCACACTAAATAAATTAGCTCTATTCCAAAGCAATGCTATCCAAACTTTCCTACATTATTTAATGCAACTTGGCCCTGTGTTTCTTCATCTTACCATCTCAAGAGAATGTGGTCAATGAAACTGTATGTTCCACATCAAACTGCAAAATGAGAATAATTTATAGTGGAAATACTCTGATTCAGATGTGTTGCAACTTGCACTTATAAATTAAACAGAAAAAGTACTACACTATAGGGCATGTTTGAACAATTGTGTGTATCCACTGCTTTGGGTTTATGAAAAGCACAGAATGAATAAATTAATTATTTTTATTATTATTATGCATTTATTTATTTGGAATATTTGGATTTCTATCAAAACCTGTGTGGTCCTACAGAGCATAGATATCCTTGTGTTCACAAAATTCTGTTCGCAAATATCAGAACTATTGGATGTGTTCGTAAAAATGCTATATGTATGCTATTTTCTAGGTAAAAATATTACTCATTTTTATCTGCATTTATTTATTCATCCCCCCTTTCTCTATTGTATTGATGTTTCTTGATATAAATGTCTGTTTGTGAATTGTAATGAAATCTGTAGCAGCAGTTAACATTTTAAAACCTGTACATTTTCTAAAGTAAACTTGCCAACAAAGTATAACCATATCCTTTCTGGAATGTAATTATTCATCAGCTGTTAAAAACATTAATTCAAATCATATGTTGTTCCATGAGGCACAATCTCTTCACATGCTAAGATGAAGAAGCACAGGGCCCAGTTGCATTAAATAATTTAGGAAAGTTTGGATAGCATTGCTTTGGAATAGAGTTTATTTAGTGTGAGCTACGATAGGCAATATTGTTAGTTGTAACTTGGCCACAGTTTCATATAAATACTGTTAAAGGCAGGCCTAGTTTTTGCAATTTGGAATTAAGGACTTATAGACAGCGCTCTGTAGGCTATGCGTGAGTAACTTGGCTTTTGTTACGTCGGAGACGTTTTTGATCAGATTACATTTTACAGTGTCGATCGCTATAACAATACCACACAATTGATTGAACTGCACACTGTAAAAAAAATACCAATAAAAATGTTGCCAGTTTACCACTTTAATGAAGGGGGGTACGAATCCTGTTATTTAGCTGTATGTTATGGGATGAATGTTACGTAATAAATTATTAGTTATTCTACAGAGCTTTGACAGTGTTTTGAAAAAAAAAAAAAAATGAAATCCTGTAACAGTTGTTTTACAGTGTACTGTAAACTGTATTTTTATGATAAAATGTAATAAGATATAAGAGAGGGATTAGAGTTTATTATTCTGTCAGGGTGCTGTAGGGACTGAAGCGCAGACAGCACGTCAAAAATAAACGTTTATTGAGGCAGAAAAACCAAGACAACAGGCAAAATCGTAGTCAGGAAGGCAGAGGTGAAAAACCAGGAAGACACGGCAAAAGTACAGAATCGTAATCCAAAGATAAAAACAGGAAACCGGCCAAAGATCAGGAACACAGGTGGTCAGGTAGCAGGAAACAGGTAACTGGGAAAAAGTGCTTTTCGCGAAACAGAGACAAAAATCAACTGAGACGAACTTGCACTGAACACAAGACAGAGTGGAACTTAAATACACAGGATTAACGAGCAAACGAGAGACAGGTGAACAGCAGGGCAGGTGAGGCACATAAGTAATCAGGAGCTGACACAAAAGGCGTCTTCCTACAGAAGTAACCACAATGACCACAGACTCTCAGCCCTTAAAAATATTAACTTCTGTATGTTCTGACCTCATGTAACCACACAGCATTCAGATAGAACTTCACACATCCACACAATAAAGCCCCAAACGTGGGTTATTTTGCGGTTTTTCTTCCTTCTGCTTCTGTCATTCTTCTTCTCATTCTTTTCCCCATTTTTTCTGCCTACCCAGAGACCCTCACTACCTGCCTGCCTCCGTACCCTCAAAGAATAATTCTCCCCATTGGATAACAACATCGCATGCCTGCTCTCCAAAGATTATCGCCCAATAAAAATGCTTCAAACTAATCTGCAGACATCACAGAATCACAGACAAAACTGGTATATGGCTTTGTGTATTCCACAAAGCTACTGTGGCCTACTGGTTAGAGTTGCTGCCTCTCACACAAAGGATTGAGGGTTCGAGCCCAACAGGACACAAATGTTTTTTTGTTTTTTTACAAAAACAATGTGCAACTGCTAAATACTTTTCATTTATTACTTACTGTTATTATTTTCACATTAATAAACGTATTTTTATTGCAAAGGCAAAAGACGTTTCCAATATTATCTGTTCAATGTTTCACTTGTATTTCACTTGTACTACAGCGAAATGGTGAAAGGCAGACGGACACTGACAAATAGCCTATAGCCTATATCATGTGACTGTATCCCTTTGGTCTTCTGGTTAGCGTCAAGCCTTAGAATGTGAGAGACGTGGGTTCGTACCCCGCCTGGTTGGTACCAAAGTGTAATTTCATTTTGGACTCAAACAGTGTGCACATGTTCTGGTTTTCTAATACAAGAATGTTTTTTTATTGCAAAGGTAAGGACACGTTTACAATATTAACTGGTCACTTAAAGTAGCCTGTTAGTTAAACAATTCAGTCACTGGACACTGCAGTAATGCAATAGGCTAGCTAATGTTATGGGAACAGGTATCCCATGGCCATTTGTCAAGCAAAGAAAAAAGTTTAAACACAGAATATCTTCTGGTTAACATCGCGTTGTTGCACTAATGTAAAAAAAAATTATATAAATAACTGTTCCATTGGCTACATATTTTAATCACATAAATGCCGACAAAAGAATTTGTCTGTAAACTGGAAACTGAACCTTCAATGCTCGCCTCGGCCAACATTTCTTTATTATGTCTTCATTAATTTCTTCACTTCAGCTCTGTTCAGTTTATCCTTTTCACACATAACACAACGTCACCATAAAATTAACTACTAGGGAAATTAAGAATTTACAATAATACATTAAGAATTGATGATAGCCTACTATAAACTGAAATCCCTTAAGAGATCGGATTTATAAACCTCCAATTACCCAAACATATCTGTTTCATGGTTAGTCACTTAAAAAAATTATAGAATAGCCTCCAAACATTGCTCTAGTCTACGCTACTCTGGAGACAATGTAGCTTACTGCAAACACTTTTAATTATAATAATGAGAAGAAGAAGAATCTCTGGTAGGCTACTTTCTTAGTAGTATCTGTTGTTTTCTTTCTGGCTATGATTCCTGGGAAATATGCGTTGTCCAATGAAGCTTGTTAGCCAACGTTAGTTTTGCCGGAGAAATGTCAGTCAGTTGCTAGTCAAGAAGCAGGTACAAGCTAGGCTACTACGAAGCGAATCAACATGCCTTATACAGTTGAGGCCACTATTATTGGCCCCCCCCTGTAAAGATGAACAAAAAGGGTTATAAAAAATTCACCGTTTGGTGAATTAGCTTAATCTCACACTGAAAAAACAAGAAGAATCCAACCTTTAATTGACATTAATTTATTGAGAAAAAAAAATCCCTCATCAAGAAATAATTATTTTTAACAAAACCACATTGGCCACAATTATTGGCCCCCCTGCATTTATATATAGAATAAAGTAATAATTTTTAATATTTGGTCACATATCCTTTGCATGCCATGACTTCCTGATGTCTGTGACCCAACAACATCAAAAGACTCTTGATATCTTATTTTCTGGTACTCTTACAAGCAATACTATAACATCTCTGCATTTGAATGGATCTCTATGGGAATTGGGGGGTGGGACTAGATTTAGCTGTAAATTATTCTGGAACAGTATGGAATACATGGTTGGTAAAATGGCTGTAAGTCAACAAGGGTCTGAGGTATCAAACAAGCCTTAAACAATCTCTGCTGCCAGATATGCAGTAGATATGGATGGATCACTTTAAGGGTTGTTTCTCCTGACAAATTTTCCTATTGAACTCTATGGAAAAATAAGTCAGGAGAAGAAACCCTTCAAGTTATTCATCCATATCTACTGCATATCTGGCAACAGAGTGATGGTTTAAAGCTTGTTTGATACCTCAGACCCTTGTTGACTTACAGCCATTTTACCAACCATGTATTCCATACTGTTCCAGAATAATTTACAGCTAAATCTAGTCCCACCCCCCAATTCCCATAGAGATCCATTCAAATGCAGAGATGTTATAGTATTGCTTGTAAGAGTACCAGAAAATAAGATATCAAGAGTCTTTTGATGTTGTTGGGTCACAGACATCAGGAAGTCATGGCATGCAAAGGATATGTGACCAAATATTAAAAATTATTACTTTATTCTATATATAAATGCAGGGGGGCCAATAATTGTGGCCAATGTGGTTTTGTTAAAAATAATTATTTTTTGATGAGGGATTTTTTTTTCTCTTAATAAATTAATGTCAATTAAAGGTTGGATTCTTCTTGTTTTTTCAGTGTGAGATTAAGCTAATTCACCAAACGGTGAATTTTTTATAACCCTTTTTGTTCATCTTTACAGGGGGGGGCCAATAATAGTGGCCACAAGTGTACATCCATTGCACTACAGAAAACTAAACTATTCATTGTATTTCAATAGACATTAAATACAGCTCATCTACAAATTATTTTAATGTAATTGTGGGCTATCGGTAATAGGAGAAATATTCTCATTCTCGTCAGTACAGGGCGTTATGCTTACGCGAATGTCTGCATACATTTATTTTGAATGCATATATTCTGTATGCATGTCTCTCTCGATGTCATTATCTTCATGCATTATTCATCATTAGTTAGCTATCAAAAATAAGTGATATCTGATCAAAAACGTCTCCGACGTAAAAAAAAAAGCCAAGTTACTCACGCATAGCCTACAGAGCGCTGTCTATACGTCCTTAATTCCAACTTCCAAAAACTAGGCCTGCCTTTAAAAGTATTGATATCAAAATGTGGCCAAGTTACAACTAACAATATTGCCTATCGTAGCTCACACTAAATAAATTAGCTCTATTCCAAAGCAATGCTATCCAAACTTTCCTACATTATTTAATGCAACTTGGCCCTGTGTTTCTTCATCTTACCATCTCAAGAGAATGTGGTCAATGAAACTGTATGTTCCACATCAAACTGCAAAATGAGAATAATTTATAGTGGAAATACTCTGATTCAGATGTGTTGCAACTTGCACTTATAAATTAAACAGAAAAAGTACTACACTATAGGGCATGTTTGAACAATTGTGTGTATCCACTGCTTTGGGTTTATGAAAAGCACAGAATGAATAAATTAATTATTTTTATTATTATTATGCATTTATTTATTTGGAATATTTGGATTTCTATCAAAACCTGTGTGGTCCTACAGAGCATAGATATCCTTGTGTTCACAAAATTCTGTTCGCAAATATCAGAACTATTGGATGTGTTCGTAAAAATGCTATATGTATGCTATTTTCTAGGTAAAAATATTACTCATTTTTATCTGCATTTATTTATTCATCCCCCCTTTCTCTATTGTATTGATGTTTCTTGATATAAATGTCTGTTTGTGAATTGTAATGAAATCTGTAGCAGCAGTTAACATTTTAAAACCTGTACATTTTCTAAAGTAAACTTGCCAACAAAGTATAACCATATCCTTTCTGGAATGTAATTATTCATCAGCTGTTAAAAACATTAATTCAAATCATATGTTGTTCCATGAGGCACAATCTCTTCACATGCTAAGATGAAGAAGCACAGGGCCCAGTTGCATTAAATAATTTAGGAAAGTTTGGATAGCATTGCTTTGGAATAGAGTTTATTTAGTGTGAGCTACGATAGGCAATATTGTTAGTTGTAACTTGGCCACAGTTTCATATAAATACTGTTAAAGGCAGGCCTAGTTTTTGCAATTTGGAATTAAGGACTTATAGACAGCGCTCTGTAGGCTATGCGTGAGTAACTTGGCTTTTGTTACGTCGGAGACGTTTTTGATCAGATTACATTTTACAGTGTCGATCGCTATAACAATACCACACAATTGATTGAACTGCACACTGTAAAAAAAAATACCAATAAAAATGTTGCCAGTTTACCACTTTAATGAAGGGGGGTACGAATCCTGTTATTTAGCTGTATGTTATGGGATGAATGTTACGTAATAAATTATTAGTTATTCTACAGAGCTTTGACAGTGTTTTGAAAAAAAAAAAAACAATGAAATCCTGTAACAGTTGTTTTACAGTGTACTGTAAACTGTATTTTTATGATAAAATGTAATAAGATATAAGAGAGGGATTAGAGTTTATTATTTTTAATAATAATGCATATCAATCTTTGATGACAAATAGCAGTATAATAACAGCCATAAACAATTAAAAACAGAAATAAATACAGGAATTAGCCTAACATAAAAAAGACAATACACAATAAATGCACAGTATGCATTTTTCCTGTTAGTGGGATTTATATTGAAGTCAAATTGGACAGCATGAAAACGGTTGATTGGCTTTCGAATAGGTTATGAGCATGCATGCATGCATGGATGCCTCGAAATGAACAACTCGCCATCAGGTGTAAAATTGAGGTTCAGAAAGTCCTCCCCAGTATTTCATTCCAATCACCTGGATTTGTGAATTAGCACAATGCTTCAGCTAGGAGGTAGAACTAATTAGTGAAATCTGCTGGCTGAGTTCATGGGTCGAAGAAACACATGGCAGGACCTTTACTTTCTGACCCCTGGATTTTACACCTCTGCTCGCCATAGGCTGTGCTGCGATGTGCACTATAAAGCTGGTTTGAGCTGGTGGGCGGTGCAGGTGTGAATCATAGTCTAATCTGACTGCAAAATTGCAATCAGATCCACCTAAATTGCACTATGCTCCTGTGATCTTAACTGACACACCCCACATAGCGGCTCTCCTCCCACTCCTCCCGGCGCATGGCGAGTCACAAAATTACCAAACGGGCTCAGGCGAAAATCCATGACGAAATTGCCACTTCTCCCTGGTAACAGGTAACGGCATGCACCAGCTGGAAAATAGAACCTGAAGTGTGACTCCTACACAATAATGACTAAAAGGCTGAACGTGAAAGGAATTGGTGCCTGGCAGCATGCTCGTCAGACCAGATAGACTTATACTTAGCTGCACTGTCCTGAATTTTACGAAGGATGTCACAGTGATTGGATGGTCCTGTGAACAACCATTGGGATTGCTAAACAGGGAGAAAGATAAATAAGGGATAAAAAAATTTATTTAAAATCCTCTTGTGGTTTCTTTCAAGGAAAATCAAAATAAAGCAAACTGCGGAGAGACATTAGATTTGGGACTGGGAACTGGAAGTCCTGGATAAAAATATTCAGGCGCATTTTTACATTAGGGGCATGTGGGGCAGTGCCCCACCGCGCTGTTGTGCAAGATACTCGTAACATCTGAACATTGTGGCAAAATGTATTTTATATTTAATACAAAACAGTGATTCAATCGTGAAATTGGCATGTATAAATATAATAAACTTGACTCACACTCCTTATAGTGCTGTTTTTGAGTAGTTTCCTTTGTGTGTGTGCTCACGCTGCGGACTGCGCTCCCTGTCCTATGTCTCTGCTGTGGGGCAGCAGAGCACAACGAGAAACAACGTGAGGGTGATCTGCGTGAGCAGGGAAAACCTGCCGCAAATTATGTTGGGCAGAGGGGCAGAAATGTTTTTGCCACTACTAATTCTACCTAGCAACAGGTGGCAAAAAAATAATAAATGTTAAGTTAACGTCGTTAACGTGGGCTGACGTGACCAGGAAATAAACATAAAGCCAATTCAGTGCATATGTATCGCTAATATTAGCCAGTTAAAGTTTTCCATTAGTTTGATTTTATTTTGTCATAGGTGTCAAGTTTGCCCATATAAAATATGGTTTTTCCACCTTTTTGAAGGTATACAGGCGTATAAGGTTATGATACAGGAAATCTAGTCTTAACACATTTTTTTTTTAAACGCTACAAAGTTTTCCTACATAATTAATTTAATCGCTGAAATCCCATTTTCTTTCTCCCTCTCTCTGATATTCTCTCGATTTCTGTGGCCATGGGAGGTTATGGGAAGTTATAATCTAAAAATGCGCTTTATGACAACGAACCACAAAGACGTTGTAGCCAGTAGCCCACAAGATACGCTATCTAACAACTAGCTATCTAACGTTAGTTAACCTAGCGAACAGTTAGCTGAAATGGTTATGACTGTAATGTTCATGTTTATGCAATTTTGACCGAAATTAGATAATGTTCCTTTGCGTTTTAATGTGGTGGCCTCAATTTTGCGAAGTTACTATAAGTTTCATTGTAAATCAATTCATGGCTAACTAATCTTTAACAATGTTAACTGTTACTAGAAAATTATAAACATATGTACACTAATGCTAACAGAGCCTAATTAGGCTATAAGTTATGTAGGCTAGTAAGATAGAAAAACTGCATTAAAAGTGCCACAAGCTCATACAACAGGAATCCTGCATAATTTAGGAAATTGTTTTAGGCCTACCCAGCAAACAGTGGACGTCCCAGGGACGTTCCCTTTTAGTTCCCTCAAAGTTATGATGTGATGTTTCCGAGGGATGTCCTAAAAACATTACTAGGACGTTACTAAATTCCTAGGAAGGTCACTGTTTGGTTACAATATGATATTTAATTAGAATTTTTCAGGGACATTCTGATGACATTGATGACATTACGAGACGTTCAGGGGACGTGAACGTCCCGGAGACCTAATTTTGTTAGCTGGGTATCTATGTATCTCTCCTGCACTGGGTTGTAAGTGTGTGGGGTCCAAGGTGGGGCATCTCAGTGACTGTTTAACTGTTTTAAAATGAGCACCTTGCTGAATTTGTTACACACTCATTCTTATGTGAAAAGCTAAATACAGGAATATATTAAATAAACTTGAATCAGACAAATAACTGTGGTGATTTTAATAGATAATGTTCTACATGGTTTTTGGTGAATTTATACAGTTTTGCAGGTGTGAAAATAAGGGCAGCTCTCTCCAGAGGTTGACACCTATGTTTTACCTTTTTGAAGTTTCTTTAAGTTCAAGTTTGAACGATTTATTTATTTTTACGGTGAGTCATAGTCTACATGCCGTCAGTAGGCTAAGCGGCATTTTAAAAAGCTTAGGCTAATTACTTGGTATCATTCACTTTAGCTATGTTAAGGCATGTCTTAACATAGCTAAAGCAATACCAAATGTTTGTATTAAATGTTTGCATATTTATTTGACATTTATCTGATAATTCTCGTTATTATAATATGCCGTTGGCATGCTTTGCGTTTTTTGTATTTCACTTTCCTACAAGTTAACAACGTGTCATATGCTTGTATTCACGGTTTTGATAAAGCATGCAAGTTATTGACAAAACGTGTCTGTCTCATCCTATTACTTTGTTGCAGTATAGGCAACCACAATGTAGGGTTCTGTGTTGCACTGAAGCGATACATTGTATTCAGTTTTGAAATCTTTCTGCTCCCTGGCACTTAGGCCTATAGCGCAGCCCATAGCATAGGTCTACCGTAGACTGGCATTCTTTATTTTTTTGATGGTGACATCATACAAAACTGCCCCTCCAGAAATGTCTAAAATCGCCACTGAAAATATTGTTACGTTAACAACTGTCCTGTATGAGAATGTTTCTAATGCAAAAAGGGCGCTTTTCCTTTAATTGTGTTTAAAGGCTTTGACTATAGACAAGACCTCTGAAAGTGATGGGCTGCAAAACAAATACAATCCAGGAGTAATCCCATAATTTCTTTCTAAATTTTTTGCCAGAACATTTTGTCAAAAGTCCAATGCAAAATGGCCTACAGTCTAAAAAGTGTTCAGCGTCATCATACCCATATTTAATATTCTAAGTTACTCTTACTGGCTGAATGTGGCCCACCAGTGGAGCATTCTGGGTTCCACATGAGCCATTGTACAAGTATAGACACCCACAGGAAGAGGAGAGACCCACCCATTTGTGGCTGGGCAGGAGGAATGCATTCAAGATTAATGGAGAAACCGGACACTCTAGATCTCAGCTAAACTAGCCCTTCAAATGGAGGAGCTGCTGGTGGAAGAAGAATAATGCAAATGGTTTCTGTAAGCAAAATTTACTTTATCGGCTTCATTCTCTTCCTTGTATTTGCTGCTATTGCCCTTTCTGAATTTCAGTAACTAATGATAGATATTCATATAAAACAGGCATTTTCTGTCTCATGAAACATGCGTTTTCTGTGAGGATCCAAAGCTAAAACAACTTTGAAAACAGGCCAAAGATGAAGATGGATTGAGATCACTTCCCTCCAGCAAAAAAAAAACATCAGACAGGGCTTCAGACTGTGTTTTTTAACCAACCTTTTTTAAAAAGTCAGCTAGCGTCTACCATATGCACATATGGAAGTTTGGTTCCTGCCTCCATATGACCAGCACTGCTGCCATTTTGCTATCAATAGATCATTGAAATCCGTGCTTTGACAGGGTGCTTAAATAACATGATGGTTGGGCAGTGGCTTTCATCACTAGGTTTACAAATACAGTCAGATGCCTTTCTGTGTCCTCATTTCTGAGCTGGAAAGAAAAAAAATTAATCTGCAAAAAATTATCTCACTCTCTTCCCTACTCTTCTCACTTCCCTTATATTCAATGTTATTAAAAGACACATTCCATTTCCAGCATATTTTATATTTTCATAAGAGCTGCTGTTAAAGGTAAATTTCAGTGTTCAGTTTTTATATTAAAAAACTGAAGGTCAGCTGTGACTGTTAGAAGAGGCATCCTATTGCATATTTTATAGCATTTTCATTAGTTTCTCTATGACTATTTTTTTGACAAATTTTCAGCAACTTGCCTAATGAAACAAAGCAAGGAAACAAATCAAATGACCTCCACGTGATGATGTAACTTCCTCTATAAATAGAGACACGTCAAGGCGGAAGTCCTCTTCTTTCTTCTCACCAATGCAGAGTTGAGACGTAAAACCTTTGTTTGTATACCTGTGCTATCCCCCAGCTTTGTGACTACAGTCGGAGCTACGGTTTTTCCATCCTCCAAAGGCTGTGATAGCACTCGCATGTGGTAATCCGCTGGTAGCATTGTTGCTAAAAAACTAGATACTGTGTATCACTTTGTTTGTTATTGCTAACGTTTACTTTGCTAATGTTTTTGTGTAGCATATAGTAGGGGTGTGCAGCGATGTCATTTTCTGTATCTGTATCCGTTCGACCATCAACATTATCTGTATCTGTATTCGGATAAAAACAGGAAGTGGGCGTGGCTTCTACCGGAAGTTGTGTTACATATAGGAAATGTGATCTTTTCTAGTCTAAAATATATTGTTATTATGAGTATTCACCCCCCTCACTGTCTTTTTATAAGAACTTTTATGAGAACCCCCTAACTGGCGGACACTGAACAATTTTGGATAAGAACTGGAAAAAATCTGAGGTACAATACATAATCAACTCAGAATGAAAAGGCAGTTTTATAAAAACATCAAACCATTCCATTATACATTTGAATGGAAACTATTTCCGCAATAACAGCCCTTTCTGCCTGTTGTGATTTCATATTGTTAGTTTTTTATTTTACTATATGAACTCGGATACATAAATGATTATGTATAGTAATATTATTATAATTACTATTATTATTATTATTATTATTATTATTATTATGCTTTATAAAATTCAAAGAGAAGACTTAAGGATTATAGCCTAATGATTTATTGAGAAAAAAACATGTAACATGAACAGTCCAATAAAATGCATTTCTATGCTAGCAGTAACAACAAAGTTCTAGAACACCTGAAAAGCTTTTAATTCAAGAAAATGAAAAAAAGTCTGGATACGGCTGCATTTCAACAGCTTGTAATATGTTGTTAATGTTCCATTGGTTAAACCGATCACCGGGACAATCCTAGTTAAAACATTTTTGTTAAAACGTCATATTTTCGTTTTATTAATTGCGTTGCAAGTTTGGGCTCGTGGAATGGCGAGATTGACGGAATTGATTACGCAGCAATACGGAAGCAGAACGGATGGTCTGTACAGTTTAAAAATACAAACAACACAACTAGCATAAATACAATAATGATTTTGATTTCAAAACGGGACATAGGCTACTAATTCTAGCTGTTTCTTTGCTTTATTTTAAAACGTGTTTTTACGTTCTGAAAAAGTGGCGAGATTAAACGCAGCCCAATTAAAGCGAGCAGCATTAAAGGGATAGTATCGTTGCATACACGATGTTCAGATTTTTCATTTAACGTTTTGTTTCTTTTTCTTTTGCTCTCACAAGATTGACATAGGCCTATATAAACAAGGCACACTGTTCGATTATAACGAGCATGTTAAAGACAGGCTATTGGTTGAGTATCCGTAATTTCAAGGACTTCCGATTGAGTCACATGGCCCATATCGAACGGCTCCATCCCTAATTATATTTAATGTTTAAAAAAACAAATAAACAATCCAATGCTTAATTCTGTAAAGTTCAGAAGAGGCATACAGACAGGTGGGCACTGAATCAAAGTTTCCCCAGCTGCGATTGAATTATTTCCCGCATCCGAATATGAACTGGCAACTTCGGATAGGAAAAAATACGTTTCCAACCCACTATCCATGCACTTCCAGATTTCGGCTTCGAGCACACCCCTAGCATATAGTGCGGTTTGGCACTTGGTGCTGCCGCATTTATATTGGTGTTTGCATTCCTTTTTGTGAGTTTGTTAAATCCTTTGTTTAAAGCTGCCCCGGTGACAATTTTCCCAATCTGTGAGCGCGTGTGTTTATTGGTTTGTGTGGCAGATTGTGAGCGTGTGTGCTCTGTTTTCTGTTCTTTCCATTCTCCCCCATTGTGTTCCAGTTCACCCATCCACGTTTGCGTCCTCGGGTGTCCTTCATTCTGCTCCAGGCATGAGTGTCTTGTGCACTGAATGTGGGGGAGCCATGGACCTGTCTGATGCTCATACCAGGTGCTGCTTGTGCCTTGGTCTAGGGCACCTGCAGGTGCAGGAGGCGTTCTCCGAACCCTGCCCATGTTGCATGGGCATGTCTGTGGAGACCAAGCAGGCTAAGATGGATGCATTTGGGTGCCATATGCCCCTCTCTAGTAGAGCACCACCCCCATGTAGGGGTTGCCCCTAAATGCAGGGGTGTCACCACCATGTAAAAATGGCAAGTCTGGCAGAGACACTCGCCGCTCCGCGGAACCGGGGAGCCCCTCGCCGTCCGGCCACCCATGCAACGGCGTCTGGGTTGTGTCATGACCTGCCCCTCCAGCTAGGGGGCAGCAGTAAAACCGCGGCCCCCCCACAGACCCTCCAAACATACTGACAAATGGGCATGACGCCCCAAGGCCAGCGGTGGGGCAGTTTCGCCAAGACCAACTGGCGAATTGGGCGGCTCTTACAAATGACCTGTGGATTTTTCCCCTTGATTTCAAAGGGTTACCGCCACCAGTTCAACCGGCGACCCCCAATATTCTCTGGGGTCAGGTATACATGCGTCCTGGACCCCACTCAGTCAGGGATGCTGAATTGAGAAATTACAGGCCTCCTGGAGAAGGGCGCCATGTCAGTGGTGCCTCCCTCCGAATGGCTCAGTGGTTTTTACTCCATGTTTTCTGTGGTACCAAAAGGTTTTCTGTGGTGGCCTCTGGAGGCAGTGTTATGATCTGGGGTTGCTTCAATTGGTCAGGTCTAGGCTCAGCAACATTATGCAGCAATAAAATGAAGTCAGCTGAGTACCTGAATGTACTGAATGACCAGGTTATCCCATCAGCGGGCATATTCCAGGATGACAATGCCAAGATTCATTGGGCTCAAATTGTGAAAGAGTGGTTCAGGGAGCATGCAGAATCATTTTCACACATGAATTGGCCACCAGAGTCCTGACCTTAACCCCACTGAAAGTCTTTGGGACGTGCTGGAGAAGACTTTACAGAGTGGTTCGACTCTCTCATCATCAATACAAGATCTCGGGCCAAAAATGAATGCAACTCTGGACGGAAATAAATGTGACGTTGCATAAGATTGTCGAAACAATGCCACGACGAATGTGCGCCATAATCAAAGCTAAAGGCGGTCGAACAAAATATTAGTGTGCGACTTTTTTTTTGGCCAGGCAGTGTATATCTTTTAAAGCATATTCCAGTTCGATGGAATGGAAGATAATATATTACATATTTTTTGGTCAGATGGTTTCCAACGCACTGGGATTGACCTTAAAACCTATTCCAAAGCGGGGAGGGTGGGAATAAACATCTGATTGGCAGCTAACTAAACTCACCTTTTTATATAATCGAATGTTCCCTATTGCATTTTCCTTGCCTCATCAAAGTTATGGTCTTGTGATCATATCTAAGCACCTTATTTTATTTCTTCTGAACTTTACAGAATTAAGCACTGGGTTGTTAATTTGGTTATTAAAAATTAAATATATAATTAGGGATGGAGCCATTTGATATCGGCCATGTGACTCAATTGGCAGTTCCATGAAATTACGGATACTCAACCTATATCTTTAATGTGCTCGTTATAATTGAACAGTATGTCTTGTTGATATAAGCCTGTCAATCTTGTGAGAGCAAAAGACAAAAGAACAAGAAACAAAACACTAAATGAAAAATCTCAATATCTTGCATGCAAATGTGATACTATCCCTTTAATGGTGCTCGCTTTAATTTAGCTGCGCCTAATCTCGCAACTTTTTCAGAACGTAAAAACACATGTTAAAACAAAGCAAAGGAACAGCCTATGTCCCCTATGTAGCCTTGTAGCCTATGTCCCCTATGTCATATGTGACTTACTGGCTATCAAAAACATTATTGTATTTATGCTAGTTATGTTGTTTGTATTTTTAAACTGTATAGATAGACTGTTCTGCCTCCGTATTGCTGCGTAATCAATTCCGTCAATCTCTCCATTCCATGAGCCCAAACTTGCAATGCAATTAATAAAACGAAAATGGGACGTTTTACACCGCAGAAAAAAAAATTTTAACTAGGCTTGTGGCAGTGGGAGGTTTAACCAATGGCATACTAAAAGCATATTAAAAGCTGTTCGAATGCAGTGACATTCAGACTTTTTTCATTGTCTTGAATTAAAAGCTATTCCGGTGTTCTAGAGCTTTGTTGTTACTGCATCTTGTTGGACTGCTTGGACTGTACTTTTTCATTTAGAGTGGTTTTCTCAATAAATCATTAGGCTATAATCCTTAAGTCTTCACCTTGCATTTTTTAAAGCATAATAATAATAACAGTAATAATAATAGTAATAATATTACCATTCATAATAATAATAAAAATAAAATGTATTTCTAATAAAAGAAATTGGGATCGGTATTGGCCAATCTTTAAAAAGAAAATTGGGTGATCGGCATCTGCCCCGAAAAATCCTGATCTGAGCATCCTATATATTATTTTCTTGTCTTTATTTATCTTACCACAAGTTTGAATTATTATATACACATATTTTAAGGTAGCTTGTGAATAAAAAAGGGTTGAAAAAGCAGAAAATGCCTTAAAAGGATTAAAAAAACTGAATTTGGCATTTTTGGAAAACAGAATTTGCCTTTTTTTTTAAACGGAATCCTAGGAGCCCTATACCATATGTTAGGCAGAAGTTTTCGTAAGGTAAAACATTACCTGTATTGTCTAGTATGTCATTTATGAAAGTAACCATGGATGCTATCCGGTGCATCTGCTGGGTAGTACTGGAAATGTTTGTCTTTAGTTTTAGTTTTGTTGCAGTTTTGTCCAGATGATGATCTCTGGTCATTATCTGGAAGTATCCACCAAAATGCATGAGAAATGGACACAAATGTGAAATCTTGGTGGAATTTGCATAACTATGAAAGAGGACTGCACATATGTCCACTAAAAAAGCCATAATTGAATTCAGTTTGAAACTGAACTGCCAATAGAAACAGTTGACTTTCCCGTTTCCAGTTATATAGCCAACTATCAATTCAAAATGTCCATTTTCTATTTTTTTTTAAAATGTTTTTTTGCAAATGAGGTGGTTCTAACAGAGTCCAAGTGATTTGTACTGAAACTTAAATTTCCTATCATGAAAAAGGAGATTTGGATTTTTTCAATCTTCTGAAAAAGGTCATTTTGACATCCTTTCTCCATCAGAATACAGATTTCCTTGAGCCTTGTGTTGATGTATGACGTGGCAGTGGCTCCAAAGTTCTACTTTGTGGCCTCATTGGCAAAAAAAGCTTCAGCATCTGTTCTATATCAAAGCATATGCAACCGTGCTTCAGAAATCATGTCTCGAAGATGAGTTAAGTTCTAGACTGAAAGCAGGGGGGATTAGCCCATTTATTTGTTTTAGTTTTCCTTCACCTAAGCAATTCTTCTTCGATTACATTTGTAAAATAGTTGTCAGACTTGAGTTGAAGCAAAATAAATTCCTTTGGTTGATTTTTGTCTATAGCTATAGTTCTGTTCTATTTGGCAGTCTTTCCTTGTGTTACTGCACTGCACACTAAGGGCCAGATTCAGAGTTGAGATAAGCATGTGCAAATGGGACATTCTCCCGAAATTCCGCGTAGCTTAAGCTATTTGTGATTCAGACATTTGACTTATCCGCTGTTTTAAGCGTCTTTCCAGTATACGTATATGTGGCATTATACGCGAGTGAAGTGGGTGAAGATTTTATGAAAATGAAGCGTGTTTGCAAGTCGTGCAAGATACGGGTATTCAGAGTTTACACCGACGTCACGTGGCGCTGTAATGGCGACATGTAGTCCAGCTCTCGTGTTCGAGTGTATAAAATATATAAAATTTTATATTATGTATAAAAATGGCTACAATTGCTACACTGTTCACCCAATATGGACGTAAAAACCCTGAAATTAAAGCTGAAAGTCTGCACTTTACCTTCATAGTCACTGTTCCATTTCAAATCCAATGTGCTGGAGTACAGAGCCAAAAGAACAAAAATTTTGTCACTGTCCAAATACTTATGGATCTAACTGTATGTACAAAAGGTTCTAGAATTTCTAAATGGTTTATCCGATATCGATGAAAATATCCTCAAATTAAAGCGGAACCAAGCCCCGAGTTTTAGCTAGACCACGCCTCTTTCTTTATTTAAAAAAATTCAGCGCCAGAAAAAAATGGGCTGGACTATGTCTGGCTACCACGGCCCTTTCCATACGCTGCCCTCGCTCTGTCACAAAAAAGACAGAGTGCTCTGTCACGCTCTGCTATCCAAAAATGCCCATCCCTTCCCAAGGCATTTTTGGATAGTGATGCAAGGCCAGCAAGCAGGCAAAGTGACCAGGAGAGATGGGGAACGTGGTGTGATAACCAATCAGATTAAATATTTGACATATAAATTGTCCTCCTTTTAAATTTTATTTCCCCATTCCTAGTTCTGTCATGGAGGACCCGTTAATTATTGCTGTCGGGATTTCCCAAATAATACGATTGGTATAATTGAACAAACAGTGTTTTTCAAAAATAGCACATATTTACACCTATAATGTCTGTTCGTTTGTCTATGCACAACAATTTTCTTTTAAAAAAACATAATTTTAAGACCCCCGTAGGTCTCCGATAATTCAATATTTCCCATCTGGCGTCACTGAAGCGGCATCTTGAACTTGATCTCTCCTTTATATGTCCTGATAAAAGGGCGTTACCAAATGATGACGAAACAAAGTACCAGAGGCTCCCATTGACACGTCACATATTTTTCTTATATCGTTCAACCGATAGAGGGTAGGATTCCGGTAATTTTCATTGCAAAATGAGAAACCTCAAACTTTGTATTGAACATTCGAGATTGGGACTACAGTCAATCACTAGCATTTTTGTTTGGGCCAACACATAACATCAACTAAAATAAGTTATTTCAGTGCTTGGTTTCCCTTTAAAACTGATAGTCTGCCCTTCAACCTCATTGTCATTGTATCCTTTAAAACTCAACGTGCTAGAGTACAGAACCAAAATAACAAAAAATGTGTCACTGTCCAATGAATTATGGTGCTTACTGTATATTATTTAGCCATGTTATGTATTTAGTTATGTTTATTCAGGGACTGCAGATGTAAATTAGCTGTATTAAAATGCGTAATAATGGTTAGTCCGAATAATTGATCATACTATTGATCAATATAGCCTATTCCTTGCTCGCACTACACACGCACGAGCATTTCTTTTCGCCATCATATAAGCAATCCGCCAAGGTGGAAAAGCAGGCTTTTAAAGGGAATGGGATATGACATTTTGATTGGTTTATTGCATTGTACACCCAAGACACAACTATAATTCATGAAGAGGCTAGGTTCAGCCCATTAGCATCTTGCGCCTTACTTAGCATGCACCGTCTAACTAGCATAAGTGGACTTTGACACGCCCTAAATGCACTTGCGCCTAGCGTTTTAGACAAGGCGCCAAGATCGTCAAGATAGAGCCCAAAGTGTCTTATTCCTAAGGCTACTCCTCCATCCATCATCCAGATTGGTATTTTGAAGAAAAGGGGCGGAGTCTTCTCCAGTGGAGAAAGAGATGGATCCACCATTGTGGGCCACTGGTGCCAGGAAGGGATGATGGACAATTTTGTGCAAAATTCTCCAGCTAGTAGGAGTTATTCAGTTGTGATCAGCTAGTTTACGGAGATGAAGCAGGTCAACTTCTGTAGGCTATGATACTCAATGAGAGCATCTGTTCACATTACATACATCAGTTTGCTTTCTATGTGGATGCACGGCAGCAGCAGCCGCGATTTGTAGCTATGAACTCCCAAGCTCTATGTTAGAGCCCAGAAGGAGTGGGTCCTTTCATGGTTCAGATAAGCCAGGATCCCTGTACAAATTAAGCATGATGGCGCTCACAGCCTGGCCAACAGCTAGTGCTGCATTTCCTTCATTTCATTCTAAAGAATTTATGTAAACAGTAATTTCACTCCCTGCATGTTAGTATCTTTCTCAGTCATGCAATACTGGGAAAAGAGGATTCCAGTACAATCTTGTAGAAACCAACATTCAAGGTGTGCTTTCATCATGCCATCTTTGGGAATCACTGTCCCCACTGAAATGCACATCATAAATCCAAGATAATTCTTACAAAATATGTTTGGTCAGTTCTAAGGTCAGTTGTGGGCTGCAAACCAAAGTTTCAAACCAGCATTCTTGTTTTTTTTTTAACTACCCCAATTAGAAGCATATATATTCCACATTAAACAATTAAAAAATATTAATTGGCATCTGCCCTCTAAAACCTTTAATGTAACACAAACTGAATCTGGGAATGCAACCAATAGGAAAACAAATCATTCAGAGAAAAAAACATAATGCATCTGAAATGCCAGAAGAGGTAATGCTTGATAGAAAGGAGTGGCTTTGGTACTCAAGAGAACATGAGAAGTCATGTTTTACTAATGCAGAGGAGGAAAAACTGCCCCATAGCTTCCTCTGTCTTTCCCTTTCTTCATTCCTTATACAAATATGTGCGCAATAAAGAATGGTGTTGCAGTAGAGGTTATTCTCTCTTTTTATCATGCTCTTTCTCTCACTCACTTTCTCACTCAGTGTCTCTTACTGAAGCAGTGTTGTGTTATACAGTATGTGTACAAGCGAAAAGTCTGTCTGTTTTTCTCTTTCCCTTTTCTTTCTGTCTCTTTCCCTCTGCCTGTGTTACTGTAGCTCCCCTGCGCAGGGGCCCCATTCTGTGCCTCTGCTCCCACAGTTAAGCATGTAACATAATTTATAATCAAATGTGCAGAACAGTCCGAGCCCCAGAGGCAATATTACTAACAGCTGAAAAGGGAAAGGCTGTGAGTTGCCAAGGAGCATTCCCCAGCACTGACTCAGATAGGAGAGAACGTCCAGCCCAGGAAGGCCATAGCACAGAAAGAAAAACAAGACTAGTGAAGACAGGCATGGGGCCTTCTAAGGATTATTGTGATGGTGCCTCAAAACTCTGTCAATGTAGAATAATGCCAATATACCCTGTAGGGTATATATTGTTATATGTTGCCTTGATGACACCTGTCTCGCATGCAAGATGTTTATGACAATCACTGCTTTAGGTTTGTAGAACCCTGCCCGCCATGTGTGTCATTTGTTTACAATTTTTGAGACGCTTCCAGCTGTGTTTCCGCTTTTATCATCACAAACACTCTGAACTGTGGGTAATTCTCTCAGCGAAGTCTGCAGGATTGCAGACTTGCGGAAAGTCCACATAAAGGGCTTGAAAAGTCCACGACAGAGCCCTCAGGCACTTGCTGATTTTACAGTGGGACAGCCCTGAGTCCTCGCAGACTTACCGGGAACGCGCCTCAAAGTCTGTGAGGGTGTGAGGGTGGACACTGAGATTGGGCCCAAGTGATGTGATAAACTTACAGACTTCATTGGGGGGGGGGGGGGGGATCATTGTTGTTACTGCCATTTTGTTGTGATTAGGTCTTTCTTTGATGGTTTGGGGTTTTCCTTTGATCTTTTGTTATATAAGGAGAAAAGTGGAATGGTTCTAGGAAACTCTTCAACACAAGCTCCTGCACGCCACGCGCATATAGCCATTTCATTATACTCATTTTGCACCATTGCATATTGTCATTTTTGAACATAGCGTATAATGAATTGCATTCACTTTAACCTGGCATTCTTTGACTTTAACCACTACACACTTAGCGGTTTTAAGGTCCTAACATACACATAGAATTAAGGATATCTGCTTTCTGCACACTGCTTTCGCCTACACACTAGTGCCATCGCAAGATGCACATTGTATCATTGTAGGCTACACAAGCCAGAGGCACATCCGCGAATCGTGTATAGAGCCACACTATTGGTAGAAACAGGCTATAGTCCCTCATTAGCTACCTCCTTCTATGTAACTTAGCACAGAGGAAAGGTTAAAATGTTAATTTTGAGTCAGATAACTGATTAAACCGAAATGGCATTAAATTAATACCATTCCAGTAGCACCAGGTAAGACTACATGCCTTCCTTCACCACTCAGATACTTCCACTGTTTGGTGTATCTGAGAGACGTTTTACAATCCTGTGCTGTAAGACACATATAATAGTGTTATTTTTAAAAAGATTTGACCATTATCATGATCATAATCTATAACAACTAACATTTTAGAAGGTATCCCATGATTACTTGGCATGTGTGACGGGTAGCATAGCCACTGGCATGCCCTCGTAAAATTGCAAGTGCAAGGGTGTAACATATTTCGCTTTTGTGATTGATCAGTCAATTATGTAATTTCTATATAAACCGAGTATACCTGTGGGTCTAACTGTATGCTTCTAACATTGTGGCCACTTGAGTTTCCGTAGGACGTTTTTCTTCTGGGTTTGAACCAAGGTAGGTGTAGAAACCGGTCTTCCACATACATTGCGTTTTAAAAGTATTTTTTATATATATTATAAAGTATTGTTCACATTTTTTTGGTAATAGGTCCCTGCAGTTTCGTACTGCTTGAACTTGCCTTTCTGACTGGAGTGATTGGGTGTCCTGAGCTGTGTCTACAGGTGCATGATTTGTGTACATTGCTAAATAGATGCTTGTTTTCAATGCGCACGACTGTTAAATGCAACCTTGTAATCTGGTTTGTTAACAGGTATCTGTAGGCAAGTACATGTAATCCCCAAGCTGCATGATGCTGGCTGAGGTACTATTTGCTTCTGCTGTAAAGGTAAAACCAGATTTATGGCAGAATTGTTTTCATGGCGTTTAAGTATCATGCATATGTCGGATTGCAAGCAGGCTACAACTGACTGAATTGTGTTTGTTTTCTTTTGTTTAAAGGCTCTTTGGTGATGCTAGCTGCTGTTTTGCCTATTATAATATCTGTCACACGCTATGTTCGCCTCCCGGGTTGGGAGTTTACTCATTTAAACAGCACGCCCATGGGGTCGTGCTGGTAGATAATTCTGTAATTGTCTATTTTATTTAAAACAGGAAAAAACACAGTTTCCTTAGCAGAACGCAATCTGTGAAAAACCAACTGGTGCTTCTTTTAAATTATTTGTTTTCTATTTTGGTGTAGTATTTTATGATATCAGATCAAAAACGTCTACGAGGTAAAACAAAAGCCAAGTTACTCACACATAGCCTACATAGCGCTGTCTATAAGTTCTTAATTCCAACTTGCAAAAACTAGGCCTGCCTTTAAAAGTCTTGATATCAAAATGTGGCCAAGTTACAACTAACAATATTGCCTATCGTAGCTCACACTAAATAAGCTCTATTCCAAAGCAATGCTATCCAAACTTTCCTAAATTATTTAATGCAACTTGGCCCTGTGATTCTTTGCATGTGAAGAGATTGTGCCTCATGGAACAACATATGATTTCAATGAGATTGAGATTGTGCCTCATGGAACAACATATGATTTCAATGAATGTTTTTAACAGTTGATGAATAATTACACTCCAGAAATGATATGGTTGTACTTTGTTGGCAAGTTTACTTTAGAAAATGTACAGGTTTTAAAATGTTAACTGCTGCTACAGCATTCTTTACAATTCACAAACAGACATTTATAGGAAGAAACATCATGTACAATAGAGAAAGGGGGTGATGAATAAATAAATGCAGATAAAAATGAGTAATATTTTTACCTAGAAAATAGCGTACATAAAGCATTTTTACAAACGTATCCAGACATGTTTGAGGGTCAGATGGTGGCAAATAAGTAATAGTACCAATTTTCTTAACATAATAGTATTTATGATATTTGCAAACAGAATTTTGTGAACACAAGGATATCTATGCTCTGTAGGACCACACGGGTTTTGATAGAAATCCAAATAAATAAATCAATAAATGCATAATAATAATAATAATACATTTTATTCATTCTGTGCTTTTCATATACCCAAAGCAGTGGATGCAGAAAATTGTTCAAACATGCCCTATAGTGTAGTAATTTTTCTGCAACACATCTGAATCAGAGTATTTCCACTCTAAATTATTTTCATTTTGCAGTTTTATGTGGCACATACAGTTTCATTGACCACATTCTCTTGAGATGGTAAGATGAAGAAACACAGGGCCAAGTTGCATGAAATAATTTAGGAAAGTTTGGAAAGCATTGCTTTGGAATAGAGCTAGTTTATTTAGTGTGAGCTACGATAGGCAATATTGTTAGTTGTAACTTGGCCACATTTTGATATCAAGACTTTTAAAGGCAGGCCTAGTTTTTGCAAGTTGGAATTAGGAAATTATAGACAGCGCTATGTAGGCTATGCGTGAGTAACTTGGCTTTTTTTTACGTCGTAGACGTTTTTGATCTGATATCACTTGTATGTATGCAGACATTCGCTTAACCATAACGCCCTCTATTGACAAGAATGAGAACAGTTATCCTATTACAGTCAGCACACAATTACATTAAAATACTTTGTAGATGAGCAGTATTTAATGTGTAATGAAATACAATGAACAGCACCACCGGAGCTATGGATCATGAAGAAGCATGTAAATTAATGAACCAAGTGTATATGGAGACATGCATGCACAATGGGCTAGACGCAAACACATTCTAGCTGAAAGACATACAGCCTAAATAGCTAGTACAGCCTAAATAGTTTGCATCAGTAAAATATGGAAATACAGTTTTAAAATAGGGCTATTAGTATTCTATGAAATACATTTAACGTTAGGCTATTCAACACTGGATTGCCGGATGCGTAACTCCAACCTTCCATGTGTGGGCTACGAGTTAGCGAGCGAGCTAGTTAGTTCATAAGCACAGCAGAGTTAGGTTATTCAACACTGGATTGCCGGATGCGTAACTCCAACCTTCCATGTATGGGCTACGAGCTAGCTAGCGAGCTAGTGAGTTTCTGCACAGCAGAAGTGTAGAACGTTTTTTCGGTAGTGTAGAACGTTACCTGCAGGAAATGTTTTGGTACCAGACAGCTAGGTTTAGTTTAGTTTTCTGTAGTGCAATGAATGTAGGCTATAATGCATGTTGATTCGCTTCGTAGTAGCCTAGCTTGTATCTGCTTCCTGACGAGAAGCAGGAAGTAACGTTGGCGAACAAGCTTAATTGGACAACGCATATTTCCCAGGAATCTTAGCCAGAAAGAAAACAATCGATACTACTAAGAAAGTACATACCAGAGATTATTCTTCTTCTTCTTCTTATTATTATTATTATAATAATTAAAAGTGTTTGCAGGTAAGCTACATTATCAGCAGAGTAGCGTAGACTAGAGCCACATTCGGAGGCTATCTTTTTATATATAAGTGACTAACCATGAATCAGATATGTTTGGGGAATTGGCGGTTTATAAATCCGACCACTTAAAGGCTTGCAGCTTAAAAGAGGCTATCCTCAATTCTTAATGTAGCTATTATCGTAAATTCTTAATTTTCCTAGTAGTTAATTTATGGTGACCTTGTGTTATGTGTGAAAAGGAAAAGGATATGTTAATGTGTTAATGTGAAATAATAACAGTCTAATAAATGAAAAGTACTGAACAGTTGCACATTGTTTTTGTGGAAAATAAGCACGTGCCCTGCTGGGCTTGAACCCACAATCCCCTGTGTGAGAGACAGCAACTCTGACCATTAGGCCACAGTAGCTTCTTGGAAAGCATGAAGCCATTAGCTATATTAACATTAAACAACATTAGTAGGAAGTGTCTTTATTGGGCGATAAGCTTGATGAGCAGGTATACGGACCATACCCTCAAAGAATAATTCTCCCCATTGGATAACTTTGCGACGGAGGCAGGCAGTTTGGCAGGAAAATTAGGAAGAAGAAGAAGAAGAAGAAGGAGAAAAATGGCAAAATAACCCAAGTTTGGGGCTTTATTGTGTGGATGTGTGAAGTTGTATCTGAATGCTGAGTGGTTACATGAGGTCAGAACATACAGAAGTTAATGTTTTTTAAGGGCTGAGAGTATGGTCATTGTGGTTACTTCTGTAGGAAACCTGAAAAGTGCCAAACCCTCGGTGCTGTATAGGTATGGGGCATGCCCCACCAAGCCGTAACTTGGCGGATGGCATACCTGCCATCCCAATTGTGCTTCCTATATCCTAAGTTCCTTTAGTAGTGGGCCAGACTGCCATCCAGGTGTGGTGTGAATTATCTGTTATCGGCTGCTTTAATTGATCAATTAAGTACCGAGTAAAAACGAAAACCAGCATACCCTGCGGCCCTCCAGGACCAGGGTTGAGAACACTGCTTTAGAATTTCAATAAATTTGACTTTCATGGGAAACATGTCTCTGTCTTTATTCAATTGAAGGAACCAAGGAACCCATTTTGTGTAACATAAAGACGTTTTAAACCTATATATACTTCCTGGGTGAAATTTCTCAGATGGCGTAGTCTGGCTAATGCTTATTGATACACATGGTTATTTCTTTGCAGACTACCAAATAAAACCTGATTGAGGGTGAATGTAGCTGGTGGAAGATTTGTTTCTTAGTTCGAATCTCACTATTCTTCAGAGTGTAATGCAGGAGTACTTTTCCTGAGAGGCACTGGACTCTAACATTCTCCTGGTTCCATCCCCTACATTAGCAGAGGTTGGGTCAGTGCATCTATTTTTACAGCTCAGATGTTTGTGAAGGGTTGTGCATAGCTATGGACAGACTGAGGAACGTTTGGAAATCCGATTCCTCCCCAAGTCTTACTGCTGCTGGAATGCTGCATTCAGTGGGCATTGAGGAACAACACTGCAGTGACCCCTGGGATGCACATGTGCCAAATATCTATAAAGATGCAGTGCATGGAGCTGTCCCTTCCCCAACTAGCCATCAGGAGGATACCTGCTTCAGAGTGGTAGTCCCGCTCCTATAATCATTCCCAGCCGTGCACACGCCCTGCACTCACATGCACAAAGGCACTGGAGAGGACAGTCACATGTTTATAGGCTTCATCTGTCAGAGGAATCAAAGCCTTCCATATTGTTAAAATAAGTAAAGCCCAATCTCACAAAAGCAACTATTCCAGAACAAGAAATCATGACCCTTTTGCTGCCGAGAGAGAGCAGGCAGTCTGGTTTGGTTTGTCCTCACTGTATTTAAGTGAAACACTTTGTTTCAGTTTAGCTGTAGATTACCTGTAAAATAGGATAAAAGTATCACAGTAAGATGAAACGGGGAAAACATGAGAAGGACATAGTGCAATCTATTTTTGTTGGGGGGGGGGGGGGGGGGGGTGATTTGTTGTTTTTTGTTGGTATTGCTGTTGTGGGATATACATGCATTATGCATACCATCATTGTGGTTCTACCGTTAAGTTATTGATCAAAGGTCAGGAGGTCCATTCCATGATTGTAGGCTGGACAGTGTCTGGGATCCATCTCATTCTGCTCTGACATTGCCTCTTCGTCCTTCCCCTGCTGCTGTCTCATATCCTCTTACGAAAGCACTGTGATTGTAAACAGCTGTGCATTCTGGCTGCGTGACAGCTGGGAGTCTTGAAGAGGTCAGTCCAGCCAAGCCTGCTTGGGGGAGTCACACATCTGGAAAAAGAGGCAGCAAAGCTGCCCCAGCAAAGAGCCCGTAATCAGTACCAGTACAAGTTCTCCGTAGCCTTCCCACCATGCTGGCACAGTTCACAGGGCTGAGATTTTTATTTACCTTTTCAAATCTGTGAATGTTTTCTACCTCAAGACAGTGTTCAGTACCATCTGACTTGAATTTTTTCCACTTGTGGCTCATATCTAAAAATGAAACATGCCAGGACTATTGAAATCTTTCATTCTTTTCCAGAAAAAAATTAAACACCATCTCTTTTACACAAACTCTGTTGGTGGTTACAGTTTTTAAGATACACAACCTAAACTAGGATATGTGGGGAACGGGAGTACCTGAGATGATTACCAATTACTGGGATTAACAAGTGCAGAGTACCTGAGATAATTACCAATTACTGGAATTAACCTCCTTTGTGCAGATGCCTAGTGATCATGCCGCCGGCGGCGTCATTTTACTCAGCTGAGACATTCCTTGTTCCTGCAGCCAAACTATTAGTGGAAATCACAAACTCTGTGTTTAAACTTTATTGGTAGACGATTTGTGACGATTTCTGCCGAATATGGAGTTTCTAAATGTCACTATTTTCCTGTAGCAAGTCCATTTAACAAGCAACCCCCCCACCCAGTCTATGCCTACCCATGCTTGACAATAGCCTCTATATTTGAGTTCATAAATATATTTATTCATCATATAAAATTTGAATTCCGTCATAGCAACAAGATAAACCCAACAATAGCCTGATCGTATGCCAGAAAAGCAGTGAAAAGCCCTGCTCACTCAAATGCAAAATAAACATGTGAAAGTATTTTCTCATTCTACCATGTATTCTACTAGCAATATATGCTACTAAATATGAAATAAATATACATTCCTACCATTGGTTTTACACATCGAGATGTTCCTTTCAAAATGCAGTGGTCATTTATTGTCTGGTACAATCCGTTTGAGAAATATACAACACTTTATCCCTCTATTACACTATCTGAAACGTCGACTTGTAATACCCCCATGCCCTGCAAGCCTGTTTCATTCATTACAGTTCATTCTGGTTTAATTGTCTGCTTTTTTTATCCAATAGAGTACATTATAACCCTAGCAACGGTATATCATTTACATTACATTACATTTATTTAGCAGACGCTTTTATCCAAAGCGACGTATATGCCATGTCTTATTGGGTGCTATTCATTACAGCTGAGCGTAACAGCAGTTTTCATTTTAACGGTCTAGTATTACGCAAGCTCTATAGAAAACGCATTAGGGAGGGGAGTATTCCCTTCCCAATATGAAAGAATTTTTGCGTCTAAAATGCGGTTGGTCTCGCTGGCTACATAGGTACATTTGTTCTTCCAATCGGGCGCTGTCTTTCCAATATGATTGATAGGCCTATTGTTATTTTAGCATTTTGAGTGCATTTCACATACTGTAGTGCAATCGTAAAATTTATTTTTGATGTAGGCTACCGATTTTCATTGAAGATAGAACATTTGGCAGCTTTTTGCAGATGGTGGAATACTGTGAATTTTATTGAACATAATATAGGCTATGGTGTATATACTTGTCACTTAGGGCATGGCAAATGCTCATTCCAATTTACTGTGCGCTGATAAGTGATAGATTAATGTAAATTCTTTTCTTGGAGTCATTATGAATGGGAACATTAAAAAAATAAAAATACAGAAAAATGCAATCCCAGGACAAAAGTATACATACTGTAGAGGGGAAAAGTGATGTTTTATTGTGGTACAAGTGTGAATGATTAGGCAACATATTTAGGTGTATGTAACACTGTGATATCAATGTTTTTTATCTTAAGCCATCAGAGGAGCAAATGTATATGCTTTATAATGGACAAAATTAATTGTATTCATTTATGACATGTTTTGCATAGGGGGTTTGGACCCATAGACATCTACCCCCCTATACTGATGAAAATATAGTATTCCCACTTGAAAATTATGCAAACGTGAGTTTTATGAGCCAAAACTGTTGATTTCTAGTTAAATATATCATTTTCTTTTTATTTAGAGCAGTGCACAATTTAAGCCATTTGTATAGATTTGGAGACACTAATGGACAACAGGGTACACTGCTATATTTTGCATAATATACCTTTAGTAGTTCTGCATATCATCCTCAGATTTAGCAAACTTGTGGACATGGAGTTTATGATCCAGGAAATGTATAATTATTACCGATTTCACTTATGTAGCTCTCAGCAAAATAAAAAATAAAAAAATAAAATAAAAATTTTACAATTTCTTTTTCCAAAGTTTCTTTGCATTTGTGGCACTATTATTTTGACTTAATTATGAAAAGAAACAAACCTAAGTTTGTATTGTAAATGGTACACCTGTCTTGTTTCATTAAGCCATTTACCAAGTTTATGTGATGCTCACAACTGGGGCCACAAGTGCTTGCGCTAGAACCACCACAAACCTGGTCTAAAGTCATGTCGCAGTTGTTTACATGTTATTTTAACGGCGCATATAAGTGCGTCTAAATAGGCGTGTGCACAACGTGCGTACCCTCCTGTCTGTTACACACAGGGGCGTGCACCAAGCATGACTAAAATATCAACATTACAATGTGAAATATTAATATTGTGTAGGCTATATCAAAAAATGTATAATAATAAAAGGGCCCATAGCCTACCTTTCCCTCAGCGAAGGGGAATGTCACATTGAATTGCTTTCTGCACACTCCATCAACATCCAGGCGATGTGCGATGGTATGGGACAATGGGCTATCCATTAAAAAGGAGCTGATAACACCTATATCAAGCCTAATGCGCGAATTGTCATTTACACCTAATGCGTGAATTGTCATTCAATGGGAAAACTCGTGCACGGCAATAGACGGACATTTGAGCTCTGAAAATGCGCTTCAGATGTCATTACAGTACAGCTCTGTTTATCTAGGAATACAGCCTGTAAGTAAATAGAATGGTTTGTGACTGAAAAAAGTTCAAAACCTTGTCCAGTGAATATTGCATTTATTGTTTTTCAAATAGCCTAGGCTACAGCGGATTCGCTGTGCATAAGGTTTTTTTTCGATAGCCTATGGTTAAAAAACGGAGATAAATGTCACCATGTTAACTAAATTGTAGCCTTAGCTATTCTTCGTCCTTCATATTTTTTTAATTACAGTGACCAGGTTTCCATACTCTCAGCTTATTAAAACCCAGCTGATTTCATCTGTTATTCCATAACTGAACAAAAGGATTTTAAAGAGAACTAAGCGTCTAATTAGAAACTAAAGCAAATTTGCAGCACATTACACAATTAAGTCACAATTCATTTAATGCCATTCTCTGCATGTGCGCTGCATGTTCTCTGTTTCCCCTGCTTTAAGTCGCGCGTTTCACGGTCTTCCTGGGAAAGTGGATTGTTTTAAAGCACTACGCGACGAGGTAAAAACAGGTTGGTCACATTCCATAAACAGGACATTATTAAACAAGGGGAAATATGCGTGAACATATGGGTTGCCAACCTGACAGCTTTATTGTATTTAGTGTCATCATTAAGGCAAAATAACAGTATTTATGTTATTAATCAATATTACTATGCAGGTAGCCTAATGAACTTCGGATGAAGCTTGAACTTCAAGAACTCCATGAGAACAGCCTCATGGAACTGATGTTTGACACTTTCATTGCATATCAAACGAAATTCGCTGAACAAGGCAGGCTAATTTGGCGTTTTCTAAGGTGAGACTGAAGCCATTGATAGCTTATTCTCAGCTGTTGCAGGTCCTTTTAACAAAATTTAACCGCATATATTTTGTAAAACAACAGCCCTGTCGGGAATTACCAGGAACTCATAGGCTAATGGTTAGTCCGAATAATATTGATCATACTCCATTTAGCCTATTCCTTGTTCACACTAAACACGCACAAGTATGTCTGTTTTGCCATCAAGCAATCCGCCAAGGTGGAAAAGCAGGCTTTTAAAGGGAATGGGATATGACATTTTGATTGGTTTATTGCATGTCACGCCCAAGACACACCAATAATTAATGAAGTGACTAGGTTCAGCCCATTTGCCCCTTGCGCCGTGTGTAGTGCCCAAAAAACACGCCGTTAAAATAGCAAAAGTGGACTTGGACACGCCCAAAATTGACTTTACGCCATGCGCTTAGACCAAGCGCCAAGATCGCCAAGATAGAGCCCCTGGAGTTATAAAGCCTTAAACAGAACACCCCCTAAATAGGTGAAATTTGCCATCTGCGCCAAGGGGGTTAAAGTGATGCATCCATATCTACTGCATATCTGGCAGCAGAGTGATGGTTTGAGGCTCGTTTGATACCTCAGACCCTTGATGACTTACAGCCATTTTACCAACCATGTATTCCATACTGTTCCAGCATAACTTGATTATGCGAAGAAGAGATGCAACAATACTCTCCTGATCTACAACCTCCAAACCTAGCCAGACTCAGATATGACATTCTTCACAACGGGCTTCTCATCTCCCTCCACTGGCTAGTCTACCAGGCAGCTAAATGGTCTGTTCCATTATAACTGCAGTAGCTCATTAGACCCTACACACGAGCCAGACCTCTCTTTTCTGCAACCTGTGGGTGCCTGGCCCCTCCCCCCAGCATGCCTGCACTCCCAGCTCCCAGACCAACCTCTTCAGACTGCACCATGGCTCCCCTGACCCTCTTTAGCCACCCTCTTTCTTTTTGGCATAGTAATGCTATAGGAATAGTTGTGGAAATACGTTTACTTTTAGTAAATAGTATTTACTTTTGTACACAGTAGTAATTGCTGGTTCCAGTTTCAGCTATTAAAAATAAATGGGCATCTGTGCTGTATTCCTGAAAAAAACTGTTCCTATTCTCCACTTCCAGTCGCTCTGGTAAATGATTGTAATGTAATGTAATGTAATTAAATGCAAATATAAAAAGTCTAAATACTCAAATCCAATTATATTTAATAAACACTAGTGTTTACTAAATACACACGTGACAAAGCTGGCCACTACTTTGCCTCACCAAATTTAACCATCTACGATATGGAGCATTACAAAAAGGCATTTATTAAAAAGAAAAAATACAGGGAAGCTGCATGCAAAGAAACCTTAACCCTGCTACTTATAATATGGCCTCCATCCTGTTCCTTACACACCTGCTTTAAAGACATGTTAATTGCAATCACCAGCAGGTGTGCACAGGGCCGTAGCCAGGGTTTAGAAATCAGTGAGGTCCAGAATTTTTTTTTTTAAATGGAGCTTATTTACTGCATTTCTGGATGAGCAAAATTCATACCAAAATGACACCTACAAACACAACCCAAGCTATACACTACACACAAACTCATTATAATTAAATACATACAGAGGGACCTGTTGGCAAAAATACTTTTATTAAAGCTGCACAATTTGTCACAATTTACTCTCACTCTTCTTCTGTGTGTGTGTGTGTGTGTGTGTGTGTGTGTGTGTGTGTGTGTGTGTGTGTGTGTGTGTGTGTGTGTGTGTGTGTGTGTGTGTGTGTGTGTGTGTGTGTGTGTGTGTGTGTGTGTGTGTGTGTGTGTGTGTGTGTGATGTTTGGTTGAAGAACACACTACAGGCCGTTCACTAGCCTCCCTTATGTTTATCTCCCTCCGGTTCTTCACTTCTTGGCTCACTGAAATTACATAAAATAAGAAAGACAGACACAGACACACATAAGTTATGATCAGTTAGTGCAAATGCAACAGGGAAATATTGTATACTAATCTTCACAACATGCATTACCTTTTGGAAGGCTAGCTGGATCCTCCTGTGGCCAGAGGCATCCCACCACCTGAGAACTCTCTCCTTGTCAATTTTCACTTTCCAGTGAACATGCATAAGCACCAGTCCTGTGAGCTGTTCATTGGACATGCTGGCTCTGAGCCATGTTTTGAGCCTTCGCGTGGCAGAGAATGACCTTTCGCAGGCACATGTTGTCACTGGAAGTGTTAGAAACATATTCAACATACATTTTATGTTGGGAAAGAAGGCCATTTGTGTTGCTTGCAGAGTTTCCAAAGCTGATGTAGGCAGGGACTAGTGTTGTCACGATACCAAAATTTTGACTTCGATAACGATACCAGGTTTAGTATCATGATACTCGATACTGAAACGGTACTTGAAACTGAAACGATACTGATTCGATACTCGGTACCTCTACTGAAATGACCTTAACCCTATTTACTTTGGCCCTTCAGAGGCAATTTCCTCCTCGTTTCTACTAGTTTTATTTAAATGTCAATATCTAAAAAAATATTCCCTGCACATCCATGGTTTTAAGTTCGAACTGAAGAAGAAGCTGTATCATTCAGAAATTTGCTACAGAATACATTTATTTCAGAATAGTCACATACAGTACAGTGTTTCCCCTAGATTTTTTTTCAGGCCGGGTGGTAGGCCCCTCGAAACTACCAGTGTTGTTGCGCGTACACGGTGTCATCAAACGCGCGTGCGGGGCCGAGGTAGTATCATCGCGCAGGTCGGGGGTACGGAGAGTCGTCGCACACATGGGGAGGGTGTTGGTAACAAAGTGGTGCATTTCTCCATTCTGAGCTAAAATAACATTTGCTCACAAAGGCGTATGGTAAATAAATATTAGTTATTTATAATATTAATAAACTTAAAACAGAACTTATATACAATAAACCCCCCTTAGCTTCACAAATGATATTCAGAACTATACAACTTAAACCCAGGACAAGGAGTTTGTTTCTACCGGTTTTTAAGGACTGTTTCTGGATCAGCTATCTTTGCAGCACTGTAGAGCTGCTTTTGAGACTCCTCCATAGTGCTGATCCATAATCAGTCCTTAAAAACAGGCAGAATCAAACTCCTGCCTCTGCAGTATTAGCTTTTACTCTACACTAAAATGTAAGAGTTCTGGTCAGATAGCGAAATGGACGAAAGTGCGCCATTTTGCGTAGAGGCGGAAACTATAATTACACCCTCATAATATCAGCGCTGCCATTGAAAATTGAATTAGGCCTAGGGAAACCGAAGCTGTTTTGGCAAGGGTTTTTCCAGATGCTATTTTGATCATTCCAGCATTCTGCGGTAAGGGAAATATTGCAGCTACATAAAAGAAAAAGAAAAAAAAGATTATATTAAAAAAAAGAATAATATAATTTTTTTTTTTAAAGTACCGAACGTCGGAAAATTCTAATACCGAACCGTTTTTTTTTTTAAGTATCGAAAAAGTACCAAAGTTTCGGTGTACCGTGCAACACTAGCAGGGACTCATCTTCCAAGTGAAAATTTTGCCTCCAGCGTTCTATTTCCTGCACCACTGCGTCTGGGTCAGGTAGGTCTTCTTAGTACCACTCTACCAGCTCTTCCTCCCTTTCTTCTGTCAGCTTTTTTAGAGCTTTTGGTACCAGGTAAGCTGCTAGCATCGCAGACTCATTCCTTTGAGAGAACATGGCATCCAGCTCACTAGTGATGTGGTCTATAAAAGGATAAAAGACATTTACTCTGTAGTGGTCTTCCACTGACTCTGTGGGTACGTTAGGCCTGTAGTTCTGTTTCACAGATATTCTCCACTTGGCTGGGACCACATCGACAGAGTTGGCCAGGGCTGTGGCTTTTCGAAAACATGCACTGAATCCTCGCTCACATCTCTGTTTGGCTATGACTTCACATACATTTCTTGCCTCCTCATATGCTGTGATGATGCCCAAGTTAGTAGCCTGCAATTGTTTGGTGAGGGGCTGCATGTAACCTAGGAAATGGTTGGTCGTCACAGCAGTAATGATAGTCTCGAATGATTCCATACCATGCCGGAGATTACTAGCCTTTCCAGAGATGGAGGTTGGTTCTGTCTCCATGCTCTTTAAAGCAGAATGTGCAGCAGTGAACTTTTCCACAAAAGCGCATAATGTGGTTGCTCTGGTGCCCCATCTGGTGTGCTACATCAACGGGATCCCTGCTGTCCTTGATTGGGCATCTTCTCTTCTGCACTCTTCCTGCAAGGCATCTTTCCTGGCACCTGTGGCTGAGAAGAACACAGCAATCCTTTCAATGATGGACATGATGTTCCTCACTAAAGGAATGTCAGAACAGCCATGCACCACTACCAAATTGAGAGAATGGCTCCTTCAGTGGGTGTACACTGCCCTGGGGTACAGTTCCTGGATTCTCTTTTGAATGGCTTCAGTTATTGTTGCTGCATCTTGTTTTAGTAAGGGACAGAAACCAAGAAAATCCTCTCTTATCTCAGTTTTTTCTTCCTCCTGTTGGGGATTTGACCCCTGAATCTGGGTTTCAGACAACTGACCACTGCAGGGCTCCGGTCAGAGAGCACAAAGTCATTAGTTAGATTTAAGCCCTTTATATTAGTGACAGCAGAACAGGAGTTACAATGGTACAGCGTTGCGGTGCATTCTGTTACATGTACAGAGTACTGTAATTAGCATAGAGTATCTGAAATAAAACACAAAGAAACAAATACGTGAATATTTGTGCATTATGATAACTAACATTAACTAGAGCATTTAAGGACTGTAAATTAAATCTGTATCCTCTCTGAATGAAGACTAAATTAACTGTTGCGGTAAGTGTTGTTATAATAACACAAACTGGAATCATGTCATCTGTGCGTTCACAGTGATACAAGCAAGCTATCTAGTTAGTTAGCTTAGCACCTCACGTGGCTATTCCGAACAGGCTAATTATTAACGCAATTCTTTGCCGACATTACAGCGATACAACGAACACACGCAACCTAAACCATGTAACGTTATGAAATACAGAGTGAATCATGTTATTGTGAGTATCTGCATGAATTTATAGCGGTAGTATGGTAACTTACATCGTCAGTGACTCATGCACCAGTAGCCACACCATGAACATCTTCTTCTTCTTCTTCCGTGGGATTAATGGCGGGTCGCAACCAACAGTTAGGTGCATACCGCCACCTACTGTACACCTTACTAACGTGGAGCGGACATGACAGGGACTCAGCAAAGAAAAGAAAACAAAAAAGAACCAACAAACCCAAAACCACCCAAAACAGAACAGCCAACCACAATAACACCAACCTACCATACCTACAATAATAAAATACACTAAAACTAAGCTCCACTAATACCACTAATATTAATTACAAAAAATAAATAAAGAAATAACCATAATAATTATATTCTCCCCCCCCAACCCAGTCGAAAAAACAAACCTCAGAACCGAATCCCGCACCCCTCTACTACCCACCACATTACCCAACAGTCCACCCAATGTAAAATCCGCCCCACCGCTGACCCTCACCCGACCCCACATGATCTCCCTCTCCCCCTCATAACAAGTGCAATGGAGCAATACGTGCTCTACAGTTTCCAGCTCCCCACAGAATGGACACCCACCAGTCTCGTGCCTCCCCACTCTGAACAGTGACGAATTAAGCCCATTATGCCCCAGCCTCATCCTAGTCCACACCACCTCCTTCCTCCTGCCCATCCCCCCCGCTGTAGTCCTGGACACTGATGCTTGTATAGCATACAGGTGCCGCCCTCTCACCTCCTTATCCCACCTCCTCTGCCACTCCGCAATGATTGCCGCTCTAACAATGGCTTTGGCCTCCCCTCTCCCATATGGTACATCCAGCTCCACCCGCTCCATCCCAAGTGCCCGCTTAGCCAAGCTATCAGCCTCTTCATTACCCCTCACTCCCACATGTGCTGGCACCCAACAGAACCGAACCGCTATACCCATCCTATGAAGCCTGTAAACTGCCAAGTGCACTTCCACAACCAGGTCCTCCCTACACGACACAGGGGCGGACAAACCTTCCAAGGCAGATGCAGATTCCGAGCACACGACCACCCTGTCTGGCCGAACCTCCTCAACCCACTGCAACGCCAGGATTATGGCCACCATCTCCGCCGTATAAACTGACAGATCACCTGTGAGCCTCCTGGACACCCTGACTCCAAACACTGGCACATACACCCCTAACCCTACATGACCTGTCACCGGATCCTTGGCGCCATCTGTGAAGACATGGAGAAACTCATAAAACTCCCCGCCTAGATATTCATCCACCCACACACCAAGATTACCAATCCCCTCCCTAGTTCTATTCCCCCTCAACCAGAACTCCACATCGGGTTTTAGAAACTGCCACGGCGGGACCGGAGGCACCACTATGGTCGGCCCAACTACAATCCCATCAATCCCATACTCCCTCGCTCTCTCATTAGCAGTCCACCCAAACCCCATGCCCGGTTTGGCGGCATATTCCCAACAGTCACTCAGGACACCAATGGTCAAATGACTATCCATATGCCCCTTCAACGTCACCCAATAGGACAACGACAACTTAATCCTCCTAAGCTCCAGTGGTAATTCCCCCACCTCCACCAAAAGTGCACACACCGGCGTCGACCTGAAAGCCCCACAACATAACCTAAGGGCCCTCGCCTGGATCACATCCAACCGTTTCAGTGTGGTAGGAGCCGCAGAGCTAAACACCATACATCCATAGTCCAACACTGACCTAATAAGCGCATAATAAATAGACAGCATAGAGGACCTATCAGCCCCCCACTCGAGGCCAGAAAGGCACCTCATCACATTAAGCACCCTCCTGCATTTAGCCTCGACCTGGCCAACGTGCTCTCTCCATGTTAACCTGGTATCAAACCACAACCCCAAATATTTAAAAACACCAACCCTCTCAACAGGCTGTTCATACAAGTACAATCTCACATCCTCATCTACCCGCTTCCTTGTAAAATACGTACTTTTAGTCTTAGCCACGAAAATCGGAGACCCCACTCCCTTGACCACTCCTCCACCTCCAGAATGGCCCCCTGGACCCTCTTAATGACATGATTCAGATTCCGCCCCCGCCTCCAGATTGCCCCATCATCAGCGTAAAGTGCCACTTCCAGATCCCTATCCACATTCGCAAAGACATCATTAATCATAACATTAAACAAAAGAGGACTGACAACACTACCCTGCGGAGTACCATTCTCCACCCCATATGTTGCTGACAGCTCAGCCCCCACCCGTACCTGAATCGAAGGGCCAAACAAGAAGGACAGCACCCAATTATACAGCCTCCCCCCCACCCCTAGTCTCTCCAACTTCAACAACAAGCCCTCACGCCACAAGGTATCATAAGCCTTCTCAATGTCGAAAAACACTGCCACCAACACCTCCTTCATAACCTGCGCCTTCTTGATATCCGTCTCCAGCCTCACCAATGCATCAAACGTAGAACGGCCCCTCCTAAACCCACTCTGGACTGGCGACAGCAAGCCCCTACTTTCCAAAAAGTGTGTAAGCCTCCCCACAATCATCCTCTCCATCAACTTGCACAGGTTAGAGGTCAATGCAATAGGCCTGTACCTAGAGGCGCACACTGGATCCTTCCCAGGCTTCACGATCGGCACTATTATCGCCCTCTTCCACTCCCCAGGAATACACCCCTCCGCCCACACCTTATTAAAGACTAGCAACACAGACGACAGCACCCTTCCCGAAACATGCCTCAGCATTTCATAACACATCATGTCCTGCCCCGGGGAAGTGTTTCCCGCCCTACTAATCGCGTTAGTAAATTCAAACATGGTAAAGTCCTCATCCATTATACTCCCACACATCTCCTTCTTATCCCACAACCCCTTATGAGCGTTCAGAACCTCCCTCCGACGCAACAAACACTCTTCGCTTAAACTCACCCCATTGTGAACATCCGCTAGCGAGTGAGCCAACACCTCTGCTTTCTCACCATCCGTCTTGGCAACAACATCACCATCAACTATCACAGGAATCTGACACTTCGAACCCCCCCCTCTCATTTTCTTTAATATCTTCCACACATCCTTCAACTGAGTCTCCCTACCGAACGTGGCGCAAAATCGACGCCATGCATCCCGTTTGGTCTGTCTTATAACCCTCCTCACCACTGCCCTCTTCCTCTGATAGTCCAAGACTGCCTGCAGAGTCTGAGTATCCCTCACCACCCTAAATGCCTGATTTCGCTCCCTAACAGCAACGGAGCATCCATCCAACCACCACGGGACTGATTTCTTACCACCTCTACCTGACTTCACGGGTATCGCCTGTACTGCAGCCCCCAACAGCACATTACCCAGCCTACCAACACACTCATTCACCCCGCCCCCCATATTAAAGTCCTGCAACCCAGTCTATCATAATGCATTAAACTTACCCCAATCTGCCTTCCCAAAACACCACGCACGTGGCCGCACTCCATCCCGCTGATACACCCCAACCTCAACTGAACAAAACACAGGGAAATGGTCACTCCCTACCGTCGAACCCTCCCATACCTCCCACTCACACCCTACCACCAGCACGTCAGATACCATGGTAAGGTCTAAACATGATAACTGTGACGTCCGGACATCAATCCTAGTGCCCCGCCCATCATTCATACAAACCAAAGAAAGATCATCCATCAGGCCGTCGATCACTTCCCCATTCCTATCCGTGTGCCCACTTCCCCACAAGGAGTTATGTGCATTAAAATCCCCACACCAAATCATGTGCATCTCCCCACCCCCAACTATTCCTCTAAGCCCTTCCAGGGATAAAGGCTGGCACGGGTTATATACATTAATCAGTCTTACCGGCCCCATCTCCCCATACACCTCCACCACCACACACTCAATCTCTGTATCCACCTGTATTTCCCGATACCCAACCCCCTCCCTTATAAACGTGGCACACCCCCCCCCCTTGCCCCTCCTTTCTATCCCGCCTCACGGACACGTAACCTGGCAGCACAAAATCCAGTTGAGGCTTCAACCATGTCTCCTGTATACACACTACCTCTGGCAGAACAGGGGCATCAATCAGAAACTTTTTAAACTCCTGTCCATTTGCTATCAGACTACGCGCATTCCAATGAAGTAATAAAAATGGCATAATGAGGCTATACACCTGCATTCTGCGTAAGCACATCCCCTTCCCGAGGTCCCAACATTCCACACAGGAACTCTAATGATATACCAGTGATACCCAGATACTTCGCAGCAGAGTCCAGTATAATTCTCAGTTTCTGTGACCTCCGCTCCGTCTGGGCCGTGCAGTTAATGACTGCAGCTATAAAAGCCACAAAATCAACCTTCTTCACCAACAACATATCCGGAGTCACATCACACACATGTTTACAATGAGTAGCCCTAGTACCTGAAGATTCAGCCCTAGCATCCCTCTGTTCCCCCATAGGCCCCTGCTCCCCCACAGGCCCCTGCTCAGTAGGAGCCCTCTTCACTGCTTCAGCATAAGAGACATTATGAACCACCCTAATCCTCTGCACCTCCTGCTGTTGCACTCTGCACCCGCTGAACGCGGCACTGTGATTCCCCCCGCAATTACAACACTTCAAATTCCCCCCACTGTTACACTCCCCATAGTCATGTTCCCCCCCACACCTCACACATCGCTTTTTCCCTCTACACACCGCCGCGACATGCCCAACTCGCTGACAGTTAAAGCACCGTAAAGGACGTGGCACGAACTGACGCACCGGAAAGCTGAGGAATCCCAACCTAATCCTCTCTGGCAATGTCCCCCCGTTAAACTCTACCAGGACTGACAAACTGTCTTCCTTCCGCCCATCCGTATTTCGCTGCAATCTAGTACACATCAGTATGTCCCCACCTTTAACATTTGTCTGTAATTCGTCCATCGTGATGGACAACGGGACACCAGAAATAACCCCTCTATTGCGAAAGTTCCGAGGAATGATCGCTGATTCAATTTCATGCCCCCCCAACTTTCGTTTTTTCAGCGCCTTATCCTGCTGCTTCTGATCCACACAAAAAATCAATATCCTGCTATCCCTCAACCACTTAGCTGCTTTAATCTCCCCTATTTCACTCCCTAATATTTTAGACATTTTAATAGGGTTGGGCAACTGCTGTTCCCCTTCTTTAAACTTAATCAATACCTTAAATTCCTCACTCCGTACGTCCTCCCTCGCTACCTTTGCCCCGCGACCCTCCTCACCCCTACCCGTATCATCACGTCGGGGGCGACCCCTTTTCCCTCCAGCCGCAAGGCTCTTTTGGAACTCCAGATCAGCCTCCGAATCCCCGTCTGAACTCCCCGTCATGTCCACTCCAGATACAGCTGTAGTACCTAAGTCTACGGAAGATATTCTCACTTGAATTTGGCGCCTAAACAATGTTGTCAAACCAAGCTTCTTCCAGGTTAGTCAACGACCACACCATGAACATAACAGAGAATGATCAATATGAGGAAACGGAAACAAACCGCGATTTCAAATTAAAAGTATTAATTACGAAATAAACGACTCTGTGCATAGAGGTATTAATTTCAAGGTAAAAGGGTCCTTTAACATGAAGAATTCACAACACTCCTCACTGACGTAGCGGACAAATATGGACATCTGTTCAGTCCCACTTATGTCCATGGACTCATTGGCTAATACAGTGAAGTACTTGGCCTCCTTTATTTTCTTTAACAGGGTCTCTCTGACTTCCTCTGCACAGCATTCTCTGTTTGGGGGGAAAGGTACTTTCCATTTTGGGGTGCTGTCTGCAGATGTTGCTTTAGGGTGGAATCAAATTCTGCTTTCCATCTAACAAAGTGCCTAAAGTTCCCATTCTCACTTTCCCCCTCCCAGCTCCCCTGGAATGCCACATTTGCAGACACTTAAAGGATAGACCAGACATTTTGAACTCCTGATTATACAGTTACAGTATATAACACAGATTTTTGTTTTTAATTCAAATTTATATATATATATATATATATATATACACACCGCCTGGCCAAAAAAAAAGTCGCACACTTTAATATTTCGTTGGACCGCCTTTAGCTTTGATTACTGCACACAATCGTCATGGCACTGTTTCGACAACCTTATGCAACATCACAACATTTATTTCCGTCCAGAGTTGCATTCATTTTTGGCTGAGATCTTGTATTGACGACAGGAGAGTCAAACCACTCCGTCAAGTCTTCTCCAGCACATGCCAAAGACTTTCAATGGGGTTAACGTCAGGACTCTGGTAGCCAATTCATGTGTGAAAATGATTCCTCATGCTCCCTGAACCACTCTTTCACAATTTGAGCCCGATGAATCTTAGCATTGTCGTCCTGGAATATGCCCATTGATGGGATAACCTGGTCATTCAGTAGCTACATTGACATTCAAGTACTCAGCTAACATGCTGCAAAACGTTTCTGAGCCTAGACCTGACCAATTGAAGCAACCCCAGATCATAACACTGCCTCCAGAGGCTTGTACAGTGGGCACTATGCATGACTGGTGCAACGGCGACTTTTTTTTTGGCCAGGCAGTGTATATTAAAAAACAAATTATATTATTATAATTTTTTTTTTAGGAAATAATTGCCGTGGTGACCTCATAGCTGGCTACGGCCGTGGGTGTGCAGCTGGCCTTAATCAGTCATACACTGAAACCATCAGCCCTGAAATAATCAGACTGAAATAATATGTTAAAACATGTTAATAATATTAAAACATTTCAATAAAATAAAACACATTAATAGTGAAGAGGCCTTCATCTTCACAACACACATTGAAATAAAAATTGTAAAATTAATGTAAATGAAACGCAGCCCATCAGTCAATGTGAACTATGAACTTTTGTAAAAATAGCACAAACTTGTACAAAAAATTTTTATGTATGAGAATTTCATGCATTCTAGAATTAAAAACTATCTTAATTATAATGTTTTGTATTAACAAACAATAGATGAATTGCTTGCTTCTTTATTTAGCAAACCTGTGCACATTAAAGCCAGAGTAATTGCTTCCCCTAGTATGCTGGACATCTAAAATTGCAAATGCAATGTAATTACATTTCTCATTCCCAGCCCCTGAGCTGTGTGTTGACACCCACTTTAACTGCTTTCTGATAACTATTCCAAGTTTGGGATTTTCTTTGAGATGGGAATCTGAAATTAGTTATATGTAGTTAAATAACAAAGGTTTCATTTATAAACTGTTGATTCTGTACGTGATGTGTCATTTTGGCACAATGGATTGAATAGCATAGGATTTAATTGGCTACCAAATTGGGAGAAAAAGGGAGAAATATTATTTATTTTTATTTAAAGTGCAAATTCTGCGTCACAGGTTATCTGATATAATTTGCCTTATATTTTAGGGATTTTAGATGCTCTTATCCAGGGCAATTTAGACATCTTACATTTTTTCATTCCTTTTATAATTTCAGCCAGTGTGTGCTGTAAACAAATGGAAAACACTGGGTCAAAAGTGTGAGACATAATATGTATTTGTGAGGATAGTGAGATACAATGAAGGTAAAATCAGAGAATGAGATTGTGGTCAAGGTCCACCACAGTGAGAGATTTGGGGTGCCTTAAAATAGTTAGCACACAGAGGCTGCTGGGTGGCTCTTCCTGCTGGTCTGGTGTGTGCTTGGGTTTATTATCAAATCCAGACTGTGCCAGTGCCAACTGCCTGAGAGCCTCGCAGGGCAGCACATAATTTGTGTTGTCTGGGAAGGTTGGGATTTTAGTCAACCGGATGTCTCGTTCTACACCAGTAATCCCTTCTGGTTAATTGGGCACCAACATTCTGCATGCACAAGCTGCACATGAAGTGTCCTCCTCTGGCTCAATGTGAAAATGAAACTAGTGGAATGAAAAGGAGCAGTGGCTAACAGCAGAATCTGCTTGCCTTGCTGTCTCCATAATTGCACTTATTGCACAACAGCTGTGAATGCTATTTGCACCATATTAAGGACTGTTTTACTAAAGTATTTCCGTCGAGACAACTCACATTTTCAAATAACATGTTTTAATGAATGAATGCACTGCACAATTATTTTGGTTTGGCGCTAAATTGATCTGCTTTATTTCCTACTCTGGAGCAGGGCATCTCCCCGCTAAACAGGAGATGACCAGAACCCCTAGTACCAAAGCAGATCCAAACAACAGGTGGAAGCTGGGGTGGTGGAGGGTGATCGCTAATTTTAACACAGAAACCAAAGCAAACGAGGGCAGCAAACAAATGAGCAGCAAAGAGAGGTCTGATTCTTGGTTTAAAAAGGGGCACTCCATTAGAAGTGTGTGCATGTGATTGGTTGAGTATGAGACGCATAGTTGCTAGCCGACCAACATTTTCCTGACAGAACTTGCTATGCGCACTTCGTTCGCCATGCTCATTGATGTGAATCAGCAACCACGCCAAAATACAGTAGTTAACAAGCGACCTGGAGATCTTTGCAAAGTGGGCCAATGTTAACTTACCACAATTTGATAAATTTAACTACAACAGAAAAAAGGGCTTAGATATGGAACTCAGTTGTACATAATGTCTGTACTTTAGGTGTTACTCGATGTGATGGAGCAGATGTAAAGAAAATATTACCCTATTAAGGCATCAACTGAGCACCAATCTGAAAGCTACCATTGCCACTGGCTTTCAGGTAGGGTTTAGGGGAGCTGTCCGGTGGTCTGAATCCAACCACTATCTGTATTTTACTGCTGTGTTGGATACTGCCCACAAGTCTAGAAACTAGAAATTCTAGAATTCAATTACAAAGCCTGTAATTATTAATAATTTCTGTCTCTGTTAACCCAAAGAGGGATATTCTTATTAGGGAGATCTTGCATGCCTAGCATGTTAGCTGTGTATTCCACTTGCAGCTATAACAGCTGCCATGGTAATTTTACACATTGCACAACCTCTAAGTAGACTGCATTACAATTCCACCAGGTTTCAGGATGTCTTTTAAAGCCTGTGCTTATTCGGAATCGTAATTTGTGATGAACTTTGTGAATGCCATGTCCTGTCCTGATTCCATTTGCATAAACATTAGTCATTTTGGCACTGAAATGCATGTAGATACCACAATTCATATATTCTTGACCCAGATGGCACACCGTGTCACTATTTCCCTGGAAGTGTGTGTACTTTCCAACCACTGTGGGTGCTTTGTGAATCATATGTAGTTTTATTTTTTTGTGCTACTTGTTAACAGGCACAAGACAATCACAACTATTTTATGAATTTCCTCCTCAGGGTTTTCTTTTATGCAGAGTGTACATTCATTCAAAATTAACACTGCAAACAAATCAATCTGTGTGTGGTCTCAGATACTGCAACAAAGCATGAGGGATTATGAGATGAGAGGGTGTTATAAGGTGACAAAGGAACAGATAAGGGACAGATACAGAGAGCGAGACAGAATGAGACACAGAGAAGGAAACAGAAAGAGGGAGGGGCAGAGGAGGGAGGGGGGTTGGGGTGAGTGAGAAAGGCAGTGCGGGATCCCGCACTGCAGTCTGTACAGAGGACATATTATCCTCCACAGAGCCCCTGAATAAAACAGCACTCTATGTTGGGTGAGCTGTTCCACATTTAACAAGGAAATGTCCACTTAAATCGACATGTTTGAGGCTTCCTGGAGCTCCTTTGATACCAGATCTTGTACAGCTAAGGGGCAGTTACCCGGGTCACTGCCACATGCAGTGGTTAAGCATGAACTGTTCAAGCAAACAAATCTGTGAAATAAAAACAAAATTTCAAATGCCACCATTAACAATAAGTTGCTTTAATTCAAAACAATTTACAAACCTGTCACTCACATTTTTTACAAGCAGGTTTCATGCTTGAGTAGGGTTAAGCTTTCACTAAGGAAGACTTCAATATGCCAGTTTTTAGTTGTGAAGTTTTTATTCATTCCAGGGACTCAGCCCTTTCCCTGATAATTACATATTGGGAGAGGTATTTGGTGGAAGGATGACATGTTAATGGCAAAGCAGAATACGGTATTGTTCTAGGACGATTTTGTTAGTCGAGAATTTGAAAGGTCAGCATATTTGAATTGTGAAAGCTTTCCAAATGTCATGGTTCAGGCTAGGGCCCTTAGTTTCAGTGAAGGCAAATTTTAATGCTACAGCATACAATGACATTGTAGATGATTCTGTGCTTCAAACTTTGCGGCAGAAGTTTGGGGAAGGCCCGTTCCTATTTCAGCACAATGCCGCCGTGCACAAAGCAAGGTCCATACAGAAGTGGTTTTAGTGTGGAAAACTTGACTGGCCTGCACAGAGCCCTGACCTCAACCCCATCAAACACCTTTGAGTGTTTGTTTTTTTTACCACATTCTGTACTTCCAAACAAAGGGCATTTCTTATTGTTGTGTTTTCCTCCAGATTAATTTTCTCACTTTCCTGGATTTCTCACCAGCATCTGAATGATCTGTGTGAGTGATCTTCCCTTCTTGTAACTTCCGAGTTATATTATTTTATGAGAGTCACCAACTTAAAGGTAAATGGCTCCAGGGTCTTATGCCAAAGCTAAACAGATTAAAATGTTAAAGATTTTTCTACACATTTGGTAGTTTACATGACATACAGAATTTAATAGCATAATGATAAAAGTAATTTTGATTACCGACATGGTGACCAATTGGCTATGTTAGTGTCTGATTATTTAGGTTTTTTATATTGTAATTACAAACCCCAATTCCCAAAAAAGTTGGGACAGTATGTAAAATGCGCATAAAAGCAGAATGCAGTGATTTGTACATTTTTGCGAAAGCAGTGATTTTTGATCTTTTACATATATTTAATTTAAAACAGTACAAAGAAAAGATATTTAATGTTTTACCTTATCAAATTTATTGATTTTTGTAAATATACGCTATGCAGTAGATATGGATGGATCACTTGAACAGTTGTTTCTCCTGACTTATTTTTCCATAGAGTTCAATATGAAAATGACAATCAGACATTGGACTATCAATAGGGAAAATGTAAAAGCAAGTTAAGAGAATTCTGAGGATACAGATTTTTTTTAATGTATACAATATTTTATCAATCCAACAGTATTATACATATACATTTTTCATTCAAAGGTGACTTTTAGTAATGCTTTCACAGAATCAGTCATTAGGACAATGTGCATTTTTCAAATAATAAACTTTTCCTTTGTTCATTTGGTTTAATAGACCTCTGTGCATACTGTCATTTGGAAAAGGAATGGGTCTGTGGTTAATGGGCAGACAGTCTTGGAATTCCTCCTCTATCACAACTAAGTCTTGTAAAACCATTAAAACCTTTGTTTGCACAGCTCATCTGTTAAAAATGTCAGAATATCAAAAGGCGGCTTCATGCCATGCCTTTTCTCTCCTGGTACATTGTGCAATACCCAGTTACATGCCCTTATCATTTCATTCTCTGCACTGCAATGAGCCTATGCTTTCTAAAGCAGACTAATGCCTATATGCAGGGGCGGTGTGCACCATGACCCTGCTTTGGTTGGACATGCCGTCTAAATCAGGGACGGACCACGTGCACGCAGTGGCACATTTCAGCCAAGAGTAAAGCCCAGAAAATGTGCAGCCATTTAAGCCATTCTTCCCAGTACTATAAACAACAAAATGCAAATCTTTTTTTGTATCACGCTGCATGATTGTTGTGCTTCCACTTACAGAAGAGTAACATGAGCTGCTTATGCACTTACACCCTTCCTGGAAAATCCTCTGCTTTTCATTGGACTAGTACATGGAAAAAGAAAGTACAGCACAGAGAGGCAAAAACAGAGCTAGATTTAGGTTTTCGGGGGAAGGCAAAAAAAATAAAAATAAAATAAAATAAAAAACTGTGGGGGCCGCCCAAAAAAAGGACTAATTAAATTCCTATTACTGCAGCTTGAAAGAGGTCAGGATGCTGTCAGAATCATGAATCATCCCCTGCACACGTGAAGTAGTAGGAAATCCTCCTAAAGCTGCAAAAATACTATAGTACAGTATAACAAATGCAGTCTCACTCAGCAGTGTCTGTACAAGTGTTTGGGGCGATTCTTCCAGTCATGACTTTAGATTTGCTTTAATATCAGTTATGTTCCCTGGAATCATGTGACGCAGGCTGCAGTCACACACTTAGAAATGCGGGAGGAGTCAAGTTTGAGCAGTTAAGACACATTTGCTGCCCTTTTGTCTTTAGCATTTTGGCAAAGAACATTATTGTGTGTTCCTGAGATTCAGGTTATCTCATACTACTCATTTAGATCTACTTTGTGTGTGTGTGTGTATATATATATATATATATATATATATATACACAACATCAAGACTCTTGATATCTTATTTCCAGGTACTCTCACAAGAGATACTATAACCTCTCTGCATTTGAATGGATCTCTATGGGAATTGGGGGGTGGGACTAGATTAAGCTGTAAATTACACATGAATAGTATGGAACACATGGTTGGCAAAATGGCTGTAAGTCATCAAGGGTCTGAGGTATCAAACGAGCCTCAAACCATCACTCTGCTGCCAGATATGCAGTAGATATGGATGGATCCCTTTAAGGGTTGTTTCTCCTGACTCAACTCTTTGAAAAATAAGTTTTAATTTCTGCCGCCGCAGTTTCAAATTGATCTTATAACTCTCCTCGATGCCTCTCCCCTCTCCTTACACACAAACCTGCAGGCATACACACACACACACACACACAAATGCACAAGTGCATCTTCAAGACAGAGGCTGCATCTCCTCACGATTCTGAGGAGATTGATGTACAGTTGTGTTCAAATAAATAGCAGTGCGTTAAAAAAAGTGAATAAAGTGAAAATATTTTTTAATAGCTTTTAGTTCCATATTTCAAATGTAGTGGAAACATTACACATTCAATTCCAAATCAAAGCATTAACAAATTTTATCAAGTCTGCGTTATTCTTTTACAGGAAGCAAAGAAAAGGAATATTAATCTGTTCAAAAAAATAGCAGTGTTGACATTTTTCTCTTCAAACTCAAACACTTACTATATAAACTGAAGACATTTTTCAAGATTTAACTTCACTTTAAATTACTGAACTAATATTTAGTTGCATAACCATTGTTTGTGATAACTGCTGCGCATCTGCGTTGCATCGAGTCAACCAACTTCTGGCACCTACCAACTTCTGGCACCTAGAAACAGGTATTTCAGCCCAGGATGAACGAACTACATTCCACAGTTCCTGTGAATTTTTGGGTTTTGCTTCAGAAACTGCATTTTTAATGTCACCCCACAAGTTTTCAATGGGGTTGAGGTCAGGGGATTGAGCTGGCCACTCCATTACCTCAATCCTTTTTGTCTGGAACCAAGATGTTGCTCGCTTACTCGTGTGTTTGGAGTCGTTGTCTTGTTGAAACACCCATTTCAGGGGCATTTCCTCTTCGGCATACGGCAACATAATCTCTTCAAGTATTGTGATGTATTCAAACTGATCCATGATCCCTGGTATACGATAAATAGGCCCAACACCGTAGTATGAAAAACATCCCCATACCATGATTTTTGCGCCACCATGCTTCAGTCTTCACAGTGTACTGTGGCTTGAATTCAGTACCCGGGGGTCGTCTGACGTACTGTCGACGACCACTAGACCCGAAAAGAACAATTTTACTCTCATCAGTCCACAGAATGTTAAGCCATTTCTCTTTGGGCCAGTCGATGTGTTCCTTGGCAAATTTTAACCGATTCTGCACATGCCGTTTTTTCAACAATGGTGCTTTACGGGGGCCTCTTGCTGATAGCTTAGCTTCGATCAAATGTCTTCTGATTGTAACAGCACGTACAGGTAATTTTAGATCATCTTTGATCTTTCTGGAGGTGATGATTGGCTGAATCTTTGCCATTCTGACTATTACATTACATTACATTCATTTAGCAGACGCTTTTATCCAACAATAAGTGCATACAGAGACGTCATCAAGATCAATTCAATTCCATTTTATTTATATAGCGCTTTTCACAGATGACTGTCACAAAGACGCTTTACAGAACAGAAAGGGGAGGAAAGGGGAAATGGGAAATGCCAGCTCTAAGCCAGCTCTAAGCCCCCAGATAGTAGAGGTAAAAACTCTTAGTAGGAGAGAAAACCCTCATACTGTGGCGAGAAAAAACTCCCCGATGGGAAGAAATCTCAAGAGGAAACCGGCTGTTGGGGGGGATGCCCATCCTCCACTGGCCTATGGGTTGATTATGTCATAGGGAGGTATTCTATTCTGATGACTCCATCATGTAGAGATCAGCAGTGGCAGGTGGGGGGCGCCTAGCTGGTCTTGGGCTGGAGCTCCGGGCCAGGAGGGGGACGGGGGAAGGACGCGGGAAACTCGGGAAACTTGGGCTAGAGCTCCGGGCAGGTGCCCAGAGCAGGGAAGAGGAAAAAAGAAAAAAACATTGTTAGGGGGTTCAGATGGTAGCAGAACAAACACAGCAGGAGAGACAGAGGTGCCTGCTGCGATAAGGAAACCCCGGCAGAATAAGGCTATGGCAGCATAGCTAAGGGCTAAACAGAGGCAGGGGCCAATACAGCCATGAGGGCAGGCTTGAGACAGTCACCACTAGACCATGACCGGTCGAGCTTAACACAACACTACCAATAATGATCCAGTGACAGCACTGACCGCTCAGTCCACCAGAGACTCTATAGCTAATGCCAGCCACCCACTCCTGCCCCTCAACTATAGGATAGACTAAAAAGATGAGTTTTAAGCCTAGCTTTAAATAGACTGACAGTGTCTGCACCCCGAACATGAGCAGGCAATTTGTTCCATAGGAGAGGAGCACGATAGGAAAAGGCTCTACCACCTATGGTAATTTTAGCTATTTTAGGAATAACAAGGAGGCCTGCGCCCTGCGAACGGAGCGTTCGTGAGGGATTATAAGGGAAAAGTAAATCCCTTAAATATAATGGGGCAAGCCCATGTAAGGCTTTAAAGGTAAGTAATAGAATCTTATAATCTTATAGTCTATTCGAAATCACTACAGAACAGACAAGACAAAGTACATCCTTCCCATAATGTAGCAGCTATCCCTAGTAATGAACGTTGACTGTGGGTAAATCAGCTATACTACACTTCTATTCTAAATACTATTATAAACTATAACAAATAGACAGGAAAACACAGGGAACTAGTACCATTAGGTCCTAGGTTAGAATATCAGTCAAGGTGGAGTCTGAAGAGGTGTGTCTTCAGGCCTCGACGGAATGCAGGGAGGGTTCAAGTAGAACGTAGGGGAATGGGAAGTTAATTCCACCACTGAGGAGCTAAGGTGGAAAAGCTCCACCGTCCAGACGAGCGAGAGCCGTTGACACGGAGGGGGGGAAGTGCCAGTCGCCCTGCTGTAGAAGAGCGAAGTGGTCGAGCAGGAACATAGTTCTGGATTAAGTCCTGCAGGTAGGCGGGGCCTGTCCTATTGGCTGCAGTGTAGGCCAAGGTCAGAACTTTGAACCTGATCCTGGCTGCAACTGGCAGCCAGTAGAGTGACCTCAGCAGGGGGGTTACATGGGAAAATTTCGGGAGGTTGAACACAAGCCGGGCAGTTGCATTCTGGATCAGTTGAAGAGGCAGAATGGCGCAGGCCAGTAGGCTTGCGAGCAGGGAGTTGCAGTAGTCCAGGTGTGAGGTGACCATGGTCTGGACAAGAAGCTGGGTGGTGTAGGTGGTCAGGTACGATTGAATCCTCCTGATGTTGTACAGGAGGAACCTGCAGGACCGTGCCGTCGCCCTGATGTGCAGCCAGTCGTCCAGGACCACCCCCAGGTTCCTTGCAGAGCGGGAGGCAGCCACCACGGTCCCGTCAACGGTGATGGAGAGGTCATGTAGTGGGGAGGTCTTGTACGGCATGAAGAGGAGCTCTGTCTTGTCAAGGTTGAGCTTCAGGTGATGGGTAGCTATCCACTCAGAGATGTATTCTTCGATCCGTTTCAACAGTAGTTGCTCGTTTTCTTCCGCGTGTTTCAGGTTTTTGTTGCCATTTTAAAGCATTTGAGATCATTTTAGCTGAGTATCCTATAATTTGCTGCACTTCTTTATACGTTTTCCCCTCTCCAATCAACTTTTTAATCAAATTACGTTGTTCCTCCGAACAATGTTTGGAACGGCCCATTTTACTTAGCAATTCAGAAGGAAATATATTTTATAACAATGTGTGAAACATTTGCTTCCCTTCTTCCTTAATGACACCTGTTTTTTCACAAAATGAATGAATTCTCTAATTAAACTCCACACTGCTATTATTTTGAACACGCCCCTTTCAATGAATGAGTCAATTACTCAGAACAAGCAGCGCGCATGTCATGACAGTTGGGTCTGTTGTTTTTCTATTACACTACTACATCTACAAGTAAATTATTTGCCATGCAGAAATATCACTACTACTAATAACAGTGGTTCATCAGGTTACTGATGTTGTACTGCTATTTTTTTTAACACAACTGTAGTAAGTATGTTTGTGAAAGTTAAACCCTCTGTGTTACACTATAATGGATACATATTGTTTAAAGCAACAAGCTAGCCAAGCTCTCGACTGTGTTACAATGTTAATTTCTCAAAAGTTAACGGAACACGGTTATCACTTTTACTTGCAATATAGCGGCTATAATACATTTTTTATGACTAATGTAATCTTGCTAGCTAACCTGAAAAGTAAAATAAAATATATCCCAGTACATGTAGGCTATATTGTAGTATGTCGTGGAAGATAATACAGACGTTATTCAAGGGAGATATCAGCACAATGTAACGCAATGCAAATCTATCACAAAACGCAACCTGCTGGGTTTCCTGTTTCCCTTCAGTGCAGGCTCTGTCTGGCATCACCCCACTCAATTGGCTTCTATGTCATATAACAGGATCTACCTTTTTAAACTAATTTACTAAGAAAAAACAAGACGAAGAAGAATCAACAGAGGTAGCAAACATTTAATAGCAAGCCAATCAGGCTTTATTGTCAATAAACAAACAAGTATTCAACTTTTTATTGTAGCCTAGTTTTCAAGTTCAATCCCACTTGTGATTTTTTCTGTATAGCAGGGGTAGGGAACCCTGGTCCTGGAGAGCTGCAGGGTCTGCTGGTTTTTGTTTTCACCTTAAATACAGCAACTACTTAGACCAAAGAAACCAGGTGAGGTGAGTTAACTGCTTAATCAACTGCTTTAATTGATCAAGTGGCGAGTAACAACTAAAACCGGCAGACCCTGCGGCTCTCCAGGACCAGGGTTCCCTACCCCTGCTGTATAGTATATCAGACCACATTTCTGCATGTTAGCTAGCTATTTCATGTGTTCCATTTCCCATGTTCCAGTCACAAAGAATTGTGGATCTAGTCTTTATCTCAAAGAACACCAAATTGATACTTTTAGCTGTTAAAATTTACAAAATTTTCTTCTGGAGGGGCACGCCCCCAGACTCCCCGAGACAGTTCGGGGTCCACCCCCCACAGTGTCAGAAAATCCCCTTCACCATCAACCCCTCCCACCCAGAACAATCGCCCATATTTTAAAACCTAAATGTTGGCAGGTATGATATATACACACAAATACAGTACAGTATCAGTATATATTTGTATCTTGATTTCTTTTTTACCTCAGTCTGCTCCTACCTTTTACCTCTAATTTAACCTCAAATTAATTTCACTGTGTGTTTTCACTTTAAAATAAAAAACAATAGCAGTCTTCCAGTGTGTACAGAATACAAATGTTACAAAAACATAAGATTTGGGATTTGGATGGGAATGAAATGTGTCCTTTTTCATCTTGATGCTTGGACATTGCAAAAGCACAAATGAACCAAAACACTCAATTTTTATTTTACTTGTTGATGATTCTGACAATAGTCTCATTATTATTGTGATCATAATTGTCACATATCACAAATTACACACAATAACATAGTATGTATGGTACAACTATAGCCAATGGTTTTCTCTATCAAAATATTAATGGTTACATTATACTGTAATAGTCTGTGTTTTTCAGTCATACCAGTCAAAGCAATGAGTGAATGAATAATTTATTGAATCTGTGTTCTATGTTTATCGTATGATATCCATTAAAGAAATACAGTTCTGGTATAGACCTGCAGAGGGGGTTGAAGGATCATCTGCTTACTCAAGCTTCTTGGCTACCCTGCCTAGCTCTCTTGCTTTCTTCCTCTTTAGCTTCTTCTTGAGGAGAAGAAGGTCGATGTACACAATGTGATCAAGGACTGTGGAGGCGCACAGTAGACCGCCATGCAGTGCCCCAGCTATTCCACAGCTGAACACATCCTGGCCTGAAAGTCATACACACACACATACCAACATTTTTCATTCTTGCATCACAGTCAGGTCTACAGCCCCAAATCACCAAGACCTTGCTATGATGTCATTGAACAGTGGTGGATGAATTCTGAATGATTCTGTCAATAATATATAATAAGTATAATGGCTTGATACTGTTTGCAATGTGTCTCTTTGGAGCTTTGCTTCAAGTAAACATTGTCGGTTACAATCACAAGGTTTTATGTCAAGGTTTACTGTCTTGTCAGTATTCCGCTCATTTAATTTCAGCCTTTTCAATCAGTGCACTTACTGGCTCATTAAATTGTTAAATAGAAAAAAATACAGTTGGCAAGTGGTGTGTGCATTGGAAATACACTGTGGCTCAGGACATGCAAACCATATATGACAACACATGCAGTCCATGGCCACATGATCTTTTCATTCTATGTTGAAAAATTGACACGGAACTGCGTTAGAGGTCTACATCAGGCTAGAAATGAGGACCGAGCCCGCCTAAAGGTGCTTACAGAGTGTTTAAACAGGAAGTAGACACGTAAGTGAATGTACGGTCCACCGGACTGCTTGCGGACATTTGCATTTCATAGTCGAGCACGCTCGAAGAATACTCAAAGCAAACCAACCAGGTTGTGAATTTAACATCAGCCACCAGCCAAAGTCTGGCAGAATTTTGATTGTGTCTGGTAAAATATTTACTCTAAAGCAGCCACTTTGGCCAGTAACCAACCAAGTGGTGTTATATTGCAAAAGTTCTGGTGGCTGGTAAAATGTTGAAAATGGCTGGTGATTTTTAAAATCCAGTAGCCACTCTGGCCAATGGGTGAAAAAGTAAATTTCATACCCTGGTACCAACCCCCCTTTATAGACGACACATTTCCCATAATGATTGAGTGCAAATTGCAGAGAACAATGGTGCCCTTCATGGAAGAAGATTACGGTACGAAGAAGGTACACTTGTAAGCAAAATGACAACATCTGTGTGGACAGCTCCGTACAGACAAAAAAAAAAAAAAAGACTGCTGTCCTCTAGGCGGACACTCGCTCAGAGTCCGCTTTGGTTCCTCTATGTAATTTAGGTCCGCGTGGACTCTGTGGATGTCCGTCCGCATACTTTTTTTTTGCAACTATGACATGGTCTTAAATATATATTTTGTTAGCCATCATGAACCATCAGGTAGATAGCCAACTTTAGACTATGAACTTAGCAGAACAATCATTTTATTAGCTACTGAAAATGTTTTATTGTGTTATTGTTTAACTCTGCAACAGCGAGAAAGGATTCCGTTGTTTTTCCTGGACTCTTGGAGCTGACATTTTTATTGTAGCTATGCCAGTCTGTGTCCTGCAATCATAGCTAGAAACATTGTTGCGCATTCACGATGAGGTGTATGGAGAAGCAGTGGGGTGGCGTGGGGGTGTGTCTCTTTCTCTGTGGGCAGGGCCAACAGGTTTCATAATGTTTTCACAACATTGCAACACTTGAGAAAGCTGAGCTGGCTGGATAACTGCATTGAGTAAAACCCGGAACAGCTCTTTTTACTTCATGTTGAAGATTTGAGAGGGTTACAGGTGTACTCAGTGCAGTTATCCAGTTAAATCAGTAATCCTGCTTTGTAATATACCCCCCTGCTTTAAGTTTGTCACTTGCACCTCTGCAACAAACAGCACTGGACCGTGTCAGGACCACTTTTTTCAAGCATGTGTTTGCATAAAGTATGTAAAATAGAGGAATAATTTATATTTTAATGTTCGTAATGACCAGAACAGGCTAGCCAGCTAACTTACTGTTATTTTTCCTTCTGTTAAAAGTGACATTAATACATCTGTCGCTGTTTGTATTCATCAGAACAGGCTAGCCAGCTAGCTTTAGTACCGTTTTTCCTTCTGTTAAACATGACATTATCGTTGGTAACAGCTGGCGTAAGTAGCTCAGGGTGACGGCTCGGTCCTGCAGGTTCCTCCTGTACAACATCAGGAGGATTCGACCGTACCTGACCACCTACTCCACCCAGCTTCTTGTCCAGACCATGGTCACCTCACGCCTGGACTACTGCAACTCCCTGCTAGCAAGCCTACCAGCCTGCACCATTCTGCCTCTTAAAATGATCCAGAATGCAACTGCCCGGCTTGTGTTCAACCTCCCGAAATTTTCCCATGTAACCCCCCTGCTGAGGTCACTCCACTGGCTGCCAGTTGCAGCCAGGATCAGGTTCAAAGTTCTGACCCTGGCCTACACTGCAGCCAATAGGACAGGCCCCGCCTACCTGCAGGACTTAATCCAGAACTATGTTCCTGCTCGACCACTTCGCTCTTCTACAGCAGGGCGACTCGCACTTCCCCCCCTCCGTGTCAAAGGCTCTTGCTCGTCCCGACTGCAGAGTTTTTCCACCTTAGTGGTGGAATGAACTTCCCATTCCCCTACGTTCTACTCCAACCCTGCCTGCATTCCGTCGAGGCCTGAAGACACACCTCTTCAGACTCCACCTTGACTGATATTCTAACCTAGGAATATCAGTTCCCTGTGTTTACTAGTTCCCTGTGTTTTCCTGTCTGTTTATTATAGTTTATAATAGTATTTAGAATAGAAGTGTAGTATTGCTGATTTACCCACAGCTTACTGTGAACTACAGTCAATGTTCATTACTAGGGATAGCTGCTACATTATGGGAAGGATGTGCTTTGTCTTGTCTGTTCTGTAGTGATCTTGATGATGTCTCTGTATGCACTTATTGTACGTCGCTTTGGATAAAAGCGTCTGCTAAAACAAAATTTAAAAAAAGAAGTATTCTTACACTACCATTTGTAAACATCTAGGTTAGCAGTGAGCCCATTAGACTCAAAGTCACAGAGCTAAAAATAGGTGACAGAATCACAGCATACCTATGGGCAGGATGCAGACCTCTAAACTGTGTGCACCCCTGTGCTGCAGAACAGGTACTAGGCACTTTACCTGAGATGAAGAGGTTCTTGACAGGAGTGGAGCACCTGTTTCTGGCCACCGCCTCTGCCTCAAACCTGGACAGGTTGTGCTCAGCAGAATACATAGCTCCACGTTGGGCACCCAAGTAGTGTGTATTTGTCAGAGGTGTGGCTGCATCCATGAATGCCACCTGACAGGTGAGTAAGAAAATATTGCTACATTATTAAATAAATATAATTTTATATTCCATCCCTGCTCATCAGTTTTCAGCTTCTACAAAATGTCTACTACCCGGAAATGGGCCACACCTTATCCTTAAGCTTGGGGAAGTGGATGCAGGCCCACTCAAACAGCTTGTTAGCGATGCTCATCTTGTAATTGTAATAGTCGTCCCCTCTCTTCCTCACAGCAGAGTCCTTCCACTCCTCAAACCACTCATACTTCACCATAGTCAGGATGGTCATGCACGATTTCCCTGGAGGGGGAACAGCAACATGGCGTGATACCAGCTGTGCACATATTGTTGCAATTGTTACTTTCGTCATCTCATAACCTCCATTGCCACATGCAGCCTATTGACTCAAGCAGTGTGGTCATCAATGCAGCAAAGGTGCTAAAAGTATCACTCTTCTTGTAACAAAAGACAACACTTTCTTCAAAAAGCTATCATTGAATGGCTAGAATATGACATTTTGTTGTGACTCACATTACGAGTGCTGGGAACACATTTTGTTGTGACTCACATTACGAGTGCTGGGAACACGAGTGCTGGGATCCAAGTTAAGGATGGTGTATGTACCTGGGTGGCGGATTTTTGCAGTGGGGTCTTTGGCAGAGGGGAATGTAATGAACATCATGGGAATATTGTCTGCTACCTCTTCTCTGCTCAGACTGAAAAAGTTGTCTATCCTGCAAACACAGACAAATTATTGTCAGCACAAAAAATTGATTCCAAGCTTGTAAATCGATGTTGACAGTAGTCCAGATGTAGAACAGAATTTCAGATACTGCCTCACTCTAAGTGGAAAAATGTGTTTACAGTTGCATGTCTCCATGCACAATAATACTGCCAGAGTCGATGAATAACTGGCTCGGTCATGGCTGGAAAACTTAGACAACACCACCACCATGTGAGTACTGAATGTAATAACAGCTGATACGTGGGTTTTCGCCAGATCCAGGTTGAGTTTTTGCCAGTACTAACATGCTGTCCATGTCATTGCTTTTGAAGAGCCAGAAGTTTGTTGGTACAATTTCCAGCTCCTCTTGCGTTGCATCAAAACCGATAAAGACCAAGAAGGACCCCCTGCCGTGTTTCATCATATCTAGGCGATCTTGAATTTCTGTCAGGGGAGAGAAGTCAGCTTTACAATATAACCAGAGCATTACATCATGATTATTTATGATGAAATTACATTTGAGCACTCAGAATGATCATGAACAATTCCCATAGGTTACATTGTCCAAACATGAATATTTAACACTCTCAGATGCCGGATTACATGAGTCCAGTGTGGTGCCATTGAACCATAGGAGTGTTTTGACAGAATAAATTAATTGCTTTTTCTGAAATGCATTTACATAACTCAGGGCTCACCTGGCTTTGAATGGACCTCAGGTGACAGGAGCTTCTGAAACGTAGTAAATACACCAGTGTTGGAGATGACCACTGGGGCCAACACCTCCACATCCTCCTGGCCCTTCCTCACTGTTACACCTGTCAATGCAAAGGTTCAAGGTCAGAGGTCACAGAACAATAACCCTGGAGCATTCTACCCAAATCCCCAAAATCAACTTGCTGAGGAATGTCATAGCTTCCTCTTATATGAATGTGGCCTTGTGTTCCGTGGCAGAACGCTGCAATTGGACAGTCGGTGGACTCACCATACGCAGCGCCATCCTTGTTCACCAGAATGCGGTTGACAGGGGCCCTAACCAGCACATTGCCCCCTGATTTCTGTATGACGGGGATGATGTGAAATGGGATCTCGCTGGCCCCTCCCCGTGGGTAATATGCTCCTCTTTTGTAGTGGTGCAGGAGCAAGGCATTGATGACTGTGCTGGAATCTCTGGGGGGCACACCTGAAATAAATCAGGGTTGTAAAAAAGCAATACAAAATCCTGTGAACATTTTTCTCCACCTCAACAGTGTGGTCTAGGGATAAAGAAAGCAAAGGTCTAACTTCACTTGAGATGTGGGGCCTTATTTATAAAAATGTTCTTGGATTTAAACAAATGTACTCATTTCCCAAATTTGTCAGAAAGATTACAAATTTTTTTTTTTTGAACAAAATGTTTATTTAAACTTTATGCACATTTAAACACAGTTGCTGTCAGTTTTATAATACAAATAAAAATAAAAAGCCCAGGAGAACTATAAACAATTCGGCAAACATGGAAAATCACAATGGCATCCCGTACATCCACATAGAGAGGAGTCTCCCCCCAAAAAATAAAATAAAATATATATATATATATATATATATATACAAATCCACAATCAAGTCCGTACAACACCTTTTCACATTGGCAAACTAAAATAAGCAATTACAGGAGCCCATCGTTTTAAAAATATGTCTGTCTTTATCTGAAGTTTAGCTGTTATTTTTTCCATTGAGTACACTGTCATTAACCGGTCTTGCCACTGATGTAGGGTGGGCGGCAGTGGCTTAAGCCAAAATAAAGTTTTTTTTTTAAAATAAATAAAATAAAAATTTAATCATTTTTCTAGCCACCATCAATAGAATATACAGCAAATAAACCTTTCTCTTTTCCATAGCATCCGGGATTGCTCCTATGATATAATATAATGGGTCCAGTGGTAGGTCAATGTTCAAAATGGCAAGTATTTCTGTATGAATCCCTTCCCAGTATGACTTCAATTTTGGGCAGTCCCAGAAAATGTGTGTGTGATCCCCAATCTGTTTACAATCCATCCAGCACAAATTTGTTCTATTTCTATCATATTTTGACACAATGAAAGGAGTCCTAAAATATCTCATTCTTACTTTCCAGTTGAATTCTTTCCATAGCGGACTATTCGTTACCTAATGTCCCCCTTCACACCCTTCTTCCCATGTTTTATCTTCAAAAATAACATTCATCTCCATCTCCCATTTACCTTTTATATCCAAAGTGGTTCCTGACATGTGTAATTGTAAACATTTATACATTTGTGACACCATTTTCTTCCCACTCTTGTCTTTCACAAACCTTATTAATAAACTTTCTATGGGAGTGGGTGGTTGTTTATGGGTGTTCCAGTCCCTATGTGACATCAAATAATTTCTCAATTGCAGATATCTATAAAAATCTTTGGAACCTAAACCAAATTTATCTTGTAATTGTTTAAATGATTTTAAAATCCCCCCCTCAAACACTTGGTCTATTATAATAAGCCCTTTCTCTGCCCACTCCCCAAACCCAGCGTCTAATTTGACTGATAGAAAATCCACAATCTTAGAAATCTTCATTACTCTTGATATTGTTAAAGGTGCGTCCACCCCTTTTCTCACCAGTGACCAAACCTTCTGGGTGCAATTCATCCATTCATTTTTTATTTTGAGTTTTTTCCGACTCTTTTGGTCCAAAAATGGCAGCGTCTCAAGAGGCACTAGTGGGCATGATTTTCTCTCTAATTCCAGCCATGTCGTCTCTTCATTTTGCATTAACCATTCAGCCATTCCACGCATTTGTGCAGCCCAGTAATATACTTTCAAATTGGGAAGATTAAGGCCTCCTTGATTCTTTGGATAAGTTAACCGCACAAATTTAACCCTAGGCTTCCTCTTCTGCCATATAAAAGTGGAAATCAACTTATCCAGCATCTTAAAGACAGAGGCCGATATCCAGATGGGTAAAGACTGAAACAGATATAATAGCCTAGGGAGTATATTCATCCTAACTGTTTCAATTCGACCAAACAATGAGAGTGGGAGGATCTCCCATCGAGATAAATCTGATTTTATTTGAACAATAAATCTACCATAATTTGCCTTGTATAATTGTGACGTTTCTGGGGTAATCACAATGCCTAGATACCTGAATCCCTGTGCTGACCACTTAAATGAAACTTAAATTAAATCTAATTGAGACGGCCATCCACCCACTAACATCATAGCCTCCATTTTGGATTCATTAACTTTATAACCTGAGACTGTCCCAAAATCTTTTAAACATTCTATTAATGCTGGAATAGAGGTTAGAGGGTCACTAATATACAAGATTACATCATCGGCGTACAGCGATATTTTATGTGGTCTGCCTCCATCCGATGATATTCCTTGTATTCCAGCATTCTCTCTTATCATTTCTGCCAACGGCTCTATACTAATTGCAAATAACAATGGGGATAGAGGGCACCCTTGTCTAGTCCCTCTATTTAATTGAAATTGTTTCGACGTGTACCCATTAACTCTGATCCTTGACATTGGTCCGGAATACAATACTTTAACCCAATTAACAAAATCAGATTGAAACCCCATTTTCTCAAGTGTATGTTCCAAATATAGCCAGTCTATTCTATCAAATGCTTTCTCAGCATCCAAGCTGAGAAGCATTGAAGTTTGTTTATTTTCACGTGCCACTGAGATTATATTCAGGGTCCGTCTGATGTTATTAAATCCTCCAAGTCTTCCAGGTATGAAACCTGTCTGATCCGGTTTAATTATTTTAGTAATACACTTCTGGATTCTTTTAGCCATTATAGTACTCAGTATCTTTAAATCACTACAGAGCAAGCTTATAGGTCTGTATGAAGTACAGTTTGTAGGGTCTTTCCCTTCCTTGGGAATCACAGTGATTATTGCTTCAGACCATGTTTTAGGAGGGTCTCTCTCCCTAAGAGCGTAATTAAATACTCTCAGCAAAAGGGGTGTAATCTCCTCCCCAAAACATTTGTAAAACTCCCCTGGGTACCCGTCTATCCCCGGTGATTTATTATTTTTCAAATTCTTTATAACTTCTTCAATTTCCTCCTTCGTGATTGGTTCTATCATTGCTTTCGATTCTCTTTCATTTAATTTAGATAAATGAATTCTCTCAAGTAAGGTTCTGATTTTTCCTGCTTTATCCTCCATTACTGGTGAGTCATACAATGCTTTGTAATAAACAGAGAAAGCTTCCGCTATATCTTTAGGGCGAGACACTGTTTTTTTTTGTGGAGGGATTCATAATTTTCATAACTACCCGGCTTGCTTGTGTTTTACGTAACTGAAATGCCAGTAGCCGGCTAGCTGTGTTTCCTAATTCATAGTACCTCTGATTGGAAAATCGTAAAGCGCCTTCAACTTTGTATGTAAGTAGATCGTTTAAGTAGAAAGATTACAAATTCAATTTGGAACACTGCCCCTTTTTTCCATACTTTGGAGATTTTCACTATATTTGATATTAATGAATTCCAGATATGTATATTTGTTTTCAAATTTTATAATAATTCACTTCCAGTTTCTTTTAACAATTTTTTCTTTGTCAACTCTGAAATCCATTCTTATGGTACCAGATCTGTTGATCTTCAGAACAAGATCTTTACAGAACTAGTCTTGCCCAATTTTCATTTAGGTACAGAGGTGCAGTAGTATGGAACAGCCTTACCCTTAATACTTTTAAAAAATCTCTAAAACTGTTGAATGTTGCACTCCGCATTTCTTTGAATTAATTCCATTCCATATATTGTCACATATATTGTCTTATGCACAGTATTATTGATTCTTATATGACCTTATGTAACATTCATTTATGCATTATTGTTTGTTAATTTTTTTGATTTCCTTTGTTTGTATAGGTTATGTACTTTATGTGCGTGCCTATTTTTGTGTGTTCAAGTGTGTGGATATGTGTTTGTATATGTATGTATGACAAATGTACATGTATTTATGCAATGTATGTTTTCAGGGTGGTTTTTACTATAAGCCCTTAAGTGTGTGTGGGGGGGGGGGTTACACAACCTGTGCATTTTAGCTCTTTCGCCCCAAGAGCTTTGGATAACAGGTTCTTAGTTCGGTTTCTTTCCTTTACTCGTTTTCTCTAGTTTTTGCTTTGTTTCTCAACCTCCTGTGAAGCCTAATGATTTAGTGCGTGAGGTTATTTTGTTATTTATTCTCGCTGTTTATCGAGAATAAATAACAAAATAACCTCACGCTTTTTGAGGTTGCTTTGATTTGCCTTGTGCTAGGGAAGTTTTGCTCCCGTTCTTTTGTTTATCTCCTCCTTGGTGTGGTTACTTCTGCTTTTGTGACGTATCTTTCTAGATACGCTTTTAGAATCCTTATCGACCACGTCTGGTTCTCCGAATCTTACTCTAACCCTCACATTTATATATTTTTTTAAAGATGACTTAGTCATGGTTTTCTGCGTAAATCACTATTTAAGATACAATTTGGCAGGGCAAGGCTCTCTGCTCACCATAGAAGAAGTAGGAGAAGATAATGTGAAGGTCCTTGTTGCTCGTCAGACTGTTGTTCACTTCCGTAGCGCTAGAGCTGGACAGCTTGAAGACGGAGGAGCATAAATGGGCAATGTGGGACTTGAGCAAGAACAGAGCCAGCCAGAGTGGGATCAGCTTCAGTGTGGCCAGGTAGTGGGTCTTCTTGGCTGAGACCTGGGGGAAGGAGGAGAGGGCTGTGATTAGCTCGATATGTCCAATCCATTTGGCTTTATTGCATCCTCATATTTAGCACTGATCACTGATGCCATGATGTTTTGAATAAGGGTTACTTGCAAACTTGGTTTTTGTCAGACTTGTACTCTATAAGGCGCAAAAAGCAAAAAAGTGCATTTTATCTGGATATTAGCTGGTAGAATGTTTATGGCCTTCAGAAAGTGCTTGAGTGAGACGTTGCATTTTAAACTAATACAGTACATATTAACTCAACCACTGTAAGAGTTGACATAACACTAGGATTTTGCTGTGCACTAATAGGTATAACATTTATTTGTAGCCAGGAATATCATTGCAGCAAATTCACGAGAAGTGGACCACAGCCCATGTCATCTTGGTAAAGGTGACAGCAAATATGCAATACCTTCATAATTTTGAAGAAGGCGTCGATGGCTTCAGTGTCATTTGGGAACTGCTTCTTTAGGCTCTCTTCCATATGGGTTTTGCCGGAGTAGATGTGATAGTCTCTGCGGTCATCACTGAGGCCGATTACAATGGTGTCAAAGTGTTGTTCCAGTTCCACAAACTCCAGCTGCCCCTCTGTGATCTGGTCCATGGCGATGCGAAATAGACTGTTTTCATGCAGCTGGCCGATGTAGTGAAGTCCTGCAGGACACACAAGCTGTCATCAGTCACACTTATCTTTGCTCCGTTCTGTACTCTAGCACTTTGAGTTTGAAAGGATGAACTATTTAGAAATTATAGAACCTTTAGTACATAGCCACCCCCCGCCCCCCTCATTTTTGAGCATCAAAAAATATTGGACAGAATAAAGTAATCATTTTTAATATTTGGTCGCATATCCTTTGCATGCCATGACTTCCTGATGTCTGTGACCCAACAATATCAAAAGACTCTTCATATCTTATTTTCTGGCACTCTTACAAGTGATACTATAACTTCTCTGCATTTGAATGGATCTCTATGGGAATTGGGGGGTGTGACTAGATTTAGCTGTAAATTATGCTGGAACAGTACGGAATACATGGTTGGCGAAATGGCTGTAAGTCATCAAGGGTCTGAGGTATCAAGCGAGCCTCAAACCATCACTTTGCTGCCAGATATGCAGTAGATATGGATGGATCACTTTAAGGGTTGTTTCTTCTGACAAATTTTCCTATTGAACTCTATGGAAAAATAAGCCAGGAGAAGAAACCCTTCAAGTTATCCATCCATATCTACTGCATATCTGCATATAGTTAACACTAGCTGGTCAGTTAGCTAGCCTGCTGTTGCAGCTGACCACTTGTTTATTTTATTTCACAAGAAAACTGCTTTCAAATTGTTAATGAAATGCATAAATAAAGTTAAATTATCACAGAAGCATCTGCTCCGCTGAAGTCCTCCCACATGAGCACTTTCAAATTTGTTGCCCGCCTCCACTCTGATTTGATTGAACCAATCATGATATTTCCTGCCCATAGGGCATGTTTCAATAAGCAAAACTCCCATCTGCCCAAGTCTTACACCAATACATTTTATAGAATACACTGGATGAAGTTCTCATAAGATTTGTCTTCATAATAATTATAGCAATGTTTGTCAGAAATTGCCTAAGCAAAAATGGAAAGAGTACTCAAACTCGTTAATTCTGAAAAACCTTAACCCATTAATGTGGAAGTTTTGAAATGTTGATGTACCTGTTGTACACTTGACAAGCCAGTTGAGCTGATCACAAATCTGTTGAAATCTTTTACATCTGCAAATGTATGAGTCTACAGTGTGGGTTTATACATCCTTTTTTAGTAATGTCACGCCCCCCTGCTCTGCTTGCCCTTTCCTGTTTCTCTTTTCTTTCAGCAGGTTAGCGTGGCTGTGGAGTGGGGGGCGTGGCCCTTAATAGGCAGCACCTGGAGCCAGTATCTCTCTCACTTATCCGGTCTAGGGTTGCAAATTCTAAGGAATTTCCTTGATCGATAGTCGTCAACGTTAATGAACAATCAATCGATCAATCGATAACAAAACAGCTAAAAATAGCTTATGACATAAAATACAAAATGCATGTTTTTTTCCTCAATCAAAGCTTTATTGAAACATTTGAGAAATACGCCTGTTTCATAGCATAACACAAATATAATTATGAACGCTGTTTTGTTTAAGTATGATATTTTAATAAGGCTCGGGAAATTGCGCTCACTCTTCCGAGGCGAATCAATGACTAACACATACGTCTATGACATATACAAAAATAAGATGAGCCTTAATTTAAAACTTAAATTTGCAAAATGATTATGAAATAGATAAATAACGTTTTTGAAAACAGCGCTATAATAGGTTCCCTCTTGAAATGAGAAAGCTACGACAAACTACGACAGCTCAGGCCTCAGTTTAAAACTTAAACTGCATAAGTGCAGTAAATACCTGGGCCTGCTGATTTTTATTTAAGAATATAAGCATGTTTACGTTATCAGGGGTGAGTCGTGTGCGCAGTCGGTTTACAGCGAGACCAGCTGCTGAAAATACGCGTTCTGATGGGACCGATGTCCCAGGCACGCATAAGTAGCGTGCTTCATGGTCGAGTGAGTCTTCTTCTTTGTAAAGTTAATAACGTTTCCTAATTGCAGTGCGCGCGCCCCCTTGTGTTTAACTTAATGATTGCATTTCACCAACAGCTCCCATTGACACAATTAAGATGAGACCGCAAATAGTTCAATTTGATCGTTAAATTTGAAATGGTCGATCGATCAAATTATTAACGGCAATTAATCGATCAACGATTAATCGTTAACACCCCTAATCCGGTCGGACAGACGGTTACTTTGTTCTGCACCTTCAACACTGCTTACACTGATCGCAGCCATCACCTTGCTAAGACACTGATATTTCACATCCCATAGTATTTGTGAGTATTAATTTAAAAAGAATAAATAATTGTTATCCCTAGAAGTCTGTTGTGGCGTGTCTCATTTTCCTGTTGACGACTGATAACAAGCGGTCGTAACAGGAAAGTGGGCGCTCGTTCGAGATATTTTGATACATTGACTAACTAATGGGTTTTTATAACTTGTTGGTTACTAAGGTGGTCGTTCCTTGTTCTTGAATGGAGAATGGGGACACGTATTGGCAAATCAGAATTAACATCGGTGTACTGGCAAAAACGTCAGAAGTAGTTCCGGGGCATGATTTGCATATGTCGCTAGGAGACACGCTGTGTTAGTATAAGGAATAGAAATGAGCAAAGTAAAAGTTGATTGGTGCGACAGTGTTTTGATACACGTCTTGGTTTAGGAGGAGCTTGTCGAAAGTGAAAACCCTTCTAATTGTGTTAAACGTAGGACTAGTGTACCGTAGTATTCTTTGTGTTGCCCATGAGGGAAAAATAAACATCTCAGTATCTTCTCTGATGTCAGAGAGTTTTTATTATTCCTGTTTTATCTTGTGCGCGGTTGCTGCCGATTGAGGACTGGTGGACGTGAGTAGCCTACAACTTGTGTGTTGACATGCAAATGGTTTTGGAGCTATAGTAAAAAATAAAATAAAATAACCCCTGTTAGGTGGAAGCGACGTATCCCGTTTTGGGGTATCGTTGAGCGAATTGGTAAAAATTATTTTTTTTGTGTAGCTGCGCAGTTAACGGCATTTGTGCTGGGCTCACTTCCATAGTGTGGAGCAAAGTTTGTTAATTGAATTGTGTACCGTGCCATCGGGCTAATGTGATTAAATTGTCTCACTGCACGAAGACTAGGGGAGAGCGAGTTAGTTAGCTTGTTTACTGCCAGTTAGTTTTGGTGTGCCGTATAGGGGGGAAAGGTTAGGACGATTATAAGCAAATAATTATTAGAACATTAGGTAAATTTTTTTCAATATTAAATGATTAACCTATCATCATTAATAGAATATTTTATGTACAATGTACTAATAAAACTAACGGTTTCTTTTTCTTTTCTTGTTTTTGGCAAAAAGTACACATCCAGAGAGCCTCTTCCCCCCAGCAGGAGTCCTGCCGTCTCAAACCTGTGGCGGGGTGGGCAGTGTCTTAGTAGTCGGCGAATTTCAAGTTAAACCCGCAGTTCTGTGGTTAATACAAACAGTGTCATCTTGTGTCTTCCTAAAGTGAAAGTAGGGTTCCACAAATGGAAAGTGAGAAAAGAGTGGGCGACAGTACATCACCCAATGTTTCACAAAGGAAATCTGTGAGTGGTGCAAATTAACATGTTATCTAATTCCATAGTGAAATGTGCATGCTAGCCTACTTCATATCTTCACATAAAAAAATTATTTCCATTTCTTTCCAAAAAGAGTCTTTCCATTTTGCTCTTTTTGCCGAAATTTATTAAACGCTGGCTAGCGTTTAGCAAGCCATTCATAGGCCTATTAAATCAGTTGTCCCTGGTGCCAGGCCCAACAGATTCAACTTCAGGCTCAGAACCCCAGTGACTCTACTCCCAACTGAAGGAGGTCAGTAACATTATCTTGAATGACAAAACAGTTAACTATAATTCAACGTCTTCCACCTATTTGTAATTTGTTTAGTGGTTTGACTGAACTCAGGATCTTTAATTTTGCCTGCTACAGGCTACATCCTTAAACAAATCACTATTTTGAGGTTTTCTGTCATCCAACTGCACAATTATTTTTTTAATACAGAATTTAAGATTTGTCTCCTCGTCGGACCAGAAGTGAGGGTTACATGCTTGCTGCAACATATCTATTTATTTATTTATTTTTACCGTAAATTAGCTGGCTAACTTCAACACCTGAAACACATTCTGAATCTGCACGCTACATGCACAGACTGTGTCGCTGTACACCCAATAGCTAATGTGTTGTTAAGCCTACCTGCTTTTCATTTTTAGGTTATTATGCATGTGCAACCTATTTATTTATTTATTTTTCTTATTGCATATTTTTGAGCTCTTGTAAATTCTAAATCTTCTGGGGGTGTACCAGACCCCCGATTTGATTGAGTGTAATTGACAGCCAAAGTGATAGCCATTGTAATGCTACTGTCGAAAAAGACAGGCAATGTTAAAGGTTGTATCAGCGATTTTGGGTGGAAACATAAATGATCACATTCATCTGATTTTTCCTCACGATCCGCTAGCTGCCCGCCCCATAAGCAGGCCGTCAAAAAACCGCGTCTCTGTAGGCAGCCTATGCTCCGAGATCGTACACAAAAACAATGGTACTACCAACTACTCAAAACCAAAATAAACAGTATTCCAACCAATCACAATGATCTGCACAAACGTGACGTCACTTCTGAAGCGAAATCCCAAACAAACATACTTATGAATAATTATGTTATGTTTTAAAAAATAGTGTTCAAGCATCCAGAATTATAACCACGTTAATAACGTTTGTAAGAAACCAAACCGTTTGTAAATCCGTCAAGATTTCAGCGAGATAAGAGTATTAGCGTTTGTGCAGATCATTGTGATTGGTTGGAATACTGTTTATTTTGGTTTTGAGTAGTTGGTAGTACCATTGTTTTTGTGTACGATCTCGGAGCATAGGCTGCCTACAGAGACGCGGTTTTTTGACGGCCTGCTTATGGGGCGGGCAGCTAGCGGATCGTGAGGAAAAATCAGATGAATGTGATCATTTATGTTTCCACCCAAAATCGCTGATACAACCTTTAAGGTGACTGCCAGTGCTAAATGATAGTCCATGTAATGTCATTGTAACTTCAGTGTTAAAAAGATTATTAGCTTCTGGAGGTGTTATTACAGTAATTGTGCAGGGGTGGTGGGGCCCATTGCGAGATCTTTTCATGGGGCCCAAAATCCCTGGCGGCACCCCTGGCTCCATTTGCTCTGTCAAAATTGCACTGTGTTGCTCCTCAGTCTTATTTTTCAATCGTGTGGGTACCGCGTGTAGGAGCTAGAGATTTGTAAATAACGTGCTTATTGAGCTAGGGGCGTAAGCAGGTAACCGCAAATAATAAAAAAAAAAAATTTAAAAAAAATGTTTTTGTTGATATGGCGGGTAATCTTGATTTGATAGAAAGTGAGAGAATAAAATAGTACCTTTTTGGCTTTTAATGTTGCAGAATTGAAATAGCTTGTGGTATATTAGGATGGCAATCCTCAATGGCTGAGAAAAGCAGAGTTGCAACAGTTGGTGCAGCGATTAGCTATTGAAAATGATATTCCTGTTGATGTTGTAGAGCTGGTATCTGATAGTTCTGACGTTCAGTCGGCCGAAGAAAGCTGGGAATTGGCACTACATGAAATTGCATTAAAAGAATGTGAAATGGCATTAAAAGAAGCGGCCTTAGAACGTGAATTGGCTTTAAAAGAAATGATGGGAAAAAATGAACTGGTCTTGAAAGAAATTGCTTTAGAACGGGAATTGGCATTACAGGAAAAAATTGCAACAGAAAACTTGGCACTAGAGCGAGATAAATTGACAGAGTGATGTCGTGCAACTCTGTTGGCTAGGCCAGGCTTGGATGTGTCAATGATTAGTTCTATGTTAATGGACAACAGCTCTGTATCACGTGGGCCATCGATGTCTGATATCACACACAACCTACGCTTAATTCTAAAATTCAGCGAAAAAGATCCAGGCACATTCTTTGTGCTGTTTGAATGGTTAGCCACATCTCGTAGGTGGCCAGAGGACGAACAGGTAATAATGTCGCAGTCTGTTCTGACAGTTAAGGCCCAAGAAGCATATTCTGCCCTTTCACCAGAACAGACATTGTCATATTCTGGCGTTACAACTGCTGTCCTGAAAGCTTATGAGCTTGTAAGCCTGTGAGCTTGAGCTTACCGTCAAAGGTTTCGCAATTGGAGGCGGGGTGAATGTTGAGTTTGTAAGAGAACTGCTGCTTCAGTTTTCACGTTGGCATAGTGCATTGGGTGTTGACAAATTTGAAAAACTGTGTGACTTAATAGCGCTTGAACAGTTTAAAAATTCAGTTTCTGATTCTGTTGCCATTTATGTTACTGAACGTAAGTAGGGGGCAATCTTCCCTCTGATCAAATAAACCCCAATGCCCCAGTGCAATGAGGGGGACACTGTGCTGTAAGAGATGCCGTCTTTCGGATGAGACGTTAAACGAGGTCCTGACTCACTGTGGTCATTAAAGATCCCATGACACTTATCGTAAAGAGTAGGGGTTTCCCCTAAATTCCCAACTTGGTTCTTTCAACCTGCCACCTAATCATCCCTCAGTTTAATTGGCTAAAATAAATCTCTCCCTCTCCACCTCAGCTGATGTGTGGTGAGCATTCTGGCGCAAAATGGCTGCCGTTGCATCACCCAGGTGGGTGCTACACATTGGTGGTGGTAGAGGTGAGTTTCCCCCTCATCATTGTAAAGCGCTTTGAGTCACCGGTTGGTGAGAAAGGTGCTATATAAATGCAAGGCATTATTATTATTATTATTACTACATATAATAGCTTGAGAAGCGATTAGTTTTGTAACGACTCTGCTCATGCTCACTTCTCTAAACCCTTTGCTGTGGGTAGGGGTAGTCAGGTAAAACATGTGGCTGGCACGAACGGGAATCTTAATCTTGCGAGACTTGTTATTCATGCCATCACAGAGGACATTGGAAAAGCGAATGTCCTAACAAGTCCAACAAAGCTAACGCTAATACCTCCATGCATACTGGTCCACCCTTTAAGCCAATTGGTTTTGCGGCAGTGACATGCTCTCCTGTTCTGTCTGAAGTAGCTATTTTACCATTAAAGTCTAAATTTACATCTGAAAAAGTGGTGGGCTCTCCGTATACATCAGATGGTTTGGTGTCCCTTGTAGGTGAGTGCTGAGACAAACCCATAAAACTCTAACGTAACATGGGAGCTTCACAGTCATTAATATCGGCAGATGTGTTGCCCTTCTCTTCAAACTCTTTCACTGGGAGTAGTGTGCTTATCCGGGGTGTTACTGCTCACATAACTGTACCATTGCATACAGTTAGCCTACAATCTGAATGGGTATGTGGTAACATAGTGCTTGGTGTGTGTCTCAGTCAATGGCTCATGAAAAACCAATTGTGGAAAACAGCCAAGCCAAACTGCAAGAGAATCTTTCATTTTGTGATCTTGGCGACACGTTTTTTGCAGATTTGGAGTCGCACGTGCCGACGAAAGCACAGATACCCGACCCCGTTGAAGTTATAGGTGCAGCTCCCACATCCCCAGTGTCTTTGTTCAGTGTTTCACAGGAGGAAGTAATTGAGGAGCAATTGACTGATACTATTATTAACTCTTTGTTTGATCAAGTTGTCCCTGATGGAAAAACCTTGGAGCTATCGCCCTGTTATTTCCTTCAGCAAGGTTTACTATGTCGAAAATGGACCTTTAGGAAAGACTCTTTTGTTGCTGATGTTGCTCAGGTTGTGGTCCCCAGAAAATTCAGAGAGACAGTACTGCAGGTTGTCCACAGGGGAACTGCAGGTCGTACTGGTTAAAAAAAACATATGACGTGTCTTACAAACATTTTTCTGGCCTGAGTTAAAGCAAGATAAAACATGTCATATTTGTCAGCTAACTGGAAAACCAAACCAAACCCTACCAGTTGCTCCATTGTATCCCATTCCAGTAGTAGGTAATCCATTTGAGTATCTTATAGTGGACTGTGTAGGTCCACTTCCTCCATCCAAGGCTGGGCGTAGTTATTTGTTGACCATAATGTGTCAGTCCACCCGTTATCCAGAGGCGTATCCATTGCGTTCCATTACCACTAAGTCCATATTGAAAGCTTTGACAACATTTATGTCCACCTTTGGTATTCCGAAGGTTATTCAATCTGATCAAGGATCCAATTTTACATATAAACAGTTTGCTAAGGCTCTTAAGCAGTTAAAAACACAACATAACGTTTCTAGTGCATGTCATCCACAAAGCCAAGGCGTTTTGGAGAGTTTATCAGACCTTGAAGTCACTTTTGCGTTCTTATTGCACAGAACTCTGTCGTGACTGGGAGGAGGGTCTCCCTTTGCTCTTGGTAGCAATTTGAGTTGCCCAGGAAAGTACGGGGTTTAGTCCAAATGAACTAGTGTTTGGCCATTCGGTTCAAGGCCCAATGGCAATTATTGCTCATGAGTGGCTGATCAAAGAGCCTCCTGAGAATGTGTTGGATTATGTTAGTGGTTTTCGCCTTCATTTGTACAAGGCTCAGGCTGCAGCCTAGAAAGCGCTGGGTACCGCTCAGTCAAAAATTAAACGCCTGTTCGACCGCAATACAAAATGTCGAAGTTTCATGCCCGGTGACCAGGTGCTAGCCTTGTTAACAATAGTCGGTAGTCCTTTCCAGGCTAAGTTTGCAGGTTCTTAGATTATTGACCGTTGTGTTTCCGACCGGAACTATGTCATTCATATCCCTGACCGCAGGAGGGCTGTTCAGCTATGTCACATCAATTTACTCAAGCCCCATTATCATCTACACAGTCGCACTGTTTTTGTTCTGTCTGCGGGTTAGCTGGCGGTAGGCTATATAGCTGCTGCTCTAATCACTATTTTACCATTTTATTATTTTATCGTTTTATTATTTTTAGCACGATTTTAGCATTTTATTATTTTTATTTTATTACTTTTTTAGCATTTAACTATTTTATCTACCTGCTGCTTTTTGCCGATCGCCCTGGTTTTAAAGCTTTTACCTGGTCGAAGCGGGAATCCCAGATCCCAGCTCAGGACTATGCCACCACTTACCTCGCCGCCTGGATGTACGAGCTGTATCCAACTCAGCCAAAAGATCGCCGATCTGGAAGGGAGAATATCAACTCTCTACCAGATAAAAGAGGATGAGCTGCTCATCGACTCCCTGGCCACAACTCTTCCCTGTGTCGCCATGGGTCTGGAACACACAGCACCTTGCCCGCTCCCAGAGGAAAGTTCATGGGTCCGATGGGGCGCGAAGCCCAAATCCCAGGCCTCCTCAACTCCTCTTGGGCCCGGCCCCTGGATTACAGTCCGTGGGGGAAAACAAAATGGCCATTGCTCCTCCCGGCCTTGTCCTTCGCAAACCCTCCAGCTGAGCAACAGGTATCTCATCCTTGATGAGATAAACAGTTTCTCCTCTGTTGCCCGCTCCCCTCCATCTCCCTCTGCGTCTTTTCCGCGACCTGCGCCGCCGTTGGCTACTGCAGGACGTGCCGCACCGCCTGCTGACCACCTCTCCCGGCTGCCGGCTGGCTTCTCTCCGTCTCCTGCTCAGCGGGCGGACGTTCGGGTAGGCCCACTTGCTGCAGCCCCCTCGCGCAGACCAGCACTCTCTTCCCTCTCGCCCAAAATACTCATCATCGGCGATTCCATCGTCAGGGACATCAGAAATAAAGCCGCAGTGACTTATTGCTTTCCGGGTGCCACAGTCTCCAATCTAATGGACAAAGTTCCAGGTATTCTGGCTCAGAATTTGGACATAAAGAAAGTTGTGATCCATGTCGGCACAAACGACATTTCTCGCCAGCAATCTGAGCTTTTGAAAGGAGATTTTATCCGTCTTTTTAACCTTTTAAGTGGCAATGGTAGAGACATTTTTATCTCTGGTCCTATTCCCACACTGGGCCGAGGAATAGGTCGTTTTACGAGACTGCTTAGCCTTCATACATGGCTTCAGTCTCAGTGTAGCGCTAGCAACCTAGGTTTTATTGACAATTTTAATTTGTTTTGGGAACGTTCTTCGTTTTTTAAAAGAGATGGTCTGCACCCAGATCGACAGGGTGCGCGTAAGTTAATAGCCAACATTGTTTACCATGTGTTGAATGCCCCATATCTTCGGTGACTATCTACTTCCGTGCACTATAACCCCCTGCAACACTCCTCGGTCACTTCCTGTACTCAACAAATAACTCTCTTTGGCTCCCCCCACAGGTTAGGAGGTACATTTTGCATAGCACGTCTTCCTCGGCAGAAATTCAGACCCAATGGTGTTATCGCAAAAAATCTTATACAAATAAATACTCAACCTTCCGTCATTTTGCCTACATCATCTACTAATAATGGTAGGCATACGTCTAATTTAGAGTCACCGCGAGAATTTAAAACTCGTCAGGGGTTAGGACTATTGCACCTAAATATTAGGAGCCTTATTCCAAAACTGGATTTTGTGCATGTTATGATGAATGAAACTTCCCCTGACATTTTCATCCTTTCTGAAACCTGGCTCACAAGAAAAGTACCTAACTCAGACATCAATATTGATGGATATAATTTATTTAGATCAGATAGAAAATCTAAAGGAGGTGGGGTATTGATGTTTGTAAAGGAATGTTTTGCTGTATGTGAACTCACTGCTGCCTCTGTACCTAATAAGTATGAATATATTGTTCTGGACATCTGTATTGGGGGGGATGCCCATTTTACTATTATTGGTATTTACCGCCCTCCCTCTGCAGGTAATGAGGCGTTAGAAGACATTGGCAAATTAATGTCATCTTACGCCTCATCCGAACTGATAGTCATGGGTGATTTGAATCTTGACTGGCTCTCTAATAGTTCAAATAGGTTAAAAGAACTGTGCTTTGAGTTAAATCTTACTCAGTTAATCTTGAAACCCACGAGGCTAAATACAAAAAACCCTTCTAAGTCAACGTTGATTGATATTATACTGACAAATAGGCCATTTAAATACCTAGCCTGTGGGGTTTTTGCTCAGGACATCAGTGACCACTGCCCAATTGCTTGCATTCGAAATGCCAGAAAACAAAAATATAGCTCTAGTATTGTTACAAAACGAAATTTCAAACATTTTGTTGAACAGGGTTTTCTTCAGGATCTATATTTTTCTGATTTAGAAAGAGCTTGTTGCATCCCTGATCCTGATCTAGCTTTGGACCATTTCTGTAATGCATTTAATTCTATTGCTGATAAACATGCTCCTTATAAGAACTTCAGGATTAAAAACCGATGTAACCCATGGTTTTCCTCAGATATTTCTGCTACTATGCATATCAGAGACAAAGCTTGGTCCAAAGCTAGAACGACTGGCACTCCAGCTGATTGGCTTAGCTTTAGGCATTTAAGGAACAAGTGCATTAGCATAATAAGAAAAGCAAAGTCCAATTATTACTTGACCTCTCTTTTAAACTGTAATGGAGATGCGTATAGCTTTTGGAAAACTGTAAAATCTTTAAAAAATAATCCTACCACTACTCTTCCTTCTCGCATTTCTAGTGAAAATGATCTAGTTATAGATAAAACATACACTACTCACAAAAAGTTAGGGATATTTGGCTTTCGGGTGAAATTTATGGAAAATGTAAGTTCACGCTACAGTGATATTATACGTATCATGAAAGTAGGGCATTTAAGTAGAAGCATGCAATGGTGATTTCCTCATCTCAAACAATTTATTGAAACAAAAGCCAACAACAGTGGTGGGTATACCACAACAAAAATGTCAATGTCTCAATAACTTGTCATGTGCCCTTGAGCATCAATTACAGCTTGACAACGACGTCTCATGCTGTTCACAAGTCGACTTATTGTCTGCTGAGGCATGGCATCCCACTCTTCTTGAAGGGCGGCCCTCAGGTCATTGAGGTTCTGGGGTACAGAGTTACGAGCCTCTACACGGTGAGTCAGCTGATCCCATAGGTTTTCTATGGGATTCAGGTCTGGAGAAAGTGCAGGCCACTCCATTTGAGGTACCCCAGTCTCCAGCAGCCTTTCCCTAATGATGCGACCTCGATGAGCTGGAGCATTGTCGTCCATGAAGATGAAATTAGGCCTGTGTTATTCATGCAGGGGCACAATGACTGGATTAATGATGTTATTCAGGTAGTATGGGCTTGTCACTGTACCATTCACAAAGTGTAGGGCAGTTCTGTATTGACTAGACACACCTGCCCACACTGAAACACCGCCACCACCAAAGGGTCGTCTGGTGACAACAGTGGCTGATGCATAGCGCTCTCCTTGACGTCTCCAACATCGTTGGCGGCCATCATTTCTGCTCAACGTGAATCGACTTTCATCAGAGAACAGCACTGAGGCCCACTGGTCCCTCGTCCAGCGTAAATGCTCCCTGGCCCATGCAAGACGATGACGCCTGTGCCTGGTGGTGTGGTCAGGTACCCTTGCAGGTCGTCTAGCACGCAGACCACGCTGATGTAAACGGTTTCGAATGGTCTGACGTGACACTTGGGTGCCTCTCACCTCCCTTAAATGTGCCTGGAGTTGAGTGGCATTCATCATCTGGTTCCGCAGGGCACTGTTCACAATGAAGCGGTCATCAGTGTGGGATGTGGCCAAAGGACGTCCACTTGTATGCCTTTCTGTGACTCTTCCAGTCTCTCTGTATCTCTGTTGCAACCTGCTGATGACACTCTGTGACACTCTAAGCTCAGTGGCCACTTCCCTCTGAGAACATCCTGTTTGAAGCCTCGCAATGGCGAGGTACTGTTGATCAATTGTTAGGTGTCGTCTTGGTCTCATGATGTCAAAATGTGAACAGCATGATGAAGAGGACTGTTTAAATACCAATTCTAATTGAACCAGGAAATTTATTGGTCGATTCATGGATCAAACACCTGTTGTGAATTTTGCCGTTCAGCTCCTTGTTAGAGAACAGCAAGTTGTGCAAAAAGTACTGAAACATTGAATAGTTGGACATGTGCATTCAAAAGTTTAGAGAAGGTCAAATTAATTTCACCTGTAAAGGTTATAGTGCATTTTAGGTTCATCCTGAAATTTCACCCGAAAGCCGAATATCCCTAACTTTTTGTGAGTAGTGTATATGGCTGAAGTTTTTAATCATCATTTTATCTCCTCTGGCCATCTGTTTGATAGGCTGTCTGGCGAAATTGTTCCAGAAAGCTATACCCTTAGCCCAGTATTAGGAACTTTACGTAATTATTTTTGTCCGAGCAAATTCTCTTTTAGACCTGTAAGTTATAGTGAAGTTTACAAAGCACTGTCTAGCATAAATAAAAAGAAGTCAATGGGAGAGGACAATCTAGATCCCTGCCTTTTGTGTCTCAGTGCTCATTTAATTGCCTCACCACTTGCTTACATTTTTAATTTAACTTTTATTTCAGGTAGAATCCCAAACCTATGGAAGGCAGCTCAGGTTATTCCTCTATATAAAGGGGGTGATACCAGTGACTTAAATAACTATCGTCCAATTTCAAAACTTTCCTGTCTGGCCAAAGTCCTAGAATCATTAGCTAACTCTCAGTTACGGGCCTTTTTGGAGATTAATAACATCTTACAACCACAGCAATCGGGTTTTAGGCCAGGTCATAGCACATTAACAGCAGCAACTCTTGTGATAAATGATATTGTCAACTCTATGGATAACAAACTGCAGTGCGCTGCACTTTTTATTGACCTATCAAAGGCTTTTGACACCGTCGACCATAATATTTTATTGAATAAGTTATCCTCCATTGGATTGGATGAACTTTCTCTTAACTGGTTTTATGCATATCTCTCTGGGAGAACTCAGTCTATTGTTGCGGATGGTTTTAAATCTAGCTCTCTTGAAATTAGTAAAGGTGTCCCACAAGGGTCTATTCTTGGTCCACTTCTATTCACACTATATATAAATAACATGGTATTCCCAACACCACAATGTAATGTTCATTTTTATGCAGATGATACAATCTTGTATTCCACTGGCTCCACGCTTAACCAGGCAATTACTAATTTACAGTCTGCCTTTGATTCTTTTCAGTTAACTCTTATTAATCACAAGCTTGTTTTAAATTCTGATAAAACAAAATGTATTTTATTTTCAAGAAATCTAATGGGAAATGCATCTAATATTGGCATTCATACACTTCGTGGTACTCAAATTGAAACTGTAGAATCTTATAAATATTTAGGAATTTGGCTTGATGGTAGATTTTCCTTTAAGACTCATGTGGAACATCTGTCTCAAAAGCTAAAAGGTAAAATTGGTTTCTTGTACAGAAATAAAGCATGCTTTTCTTTTGCTAATAGGAAAACAATTGTACAATCAACTGTCTTATCTGTTTTTGATTATGGAGACATTCTGTATATGCACGCTGCCCCTTCCACTTTAAAGCCCCTTGATGCAGTTTATCACAGTGCATTGCGTTTTATCACTGGGGATACATTTCTTACGCATCATTGTGTTTTGTATGGAAAAGTAGGATGGTCCTCTTTATTAATGAGGAGGGAACTACATTCCATTGTATTTATTTATAAGGCTTTACTGAAGAAACTTCCCCTTTATCTCTCATCATTAATTACGTTTAAATCCAATAACTATGGTACCAGGTCTCAGGACTTCTTAGCCTTAGATACACCACATATAAATACTGAGCTGGGCAAAACAGGGTTTCAATATTATGCCCCTCATAATTGGAATAAATTGCAAAAAACTTTTAAACTAGAATCTCTTATTCCTTTAGAAAATTTTAAAGTTTTATACATGGATTTTCTTAATGTTGTATGTACTTGTTTCCTTTGATATATCCCTGTATGATGTTTGAAAGCTGAATGTTAACGTGGCTGAATTGTACTTGTTTTTAAGTTTTTTATACATGTTTTTATTTTTGTTCGCAGGTCTCTCTTGTAAAAGAGATCTTGATCTCAATGAGACTACCTGTAAAAATAAAGGTAATAATAATAATAATAATAATTATAATTATGCTGCATCGAATGTGGCCAATGATACTTCGCCTCCGGAGAGACTGGAGTCTAAATCCTCGACTCCTGTAATGTCTGAGACTGCTGCTGTTTCCTCACCTTTTGGGTCGGGTAGAGCCAATGTTAAAATGCCTATATTGTCAGTTAATCTAGGTGTTGCTACCTCTGTGCCTGGATTGCCCCCAGAAGCTGCTGGAAGGGGGAGGGAGGATATCAGGATGCCAGCGGAGTGTGTATTCCATGGCCGGCTGAACAATTCAGATTTCCTGAAAACCTTAAAGTTTGAGTTTGATTACTTATCTGCAGATCAGCGTACTGACATGCTTAACTTAATCAATTCACATCTAAGTCTATTTCCAGATACTCCAACACGCACGCATGTACTGAAAAATGACATTGATGTGGGGACGGCTGGCTCAATCAAACAATGTTTCTATTGTGTTCCAACTCCCAAACGGAAACATCTGCAATCTGAAATAGATTATATGTTAAAAAATTGTATTGCGGAACCTGCGTCTTCGGAATGGAGCTCACCCTCTATTTTGGTTAATAAACCTGATGAGTCTTTTCAGTTTTGCACGGATTACTGTAAGGTAAATGCTGTGACAAAGTCTGACTGTTATCCCTTGCCTCGTATGGAGGACTGCATTGACCAGGTCAGTGCTGCTGTTTTTGTTACAAAACTAGACTTGCTGAAAGGTTACTGGCAAATGCCATTAACACCACGTGCACAGGAAATCTCTGCCTTCATTACTCCCAGTGGGTGTTTACATATATACAGTTATGCCCTTTGGTCTCAAAAATGCCCCTTCCACCTTCCAGTGGCTTATGAACAGGGTTCTGACCAGTCTGGAGGGTTGCGCAGCCTACCTGGACGATGTTGTCGTTTCCAGTGACACCTGGCCTCAGCACGTCCAGCGTCTAACTGCCCTACTTAATCGTCTTGCCAGTGCTTCATTGACCGTCAATCTCGCAAAGTGCGAGTTTACCAGGTTTCACATATCTAGGCAAAGTGGTTGGGCATGGGGTGGTTTGTCCAGTGCAGGCTAAGGTAGCAGCCATTGAGAATTTCCCAACACCTACCACAATAAAGGAGCTTATGTGGTTCCTCGGTATGATTAGCTTTTACCAAAGCTTTTGTGTTAATTTTTCAACTGTTGCTGCAACCCTGACAAACCTGTTGGGTAGTAAAGTACTATTTCTTTGGTCAGATGAATGTGCTGACGTATTTAGATCAGCGAAAGCTTTGCTGTGTAGTGCACCTGTTCTTGCTGCCCCTCGTTTTAACCGTCCATTCATCCTAAAAGTGGATGCTAGCAGGGTTGGGGCTGGCGGTGTCTTGTTACAGCCAGATGGGCACGGAGTGGATTACTGCGTTATTGAGCAGGAAGCCCTCAAACTCATTTGGGCTCTCCAACACTCTCTATGTTGGCTCGGTCTCTGGACCTTTAACGTTTTTGCGATCCATGTTTAACCCTAACCAACGTTTGATGAGGTGGTCTCTCTTTTTGCAGGATAACGACTTTGACATAAGACACATCAAGGGGATGGAAAATGTGTTAGCTGACGCATTGAGCCGTGCACCGGACTAGGGCCTAGGGGGCCTACCTAATCAAATCAAATCAATATTTATTTATATAGCGCATTTCACAACTAGTTGTCACAATGCACTTCACAGCAAAACCCAGCCTAAACCCCCCACAAGAGCAAGCCAAAGGCAACAGTGGCAAGGAAAAACTCCCTGGAGTAACTAGGAAGAAACCTTGAGAGGAACCAGACTCAAGGGGGGAACCCATCCTCCTCTGGTCGGCTCAGGGTCTAGGGCTTAAAGACCAGCATGGTCAAAACAGCCAATGTCCATGATAATATAATTTGCAGCAGCTAGATGACAGTCCAGATGTGGTGGCAATGATGGTGGGGAACCGGGCGCCGCTGGCAGCGGTGGTAAGGAGGGAGGGGCAAGCGGCAACGGACAGGAAGCCGGACAGCAACTCTCGAGATGCGGGGCATAAGCCCCGCCGGCAGAATGTAGAAAAAAGAGAGAGAGAAAACAGTTAGGGAAAGTGTAATAGAGCAGCAGGAGCACCAACTGGGGGGGTGGGGGGGGTGGGGGAGGGGTGGGAGGGTTGGAAGGGTTGGACAAGTGCCCCCGCCAAATTTTGGCAGGGTGTTCCACAGTAGTGGCGCTCTGTAGGAGAAAGCTCTACCACCCGTCAAGTTTTTAGATATTCTTGGGACTACTAGGTAGCCTGCGTCTTGGGAACTAAGTGATCTTTTCGGCTTATATGGTAAAAGCAGATTACATATATACACTGGCGCAAGTCCATTTAAAGCTTTAAAGGTCAGAAGCAAAACCTTAAAGTCTATCCTAAACTTAATTGGTAGCCAATGAAGCAATGCTAGTACTGGGGTAATATCCTCATATTTCTTAGTTCTAGTCAAAATGCGAGCGGCTGCATTCTGCACAAGCTGGAGATTATTTAGCAAGGACTTAGGGCAGCCAGATAGCAGGGCATTACAGTAATCTAGCCTAGACGTAACAAAAGCATGGATCAATTTCTCTGCGTCCCCTTCTGATAGGAAGTGCCTTATTTTAGCTATGTTCCTTAACTAAAAGAAAGCTACTCTAGATATGTTTTTTATGTGCGCGCTAAAGGTTAGATCTGGGTCTATAGTAACACCTAGGTCTTTCTTAGTTTGGAACAACTAAACAACCATCAAAATGTAAAGTAGATGTACCCAATTTCTCCCTTTGTTTTTTGGACCTAAAACCATCATTTCGGTCTTTTCTGAGTTTAGGAGCAAGAAATTGGAAAGCATCCAAGCTTTAATATCGGAAATACAAGCTTCTATTCGAGAAAGTGGTAGTGCCTCGCCGAGTTTCATGGAAATGTATATCTGCGTATCGTCCGCATAGCAGTTAAAATCTACCCCATGTGCCCGAATAATATCACCAAGGGGTAGCATATATAATGAAAAGAGTACTGGGCCTAGCACTGATCCTTGTGGAATACCATATTTCATTACTGAGTAACTGGATACTTCTTCATTTAATTTAATAAACTGCTTCCTATTGTATAAGTATGATCTGAACCATGCAAGAGCTTGACCATTTAGTCCAACACAGCCCTGGAGTCTGTTCAGTAGAATCTCATGATCTATTGTATCAAAAGCTGCACTTAGGTCAAGGAGTACAAGAACAGACACAGAGTTTTGGTCGGCTGATAATAGTAAATCATTAATAACTTTAACAAGAGCCGTTTCAGTGCTATGGTAGGGTCTAAATCCTGACTGGAACATTTCATGGATATGGTCTGAGCTAAGGTATGCACCAAGTTGCTTAGCAACAGCTTTCTCTAATATTTTTGGTAGAAATGGAAGATTTGAAATGGGTCTATAGTTTTCCAGTTTGTCAGATTCGAGGTTTGGTTTCTTCAGTAATGGCTTAATAACCGCCATTTTTAGTGGCTCTGGTACATATCCTGCTACTAAGGATGTGTTAATGATTTTTAACATATGCTGGCCTAGTACGGGGAAAAGTTCTTTAACTAATTTTGTAGGGATTGGGTCGAGTAGACAGGTAGTCAGTTTTGAGGACATAACTAGTTTAGACAGCTCCTCCATGTCAATTGGCGTAAAACAGTTTAGTGCCACTGTTGATCCATCTTCCTGTGTTGACCAAGATCTGGGCTGTTCATTGATTATGGGAGGAGTGATGCCTAGAGGAGGAGGCAATTTGGAGATCTGGTCTCTAATAGCTTCAATCTTCTGATTGAAAAAATGAAATCATTACTGCTGTAAACGCTGGGGTAAGATGAAAATTCTGATGATGGTTTTTTAGTCAAATTGTCCACAGTGCTAAACAAAAATTTTGGGTTGCATTTGTTTTGTTCAACTAATTTAGAGAAAAAGGCAGATCTAGCTGATGCAAGAGCTTGCTTGTACTGGAGGAGGCTATCTTTCCATGCAAGACGAAATACTTAGAGTTTAGCTGACCGCCATTTTCATTCCAGTTTTCTTGTGGACTGCTTCAGGGCACAGGTAGTGTCATTGTACCAGGGAGTACGGTTTTTCCGACAAAACTTTCTTTTTAGAGGGGCAACCATATCAAGGGGGCTTCTGAGAGTTAAACTTAACTGGTTAGTCAATTCATCCAGCGATACTTCAGTGGTATTTTCTTTGTTTGAAAGGAATGATTCCGGAAGCATATCTATAAACTTTGGAATGATGTCAGAGTTTAACAACCGGCTGTAATAATGTCTTGTCTCTAATATAGAAGTGGTGGTTGCCTCGATTTCGAAAGTAATAAGGAAATGATCAGATAATACAGGGTTATGGGGTGCAATAGTAAGATTCATAACATTGATACCATAGGATAACACTAAGTCTAGGGTATGGCTATGGTAATGAGTGGGTCCACAGACATTTTGTTTGAAACCAACAGAGTCAATAATAGAGGCAAAGGCTGTTCCTAGGGGATCACCCAGTTTATCCACATGTATGTTAAAATCACCAACAATCACAGCCTTGTCTGCCGAAATAGCAAGGCAAGACAAAAACTCAGCGAATTCTATTAGAAAATCCGAATAGGGCCCAGGTGGTCTGTAAACAGACACTAGGAAAAAGGACTGCATGCTACCCCTTATTTTAGCTAGGTCATGCTGTACACAATTCATAGAAAGAACTTCAAAAGATGAGAACGTATTTCCATACTTAGGGGTTAAGCTTAAGGTGGACTGATAGATCGCTGCAACACCACCCCCTCTTCCTGACTGGCGCGATACCTGAGTACTTAAAAAACCTACAGGAGACGCTTCATTAAGTGTGACATATTCACCAGGTCTTAGCCAAGTTTCAGTCAGACACAGTACTTTGAGATTATGATCTGTGATCAATTCGTTTACAAGAATTGCTTTAGGAGCGTTGGGAAACGCACAGGCTCCAATGTAGGATCAGAGGCCTACCCTCTCTCTCTCTCTTTGCCATTGTGGTGCGGAAGTAGTTTGAGGTGCAGGGAGTGATTTAATTTTGCAGAGTGAACGGAAGGAGGGGGTTGGTGTTAGCTGGTTCAGATGTCTCATATTTGCATCATACATTATGGCTCATTGATGGGACCTTAAAGGGGATGCTTGATTATGGGTATATGGGCATGATGTTTGAATTCTATTTATGTGTGTGTTTTTGGTCTTCACTCTTTAGGAGCTTGGGGTCACTCTTGGTTTTGGGCGTCCCTTTTAAGGGTGGGGGTGTCACGCCCCCCTGCTCTGCTTGCCCTTTCCTGTTTCTCTTTTTTTCAGCAGGTTAGCGTGGCTGTGGAGTGGGGGGCGTGGCCTTTGATAGGCAGCACCTGGAGCCTGGGTTTCTTGTTCTTAAATACAGCTCAAGTGCCACAGGATCTCTCTCACTTATCCGGTCGGACAGACGGTTACTTTGTTCTGCACCTTTAACACTGCTTACACCGATCGCAGCCATCACCTTGCTAAGACACTGATATCTCACATCCCATAGTATTTGTATTTATTTAAAATTAATAAATTATTGTTATCCCTAGAAGACTGTTGTGGCGTGTCTCATTTTTCTGTCGACGACTGATAACGAGCGGTCGTAACAGTAACAGGTTTTTTGATAATCAATGATATCATGATAACCATAGGTTAGGAATGTCAGATCTTTTTCATTTTTGGTACACAGAGTCCAGACTCTTGCTGTTAAGGTGCAAATATATATATATAAACGGGTGACAAATGAAAGGGAAAACCGACATAAAGTGTCTTAGTAAGGTAAAAAAAAAAAATTATTATTATTTTTTAAAGCACAAACGTGTCTCTATCAAAGAGGTGCTGATGTGATGAAGAAACATGGAAAATTTTCTTGTTCAACCCGCACACTCAAACGAGAAAAGGACCAACCTTCAGAGGCAAAAAGCCTTTCGATGCAAAAAAGTTTAATTAGCTACATTAATTAAAATAGAATAGAATGAATTTAAATTTTTCCATGTGTCTTAGTAAGGTGTTGGGCCACCACAAGCTGCCAGAACAGCCTCAATGCGCCTTGACATAGATTCTACCTCTAGTCTACCATAGATTCTAGTCTCTGGAATGCTACTGGGGGGATGGAACAAGATTCTTCCAAAAGATATTCCCTCATTTGGTGTTTTGATGATGGTGGTGGAAAGCACTGTCTAACATGTTGGTCCAAAATCTCTCAGAGGTGTTCAATTGGGTTGAGACCTGGTGACTGTGAAGGCCATAGCAGATGATTCACATCATTTTCATATGAGGGGGAGGCTAACCTTCTCTTTTCCTGTCTCACCCTGAGCTGCAAATTACTCCAGCCCGTCCCCCCCTCGCCCTGAGTTTGCAGACTGTTTCAGACCTGTCCCTGGTTTATCCTCCCAACTTCACGCAACCAGAGTCCCAGATGCACCACCCCACCCCTTTGAATTGACTATTACCATTCAGTCCACCTTTAGCTTAAACCGGGACAGCCAGCGAAGGATGGGCACCCCCTCTCTACCCAGGTTCCTTCTGAGATTTCTTCCCACTGGGGAGTTTTTTCTTGCCACTGTTCAGTGTTTTTTCTCCCCTACTGGGGAGTTTTTTTAACCTTAATTTTGATGTTTGGGGGCTAAGGCCTGTTTTTATTGCTCAAAACAACAACACATAAAATGGCAGACAACTTGAAGCACATTTTATTCCTTTCTGGAAGATCAAGATGGCAAGATTATCTGCTCAGGACTGTATTCTATAATTGTTGGAAAGCGACGAGGAAGTCGCTAACAACTCATCATGTCCCGATACTGACGAGGAATCAGACGGAGAGAGACAACATTTTTAATTGAGAATTTATCCAGCTGAGGACCTAACTGACGATGAGTAATTAACCATTTTTTACTAACATATATGAATTCTGCGTCTTGTACACACATTCCGTTTGTTGTACAAATTGCAATAGGCACTTTTGGAATGAGCCAGAGCCATAGATGGACAAATAGAAGGCCCTGCAGTGAGCAGGCAAGCTAGCTTCCGTTTGTTGTAACGTTACAATTGCAATAGGCACTCAAGATCTATGTAAAAATACTTTTGCTAAGCAAGCTTATATAGCATCACATGTCAACAGAAACACTTATAAAGATGTTGCGATACAGATGGGACATGATTTGCTGACAATAGATAGGTTGCTACATTGGAAGAGCTATTAGTTTTACTTATGAATGTATGAGTGCATAAATTATTTTCAACAGTCTTAATTTCCTAAATACTCAGTGGTGTATCCTTTTGTAGGTAACATTAGTGTGAATGTACATACTATGTTTTATTGCAATGGTTTTGTGCTTATGCAATTAACATACTGGTTTGGTTTAGGACTGTGTTTATGGCAATGACCTCAAATGGAGGATAATTTATAGCTACATAACTAATAGTAAGTGTTCTGCACTTTCACCATGTTAGCTAGACTTGTCACTGGTTCAACTAACATTACGTCCAGGCGATAGCCGCAAGCACGCAAATCCAATCAGTGAGCACTAATAATAAAGTGTCCAGAAAGGTGCCCTCAAATAAAATGTATTATTATGATGCTTATTATTATTATAATGTTAAGTAAGATCCATATCATATAAAGATTTTGCCATAACATTATCATTTGCCAATATCGTTCAGCCCTAGCCTGCGTCTTACAACCTTTTGTTTTAATTGGGATGGCAGGTATGCCATCCGCCAAGTTACGGCTTGGTGGGGCATGCCCCATACCTATACAGCACCGAGAGTTTGGCACTTTTCAGGGTTTCCTACAGAAGTAACCACAATGACCATAGACTCTCAGCCCTTAAAAACATTAACTTATGTGTGTTCTGACCTCATGTAACCACACAGCATTCAGATACAACTTCACACATCCACACAATAAAGCCCCAAACTTGGGTTATTTTGCCGTTTTTCTTCCTATTCTTCTTCCTCTTCTTCTTCCTCTTCTTCTCCCTCTTCTTCTTCTTCTTCCCATTTTCCCAATAAAAACACTTCATACTAATGTTTTTTAATGTTAATACAGCTAATGGCTTCATGCTTTCCAAGAAGTTACTGTGGCCTAATTGATAGAGGTACTCTCTCTCACACAGAGGATTGTGGGTTTGAGCCCAGAAGGGCACATGTTTATTTTCCACAAAAACAATGTGCAACTGTTAAGTACTTTTCATTTATTAGACTGTTATTATTTTCACATTAACACATGAATGTATTTTTATTGCAAAGGCAAAAGAGGTTTCCAATATTAACTGTTCAATGTTTCACTTGTATTTCACTTGTACTATATCACACTCTCCCCAAACCGGACACTCGCTCTTGTCTGGTTTGGGGAGGGTGTTAAGCTCTGCTCTCGCGGTCATGACTGACTGACTGTAGAAACTGAACCTCAACGTACCCTTGCCTCAGCCAACATTTTTTTATTCATTCATTTTTTCACTTCAGCTCTGTTCACTTTATCCTTTTCACACATAACACAATGTCACCATAAAATTAACTACTAGGAAAATTAAGAATTTACGATAATAGCCTCCTTTAAGCTACAAGCCTTTAAGAGATCGGATTTATAAACTAACAATTCCCCAAACATATCTGATTCATGGTTAGTCACTTAAAAAGAAAAACAACAATAGCCTCCGAATGTGGCTCTAGTCTACGCTACTCTGCAGGTAATCTAGCTTACTGCAAACACTTTTAATTATAATAATAATAATAATAATAATCTCTGGTATGTACTTTCTTAGTAGTATCTATTGTTTTCTTTCTGGCTAAGATTCCTGGGAAATATGCGGTCCAATTAAGCTTGTTAGCCATCGTTACTGTTGCCAGAGAAACGTCAGTCTGCTTCTAGTCAGGAAGCAGATAGAAGCTAGGCTACTACGACTGATTCGCTAATCAACATGCCTTATAGCCTACATTCATTGCACTACAGAAAACTAAACTAAACCTAGCTGTCCGGTACCAAAACATTTCCCGCAGGTAACGTTCTACACTACCGGAAAAAAAAATGCGAAGGAATTCTGCTGTGCTTATGAACTCAGTAGCTCGCTCACTAGCTCGTAGCCCACACATGGAAGGTTGGAGTTACGCATCTGGCAATCCAGTGTCGAATAGCCTAACGTTAAATGTATTTCATTTTCTATAGAATACTAATGGCCCTATTTTAAAACTGTATTTCCATATTTAACTCATGCAAACTACTTAGGCTGTACTAGCTATTTAGGCTGTATTTCTTTCAGCTAGAATGAGTTTGCGTCTAGCCCATTGTGCATGCATGTCTCCATATAGACTTGGTTCTTTAATTTACATGCTTCTTCATGATCCATAGCTCAGGTGGTGCTGCATTGTATTTCAGTACACATTAAATACTGCTCATCTACAAACTCTTTTAATGTAATTGTGTGCTGTCTGTAATAGGATAACTGTTCTCATTCTTGTCAATAGAGGGCGTTATGGTTACGCGAATGTCTGCATGCATTTCTTTGGAATGCATGTCTCTCTCCATGTTTATCTTCATGCATCATTCATCATTAGTTAGCTATAAAAAATAAGTGATATCAGGTCAAATACGTCTATGACGTAAAAAAAAGCCAAGTTACTCACGCATAGCCTACATAGCGCTGTCTATAAGTCCTTAATTCCAACTTGCAAAAACTAGGCCTGCCTTTAAAAGTATTGATATCAAAATGTGGCCAACTTACAACGAACAATATTGCCTATTGTAGCTCACACTAAATATACTGGATAGCATTGCTTTGGAATAGAGCTAAACTTTCCTAAATTATTTAATGCAACTTGGCCCTGTGTTTCTTCATCTTTGCATGTGAAGAGATTGTGCCTCATGGAACAACATATGATTTCAATGAATGTTTTAACAGTTGATGAATAATTACACTCCAGAAAGGATATGGTTGTACTTTGTTGGCAAGTTTACTTTAGAAAATGTACAGGTTTTAAAATGTTAACTGCTGCTACAGAATTCTTTACAATTCACAAACAGACATTTATATCAAGAAACATAATGTACAATAGAGAAAGGGGTGATGAATAAATAAATGCAGATAAAAATGAGTAATATTTTAACCTAGAAAATAGCATACATATAGCATTTTTACAAACGTATCCAAACATGTTTGTGGGTCAGATGGTGGCAAATAAGTAATAGTACCAATTTTCTTAACATAATAGATTGATGATATTTGCAAACAGAATTTTTTGAACACAAGGATATCTATGCTCTGTAGGACCGCACAGGTTTTGATAGAAATCCAAATAAATAAATCAATAAATAGATAATAATAATAATAATACATTGTATTCATTCTATGCTTTTCATAAACCCAAAGCAGTGGATGCAGACAATTGTTCAAACATGCCCTATAGTGTAGTAATTTTTCTGTTTAATTTCTAAGTACAACACATCTGAATCAGAGTATTTCCACTATAAATTATTTTCCTTTTGCAGTTTGATGTGGCACATACAGTTTCATTGACCACATTCTCTTGAGATGGTAAGATGAAGAAACACAGGGCAAAGTTGCATTAAATAATTTAGGAAATTTGGATAGCATTGCTTTGGAATATAGCTATTTAGTGTGAGATACGATAGGCAATATTGTTAGTTGTAACTTGGCCACATTTTGATATCAATACTTTTAAAGGCAGGCCTAGTTTTTGCAAGTTGGAATTAAGGATTTATAGACAGTGCTCTGTAGGCTATGCGTGAGTAACTTGGCTTTTTTTTTTTACGTCAGAGACATTTTTGTTGAGATATCACTTATTTTTGGTAGCTAACTAATGATGAACAATGCATGAAGATAATGACATTGAGAGAGACATGCATACAGAATAGTACATGCATTCCAAATAAATGCATGCAGACATTCGCGTAAAGCAAAGAAAATTATAACATTTCTCCTATTAGCGATAGCCCACAATTACATTAAAAGAGTTTGTAGATGAGCTGTATTTAATGTCTAATGAAATACAATGAACAGCACCACCTGAACTATAGATCATGAAGAAGCATGTAAATTAATTAACCAAGTCTATATGGAGACATGCATGCACAATAAGCTAGACGCAAACACATTGTATCTGAAAGAAATACATACAGCCTAAAATTAGGGCTGGGCGATAAATCGATTTTATCAATTTATTCGAATTCATGATTTAGGACGATGTTTAAAAATGAAAATCGATTTTCACTTTAACTAGGGTAATTACGGTACGGCTCCCTCCAGTAGTCCATACTTGTAACGCCCGGCCCCTCCCCCGCGCGAGGCGAGCTCTTCTCCTCAGAGACAGGAAAAATATCAACATGGCAGCATGTGCTAATAATGATGAGAACTTCGTTCCCAAAAAAGGCACCGTCTCCTCAGTGGTATGGAAGTGGTTCGGTTTTACAGCGGCTGACACCGAGCAAACCACTGTCCGCCGTAAAGTTTGTCGGAAGTCAGTGGCAACTAAAGGCAGCAGCACGACCAATTTATTCCAGCATCTGAAACAAAAGCATGCAGCTGAGTGGGAGCAGTGTGTGGCACTGCGAGCTGCACAAGACGGCGGTAGCCTTAAAAAACCAGCTAGAACGCAGGTAACATTAGCGGCTGCATTTTCAAAAAGTATCCCGTACGAGAGGAATGGGCCCCGGTGGAAAGAGATCACAGATGCGGTGGCGTTTCACATTGGCAAAGATATGGTGCCCATATACACAGTGGAAAAGTCTGGCTTCATACGCATGTTCCATACAATTGACCCCAGATATGAGCTACCAAGCCGCAAGTATTTCGCTGAAGTTGCCCTGCCCCATCTATACAACAGTACACGCGAAAAAGTCGAGAAACAGCTGGAGGATGTGTTGTTTTATTCCACTACGACGGACCTACACTACTCACAAAAAGTTAGGGATATTTGGCTTTCGGGTGAAATTTATGGAAAATGTAAGTTCACGCTACAGTGATATTATACGTATCATGAAAGTAGGGCATTTAAGTAGAAGCATGCAATGGTGATTTCCTCATCTCAAACAATTTATTGAAACAAAAGCCAACAACAGTGGTGGGTATACCACAACAAAAATGTCAATGTCTCAATAACTTGTCATGTGCCCTTGAGCATCAATTACAGCTTGACAACGACGTCTCATGCTGTTCACAAGTCGACTTATTGTCTGCTGAGGCATGGCATCCCACTCTTCTTGAAGGGCGGCCCTCAGGTCATTGAGGTTCTGGGGTACAGAGTTACGAGCCTCTACACGGTGAGTCAGCTGATCCCATAGGTTTTCTATGGGATTCAGGTCTGGAGAAAGTGCAGGCCACTCCATTTGAGGTACCCCAGTCTCCAGCAGCCTTTCCCTAATGATGCGACCTCGATGAGCTGGAGCATTGTCGTCCATGAAGATGAAATTAGGCCTGTGTTGTTCATGCAGGGGCACAATGACTGGATTAATGATGTTATTCAGGTAGTATGGGCTTGTCACTGTACCATTCACAAAGTGTAGGGCAGTTCTGTATTGACTAGACACACCTGCCCACACTGTAACACCGCCACCACCAAAGGGTCGTCTGGTGACAACAGTGGCTGATGCATAGCGCTCTCCTTGACGTCTCCAACATCGTTGGCGGCCATCATTTCTGCTCAACGTGAATCGACTTTCATCAGAGAACAGCACTGAGGCCCACTGGTCCCTCGTCCAGCGTAAATGCTCCCTGGCCCAAGCAAGACGATGATGCCTGTGCCTGGTGGTGTGGTCAGGTACCTTTGCAGGTCGTCTAGCACGCAGACCACGCTGATGTAAACGGTTTCGAATGGTCTGACGTGACACTTGGGTGCCTCTCACCTCCCTTAAATGTGCCTGGAGTTGAGTGGCATTCATCATCCGGTTCCGCAGGGCACTGTTCACAATGAAGCGGTCATCAGTGTGGGATGTGGCCAAAGGACGTCCACTTCTATGCCTTTCTGTGACTCTTCCAGTCTCTCTGTATCTCTGTTGCAACCTGCTGATGACACTCTGTGACACTCTAAGCTCAGTGGCCACTTCCCTCTGAGAACATCCTGTTTGAAGCCTCGCAATGGCGAGGTACTGTTGATCAATTGTTAGGTGTCGTCTTGGTCTCATGATGTCAAAATGTGAACAGCATGATGAAGAGGACTGTTTAAATACCAATTCTAATTGAACCAGGAAATTTATTGGTCGATTCATGGATCAAACACCTGTTGTGAATTTTGCCGTTCAGCTCCTTGTTGGAGAACAGCAAGTTGTGCAAAAAGTACTGAAACATTGAATAGTTGGACATGTGCATTCAAAAGTTTAGAGAAGGTCAAATTAATTTCACCTGTAAAGGTTATAGTGCATTTTAGGTTCATCCTGAAATTTCACCCGAAAGCCGAATATCCCTAACTTTTTGTGAGTAGTGTATATATGTATGTATATAAGAGTGTATGTGTCCTATATGATGTATGCATGTGTGCATTTTGTGGAAATATGCAAACATTTGATTAAAATGAAATGAAATAAAAATATTTTCTAAAAGTCTTAAAATCAACTTTAATACTAGTAAATTAACTAAGTGTACATAACATTAATTAAAAATGTTGTGGCTTCAATAATCCAACACTCAAACTTTTATTTTTAAAGCACTTCAGATTCAAATAAATACAACTATGCATATATATATATATTTCTTTAAGTGAAGTTTGGTGAAAACACAAGTTATTGCACTTTATTAATCCCAATAGGGACATTCATCTTTGTTTGATCAAGATTTAGTTTATTTTACTTTTTTTTAAGTGAAGATTGGTGAAAGTTAGGTTAGCACTTCAATCCCAATAGGGAAATTCATCTTGTTTTGAAATTTTTTTGTGTCAAATAAAAACAAAGCTTATTTGAATGATTTCCTTGTCGTTTCTAGTTTTTAAGAGGAAAAAATCGATTAAAATCATAAATCGGATGTGGTGTGAAAAAATCGGAGATTTTATTTTTAGTCCATATCGCCCAGCCCTACCTAAAATATGGAAATACAGTTGTAAAATAGGCGTATTAGTATTCTATAGAAATAACGTTAGGCTATTCAACACTGGCTTGTCGGATGCGTAACTCCAAGCTTCCATGTCCGGGCTACGAGCTGCCGAACTTCATAAGCACAGCACAGTTTTTTTTTTTTTTTTCTTCCCGGTAGTGTAGTCTAACGTTGTCTGCGGGAAATCTTTTGGTAGCTAGGTTTAGTTTAGTTTTCTGTAGTGCAATGGATGTAAGGTATGTTGATTTGCTTCGTAGTAGCCTAGCTTGTACCTGCTTCCTGACTAGCAGCTGACTGACGTTTCTCTGGCAAAACTAACGTTGGCTAACAAGCTTAATTGGACAACGCATATTTCCCAGGAATCTTAGCCAGCAAGAAAACAATAGATACTACTAAGAAAGTAGCCTACCAGAGATTATTCTTCTGATTTATAATTATAATTAAAAGTGTTTGCAGTAAGATACATTATCTGCAGAGTACCGTAGACTAGAGCAATGTTCGGAGGCTATAGTAATTTTTTAAAAGAGACTAACCATGAATCATATATGTTTAGGGTATTGGAGGTTTATAAATGTGATGTCTTATGGGATTGCAGTTTATTGTAGGCCATTGTCAATTCTTAATGTATTATCGTAAATTCTTAATTTTCCTAGTAGTTAATTTTATGGTGACATTGTGTTCTGTGTGAAAAGGATAAACTGAACAGAGCTGAAGTGAAGAAATCAATGAAGACATAATAAAGAAATGTTGGCCGAGGCGAGCGTTGAAGGTTCGGTTTACAGAGTCAGACATGACCGCAGTGGAAGAGGACAGCAGGCTCCACACAGACAAACTTTTTTGTCGGCATTTGTGTGAGATTAAAACATGTAGCCAATAGCACAGTTATTTATAGAATTTATTTTTTACATTAATGCAAGAACACGATGTTAACCAGATGATATTCTGCGTTGAAACTTTTTTCTTTGCTTGACAAATGGCCATGGGATGCCTGTTCCCATAACGTTAGCTAGCCCACTGCATTACTGTCGTGGTGTCCAGTGACTGAATTGTTTAACTAACAAGCTACAAGTGAACAGTTAATATTGTAAACGTGTCTTTGCCTTTGCAATAAAAAAACATTCTTGCATGAGAAAACCAGAACATGTGCACACTGTTTGAGTCCAAAATGAAATTCCACTTTAATATCAACCAGGCGAGGTACGAACCCACGTCTCTCGCAATACTAAGGCTTGACGCTAACCATCTTATCCAGAAAGAAAACAATAGATACTACTAAGAAAGTAGCTTACTAGAGATTATTCTTCTTCTTCTTATTATTATTATTATAATTAAAAGTGTTTGCAGTAAGCTACATTGTCTGCAGAGTAGCGTAGACTAGAGCAATGTTCGGAGGCTATAGTAATTTGTGACTAACCATGAATCAGATATGTTTGGGGAATTGGAGGTTTATAAATCCGATGTCTTAAGGGATTGAAGCTTATAGTAGGCTATCGTCGATTCTTAATGTATTATCATAAATTCTTAATTTTCCTCGTAGTTAATTTTATGGTGACATTGTGTTATGTGTGAAAAGGATAAAGTGAACAGAGCTGAAGTGAAGAAATGAATGAATAAAGAAATGTTGGCCAAGGCAAGGGTACGTTGAGGTTCGGACTTCAGTCAGTCATGACCGCAAGAGCAGAGCGTAACACCCTCCCCAAACCAGACACGTGCGAGGGTTTGGGGAGGGTGTGATATAGTACAAGTGAAATACAAGTGAAACATTGAACAGTTAATATTGGAAACCTCTTTTGCCTTTGCAATAAAAATACCTTAATGTGTTAATGTGAAAATAATAACAGTCTAATAAATGAAAAGTACTTAACAGTTGCACATTGTTTTTGTGGAAAATAAGCATGTGTCCTGCTAGGCTCGAACCCACAATCCTCTGTGTCAGAGACAGCAACTCTGACCATTAGGCCGCAGTAGCTTCTTGGAAAGAGTGAAGCCATTAGCTATATTGACATTAAAAAACATTAGTATGAATAAGCTTGATGAGCAAGTATACGGACCATACCCTCAAAGAATAATTCTCCCCATTGGATAACATCGCGACGGAGGCAGGCAGTTTGGCAGGAAAAATAGGAAGAAGAAGAAGGAGAAAAACGGCAAAATAACCCAAGTTTGGGGCTTTATTGTGTGGATGTGTGAAATTGTATCTGAATGCTGTGGTTACATGAGGTCAGAACATACAGAAGTTAATGTTTTTAAGGGCTGAGAGTCTATGGTAATTGTGGTTACCCTGAAAAGTGCCAAACTCTCGATGCTGTATAGGTATGGGGCATGCCCTGCCAAGCCATAACTTGGCGAATGGCATACCTGCCATCCCAATCCGTTTCATATTTTGTACAGTTTGTGAACCAGAAAATTGAAAGTTTTACCTTATTCACATATGTGACTCTCAGAGGTTCACTGTAAACTAGAGTGGTGGAACTTCGTTTTTTCACCGGGGGTTGTGTATTCAATGCCCATAATTTACATATGAATTATGAAAATAAATTAATTTAAGGTATGATAATAAATGTTAGATGGATCTTCTTTAATTTAAGCCATTATCAGTGTTTGTGTAATGTTGACATCTGGAGTTATAAAGCTTTAAACAGAACGGTACAAAACAGACGAAAATGGTTAAGCAGTTAAGAAACGGTGCATGTTATCCTCAATCGAAATGTCATGATCAATGCTTACTGTTAACATGGCGGCTTTGCAGCTACTGCTGTTTTGGTGACAGCTTTTAAAAAAGGCATCCAACTTCAGCAACTTAGCTACCTTTTCTGCTGGTCCGTTTTCTATACTAAGATGAATTTATAAGGCATTTTGGGTAGCTTTGTCGTAGCTTGGATTTCTCTTTCCTATCTTCCTGACTAGCTAAGTAGCTAACTGACATTCAAATTTCACTGGCAAAACTAGCAGCAGTAGTTGACAACAACACACACAGGCATATTTCCCAGCAATCTTAGTCAGAATAAAAAAAGAAGACAATATTACCGTCAAAGAAAGTCGCCATAGATTATTATTAGTAGTACAGTACTTAAGTACTTATACTTATAATTAATAGTGCTTGCAATACATTGTCTGCAAAAGTATGGCATGTTAGGAGGCTATTGTAAATGTTTTAAAGTGAGTAACCATGAATCGTATATGTTTGTTGAACTGAGGGTATATAATACACATGTAATTTACTTGATTACTTAATTTTCTCGCACCATTTTCGCATTTGGTTGTGAAAGTCGGGAGGTAAAAGTGACTAGTTTGGCTTTTTAAAATATTTCTGTCATTTGGGGGAGAACGGCAGTATCCTGCCTATGTCCGGCGCAGTTAAAATTTTTTCCTGGTACTGTAACATTGTACAGTAAATGTTTTATTGTAAACAACTCGTTCTTTGTTTACATTCAAATTTTCTCCCCAAAAAACATTGTATGTGTCCTTGTGGTCTAATAAACATGTTGAATGTATTTCCTGTGTTTTTTTGTTAATGTTTTGAATGTTACACTGTTGACATCCCGCCGCCATTTTTTAAGCCAGAAACAGCTAAAATTGTGTAAACGTCATGAATGGCGGTTCCTGCTCATTTGATTGACATGGCCAGGCCATGTGGGCAGGCTTCCAGGTAAACTCGCCGAAACATGCCTCACGCAAATACGCGAACGTGGACGCTTCGAACTATGCAAACAGTTTTTTTTTTGCCATGACATTTGTGAAAGACAAGCCAGAGCGTTGCAGCAAGGGACGCTATAGCAGCAACAACAGTAAACAACTTTCTTGTTCGATCTGTGCTTTCCTCTGGTTTGTCTTTCACAAATGTCATGGCAAAAGAAAAACTGTTCGCGTAGCTCGAAGCATCCACGTTCACGTAGCTATTTGCGTGAGGTATGTTTCTGCCCTTACTCATTAGCAAGATGTTTTCAGCCGAGGAGGTAACAATATCATTAGCTATAAAAATAGCGCCCATTACATTACATTATAGCCATTTAGCAGAAAAATCGCTTTTATCCAAAGCGACATACAATAAGTGCATACAGAAAATCATAATTTTGTAATTCTGCTCGGTTCATTCTGTAGCAATCAACATCCAGTGGTCGTGGCCCCAGAGTAAGGGTGAGGGGCAGTCATTACATAAACATTACATTACAGTCATTTAGCAGACGCTTTTATCCAAAGCGACAATCGTGTTTGTGGTGGGCGGGGCAGGGCCAGGGGAAGAGGACAGCTTGATCAGAGTGACCGTGATAGAGTCAACAGACTCCGTCCGGGAGGAGAAACACTGCCATCTCAACGAAGTTGAGACGGAGCGGCACTTTATCACAAAATGCAAAAAATACAATCAAATCAGAAATAAATATTTTCCCAAAATAAATTAGAGATACCCTCAATTAAAAAATTTAACAGACATCCAAAAACTCCCCATCCTCTTAGGAGAGGAGAGGACGTGCTGTGACCTGGCTGCCTGCCATCGGACAGTGAGTGACAGAGATCATTATAAACCTATTTAAATTTTTTATATTTACTATATTCACTTTATAAGATCATATGTGTTGTTCTCATCATCATTATTATCATTTCTATTGATAATTATTATTATTTTTAATTGTACTTTATTATTTTACATTATTGTTATTTCTAAATCCATAATCAAAGAAAAGTTCTTGTTTTCATGTATGGTTACTGTTCATTCGTTTCTAGTCTTTGCTGTTTTATATTATTCAGAATTAGATGTATGTCTTCGACTGTTTTAATGCAGTATGCTTTGACAATACAGATTCAATGTGTTGTCATGCCAATAAAGCGAATTGAATTGAGTCCACGGTCAGGGAAAATATGTGTGAAACGTCACCACAATGCTCATGCGTTGTCGTGCGCGTCTGAGAAGAACACGTGATAAGCAATTTTCGGGGAGCCCTTTTCTCCTACGTGCTCAATATCGCCATCTAGTGTTCTGAAACTACATAGTATACCTTTAAACAATTACCAGTTAATGTTGTTCAATTTCTTAGCCTTTACAATAAAAAGACATTCTTTAATGTGAAAAAAACATTTATATGTGAAATGGACATTGTTTTTGTCAACAAAAAAAAATTTCCCCCTTTTGCATGTAAGTTCCAGATTCCAGGCATTGGCCATCCAGCGTGAGTTTTTTTTCTTGCGTGTATTCTTAGAACGTAACGTGGTTTATATCCTTATTATTCCTCATCTATAGGGAGTGACAAATAAGTAAATAAACAGATAAATTAATGAATTCAAAGTATTTAGCCTATTTGTCTAATGGTACGTCGACAAGTTTCTTTTCTGCACAAAGGTAGCTACAAACAATGACATGCCTAAATTCTGCACAAAGTCCAAGAAAACATGTTGGCTGACTTAATGTTGATATATGTCTGAATTAATGTTCTGTAGCCTTTAATGTAGCCTACTCGGCGGATCGCTAGCCTGCAAATTTATTTGAAGAAATCAACAACACGGTTTGGTGACAGTCGAGTTTTAAATGAGCATATCTCACTTAATATTTGGAGTATAAAGATAATATTGTTATCGCCAGCAATCTGAGACTCCTGTTTATAGCTATTTATAAAACTCAAAATGCCATAACGCCTGCCCTGTCCTCTTTTTTTATGTGGTCACCCTATACAGTGCAAAAGAAAATAGATGACTACTCTGATCATATCAACTATAGACTATATAACAATAAACGACTCGTAGGCACCGCATTGGAGTCATGTTTGCACTTTAGAATGACCCTTGTCAAAGTGACCCTTGTGGAGACATTCTCAACTGAATGTTCTAATCACATATTTGTGATGGTACGCTTTGGGGCCAGTTCTGGAATTATCACTTATTTGTGATGGTACACGCAAAAGGGTTAATTTAATCCAGGTCGCCCACGGCAAAGGCAACGACTTTAACCAGTAAGCCACAGCTAGTCCATCGGAATGGCGATCGGACCTTTGTCTGTGTATCCTGCGATACTTGGAGCAGTGAGAATACCTGTATCAAACGTTTTTATTGACGGAGGAGATGTTGTTATCCAATGAGGAGAATTATTCTTTGTGGGTATGGAGCATTCTTGGCAACGAATTTGGCGGGAAAAAGAAGAAGAGGTAGAAGAAAAAATGCAAAAACAACCCAAGTTTGGGGCTTATACCCAAGCATTGTGTGGAATTTTGAAATTGTACTTGAATTCTGTGTGGTTACATGAGGTCCGAAAGTGCAGAAGTTAATGTTTTTAAGGGCTGAGAGTCTGTGGTCATTGTGATTATTTCTGTAAGAAACCGTGAAAAGTGGCAAGCTCTGTGCTGGTATGGGTAGGTACATAGGTATGGGGCATGCCCCGAAGGAATGTTGCATAAAAAATGTTGGGATAAATGTTGCATAAAAAATGCTGCTGCAGAACCCCCGTCAGCCGGTAGTAGGAAGGAGGGCGCCACATCCTCTTCAGGGCGCGACTCCTCTTGCTCCTGACCGCAATCCAGCTCGCCCGGGGCCCTTGTGTGCGGAACAAATTTCACAGAGTCCCTCCCTCCACCCCGGGAGCAGCCGCCAATTGCTGCTCCCTCTGGCACCGGCCATACTCGGATCTGGCAGGACCGGGGATCGAACCCCCGATCGATCCACCACGGCGCCTATATTCCGGGTCAATTTGACTCGATTCAGTGTTTTGACGTCTCTTAAAAACCAGTTTTATTTTGTTCTTTCGACCATTAGGGTCGTCAACTAACGAATTACCTTCTTGTTGCCGGATGCATCGAGACTCTTATACTAACCATTTGTCATGGACATGACCTCTGTGTGACAACGTAATTCCTTCCTATAAAGGAAGGTGCGTCAATGCGGAAGTCCTCTTCTTCTCGCCGATGCTAGAATGGAGACGTGAGACTTGGTAGCATTGCTACTAAGACACTGGGTATCATTTTTTCTTTTGTTATTGCTAACGCTAAACTTGCTAACGCTAATCATTTTTGTATAGTATATAGTGCGGTTAGGTTAGTGCCGCGTTTATTACATCTGAGGAATAATTGTATTCCTTTTTCAGATTATTTTGTACTTGGGGAAGTAGTTTTTACCCCAGTGCTGATTAGAATCTATCCTGATGTGGTTGCACCCCAGTGAGATTTTGTTTTTTCACAATCTGTGAGCGTGTGCACTCCGTTGATTGACTAAGTGCTGCAAGGAGTGTCTGAGTCTACTCTGGGTGTGGTCGCACCCCAGGGAGGCTTTTCCCAATCGGTGAGTGTGTGCGCTACTTTGATTGATTTAAGTGCTGCAGGGTATGGTACAGTATGATTGACTAAAGCTACAAGGAGTGTCGCTGATTCTGAGTCTACCCTGGGTGTGGTCGCACCCCAGTGAGACTTTTCCCAATCGGTGAGCGTGTGTGCTACGTTGATTAGTTTGTGTAGCAGATTGTGAGCATGTCGCTCCATTTTCTGCCCCTGCATTTCCCCCTCAAGTTCACCCATCCACGGTTGCGTCATCGGGTGTCCTTCATTTTACTCCAGGCATGAGCACCTTGTGCACGGAAAATGGGGGAGCCATGCAGATGGCTGATAGTCACACCAGGTGCTGCCTGTTCCTTGGTTTAGGGCACCTGCAGGATTCATTCGGCGCTTGTGGTATCTCCAGAGGAGGCGGTTCAGGCAGATGCCCGCTGCCCTGATGATCTGCTCTGGAGGTCATATAATGCACTTCGATCAGCGACGCATCTCTCAGGTGTTTGCGTTTATGACACGTGAGCTTAGTCTTGTGATGTTCTTGCTCACGATGACTCGGCTTCAGGTGTGGTTGGCTCAGTCCCCTCTCCCTGAAGCCACAAAGAGAACTATGCAAGACCTGCCCATTATCCCCGGCCAGGTCTTTACAGAGGTAGCCAGGCAGATGTTTGAGTGCTCTGTGGAGGCATTAAAATACATGGAGCGGCAGATGCCCCACTCAATCCTCTTCTGTTCGTTGAACCCAGCCTATGGCTCATCATGCACAGGCCTCATATAAGAAGGGAGTCCCTCATAGCGAATTCATGACACAACCCCATGGGTCCACCTAGTTTTGCCGAGACTAACTGGCGAATTGGGTGGCCCTCACAAAGGACCCGTGGATTTTCGCCACAATCTCATGGGGTTATCGCCTCCAGTTCAACCGTCTGCCCCCAACATTTCCGAGGTCAGGTATACAGGCATCCGTGACCCCATCCAGTCAGGGATGCTGAGTCAGGAAATTACAGGCCTCCTGGAGAAGTGCGCCGTGTCAGTGGTGCTTCCCTCCGGAAGTCCTGCACACTGTGAAAACAGGGGATTGGTTCACGGCTGTGGACTGGAAAGAGGTGTATTTTCACATTCCTATCGGAGTGGAGCATCATCATTTCCTGTGCTTTGCATTCCGAGGTTGAGCATACCAATTCAATGTCCTCCCATTCGGCCTTTCTCTGGCCCCCCGCGTATTCACCCGCGATAGGAGCTCTGTTCTATCACCGCTCCGGCCGAGAAGATTGAAAATCCTACCTGGATGATTGGCTGATATGTACCGAGTCATACAGTATGGTGTTCTCACACACTGCCCAGACATTAGGACACATCTCCAGTCTGGGCATTAATGTTAATTATGGCAAGAGCCAACTAGTGCCGAGCCAGTCCATCGCTTATATCGGACTGCTGCTTGATTCAAGGAGCATGAGGGCATCTTTGACGCCCCGCCGCATAGCCACTGTACTCGATTGTGCGTTGGTTCCAAGTGAACGTGGTCCTCAAAATGAGGGTTTTTCATAGGTTTTTAGGCCTGATTGCGGCCATCTCAGCAGTCGTGCCTTTCAGACTCCGGGCAGCCACACCAGGAAGAAAACGTGACAATGAGGTCAGACAACACCTCGACAGCTTATCACATAAATCACCAAGGCGGAGCAACGTTCCGCCAGTCCTTCAGTGTCCCAGCACCGCTCGAACTGGGTGCTTCCCAGAGTGGCCTCTCTTCATGCCGTACACCTCTGAAGTGTCCAAAACGATACAGCAGACTTTTTATCTCGCCAGGAGATTCATCCCAGCGAATGGCGTCTCCACCATGTGGTGGAGTTGGTATGGCGACAGAGTCCACTCACTGTCCCCAATGGTTCTCGATAGCTGTGGCCGATGGAACTGTGGTTTCCAATGCTCCTCTGCCTTCTTTGCAGATCACCCTGGAAACTCCCGATCCGGACAGACCTGCTGTCGGTTCTTAATTCTAGAGCCCCTGCCACGAGGAGGGCCTATGGATATATTTGGCAGTTGTTCTGCACATGGTGCTCACAGCAATGCGCGGACCCCGTACATTGTCCAATTTCTGTCATACTGGATTTTTTACAATCCATGCTTGATCACAGTAAGGCGGCCAGCACTCTAAAGGTTATGCTGCTGTCATATCTAGCAGGCATGTGTGGGTGGACAACAGGCCTGCAGGGAGCAATCACCTTGTCAGCCAGTTTCTGAGGTGTGCCCGGCAACGGAGACCTGCGAGGTCCCTGGTGGCTCCCTCATGGGATCTCCATTTGGTTTTGCGAGCACTTACGGGTCAGTCCTATGAGCCTCTCGATATAAGTGGCTTTTCTTTAAGACAACATTTCTACTAGCAATGGTCGGCTAGACGCATTGGTGAGCTCTGCACGCTCTCCATCAGCACAGACTGTCTTAGGTGGTGGCCGAATGAGTCACACTGTGGCCCAATCCCAATCCATCTTTTCTGCCCAAAGTTGTTTCGGCTTTTCATATTACCAGGCAAGGACCTGGGGGATGCACAATTGGTATGTCCAGTGCGTGCACTGTGATGCTACGTAGAAGCTACCGCTTCCATCAGACGTACAGGGCAACTCTTTGTCTGCTATGGCAAGTCTAAGGGAAAGGCACTCTCGGCTCAGAGCCTCTGCCACTGGGCAGGGAAGGCGATAGCTACAGCCTATCAGGCTAGTGCTAGTCCCTTACCTAAGAATGTCCAGTGTAGGTTAACAAGGAGCATGGCTATGTCATGGGCAGCACTGAAAGGTGTACCACTTCATGAGATCTGTGAGGCGGCGACTTTGGAGTCCCCCTGCACATTAATTATAAAAAAACAATTAAATTAAATTGAATTAAATAAAACAAAGGTTATGACTGTAACCACGGTTTTATGAGTTCCGGATGACCATTAGGGGTCATAGTCACTCGGGACCCTTTAAGGGCGAGAAGGGTTTTGAGGACTTCCACATTGATGCGCCTCCCTTTATAGGAAGGAATTACATTGTCACGCAGAGGTCATGTCCATGACAAATGGTTAGTATAAGAGTCTCAATGCATCCGACAATAAACCCTCCTCCTGTGTAAAACTAATTGCCAGGTTAAAAAGTGTTGGACAACTGATTCTAGACGATGACTGATCAGGTTATTCTTTGATTGGCCTTCTGATTAGTGGGACCAAAAAATGATTGACAGTAACCTTGCCCACTCAAAGTCTGACACACATACTTGAAAATCAAGGTAAATTTCTACGTACATGACAGAAAATCAGCTATTGCAAATATTTGTGACCTGATGCAAGATACATTATTCACGTAACATTTCATGTGGTTCAAGACTTCTTACCAACATCAAACTCAAAGCCCTTCTCCAAGTAGGTGTGGCAGCAGCCTCCGGCCTGGTCATGTTGCTCCAGTACCAGAACCCTCTTGCCCAATTTTGCCAAGGTTGCCGCAGCCGTCAGCCCACCGATTCCACTTCCAATGACAATGGCATCAAGGTCCTTTGGCACTTTATCAGCACTGAATCCTGAATGACAAACAATTGGCAAAATACCTTAGCATTTATTTTTTCATGGAATAATGCAGTTGTTTTCTGTACCATTTGTCAAAGTTCCTGTATTTGGCCACCAGTTCCCCTGTCTTCATTTCTTTCTGTGCTTGTTTGGTCATTATTGTATTATTGGTTTGCTTATTGTGTTCACCTGTGCCTTGTTAGTTTATTTTGTTCACCTGTGTATTAGACTATTAGTCTTTTGTGTTCAGTAGGGCTGTGTCTGAATACGACCCCTGTTCACTGTCCCCTGTCCACTCAGACACCTGTCTACTATGCGCCATGTCCCCTCACTTTGCAAGCAGTGTGCAAAAGAAATCCCGCAAAACTCTTTCCAAACTAGTAAGGAAGTAGTTTGTAATATTTATTTTTATTGAGAATATCAATCAGTTAACATATGATGATTGTGTAGATTATGAATGAAGATAGAGTTAACAAAAATAAAAAAAGAGTAGTTTGACATATGAACCTATCTTGTACCAGAGATATGCACATATGCTCTATGTCTTTTATGTTTTTACTTCCAGGGTACTTGCTGAAATTGTCAGATGAGCACACCGTTCTGCAGATGAGTGTGCTCCTGAATTCCCTCAACAAAACCCCGGAAATAAGGGGTTCATCCTGGTATTTTAAGTGCCCCCATTTGTGAGAAAAAGTCACCCACTCAAAAGCTTTTTGACAAAGTGGACTCAAATATGCACCCTCAAAAGGGTGTAGGGGTCGTATTTGGACACAGTCCCGGTTTTCGCTAAATCCTACTGCTTGTTTGGATGCTTTAACTGCCACCTGTGGTCTCCTGTTTAGTCCCTAGTTTTTCTTGTGTCCACTCTTGTTTGCTTTACTCTCATGTAAGACACAGCCATTGTAAGAAATATGCCTTTATATATTCTTACATGGTGTATTACTCATGCAAGAGGTTTACATATACATTTGGTAGCAGTGGAAATAAGACAAATAATCACTAGATCTTGATGTGGGTGTGTGCATATGCTTATAAGACATAATCACTAGAAATTGTTTAAAGGTAAGTTTTAGTTAATGTCTATGGTCTAAATGAATGGGGAAGTCACTTCCGAAACCAGTGTGACGTAGTCACTTGAGTACTCTATGGAAAAATGCACAGTGCAGGGTTGAAATTCAACTGAATTTGCATTACATTTGGTTGTTTTAACCAAAGCATGCTGCAAGATCTAGAATTTCAATTGTGTATTTTCCAACTAAATTTAAGTTCCATGTTATAGGCTAACTTTTGCAACAAAAAAAAAGGTCAAAATTTCCAAAATTCCCAAGCTTAACTTCCCATGGTAAATTTCCGGAAAGTTTCCATAAATTTACTGGACATTTTCCGCCCCTTTTCAACCCTACACGGGATGCCAGAAATATAGGCAATAACTATGGAATAATAAGGTTTACCCTTATTATTCCTAGCTTAGGTTAAAATTAAATCACTCATTTGATTGTTATGGATTATAATTAGACTATTCGGTGAGGAAATACAGTTAACCATCTACAGTAAGCAACAACGGTACAACAAAGGTATTTGCGGGTGCATTTTAGTACAAATGGAAAGCAGGTATTAAAAGACACAAAATCGATAAGATGACGGTGGTCATTGTAGCAAGACACATATACGTGCATGTTTAGCTAACACTCAAAACAGAACTGGAGACAGGAATTCGGAACAGGTAAGGAGAAGGCAGGAATAAATGCTGGAAAGTAATGACAAAAGCACAAATGCAGGGCACAAGACGATCTGGCACAGAACAGAGAAACAGGTAAGCTTATATGCAAAGCTAATGACGAGACAACGAGGAGAAGGTGAGATTACCACAGAGGAAACACATATATGGTGCGGGGGGCATGGACACATAATAGGGGAAAAGGGAAACCGTGAAACGGAATACAAACACAGAAAACGCGTAGAAACGGAGAAACCAGGAAGTGAATTATGACACAGAGGCACGGGACCTTGTAGGCATTATACCATGTCATTCTACTATGAATATCTGCTACTAAATACAGTCCTGACATTGGTTTTACACATAGAGATGATCCTTTCAAAATTCAGTGATCATTTATTGTCTGGTACAATCCATTTGAGAAATATACAACACTTTATACCGCTATTACACTATCTGAAGCATCAAATCGTAATACCCCCATGCCCTGCAAACCTGTCTCATTCATTACAGTTCATTCTGGTTTAATTTTCGGCTCTTTTATCCAATAGAGTACATTATAACCTTAGCAACGGTATATGTAATGTCTAGGGGTGTCACGATACCGATTCGAAATCAAAAATCGATCGAAATGAGCGTTCGATTTCGAACTTCGAAATCACAAGCTGGTTCGCGATTCTCCAAGTTTTTTTTTTCTCTCCACCCCCGCCCCCCGCGCGCTCTTCTTAGCCTTTCATGTGATGGGTAAAATGTAAAAAAAAGTAGCCTACTTGGCCATCTCTAATGTAACCGTTTCCGACAAAACGAAACTTGACGCCTTCCACTGCATTTTGTTCGTCCACGCAGGCGTGCGTCCGAAGAAAAAAAAACAACGATATTTCAAAGAAGACACAGCTGCTAGATAACGTTAGCTTACCGGTAGCCTGCATTACTTTTTGACACATGGCCACTGCCGGAGTCAGAGATGGAGAAACAGAACTGCAAAATCCTCCTGCTTCCCTCAAGTCACCGGTGTGGCAACAGTTTGCCTTCCCCGTGAGTTATATAAACAACAAACGCGTCATTGACAAAAAAACGACAGTTTGTCGGCTATGCTACACGCAAGTACCATACGCCACCTCAGGCAACACGTCAAATATGGCAGGACACATTCGCAGGCATCACAAAGAAATAGATTTGACTGGGAAAAAAAACATTGACACAGGCAACTCTTCCATTCTCATTTAGAGCCAAGCTTCCACAAAATTCAACTTGCGCTAAAGAAATAACTAGCGCAATAGGAGTGTTTGCAAGGCCGGCGGTAGCTATGGGCAGGGGTGGGCTCAGCCCACCCAAACGTGCGTCTTGCCCACCCAATCAAAAGTTAAGAAAAAAAAAAAATTTTGTACAGCCAATGGAAAATAGCACAGAAAATACCAGTACCGTTTCTAACTTCTGATTGGGTGGGCAGCCTACAGCCCGCCTCCAAAGTCTCCCCCTCTTGTCGTCGTGTTCAGGCACAAACACACAGAGCTCTGAAGCAGACCCGTCCGCTGCACAGAGTGTCTCAGGCTGCGTCCCAATCCAGTTTTTGCTCCACCCTCGTAAACTTCACTTGCAAACTTCACTTGGGAGGATGTGACGCACATAGCCTACCAATAAAACAGGAGTATACACTTGCGTTTAGCGAGTGGGAGGGAGCGAGGGCGCAGCGGGTTATTTGAATTGAGACGCACTTCACCCCCATCTATACTCGGAAGTAACCGCGCTGCTGCACAGTGGCGTATCGTGGGATCTCGGATCATGTAAAACGCCTGTCACCGTAGACTACATTTAAACGGATGAAACTCTCAACCTGTTTACATTAATTATCAGTCAAGCAATTGATTTACTGAATAACAAATATCAATAAATACAGCAAGTTTTGTGGGAAGCATATTTCTTTATGTCATAAATTCGTGTAGCATTTACATATGTAGGACAGTCCGTGCGCTGGAATAAAGCATTTAAACCGAACATATTCTCAACCTGTTTCCGTTCATTTTGCTTGCTTATGTCAATCAAACAAAGTCCCTGAATCAATTATATATAGGCTAATGATTAACAAATGACAATGACAAAGAGATTACTAACGTGAGATTGTTTAATAAGGGTGGCAATAATTCTGAATAATTAACTGGCAAAAAATCCCAGCGTTTTCTGTGAGTTGCACGTTAGCATTGCGTTTTTCCTCATCACGTTAAAGAATGTAATTTAAGACTTTCGATTTGGTCAAAACGATTTATACATTAGAAAGCATACCTCTTAAGAAAGAAAAACCTCTTAAATTGCTGGAACCAGCGTTTAGCGCAATGCATGCTTTCAAGCTAGAAAAACGAATTTACCTAAATATGTGCTGTTCATTGATCACTTCGCATGACATAGTCAATTAACGCATTTTGCGTCAGCACAAATGTGGATAAAGCCTAGTAAAATGCTGTACAAGTTTATTTACCTATTCGTCTTGGTTATTGCGAAATTAAATTGTTTGGCTATCTGGGAAATTATAGGCTACGGAAAAATATTTAGACACGAGTAGCCTAATAATCCGTTTAAAAGCAAGATTAAGATAGAGAACCTGGTAGCCTACATCACACAGTACGCTACACTGTTGCTGCATAAAGCAATTTGCTAAACCATGAAATACAAAATAGCAAACTACTACTTGATTAACCTGTATTTATTAGCCTATACAGCGTCTTTTCCATTCTGTATGCGCTTTTAATGTATAATACCGCGATAAACATTAACGTGATTATCACTGAACAGGACGTTCGATGTGAATTGTGGGTAATATGAGCTTGCAGAGTCTACTCTTTTGCAGACTCGTTCCCTTGAGAAAAGTTCAGGGTGGAGGGGCTATGTCACAAACTTCACTTGGCTTTCTAACGGATTGGACTCACACTTAAAATGGAGACCGAGGGTACATCCTGGTCTCAAAAGGGACTTGCGGCCCATTCCCCCCAAGTGAAGTTTGCAAGTGAAGTTTACGAGGGTGGAGCAAAAACTGGATTGGGACGCAGCTTCAGTGTCATGCGAGGGGGGGGGGGGGGGGGTGTTGCCATGACAACTATGAACTCTGATGGCTCAGATTGCACACACATAGGGCAAAGCAAATTAGTGTTCTAAATGTTAGTTTAACTTTTAGTTAAATTTTTGTTTATTGCGCTTATTTTTGTCAGGGATTATGTACAAAAACAGTAATCTCAGCGAGAGGAGAAAATGTGCAGGTGACCGTTTGAAAATTGGATATTATCGGTTTCATCTGCAACAAGTTATTTCTCCAAGTTATCTTGCATCTTTAACCCCTTCCACCATACCATGTTGCATGGGCGAAAGCAAAACCTGGTTATTCTTGCTCATGAGAAGGCCATTACATCGGCTCTTGATATGGATTAAAGTAGGCTAGCCTACGTGTTTTAAAAAAAAAATTTTGTTTCAGATTCCCCCCCCCCCCCCCAATTGAACCCCTATTCTAATTCAATTTCCCCGTGTAGCAACCGCTAGAGAATCACCGCTGCACAACCCCGTCAGCCGGTGGTAGACAGAGGTCATCATGTCCTTATTCAGGGCGCAACTCCTCCAAGCCCGACCGTGATTCCAACTCGCCCAGGGCAGCTATATGCGCAGTGATTCTCTCCGATAGATTAAACATTTTATTTTAGAAAATACCCTGTGTGAGGTTGTGTAGAAATGCAGGAAATACGTTTTAAAAGGCTCAAAATTTTCTGGGGGAGGACCCCCAGACCCCCCGCTACTTCGTTCCCCTTTGTGCCCCACCAACATCTCTTCATGCCCCCCCCAATCAAAACAGTCTAGAACCGGGCCTGAGTGTTTGTAGCATCAGACATGCGACCCTATTCGGTGGTGGAGAACGCTGGATTTAAGCATTTAATGCAGAATTAACTGCCTTGACGACAATGTAAATGTAAATGACCGTTGTCAGGGCATAAAACCAATGTGTAAATTGTTAATAGCGTGGTAAATGTTCAACTGTTTATTATTCTAGAGTCTAGTTTTGATAAAGCTCTTAACTGTTTAGGTGTGTTTAAATATTCTCATATTTTTGTTATTATTTATAATTGTTATTATTCAAATAAAAGTTACTTATTGAGAAACAAGTATTTTTCTTTACAAATCAAGACTCGATAGTCTAACAATGGCATAGCCATTAGTTAGACTATAGTGCTGGAAAAAAAAATAGTGCTGAAAAAAAAATCGAAAATCGAATCGTGACCTTAAAGCTTGTATCAGCGATTTTGGGTGACGTCACTTCTGAAGCGAAATCCCAAACAAACAGAGCCAGCTCCAGCTCAGAGCCAATTATATTATGTTTAAAAAATAGTGTTCAAGCATCCAGAATTATAACCACGTTAATAACGTTTGTAAGAAACCAAATCGTTTGTAAATCCGTCAAGATTTCAGCGAGATAAGAGTATTAGCGTATTAGTATCACCCACCCCTTGTCGGTGATTGGTTGGAATACTGTTTATTTTGGTTTTGAGTGGTTGGTAGTACCATTTGTTTTTGTGTACGATCTCGGAGCATAGGCTGCCTACAGAGACGCGGTTTTTTGACGGCCTGCTTATGGGGCGGGCAGCTAGCGGATCGTGAGGAAAAATCAGATGAATGTGATCATTTATGTTTCGACCCAAAATCGCTGATACAACCTTTAAAATCGAAAGTCAAATCGAATCGCGGATTTGGAGAATCGTGACACCCCTAGTAATGTCTTATTGGGTGCGTTGAACAATTAATTACAGCCCAGCATAACGGCAGTTTTCATTTTAACTGTAAGGGGGAGTGTCAGGTTCGGAGTACCAGGCGCAACAGCCAAGGAATCTAAAAGTGTATACTGTTGTATACACCACTAAAGCGGACGGATCCGCACCAGGAGAGGGAAATAAATGAAAGTATGGGAATAAAAAAGTCCCGGCATAAGCCAAATCAAAAACAACCCCAAACGAGACTCGAAAATAGCGTGTAAGAAACAATGAGCAATAAAGGGAGGTCAGATATAAACAAAAGAAACCCTGTATTAAACGAACGAGAATGAAAATAGAACCTGTTACCTCCAGCTCTAGGTGCATACGAGCTGAAATAAAAGGTAACAGAGAGGAGTAAAAATAAAGAAAATACTCCAGAAGGAAACTAAAGAGAGAAGGATAAAGGATAAAGAGTGAAACAGGAGAGAAAAGACTTAAAAGATCTTTCTCCTAACACTAACCGGACTTGTTGCGTTTCTTATTTGAAACATAGTGACCGAGATCCTATACTTTACCGACTTCAATGTCAAGTAGAAATGACAATATTGAAGCACTGGAAACCCTGAGCTATATATAGCCAGCAGGAAACCCAAAACAGGTGCGAGTAATAATTGCCGGGTGAGATCAAAATACCGGAATGGAAGACGGAAAATCCAATAGAGTGCCTCGACACCGCCAAAGAAAAAAACGACTGCAGAAATAAACGGAGGCTGCCAAAAACCATGACATTAACGGTCTAATATTATGCTAGCTCTACAGAAAACGCATTCCCGACGGGAGTTTTCCCTTCCCGATATGTAAGTAGTAGTACTGCTTCTAAAATGCGCTTGGTCTCGCTGGCTACATATGTACATTCATTTCCTCTCAAGCACTGTCTTGTCCAATATGATTGATAGGCCTATTGTTATTTTCGCATTTTGAGTGCATTTCACATACTGTAGTGCAATTGTTAATTTTATGTTTGATATAGGCTACCGATTTTCATTGAAAATAGAACATTTGGCAGCATTTTGCAGATGGTGGAATACTATTTTATTTTCATGTTATCATACATAATACACTATAGGCTATTGCGTATATACTTGTCACTTAGGGCAAGGAAAATGCGCTGATATGTGGTAGATTAATGTCAAAGTTTCCTTGGAGTCATTATGAATGAGAACATTAACAAACAAAAAAAACTACAGAAAAATGTGATCCCGGGGCAAAGGTATACATACTGTAGAGCTGCAACATATTTTGTTGCGCCCAACAAAATAGGTTGCACAAATATCTGTTTTATAATCATTTAAAAATACATTTTAATTTGATCTAACAATATTGCACACATTTTTGTGAATTAGATAATCGCCCCAGTTCATTCCAAAGTGATTATTACTACTGCTAACGGTTGAAAGATGTAGCGACCTACAGTCGCCTACTACCCAACTCTCATCAGCACGAAATCAACTCGACTCAGTGCTGTGAACCGCAGCAATATCCCACGGCTCCAGAGCTGTGACACAAACCATTCCTTTCGAGTTTTATCAGAGAGCAAATGCTGTACCCTACACCATTAATAATCAGGTTTTGCCTACTCAGCGTAGATCAACCAGAAACATTGACAAAGGTATTGTTATATCTAATAATATTCAGAGACTCCTGCTTTTTATTACATGTGGCTGTTTGCAACCGAATTGCAGTATAAAACAGAATTAATATGCGACTGTGTTCAGCTAATGACAGCAAATAGGCCACTTCTTATTTAAACTCTTGACCAACAACAGTGAACAGATAAATACAATTTTGTATAATAGAATAAATAGCCTAATGGTTCAAATAAACATATTTATGGTGTCCAACTAAATCTTTACCAAATACTAAGCTATTTAAAATTAATAAACTAAACTGGCTCCTGTAGCATATGCACACACACGCATCAAGATCTGGCTTGTTTGCCGGATTTGGCTGGCTATCTCTCCTATACAGCCATCCATCCACCACATTTACAGTAGGCTACTGGATTCTAGGATCTGATAAAAAATAAGATTTATATTTGCATAGACTAATAAAATAGCTATAGCCTATGACGTCACGTGGCGCTGTAATGGCGACATGTAGTCCAGCTGTCTCTTGTGTTCGTGTTTGTTAACACCATGGAGACGCATTCACAACATATGCTCGGGAATGCCCGTTGAATCTGCAGCCACAAAGTTTACCATCGTTCTTCTCCGGAGTTGAAGATGTCGGGACTCTGGACTGAAGACTGCAGGCAATCTTCAAAAGACCACCAGGGAAGAGAAAGGAGAAGATAATGCGGGGGAGGAGTGAGGCGATGACTGGGAAGGCTGTCGGTGTACAGAGACCGCAACACTGCGTGTATGGAGGAAAGGCATGGATTTAGGTGTTGGACTGCTTAATAATGACACTGGACATCTTGGGACAGCGGGGGCTGTTTTTAGTCATGGCTGTATTCAACTTGAATTCACTTAATTAGTTTGATTAATGCAATGATTATATTGAATGCCTTTGTTTGATATGTTTGTGTGTTGTGGGTCTGCCCCACTGTCTATGTATTTTTTGTTGTTGCTGGGGCTACAACTGAAGTTCCCTAGCGGGAAAATAAAAGTTATTCTATTCTATTCTAGCCTATGCAAATATAGGTTAACCATTCAATGTCTATTCTTACATTTAGAGCTGGTTTCCCAGACATGGATTAGGCCTAGTCCTAGACTAAAATAAAAATCCAATGAAGATCTTCATTGAAAAAGGTTTTTAGTCTAGGTCTAGACTTAATCCATGTCTGTGAAACTAGCCCGTAATGTCTAACGTTACAATCAATGATGACAGCAATATTTTAGCCTACATGTAGGCTATAGGCCTAATGTTAAACTTATGCTAGAATATATGGGAAAGTCGTAAATAAATGTAAACTGGATGCGATTGCAAACTAGCTTGAAAAGTAAGGGAGAGTGAACAGAAAACATTGAGCATAGGCTATTAGAAAATGAGTATTAATCAGCTGATTTAGGTCTGAATAAAATATCAAAGCTAGTTTACCAACTTAATTTTCTACCAGCTAGACTCTGCTGTCTAAAACAGCTTCAAATTACAGCTTGCGCCGCTGGGAGAAAAAGATGCAGCTCGAAAGAATCAAACAAACGAACGGTACTGTATTAACCTGAAGTACCAAAAACTTGCGACTCGACTCCGACTCTTCAAACTGAATGGTACGGAAAGAGCCGACTCAGAAAATAGAGCCTCTCTTCCCATCACTACTATCTGTATCTGTAGGACCATCAACATATATCTATATCTGTATCTGTATTCGGATTTTAAAAAAATCTGAATACATTTGAATGGAAACTATGTCCACAATAACAAACCTTTCTGCCTGTATTTTTTATTTTTTTATTTTTTTTACTATATGAACTTGGAACCTCAGTCTGCCCTCTCGTTTTGTTTAGGCGCTATGTGAAATGAAAGGTGAAATGGTTATTATGTGAAATGCGATGCCAAATTCATGATGGTTAAACACATTACAGATTGTAGGTTGCACGAAGTGGGAGGCGAGGGTGTGTGAGTGTGTGTGCTTGTGTCATTTGTGTGACCGCAGTGACAGTGCTTGTTGAGGACTGAGCCCACTGGCATTAACGTTAGCCTTTGTACAGCGTTGAGCACTGAGATTTGGCGTAACATTTGCACTTGCAGCAGAGCAAGCTACAATCAGTGTAGCTAGCCAGCCACTTGCTTTCGCCCTCCATACGAGAAAATTAATGACATTCCTGGTAGAGTCGAGAGAAATATCTGTTTCCAACTCACTATCCGTTTCATTCATTAAACTTTCATCTTACTGTACATGCTAGCTTGCTAACTTGAGCCAGCTCTCGGCTGCTGTGCTGTTAATGGGTGGAGAGAAAACAACATCAAAAGTGGATTCGCATGTCTGTACATATTCGCGACAATCGCACTGGTAACTGTGGTAAAATTAATATTTAGCCTATATCACGGATTCTGTGAATGCTTGATTCTACCCAAATTGTTTAACATTCAACTCGCAATGAATCCACACTGTGGACATATGCTAGTCTATCAATAGCATACACATGGGTGCAAGAGCTCTGTCTACAGACGGATTTCCGTCTAAAGTGAATTATTTGTTCCGTTTATTTTTTTACCGCTAATAGATCCTCTTATCCAGACTTGTGATTGGTCTGTTTCAGTTGACTCTGCCACCTCATTTCCGCTTTTCGCTTTTTTATCATGGATGTAACGTTATCGTTGACGGACATCAACGCTTGTTCCAGCTTCCCTTCTCCAAAATAAATCAAAGGTATGGCAATTTTATTTAATGTGCACTTCAGTGTTAATTTAGTCAATGAAATTAATGACAAAAATGATTGACGGATTTTTAATTTAGTCAACGATAACGACAAAGAGACGAAAACTCTGCACCATGACGATATTAAACATTATTTGATTTCATCCTACTATTGACGAAAATATCACAAAATGAAAACAACAGTGCGAGATGTTATCATATCCCTAAAAAAAATCTAGGCGAACCGTCGAAATTTCATACTATCGATACCTTAAATCGCAAGGAACGGTCGCAAGGAATTGATTGTGTTGATTGACATTGACATTCATTGACTGCTTTCAAAATGTTGTTACATGCGAGATAAACAACGGTCAGTTAGCTGAACATGGAGTCAGTGCTTATAACTTTTTTTCTTCTGCTATATTATTCAAACAATGTCAGACTGTTCAGTACATATACTGTATTTAGGAAACAGGGTTGGGGAGTAACAGAATACATGTAACGGGGTTACGTAATCAGATTACAAAAAATCTGTAACTGTATTCCGATACAGTTACTATCAAAAAGAGGGTATCAGATTACAGATACTTTCCAAAAATATGTAGATTACTTGTGAGATTACTTTGAAAATGAGAAGCGTTTTCAAAGTGGAACAGTGTCTCTCCAGTGATATACCACCATTTCATATGCGGCAGAAACAATGTTGCAAATTAGCCTACACGAAAAAGACCGCCAAAATGTTGCTGCTGTGTCAGTTCAAAATGAGGACAGCTGTGTTAAATATGTGCATGGGATCAGGTCAGTGGTGAACATTCTATCTCTGCATTATAAGATTTATCCACATGAAATGTCTTGAGGTAAGATGATTGTTCTTAGTATTTGTGTATTTTTTTCGCCAAATAAGCATAAGCCTAAGCAAGCCAGATAGCTAGCTGGCAAATGGCAATAGCGTATTTTCAGATAAAATAACTATCGACGTTTGACCCACTGATTTTACTATGGAATAATGTGATCTAGGCTAGGCCAAATAAAATACCATAGCTCTCCCCAACTAACCTGATAGCAGCTCCAACGACATAACCCACACCAAATTTCAGGCAGACATGGTGAATGTAATTAACAGACGGACATCGGGAGACAGCACCATTGCTGTGGAACAGCCTCGATGTACGGTCTGCGGGCACGTTGTCTCTTTTTAAATCCAAGTTAAAAACTCATCTTTTTAGTAAAGCCTTTATTGTCAATTTTTTATGAATATGCCTTTTATTGAATTATTATTATTGTTATTATTATTATTATTATTATTATTATTTTTATTGCTTTTACTGAATTGTTTCTTCATAGAATTCCCTTGTATGTTTTATTTGAATTCCATTTATACTAATCGTTTTTGTTTTGCGTTGTGTATCATTTGTGGTTTCATGTTTTATATATAACTATGTCTTATGTACTGTTTTTCTTACTTATATCTTTTTTTTTAATTTGGAAGTATGTGAAATAAGGTAGGCTAATTTTAAGGAATTTAACTGAATTTAATATGGTCTTCAGTTGGTTGTTATTATAGCTATATTTTAGCTATAACCACTTGGTTATCATTAAATCCAGAAACCCCAGCATTAAAAAAAAAGTATTCTAAAAGTAATCTAAAGTATTCAGATTACGTTACTGATATTGAGTATTCTAATGGAATACGTTACTGATTACATTTAGAAGCATGTAATCTGTAATCAGTATCTGATTACAGAGTAAAAGTAACCCTCCCAACCCTGTTAGGAAAAGCCACGAAGGGAAGCCATGTCACTTTCATGACGGCAGAGATATCAAAATATTTTAAGTGAAAATGGTCAAAACGGTTCTACACCTTTTAAACACAAGGCTGTCGCCCGGTCTCACAGTGCCACCTAGGGGACAAGTTGCTTTCAGCAACCACACTAATTAATCTGAAAGATTGTCAGTGTGCAGTCAGAATAAGAGACAGTGTGCAGTCATATTTTATTTTACTATTATTTACTATATTTTTACTATTTATTTTACTGTTTTATTTTTATTTTACTTTTCATGCATAAATTGGTGCCTTTGCCAGGGATAAAAATCATGGCCTGAATGCACCAAATTGCACCATTAAAATTTTTTTTTCAAGAACTGAATTGTGAACAGATGGAATTATTTCATCCCATTGGCAGATTTTTTTTCATGTGAAGAAGATAAAAGCTAAAAGGTGAATGCAATCCAACGTTCCTTTAACCATTAAAGTTATTTTAAGTACTTTCTACACCTCTCAGCCCCGTATGAAAACGTATGTAGCAAAAGTATTTTTGCCTTACTATATACACTCTGAGTAAGCAATTAAAGGAACTGATTAGGATTGTATGCTGACTTTATAATCTATTCTTTTGAAATAACACCTGGATTATAGTTGTAAGTATTCAGCACTATCTGGTATATTTTTAAGACTGCTAATTAAAAACTCGATAATAGCCAGATGCTAATTTAGGCCTACACTTTGATGTATTGCACATGTGGGATGCAAACACAAGCTTCACCGCACAACCTGGACACCAGTAAAAAAAAAAGTTCAGTCAAAAAAAGATTCTCACCAGCACCCATGCATACAGGAGGAGACCTTTATAAACATTAAGTCAGTTTGGTTTTATAATGCTGATTTTGGCATTTGTGTTAATCACTGCTGTTAAGTGTATAAAATATCTGTTCCAACGTATTATTCATGCTTTCCCGAATAGGGTATTCGGCTCTGGATACACCCCTAATATTTAGGTGTATGTAACACTGTGATATCAATGTTTTTATCTTAAATCATCAGAAGGGGCAAATGTAAAGTGCCCTCCACAATTATTGGCACCCCTGGTAAAGATGAGTAAAAGGGGTTATAAAAAATTCACGTTTTGGTGAATTAGCTTAATCTCACACTGAAAAAATGAAGTTTTTGTAATTTTGTAAAAATCCCTCATCAAGAAATTATTATTTTTAACAAAACCACGTGTGCCACAATTATTGGCACCCCTAGAAATTCAAATTCTTATGAACAAAATGTAACTGAAGCATTTTTTCCATTTATATTTTACTTTTTAACGTTGATCAGAGTGTTTAGGAACTTTCAAGCAGTAATCCATGACTTCCTGTTTCAGTGTGGTATAAATATGAGGTGACACAGAGGCCATATTCCCTTAGTCATACATCAACATGGGAAAGATAAGAGAACACACAAATCAAATGAGGGAAAAGTGTGTTGAGCTTCATAAGTCAGGGAATGGCTATAAAAAATAGCTACTCACCTGAAAATGCCTTTAAACAAACGTGTAGTTGATTGATGGAAACCATTTTCAGCGAATTCCATGCTGTCCCTTCTTTTGGACATACACACGTTGCTAATGCTAGCGCAACTCTATGGTAACCGGTAGCATCCACTACCAAACGCACTTAAACACTCCACAGTGCACCCAAAGCAAATAAAATACGACCACAGACCACAGGGTTATTTTGAGTGTTTATACCATCATTTTGGAAGTCAAACTATCATTGAATCCTTTACTTTGTGCTGACCTATATTCTCTGTGGAAGTACGGCGGCGGAGCGATACTTACCTATGAATGTAGTGCCACTGGTTGACTACAACAACAAAGAGCAACAAATTGCAATGGCCAAGTTCGCTCGGCCGCGGGACTTCGAGAATATAGTTCAGCACAAAGTAAAGGATTCAACGATAGTTTGACTTCAAAAATGATGGTATAAACACTCAAAATAACCCAGATAGACTGCCGTCGTATTTTATTTGCTTTGGGTGCACTGTGGAGTGTTTAAGTGCATTTGGTAGTGGATGCTACCGGTTACCATATAGTTGCGCTAGCATTAGCAACGTGTGTATGTCAAAAAGAAGGGACAGCATGGAATTAGCCGAAAATGGTTTCCATCAATCAACTACATCATGGGTAAGTCTTAATTGAGACATTATGTCCAAAATTCCAAACTATCCCTTTAAGATACTAATGTCTCTTTTTCCCCAGGCAATACCGCTACACAGCCTATAGGCAAGCTGTCCGCTGGGCCTATGGCATTCTGAGGAGGCACATAAGGAAACCCTTGCCATTGTGTGTTGTCTCTGCTATTAGAAGACAAATTTACAGAAGGAGTAACTTTTATAGAGGCTTTCTATGGCATCATTTGGGCAATAATGATCAATAAATTCAAATTTAATCAAAACAAATGGTGTCCTGAATGAATACATAAAACATTGGTTTTGTCATACAATTCAGATCAAAAAGCAACACAGGTTGCAGGTTACATGGGTAAAACAAACCTTTATTAAATAAATGTAACATTAATGACTGCAGGCCTACATGCAGCAGCAGCCTAATACCAGCAGGCTTATAACATATACAAGTAGCCTATAATAATAAAGATAGCAATTATAACTGCATTCTTATTCTAATAATAAACTGCAAATAAGACATTTTATTTTCTCTCTGGTTTTAATCTCCAACTGCAAGGCTTGTGCCAGGAGTCACTGTCTACTCCTAATGTCCTGTGGTGAACCATGACTTCTGTGATAGTTACTGCCCAATAGCCTCATCCTTGGTGATCTGTTGGCAGGATCTGGACAGGGGGCCAGGCGTGGTGTAGGACATTGCAGTGCTGCTCTCACGTAGAGCAGCTGGTGACCTGGCTTAGCCCTCTCTCAGAGACTTCATCAGGGCTGATGCGTATGCTGGGGGAGAACAAACATCTTTTAGATCACATTCAGTGATCTAGCTGTTGAAGCATGCACAGTACTCAGAAGATTAATCCCTATTTGAAGACTGATTGAAATTGCTAACCGTACAATGGCCTCTACTTCATAGGGCGGACTACCCAACCACCCTTGCGGAACCTCGGGTAGCAAACCACATATCGCGCCTCCCCATCCTTGGTGGTAGCTACCTCTCGGCTGCCTTTGTCGTAGTGCAGGTGTGCCAATAGGAGCCTGAAGAAAAAGTTAAATATGCAATTCACCAATATTGATTGCTTACATGGAAATAAGTAAGAGTGGCTGCTCTCCTGCTCCAAACTGTATAATGGAGTCCTATAGATAGGCAATGGCACTAGTTTGATGCAAAGCAAAGCTATATTTGGTAAAAGTCAATATTAACATTTTTTTGCTAGCTGTCTACACATTGGACACCTGCGAAACCATGGGCTGCAAAACCATTCTATTGAAGGTCATAGCGCCAATTACCATTTGTGGTCTTAGACTGCCACCCTGTGGCTAAAAGGTGCATTTTGCCCACTGATCCAATGTGTATTGAAATAATTCACCAAATCAATACTCTCATGACATTACATGAAAATAAGTCACAAATCCTAAAAAAAGCATTTGTAAGTATAAAGTCTCACCATAACTAGCTAGCTAAATAGTTTACAATATATTGACTTCTGGCTAACGTTGCAGTGCTTTCCTTAACTTTCACTCACCTATGGCGCACAGCCACAAAATAAAAGGTCATCATTAACAGGATTTATTTAGCAGAGGCTTGTTTGGAGAGGCACTGTCATGACAGATGAACGACCACAGAAATCCACCACATCGACAAGGCAACCAAAAAGGTAACTTTTTCTTTATCTCTAGGCTCTAGCTAATGATGATGATCTCCTCCTCGGCGGTCCACGATCGCCATTTAAATTAACACCCTGGACGAACTGTAATTGCTGTCATTAAGTTACCCTAGCTGCCTAATAAGATGTATCGGCTACAACACGTCAAGCTGCCACAGATGAACTCCAAACCTAGGGGAAATGATGCCTGATGCTAACTGTAGCTATGATGGCTACTGTTAGACCGATCTAACTCACCTAGCCTCACAGCGAGCAAAATTGTTTCATTAATTGATAGCTAATATAGCAATCACTTACCGTAAAAAATTCACGTTTCCGTTGAGGTGAATCTGTGCTGGTGCGAAGCGTGACGTGCTCGCTCCAACAGATTGATGATAATTATGTGCCAACAACTGCTTTTCCTGAAATACCCGGATGTCCACAAACTGAAAAACTGAAAGCCATAGCTTTTGGAGAATTGAATTTGAAATCCAAGCTTCACAAACTGAAAAACTGAAAGCTATCCTTCTGATAACTGAAAGCTAGCCTTCGGAGATCTGAATTTGAAATCCGAGTTTAACTGAATAGCCAACCGAAATTCAGATTCAAATAACATAATTCAGTTTTAAAACCTTACATATAAATTCAAATTATGGAATACAAATTTGAATTCAGTTTTCTGGTGACACAAGATTTACACCATAGGGAGCAACAAACACGTAGACTACATTCAATCAAGCGTGCAGTCATAAACATAACATGGAGACAATGCTTGCCACAATCAATATGTGGTTGTACTGTAACATTAGACCAGTGGGTCCAGAAAGACAGTCCCCTAATAGACAGACCCCCTGTGTTCTTCTGTTTTTTTTTTGTCCACCTGTGTTTTTCTGTTTACTTCAGTCCCCAGTTTTTCTCAGGTTTACCCCTGTTTGTTCTTTCCAGTAAAAGTTTCCTGATCATTAATTTACCTTAGTCTCTGGTGTTCATCTCTGCAATTGGATCCCTTGCTTTACCCTTGTGTCATTTGTCTTTACTTTTATCTAATGCCTACTTAAAGTTTATATTATAACATTATAACTGAGTGAGCACTTCATTAACGTAGACACATTTGTAAAAGTATTTAAGTGTTCCAAATTCTGGAATTTCAGAGACTGTTCTTCCTTTAAGGAAATATCTGAATGGAGTTAATGTCTTTAACTTTCACATGTCAAAGTTCTTAATGCTGGGCTTTATCTATGTTTTAGGGTCTATGCTCATTAACAATCTTTATGGGTTCAGGGTATCTTCTTAAAATAGTTTTGTCATAATCTAATTAAGATAAAGAAGGTGGATGATAAAATAGAGCACTGTGATTGGCCAAATAAATCATACTGTACATGTACATATGTAATGTGGGTACAATAAACTTGAGGAGTTTATTACATTCCAATGCATTACTGGCATTTAGCAGATGCTCTTGTCGAGAGTGATTTACACAATACATAACAGAGAACAGTTTGTGTTATAAAATGGTACATTTTTACTGATATTGTTACAGAAAAGTAACATCATAAGATAACTAGAATGGCACTCGAGAGACGCTACACCTGTGCGTGTATATGAATGTAATATGCATGGGGCAAAAGATTTATCTTGCACTGTGAAGGCGGGCATTGACCGACTGGGGGAAAAAATGTAAGATTCAGGTCATTGCCCAACTGTCAGCATTTCTACAAAGTTTCATCACAATCGGAGTAGAATTGTTCAAGTTTTGGATAGGGACACAGACAGACACACACGCAGAGAGGAGCTAAAACAATACCCCCTGCTTGCGCTACGCGTGAGCGGGTGTAATTATTATACACACATTTCTCAGAGTAATCCTTAGCGTACAGACTTACCTGACAATACCTGAGGCAATAACCCAGACCGAAAGCTAAAAATTTCAAGTTTCATAACCTGTGATTTAAATCATGTTTGCAAATTGAGTAAAGTACCATGCTGCAGACTTCTGAAATTATTTGTTATTTTGGTTCTGTACTAGCACTTTCAGTTTGAAAGGATACAATGAGGTTGAAGTGCAGACTGTCAGCTTTAGTTTGAGTGTATTTTTATCCATATCACATGAACCGTTTAGAAACTATAGAACCTTTTGTATATAGTCCTCCCCCATTTTCGGGCATCAAAAAATATTGGACAGTTTAACATAATGTAGAATAAAGTAATCATTTTAAATATTTGGTCGCATATCCTTTGTATGCCATGACTTCCTGATGTCTGTGACCCAACAATATCAAAAGACTCTTGATATCTTATTTTCTGGTACTCTTACAAGCGATACTATAACTTCTCTGCATTTGAATGGATTTCTATGGGAATTGGGGGGTGTGACTAGATTTAGCTGTAAATTAAGCTGGAACAGTATGGAATACATGGTTGGTGAAATGGCTGTAAGTCATCAAGGGTCTGAGGTATCAAACAAGCCTTAAACCATCACTCTGCTGCCAGATATGCAGTAGATATGAAGTTTAGAAAAGGTATTTGCATGTGCATTTTAGTTGAAATGGAAAGCAGGTATTAAAAAATACACATCCGATAAGATGACAGCTGTCTTTATAGCAGACAGGTACATGTGTTTTTGGAATATCCATAACTGAACGTTCTGAATGATTGCATAACAATGGGAGATAATTAACTGGCCCATTCTAGCTAATGCTAAAAACACACAAAAAGAGAATTTGTGGATACATACATCATGAACAGTAAGAATACATTTTTTTTTTCATGAAGCAAATTGTGTTATAGAATACAAGCATAACTAGTATTTGAATCAAACAAGCAATACAACACCTATTATAACAAACACTGAATAACAAAGCAAATAAAAACTTAATAAAAATAAAACCCATGATTAAATGGAAATGTGATTTTATGTGACACTTATGGCGCGAGTAGGCTTAGTGCTAGTAAGCATATTTACGATCATTTCAGTCCTGACAAACACCTATAACTCCTGGCAGAAACTAAGAGACATCCAGTGAAACAGTTCGTAGTAAACCGCCAGCTTGTTGAGCGTAACAGTAGCCTATCCCTACACTGTTAAAAAAGAAAATACCATAAAAAAACGGCAGCAATATTGCCAGTGAAAAACAATTTAATGAAGGGGGAAAACTGTATAAATCATGTTATTTATCTGTAGCACCTGTTAATTAACTGTATAAATCCTGTTATCTTATAGGATGACTGTTAAATAATGAGTTTTGTTATTGTACATGATTTTGACTGTTAAAAAAACAGTGAAATCCTGCAATATTTTTTTACAGTGTACTGAAAACTGATTTTTTAAATAAAATGTTTATAAAAAAAAGAAATTCAAAACACTGTCAATCATGTAAAATAATTATTTAACGGTCTTGTCCCAAAATAACAGGATTTATACATTTTGTCCCATTCATTAACTGGTTTTTCATTGGCAACATTGCTGCCAGTCTTTTCACCGTTTTCTTACGAGATATTTTTTACAGTGTAACTATTCCAAACAAAATCTCTCATTTAAATCTGGCTGTTTGCATCTGGAGTAATTTACATAATGATTCTTGATTGATCACCCGCAAAGTGTGAAATGATAACACATGCAAATACTTCGGCTGTGCCCGCAAAATGACACCCCTTATTTTGGATCTTAGTGAATCGGCCCTTTAATTTGTTTCAATCATAATTTCTTGTTATAATATAACAATAATAATAATAAACTTTATTTGTATAGCACCTTTCATACATAAAATGCAGCCCAAAGTGCTTCACAACAATAAAAAACAAAATACAGAACAAAAGCAATAGAAGAAAAATAGACATAAAAGACAATAGAACATTTACAAGACAATATAAAAGGAAATAAGATAAAAACAGATAAAAAAGGCTACAGTGCATGATAAGCATCATTTTAAAACAGCAGGCTGCACTTTGCTGAATGGCAGAAATTGGTTCAAAATAATGTCTGTGCATCAACTGTCACATTCCAAGCAAATCATATGGTATTCAAAGCTAAAGTGTGGCTTTGGTTGCTAGACTTACTATGTTGCTTGACAGAATTGAACAAGGGAAAAGTCCAGTAATAGTAGCAGAGACCACCTGCTGAAGATGTGACTAAGATTCCTGCCTTCAGCTCAAAACAACCTTGTGGAAAACTATTTAATAACTGTTGCTTGTGCTCAAAGACCTACATTAACTTATTTAGGTCTGCAGATTCTGTATGTTTTGTAAAAATATATCTTGAAGTGTCAATTTAGGATTTGATTTCAGAACAGAAATATCTTGCTGCCACTTGAGAATCAACTTGTTGCTGATTCCTTATTTTTTGAAGCAGCTAGGCTACAAAATGCATAAACACGCATGACTTTACATTAAGACACTGCCCTTACAAAAATATAGGCCTTCTGGCAAATTTGCGTCAAACCTTTGCCATTGTTGCAAGATAATATTTTCACATGCAAATTAGCTTTGTGGGAACTGCCATCAGTTTTTAGTTCACCACTACTGGCAAACTACCACAAAATGTTGCCAGAGGTTTGTCAGAAACAATTTAGTTTGTGGAAAAATATCCAGTTTTGTAAGGGTGCATAATCCACATTACATATAAACCGGTAAAAAGATAATGGTAATAATAATTCTTATCCATTGTTTTCTGTTAATTCTTCACACTTTCTAAGCAGATATAGTTTTTTTCAGTGCTGTAACCTTGCATTCCACACCCATTTTTCTCCCCGTTGTTTGGGTGACACAGCTCATTTTGTTTACCTTGTTTTAGCACCTTGTCCCTCAACTTTTGGTCAGTCACGCGTGGCCCCGGAGGCCTCACAGAGTCCAGAGAAAATGGGCTGGGCTTGCCGAAAAGGTACCAGTAGGTCCCACAGGCCCAAATGACGAGCCATGCCAAGAACAACAGCAGCCACATTATGAAGCACAATGCACAGCACAGCGCCTGAGTTCAAGCCGTTCAGTAAATGAAAGTGGAGGAGTGAGAAACAGACTGATAAATAGTCAATAGAACATCTGGAAGACAGAGATAAAATAGAGGCATTTTATCATGAGTTGTGCTAAAGGTCTCTCTGTCTGTGTGTGCGTGTGTGTGTTCATGTGGGTGTGCGCATGTGTGTATGAGCGAATGAGTGAGTGAGGAGGTATATGATTTGTGTAATGCAAATTATCTTTATGAAGGGACATAAAGATAAGACAAAGAAGCCTCTGTAGCATTGAATAACATAATTCTCAGTGCTCAGTTGCTCAAACCATGTTCTGCCCTTCATCTCAATAAACTGTACAACATTACTGTACCTCCACTATACGCTGTTGAGTCTGAGGTTGCTTGTATTCAAATGTGTAATTGCAGTTTTGGCCAATTCAGCATGCCCTGTATGCTTTAAATGGAACCTGCTGTAGCTACAGTATGTTGTTTAACTGTGCAGGAAGGCTTGGCCTTTGCACACAATACAGCATCATTCTACTCTGTATTGTAATGACTAATGTTTCACTTGATATTCTGTTGCATCACACTGCATGTGACACAAAGTACATTTGAGTACCCAGGAGATGATCACCCAACAGAATGTGCTTACATGTGGGGTAGCTTTGTGTTTGTTGGATGCTGACCTGTCAGATTTTAAGATTTTCTGCCTTTTTTTTTTCTTTACAGGGGATCCTGCAGATCAATGAATGCTAAAGCAGCCTTCATGGACCAAGACTGCATTTGACAATGTGCCTGGCTAATCTTCAAAAAGTTCAGCAGGTGATCATCACATCACAAAGTTGAAAGACTTTAACGTGGGTGACTGACAGAAAACTGCACACAGAACAAAAAGCTTATCGCTTCATTTTGGAGGTGGAATTTGTTTAGAGTGAAAAAGCATTATCAGCTTACACATTTAAGATAAGGGTGTGTTATGCAAACACATAGTTAAACATAATAGTTCTGATGCACTTTCTTCTTTTTCATATGCTCATTTCCCAGTTTTATTATTGTATATCAGAATGTCAATGTGCCCTCTCCCAGATAAAGAAGGGTTTTGATCAGTAAGTTATGATTTTACTTATTGTGCAATATTTGCATCAGATTAAATCTTAACTTTGACCATGCAGCAATTTTTAAAAATAGTATCAAATGTTTCCAGCCAGTTGATCATTGATTGAAATGGCCCATATATGTCATAGTATTAAAATTATTAGTCCTTCTCTTTGGATGCTGTAATAATGGAGTAAAGTAACATGCAAAGTAACTTTTGACATTTTCTTTTCGGTTACTTAACCATACATTTTCAAAAATTTGCCTTCTGCTATCTCAGGTTTCTTATATAGGAAACTACACTGCCTGGCCAAAAAAAAAGTTGCACACTAATATTTCGTTGGACCGCCTTTAGCTTGGATTATGATGCGAATTAATCGTGGCATTGTTTCGACAACCTTATGCAACATTTATTTCCATCCAGAGTTGCATTAATTTTTGGCCGAGATCTTGTATTGACGACGGGAGAGTCGAACCACTCCGTAAAGTCTTCTCCAGCACATCCAAAAGACTTTCAATGGGGTTAAGGTCAGGACTCTGGTGGCCAATTCATGTGTGAAAATGATTTCTCATGCACCCTGAACCACTCTTTCACAATATGAGCCCGATGAATCTTGGCATTGTCGTCCTGGAATATGCCCATTGATGGGATAACCTGGTCATTCAGTACATTGAGGTACACAGCTGACTTCATTATGACACAAATTTGCTTTTCTAGCACTCACAACTCGGTCCGCACACTCAGATATGCCTGGTCGTTTGTGGATTTTTTTTTCTGATCACACCCCTCTCTCTTACAGATTTTTTTACACTGCAACATTACTGCCAAAAGTCCAGCTAATAAGAATTATCCAAAAATGCACTTGCCCAAGTCTAAAAACATAATCATAAACAAAGCGAGCTAGTTAGTAAACAATTTTGGTCTTTAATATCATAACTTTAGTTTAGACATTTATAGATTTGTAGTCTCAACGCAAGACCCATGAGTGTTCTTACGCTGATACACTACATAAGCTAGGGTAACTACGTTACTGTATTTCCTCAGATCTCTCTCTGTGTCTGGGAAAGTGATTTTTTAAATCCTGACCTGTGATTGGTGCATCGCCAAATGAAAATGCACCAATCAATAACAGCTCTCACTGTCCGTCTTCCCACCAACCAACCTGACCCCACCCATCTTTTCACAGAGCTTGATGACGCATTTGTGCTTTAGGGTAGAAAAATGGCTGTCTTCTGTTGCAGTAGCTTATGGTTCTAAACAGTTGCAATCCAATTGTTCCTTTTAATACAGTTGTGTGAAAGATGCTGGAATTTGGGCATGCTAATGAAATTCAGCATCCTAGTCTAGCTAGCTACTCTGGTTTAGTAAATTGTTCGGTGTGGTCTCTAACCCCTGAAACTGAAAGAGCATTCTCAATGACACGGCTAGTCCTTGGTTGAACAGCAAGTTTCGGTGAATGACTAACTTACTTCCTTTCCAACATTTAAATAAAGTCAAATATGTCACACCTGTGGCAGACTAGTAATGTGTACAAAATGACAGCATTAAAATGACTGATAACATGAGCATCATTTGTAGTGTTTTTTACTAAATGGCTGACTTCACAATATGGGAACATTTTCAGATACATGGAAGACTCGGACTGTTCCCCAAAAGAGATTATTTTGGAGCTTGGGGATAAAATAAACTAAAACTTAAGCTGTAGGTTCGACATAAATCAAAACAATGAACTAGACGGTGCGTTCAGAGCATTCAGACGGAAATCATATGATTCATTAAAGTGAATTGCTGTCAGGTTCTCTGATGAATCTGGAAATCTTGAGGAGGCTATCGATTTGGGAGGTCCAAGGAGAGAGCTCTTAAGCCTTCTGATTGAAGAGATTGAGCGCTCCCCAATGCTGGCAGGTCCAGATGGGCTAAAAAACCTTGCCCTTGACTCTACTGGTGAGTCCTTTCAATTTTTTTACTAAAGGTTATACAGTCATCATTTTCATTTCAGCAGCCCTGACACTGGCAAGATATGGGATGGGTATTTAAAGTACCCTGAAATAGGGGTGCCGCGATATACCAGTATTGACGATAACCTTCATATTTAAAAAATGAAATATTGATATCATGTTAATAATACACATATAGGGCTGGGCAATATGGACAAATTCAAATCTCATGATATTATTGACCAAATACCTCTATCGATATTGCGACAATATTGTAGGGATGACTATTGGTGTTTTCACAAAATATTTACACAATGAGATTTTTGATAAATAATCATCAGTAATGTGGATATAATGACTAAATCGGTAAAGGCAAATAATAGAGCAGCTAGAACAGTCTGGTAAGTTCAGAAAATTACATCACTTTACTGTAATGCAGCATTTAAAACCAGGAAAAGCCAACACTTATGCCATATCGCGATATTACGTTATCCAAAATCTAAGACGATATCTAGTCTCATATCACAATATTGATATATTGCCCAGCCCTATACACATATGATAATATCGTATAAATAATCCAGCGCCTCTTAAATAATTTCTGTTTCTTGTTTCCCAGCGCAAGCCGTAGTATATTCAAAATTGCGCTGCATTATCAGCATTTACGGTATCTGGGATTGGTCACACAGGTACCGTAAATGCTGATAATGCAGTGCATTATGACGATGTGATTCACTCGCGACAGAGCCGTTGAATGGGGCTTGCTAGCCAGCTATATATCTAAGGTAACGTGTCTGGATTCCTTTCATTTACAAATGGATATACGGTGATTTCTTAAACGTGAAAAAGTTTCATAGTTTCATACTCTCTGTGGTGATTGTTACACTTCATAGACTAACTATATCTTTCTTTCATACTGTATTTCATTGTTTCAAACTCTCTTTATGGTGGTTAATACACTTCATAGTTCAAGTCTAGTTGAAGTCTATGTTTATTTCTTTATATTCTTTATTTCTTCATAGTCTCGTTAAACAATGAATTCCAGCTTCAGATATAGATATTGCGATAATATCGTTATCGTGAATTCTTTTGACCACGATAATCATGTAGTGAAAATCTGATATCGGGACAGCCCTACCCTGAAAGTCTTGAAGTAAATGTCGAAACATGTGGAACAAGGAGTTGGCTAGTTGACATCCGTTGAGGAGTTGTTACTTTTGAGTAGTGTTACTTTGTTTTCCATTTTTAGAAATGTTTATATCTACATTTGTCAATTTTACTCTCCAGCTGTCAGAGATGACGAGTACTACAGTTGTGTTAAAAAAAATAGCAGTACAACATCAGTAACCTGATGAACCACTGTTATTAGTAGTAGTGATATTTCTGCATGGCAAATAATTTACTTGTAGATGTAGTAGTGTAATAGAAAAACAACAGACCCAACTGTCATGACATGCACGCTGATTGTTCTGAGTAATTGACTCATTCATTGAAAGGGGCGTGTTCAAAATAATAGCAGTGTGGAGTTTAATTAGAGAATTAATTCATTCTGTGAAAAAACAGGTGTCATTAAGGAAGAAGGGAAGCAAATGTTTCACACATTGTTATAAAATATATTTCCTTCTGAATTGCTAAGTAAAATGGGCCGTTCCAAACATTGTTTGGAGGAACAACGTAATTTGATTAAAATGTTGATTGGAGAGGGGAACATGTATAAAGAAGTGCAGCAAATTATAGGATGCTCAGCTAAAATGATCTCAAATGCTTTAAAATGGCAACAACCCGAAACACGCGGAAGAAAACTAGCAACTACTGTTAAAACGGATCGAAGAATAGTCAGAATGGCAAAGATTCAGCCAATCATCACCTCCAGAAAGATCAAAGATGATCTAAAATTACCTGTAAGTGCTGTTACAGTCAGAAGTCGTTTGATCGAAGCTAAGCTATCAGCAAGAAGCCCCCGTAAAGCACCATTGTTGAAAAAACGGCATGTGCAGAATCGGTTAAAATTTGCCAAGGAACACATTTGCCCAAAGAGAAATGGCGTAACATTCTGTGGACTGATGAGAGTAAAATTGTTCTTTTCGGGTCTAGTGGTCGTCCACAGTACATCAGACGACCCCCGGGTACTGAATTCAAGCCACAGTACACTGTGAAGACAGTGAAGCATGGTGGCGCAAAAATCATGGTATGGGGATGTTCTTCATACTACGGCGTTGGGCCTATTTATTGTATACCAGGGATCATGGATCAGTTTGAATACATCAAAATACTTGGAGATTATGTTGCCGTATGCCAAAGAGGAAATGCCCCTGAAATGGGTGTTTCAACAAGACAACGACTCCAAACACACGAGTAAGCGAGCAACATCTTGGTTCCAGACAAAAAGGATTGAGGTAATGGAGTGGCCAGCTCAATCCCCCGACCTCAACCCCATTGAAAACTTTTTTTCCCCCATTAAAAATGCAGTTTCTGAAGCAAAACCCAAAAATTCACAGGAACTGTGGAATGTAGTTCGTTCATCCTGGGCTGAAATACCTGTTTCTAGGTGCCAGAAGTTGGATGACTCAATGCAACGCAGATGCACAGCAGTTTTCAAAAACAATGGTTATGCAACTAAATATTAGTTCAGTAATTTAAAGTGAAGTTAAATCTTGAAAAATTTCTTCAGTTTATACAGTAAGTGTTTGAGTTTGAAGAGAAAAATGTCGACACTGCTATTTTTTTGATTAATATGCCTTTTCTTTGCTTCCTGTAAAAGAATAACGCAGACTTGATAAAATTTGTTAATGCTTTGATTTGGAATTGAATGTGTAATGTTTCCACTACATTTGAAATATGGAACTAAAAGCTATTAAAAAATATTTGCACTTTATTCACTTTTTTTAATGCACTGCTATTTATTTGAACACAACTGTATATCATGGGGAAAGCTATAGCTGTCAGCATGGTTCATGGGGGGCCATCACTGGGATTCTTCTCTTCCACTTTATTTGAGTGCATTGTGAATGGAAATGTCTCACCCACCATAGAGGATGTGCACGACTCAGACTTGCGAGATAAAATCACAAAGGTAATTTCAGTCTGTAATTTTAAACTGCAATTTGAGCTGTTAACAATGCCATGTGTCAACTGTGTCAGACATGTTTTGTAATTTTTATTTTTATTTTTTTAAACTGACGCAAACTTGACATACTTGTGTACAAGATCTGCTATTCCATAAACGTTTTGATTTTGCCAGATATCAGAGGCTGGGTCCATGGAGGAGTTAATGGATGCAACAGATTGTATGAGTGACTACCTGGCTAATGCAGGCTGCCTATGGGCTGTAAAATGTCTGAAGGACAAAGACCTGCTTGTGCAGGACATCCTCCTGTTCCAAGTTGTGAACCGTCTTCATGGTCCACTCGAACGGTAAGAACGTAATGGTAAAGTGGTTCATTTATCCCATAGAAAATTTGACAATTCAGGTTTTGACTGAGACTGTTCCATCTTATCTATCCACTTTTGATTCTTGAAGGTTCAAGGAGGGCCTGAGGACACTAGGGTTGTTGGAGGTGGTTCTCAAACATCCAGAAGCCTTCAGACCTTTCTTTTGCAGCCCACCACAACCCCTTAGTGCAGAAAGCTTCAATGAACTGTTTGTCATCCGTTTTTCCAGTGCAGGAAGTAACAGGCGGATGCAGGAAAACATTACCATGGCCTTCTGGAGGGACTACCTTCTAGATGCAGAGGGTAAGTAATGGGACTTCTTGTAGCCTGCCTAGTTTGTGGGGTTGGGGGTTGCATTGTTGGTAATAGAAGCACTATTGATTAGTAACAATATTAAACAGCTAAACCTTTTGCTTTAGAGTTGGTTTGTTTATCAAGGTGTTAAAAATAATGTTCTATGCTAAAATATCAACAAGTAGGTCACTTAACCCTTAAAAAGTCAATCTCTCAAAAGTAAATGTTATAAATTGAAGCAACTGGAGCTTGTTTCAGAAATCATAAATCTAGGTGTATGCTTCATTCATCGTTTTATGACTTGCTCTTAAACTAGGCAACAAGGCTAACGCACTAGCTCAAGGTGAACCCATTAGCCTGCTAATGTGGAGCTTACTGCACTTCATACATACATGCACATGTGGCTGTTTCTATAAATATGGCTGCCAGTTGATTTTCTGTAGTAATGTGATATATGTGTAATTTTTTTCCACAAGAGTACTAAACTATACTATGTTTTATTTTAATATAACAGAGAACTAATTAGAGAACATAATCATAATAGTTGGCAAACTATGTAAAAAAAAAAACTAAAAAAACAAAACAAATGGGGTTTCTCTTAATATTTTCAGAAAGAGGTGTGACATTTTTAAGTGTCTTCAAACACCCCCTACAATCAGTAAAATGTTGCCTTATTTTGCATTTATTTATCATGATATGCAAAGATAATAACATCACTTTGATCAATAATATGATTTTCCGACGTTTCTCAATATCTTAGTCGGGAACCCACATTTGTATTAAATGTGTGTCAATTTGTTACGAAGTTGCCCTTGTTACGAAGTTATCTGTCACCAAGCAAGTTATTCAAGGTATGTTATTTCCAATATATACTGTATTGCATATTTTAGTCTTGAAATTACGTCCTAGATTTAAACTAAACTCGGGTGAAACTGTTTCAACAGGTTGCCTTTTGTATACAGTGCATAAAACAACCATAAACATGCACGATGACTGGTGTTGGAAATTATTCTCGTGTTACGAAGTGCGACATTATAAATTTTCCGTCGTGGGTTTGCAAGCAGAATCTTCACTAAACCAGACTTCTTGCAAGTGTGCATTATAGTTATGCTATTTGTTTTATTCAACATTACTCTTAATGATTTATTCTTTGAATTTTAAACTATTTATTGGGCTAAAAATGACCAGTACGTCATCACTTCGTAATGCGTTCAGTGGGAAACCGCGTCTTGGTGATATTAGAACAGTTGAACGGAGCATTAAAGCAAGCAGTATTTTTTTGCAATACAAGTGATGTACCAAATATAAAAATTTGTTCTACTGAATGTGTAACTATCTTGTGTTATTTAACATAATGGGTTTTGATTGTATTTTGCTGCAGATAATTGTAAAGTACTTGACAGTGTTTAAATCTGTCAGTATTTTGAAATTTACATGTAAATTATACAAGAAACAGGCATGACAATTGAATGTTGCAAGAAACACTGAACATAGTGGGAAAAGACTGAGATAAGTTTAAAGTTTTCGAAGTTTGTATTGTATTGTATTGTATTGTATTCTCGCTCGTAACAGTTAATACAAGTTACATGTAAAATGCAGAATTCATAAATACAATAGGGAAGGAATTACAGGAAAGACAGAGCAGATTAAAGCAAATAACTTTGCTTATTTAACACTTTTGAAATAGCCATCACGTCGGTGTCCATGTTACACGGGAATTAAAACAGTTAATATAAATGGGTTTTATGTGTTAAATGTTTGAATCTAGTCTTTGTATCTTCCACAGAGTTGTTGAAATTTACATGGATTAGGCACATAGGGTAATCACACTTCAATTTTGTCAAATATGCTCAAATTCTACTAAATCACATTTTGGTTTCCATGTTATAGGTAAATGTAATTTTGTATGCTATAATAGGATACATTTCTTGTTTAACTTGTAGATTTTAGAATTTCACAATGTTTTGTTGAGAGCATTAAACACCAGGTTTACAGTATTCTCCATAATAACAGCTCTTGTTTTCACAAAATCATAATTTGTGAATGTAATACTGCCATTTAAATAACAACACAAGCAGTAACCGTTCGACATTTTGCAAAGCAGGATTAATTAAATTTAGTTTAAAAAAAATGTTCTCAAAATGCTTCAAAGTCTCCAACATTTGTAGTCAAGTCTCAATACACCTATTGTAAAGAATTGGGTTTATACATTATGTGTTCTTAACTGGTCTTCAATGGCATTTTCCGGTTCAGTAGAATTGGTCAGTAATTATGGTTAATACGAGTTGCTGAAAATGTTACATAATGTGCTTAGTTAACTTTTTGATGATTCAAGTGAACTCGAGTGATTTAAAAAAATTATATACTTGGAAAACAGTTTCAAGAGCCTAATTGGACCAAAGCAGCAAATTTTGCAGAAAAACCAACCTAATTTTTTCACAATAAAAAAAAAAGATATATTTCATTTTATTTTCAGTGATGACAAGTATGCCCCAAAGCAGTTCAAAAATTGCATTATTTAAAATATATCACAATTGGTTCATGATCTATAAATGGACAAGATACAAGTTTGGTTTCTCCGTTACACAGGGATTGGTTCCATTGGTTCTCAAATAGAATTGATTGACATGGATTACCGGATGAGTTGTTCGATAAAATTCTTATGTCTTAATGTACACAATCTGCCCTCTATATAACATAAATTTGAAAGGCATCAGACCATTTTGAAATTTTGACATCCATGTCACAGTTTGGCCCCTGTATTAATAGAATTACCCATGTACATATCTTCATACATGGAAGGCATGGAATGAAACAAAGGTAAGTTTTAACATGCAGGCAGACTATGTGCTACTTGTTTGAAATGGCTTATAGCTATGGCAATACTTAATATCTTAGTTGTAGAACATAATTTTGCTGGGACAGAGGGAGCATGTTGCTTATGTTCATCTTAAATCCTTGGGCGTGACTTTAGGATTTTCTGTGGCTGAGGGTGCATATTGTTGAATTTCTGCTCTTTAGTGAAGGGGAAATTTTGTATTTATTATTGCATGAATTTGAACACCACTTAACATCTTGATTGATGCCTTTAACACATTTCAGTTTTTTTTCCGTGTTCTTTACAGAGGGTAACTCTCCCTGCTCATTGGAGAGAATTCTGATGTTTGTGACTGGATGCAGTGATCTATCTGCCATTGGATTAAAGCCGCAGTCATCCATTGAGTTCCTGCACACTGACACTCATTTACCTGGGTCCACTCAACAGAGGGATAAGTTTCCAACAGCTAATACATGTGTGAACTGCTTGCATCTCCCCTTGTACAAGGACTACACTGCTTTTAAAGATAATATGGACTTTGCCATTTGCAACACACAGGGCTTTGGTCAAAAGTAGGGTGAATTTATTGAACTGGAAAATGGACTAAAGGTCACTTTTTTTCAAAGGTTATATCTTAATGGAAGTGGCACAAGGTTTCGGTTTTTGTCTTCAGAAATGAGGAAAGTTGAGTTTTCCTTTACTGCAGGCAATTAATCATTAGTTTCGAAAACTACAATGTTTAGTTGGCTAAATAATTAACTGAACCCAATTAAATTGGGTATAAAGTTAGGTTGAAAGTCTTAAGAGTTGTGGGAATTATTGCTGTAACGTTAAGTCCAATTGGGCTATACTGTTTTACTGTTACTAGCAACTGTTGTTAACCTTACGTTAATACATTTGGCTGTAGGAAATGTCTTGTTGTATTGAACTAAAACTGTTACATTTAGCATCATACCCAGCAAAGTTTGTAATTGTTGCTGAATAGAAGTCCCTCTACCAGGTGCCTGAGTATTAGACCAATTCAAGGTTAGATAGCTGACATGTATTGTCTTTCATGACCCTCATTTCAGATGCAATACAATCTAGAGTAGACTTGCTTGGAAAATGTCTTGTTTACTGTATTAACCCATGAAACGAATGTTAAATCTCAATTAAACATCGTTCAAAGCAAAGTTTCTTGAAATCAATGAAGCTATGCCATGTTGCTGAATGGCTGCCTACATCTGGATGTTTCTCAACAAGATTTAATGGCTAATAAACAATGGTGGTTGAAGGGTTCACTCAAATCTGTAATAGCCATGATCTTTTAGGGCTGGTTTTCTGAACAGAGTTTGATTTGAATCAGGACTAGGCTATTTCTACTTAAATTAAACCAGATTTATTTTTATAAATGGCTTTCTGAGATGTTGCTTAACTTCAGATTTAATTAGTCTAGTCAAGAACTAAGGTAAATTAGAATTTATCTAGTCAAAATGTACTTTGTAAAAAATAAATAGAATTCCAAGAATTAATATTTTTTGCCGTTTTTAAGCATATTGATTTAAAGTAAATTGATTTAAAATTGATATGCACACACCATTAACGGAATAGTGTTGATTGAGTCAAAAATAATTTGTCCAAATAAACGATGTGGCAAGCCTTGAACCAGGTACCTTTGGTATACAAAACACTACACTTAGTCACTGAACTACTGAGTTGATCATACCAACAAAGTGCATTTTGACCAGATTTCAAGATCACACAACCACACTGTCATACTTGGGAGAGAGTCCCCTGCTGGGTATCTGTGGTTATAATTCACAATTACATTGCAGTCAGAGTTTTGCGCATTCATTTATTTTACAAAAAGATTTTCATTACAGGTTAACAGCATTCAACAACTGAGAAGTTAAGTTCTTCCAATGTTAAATTATAAGTTTTGAACAATTGAACACACTGAGTTTTTTTTTTTGTTTAAAGTTTATAGAACTAAATACATAAAATTCCAAACTTTAATACTGTTTGTTTTCTTATGACATAAATTGATTGAAAATTTGCAGTAAAATTTATAATATCATTAATACAGGATAGATCTATCCCTCAATTGAGTGACAATCTTATCACTCTCTCAAGTATATTTGCACATACACGGAAAGTGACTTGGTGTGTTTGGTGCATAAAAAAACAAAGCAACAAGATATTGAACAAGAAGAATTACACAAAATATGAATTAACAAATGTTTACACGCTAAGTTATCAAAGAACTATACATTATGTATGCTGTGAATGGCTAAGAGGAAATGAGAGGGCTGGAGGCTATGAGGCATGTACACTACAATTAGAATAAATATAATATAGATTTGTGTGTGTATGTATATACATTTGTATTGTACATGTTTATTTTACAGGTAAGAGGTAAGAGTTGTTGGTGGTGCAGGAACGTGTGTGTGTGTGTGTGTGAGACAGAGTGGGGTGGGGGGAGTGGGAGTCCCAGAGTCAGTGAGAGGCAGGGGGCTTGTTTGTGAGCCCCACTTCCATGGGGAAGAAACTGTTCAGGTGGCGCGAGGTTTTGGTCTTGATAGACTGGAACCTTTTGCCGGATGGAAGTCTTTGGAAGAGGTGGTGACAGGGATGGGAAGGATCACCGCTGATCTGTCCTGCTCTCTTCCTGGTCCTGGAGTGGTACTGGTACTGGTACCGGTACAGGTCCAGGAGAGACGGCAGGTTGCAGCCGATGACCTTCTCGGCTGACCGAATGATCCGCTGCAGTCTGCCTTTGTCCTTGGCACTGGAGGCAGCGAAACAGACGGAATAGAATGATAATGCTTTTGATTAATAAAGCAAATTAATTCTCACTCGGTGCCCTTATAGCAACATGAGTGCAGTCAATAGCACCGATTACATTTGGGAAACCGGACATTTTACACTTTTTTATTTGCCTGTTCACCCACCGCGTAAGGAAACTTTATGTAGAGGTGCGTCAATCCAATTCTGGCACAACGCAGCTAAAGGTTGGCTGAGAGATTCCCGACCTGTAAGCCAATTCCCTTTGAAAAGTGCTGGTTGCCAGAAATCCGAGGGTTGTCAGGACTTGAAGTGGGACAGGCACGGCTTGGTTTCTGCGGGTGCTTCTTTGTAAAGCTGGGCCCACTACAGCACCACTAGAGATCCAAGAGAACAGCTCTTGGTAATCGGAACCGGCTCATAAGCCACTCATCGTCATTGGGCAGTAAATCTTGCTGGTCTCTGAAAATTTGCTCTCTCCGAATTCTTCCATTCGCCAAATCTTCCAACAGTGCCAAAGCAGCCATTGTGCGTCATTACGTCATTACATTATTATTGTGCGTAATTGTAATTGCATGCCTTTTAATACCCACCCATTTGATTGTAAAAGCTATCCAACTGCGAACACCTTCAGATGTGGTAATTACTCTGATTGTAACTGTCAATGACTGAGCCATTATCACATTGATAGTTCTGCACAACGGGCATGTGATAATATTTGAAACTACACTCGTTAAACCTTTTTAAACCATGTCTGAGAAATGCAATTTCAGTTAATCCTGTTTAATGGTGCAATTTACTTTAAGACTAGGCTTATTTGGTGTTTGGAAAACCGCCCATTAAAGTTAATCTGGCTGCAAAAAAAACTAAAGAAAGATCTATGCAATAAGTTTCTTTGTGATTAAAAACAAAAAAAAAAACCTGGTAGTTCATCAGTTAGAGCACTGGTTTAACAAACCAGAGATGGCGAATTTGATCCTGGAGGCTGCAATAACTAAGAATGTAAAATTTCCACTGCTTGCAAGTTGCTATGGGTAAGAGTCTGCTAAATGACTTGAATGTAAATGTCAATACCCTGAAAAGAGGTGTTCACTGACAAATAGTCCTGTCACTCTGATATCTACATATATTTATCAAGCACATTGTGTACTTTCAAAGATTATTCTGACATGAGAAAGCATAGAATTCCAGTGTTCAAAAGTGGTAAACAAATACAACATTGATTTTAGCTGGTCCTGGCGTTTAGATGGTTTAAATACATTGCAGAAAGTCACATCCAAGGCATCTTTAAGTTAATAATATTAGATTAGATTCAACTTTATTTTCATTGCACATAGTACAAGTACTTGGACAAAAAAATTGCAGTTTAGCATCTAACCAGAAGTGCAAAATAAGCAGTAAAGTGCAGTGGAGTATAATGTACATACAGTATACTACAAATACAACTTCAGTAGTTAAATGGCCCTAGGCATACGGGCGCCATGAAGCCAATATTATGCACAGCATCCTCCTCGACCTCTAGGGAGAAGACCAACAGGCGTTGGTATGGTATTAATTGGCATGGACCTGAAGGGATGAAGAGCTTCTCCCCCATAGGCATGTCAGGCTTCATCCGTAGCCAAAAGGTCACACATAGTTCTTCATCACTACACATAGAACTCCCCTGATTAGTTTTGCTCCCATGGAAGTCCAACATGCATTGGTACACATAGCCACTGATCCATGTAAATGTTAAAGGGGCCTTCAGTTGAAGGACAGGATGGCTACATCGGTAGCTGAAAGGTCACACATTGTTCTTCACCACTACACATAGAATTTCCCTGGTTAAATTAATGTTCCGGCTCCCAGGGGAAGTCCAACATGTGTTGGTACACATAGCCACTGACCCATGTAATGTTAGAAGGACCTTGAGCTGACAGACAGGATGGCTTCATTGGTAGCTGGAAGGTCACACATTGTTCTTCATCACTACACATAGAACTTCCTGGGCTTAGTTTACACTACATCTGGCACACAGGGGAGTCCAACAAGCGTTGGTACACATAGCCACTGATCCATTTAATATTAGAAGGACCTCGAGCTGATGGACAGAATGGCTTCCTCCGGAAGCGAAAGGTCGTTACACAGTCATCACATAAGCACAACACTAGCAGCACTTTGGCGTATGGTTGTTTTTGGGGGTTGTTGCTGCTGCCCTCACCGCCATACCATGCTTGCTCGCGTTGATTGGCGGGAGGGTTTTTGAACAGAACCATACCGCCAAACCTAAAATGTATTGTTTTAAGAATGTTAATAAAGCTTACTTGAACAACAGTGGTCCTGACTGAAATGATATTAAGAGAATCTGTCGGGCAGCTGAAAGAAAATGGAGGAAAACTAAGCTCACAGTTCACTGTAATATATACAAAGAAGCCATGACTGCCTATAACAAAGCAATACGTCTGGCAAGAAAGGATTACTTTTCCAAGATTATTACAGAAAATACTGGAAACTCTAGAATATTATTCTCCGCTATTGACCAGCTACTCAACACTGCCCCCACCCCTCCGCAGTTATTAAATCCCGCACCAGCTTCTGACATTCTTAGTCTGGCTTCTGCCTCAAAATGTGAAGAATTTGCACAATTTTTTAACACCAAAATAACAACTATTAGAGCTAGTATTGTAAACACTAGTAACCCTTGTGATCTGCCCTGCAACAAGCCGGAAATTATGAGGAACTTTAGTAACATTCTGATACAGAACTCAGAGATTGTAAGACTGAGTAAACCTTCAACTTGCTGTCTTGACCCTGTCCCTACTAAATAAAATAAAAATGTTTTTCATAGTGTCTCCACATCTGTTCTAAAAATAAACAACACATCCATTGAGACTGGAATTTTCCCCAATGCATTTAAAACTGCTGTTGTGAAATCGCTATTGAAGAAACCAAATTTAGACCACAGTGTACTGAGCAAGATACTTGAAAAAGTAGTTTTTAATCAACTAAACAACTATTTAAAAGAAAACAGTATTTTAGAGAAGTTCCAGTCAGGTTTTAAATTGAATCACAGTACAGAGACTGCTCTAACTAAAATAGTTAATGACCTTAGACTCAGTGTCGCTGCAAACAAGGTCTCAGTGCTTATTCTCTTAGATCTGAGTGCTGCATTGGACACAATTGACCACAGTATTCTAATCAATTGGTTAGAAAACTGGGTCGGTCTCTCTGAATGGCCTCTTAACTGGTTCCGAACATACATTACAAAGAGATAATTTTATATTAGTCTTGGAGACCAGGTATCAGAGAAATATGACGTATCTTCTGGTGTTGCACAAGGAAGCTGTCTTGGTCCCCTTCTTTTTTCATTGTACATGCTACCGCTAGGAAATACCATCAGAGAACACAATGTTAACTTTCATAGCTATGCTGATGATACGCAATTATACATTTCTGTGGAACCGAATTACGTTAATGCCTTATGCTCCCTGACTACCTGTCTGTCCGCAATTAATCAATGGATGAGCAAAAAATTAAACGAAGGTAAGACAGAAATACTCTTGGTTGGCCCCAAAGCCAAAAGAGATGCACTTTCTAATAAGTTTCGCTCATCAGAATAAAACGGAAGTAACAAGTCTAGGTGTTATTTTATATTCTGATTTAAGTTTTAAAACCCACATAAATAAGGTGACCAAAACAGCATTCTTCCACTTAAGAAATATTGCTAAAGTACGGCCGTTTTTAACTCAACAGGATGCTGAGAGGTTAATTCATGCTTTTATTTCAAGTGGACCGGACTACTGTAATGCTCTTTTTACTGGTCTTCCAAAAAAGTCAATTGAGAAACTACAGCTAATTCAGAATTCTGCTGCTAGACTTTTAACGAAGACAAGGAAGAGAGAGCATATTACTCCTGTATCTTTTAGAATCGATTTTAAAGTCCTTCTACTTGTATACAAAGCTCTAAATGGTCTAGCACCCTACTACACTGATTCCCTGTTGTTTTATGTCCCTTCCCGAGCCCTTAGGCCCTTTACGGCAGGTCTTTTAAAGTCCCCCCAAATAAAATTGGGGAAGCTGCTTTCGTCCACTATGCACCTAAATTGTGGAACACCGTACCAAAAAGTATTAGAGAGGTGGGCTCAGTGGACATTTTTAAACGGCAACTGAAAACATACCTTTTTAATCTAGCTTATAATTAGCAACACTTTTTATTCTTTTTAGTCCTTATACTGTTTTTATCTGATGTTCAGTAGTTGCTTGTTGTCTGTTGAGCACTTGAGAAGACCGCTTTAAGAGCGCCAGAAGACCGCTTTAAGAGCGGCATTTATTGTATGTACAGTGCACAGCAGATGGCAAGCTGATTTTATTTATTTTCTGTATTTTCTTTTTCTCTCTATTTTATTAAAAATGGCGAGCTGTTGCTACTTTTAAGAATAAGCTAAAAACCTGTCTTTTTAAGCTGGCTTTTAATTAGGTTTTCTAATGTTCTTATCTATCTGTATTTTCTTCTATTTTCTTTTATTATTCTGTATTTTGTTTTTATTTTTGTGAAGCACTTTGGGCTGCATTTTATGTATGAAAGGTGCTATACAAATAAAGTTTATTATTATTATTCAGTGTTAGATGTATTCAACTGTTTTAATGCAGTATGCTTTGGCAATACAGATGCAATGTATTGTCATGCCAATGAAGCAAATTGAATTGAATTGAGTCCACGGTCAGGGAAAATATGTGTGAAACGTCACCACAATGCTCATGCGTCATCGTGCGTGTCTGAGAAGAACAAGTGATAAGCGATTTTCGGGGAGCCTTTTTTCAGTTCTGGGATGAGATGCATTTCAACAAACACTTTAGTTTGGTGCAACAAATGAGTGATGCAATCTTCATCTCGTGACACATTCATTATGACAAGGCCATGCTCTGTCCAAATACAAAGTTGCACTATGTACAGTTGGTGACAAGCATTTGTGTTTGCATCTGATTGTAGTACTGGTGTGACTTCAGATCACCATGGGTATTTAAGCAAACGGTTGGATCTTGGATTTCTAGGATCTCAGCAGGAGTCAAGTCCTTGTATTTGTAAGGACACTTAATATCCAGAAGTACTTCTCCATGACAATCACAGGTTGAGATCCCATCAGGTGATGCTGCAAGGAATGGGTAAGGCTGGTAGATGACAAGGCCTGTGCGTTTCAGAACAAAGTTGGTGTGTAATGTTGTCATGTGCCGGTAAAACTCATCCCTTGCAGTGTCTTCATGCTCAGTACCCCATTTTGCCGAGGGAATGTGGGAGATGCTCTTGGAGATACTGCATGATGGTCCTTATAGCTGAAGCGCCATCTGCCTTACAATTGACTCGGTGGATGTTGCTGGCAGTCAGTCTTCCTCTCCTCTGGGCACTCCAAATGTGTGTGTTATGTTCTGATAAAGACCCAAGCGCAGACCACAGGTAGCAGGCAAAAAACATTGTTTATTTCAGTCCGAGTTCAGAAGCCAGGTAATCAGAGAGAGACAGTACAAAATCGAAATCCAAAAGAGTAATCAAAAACGTAGCAAGAATCAAAAACCAGAAAAACACGGCAAACAAAACAGAAGGAAAAGGCAGGCTCGAAGTCGTACAAAGGGTTGTCTCAGGAATCTCAAATAACAAAGGCTTACTAGTAATCGGCACAAAGAAATTGATCAACGTTCTGACAAAGAAACACTGCACACTGAGGGCTTATAAACACTGGGGAAGGATAAGACAAAGGAGGGTCAGGTGTGAGAGAGGGCGGGGTTACAAACAAGACAAAGGTGATAACAATGGGAATCAATAATACAATAATGGGGAAATGACAAAGACGTGGACCGGATTGACAAAGACGTGGACTGGATTCACGAAAACACATTGAAGAGAACATAGCCTGGATCAGAGGCAGACTCGTGCTCAGATTGGTAGGCGAAGTTACAGGCTAGAGACAGGTGCAGTCAATATGCGAAGGCAGCAGGAGTCAGGTAAAGCACACGAGAACGGAATGTTAAAGCGTAGAAGATATGTTAGTATCAATTAGTAAATAACTAAAATACGGGGGTTAGTCTTGTTTAGTTACACATATACATTAGTAGATTTAGTAAGTGTAATTTAAACTAGATAACCACAAGTGCAATGAGTAATTGTTAATATTATCTACAGTTTAATACAAAAGACTGAAGAAAGAATACGAGACACGAAGGAAGGCAGAAATCCCAAATACTTCCGAAATCACCCGAATAGTGCCAGCACGATACAGGGGAGTGACAACTCGGAACACAGCACACAGACAGACAGGGATCTGAGGGAAATGCATACTGTACAGGAACCAGGGCTATGGGCAATGAATATGAAAAATAATAAAGTAACAGAAAATAATACACAAACAAAACAGAACCATAACAGTGTGATTGGGACTGAGCAACAGTTGCTTTATTTATTTATTTGTTGCTTGGTTTTTGGGTGTGACATGTCAAGATTTTCAGCCATATAGCTAGCTATGTTCTGCTTCTCGTATTTCTTCCACTGACATTTGATATCAGTACATGACACTTCAGTACTGGCTCTGGCTCGTGTACAGCTTTCAATGGCATACAGAACAGCAGCAATGTGACTGCAGGCCTCCCCTAAACCTGCTGCACAAGTGCAGTGGGTTGCAACAATACAGCCGTTTTTATGAACACAAACCCAGGGTTTGTATGGTGATTCTTTGATCCACTGACCTGGATCCACTGTAGAAGCGACAAAAGCAACAGGGCTTATTTCTGATACATCATGCTGTCTGATGTTTTTGACATATATCCACAAACGTAATAGTTATAAGCCTCCAGTGACTTATAGGCTCGCAACGCCTCACCAGTACAGGGGCCTGGAGTGTTAATCCGATAGTTATAAAGGTCAATATTCTGAACAGGGGGCAGTTTGTCATGATCGGCAGCATACCATCCATGATTTAGACTGTATGGGTCTGGCAATGACAGAATCTGATCTACAAACGAGAGCTTCAATTTACTAATGTACCTATTGGAATCAGATTTATCCAACTGAAGAGCATATGTAGAAAGATTAGACATTTAAATGTGAGCTTTATTCTCACTCACTCACGCACGCACGCACAGGTTTGATATGTGCTGCAGTCCTTTCTTTTTTAGTCTCCGTATTTGAACCTCTTTCTGTCCGGAATCTGGATACTCCTGCCCGTCTTTCCTCTTTGGGCTCTCTTTCCTCCTTGCAAATCACTTTTCTCTATGGGTTATGTCTGCTGACTTGTTCACTCTGCTCTATATGGTCCCTCAATTTCACTGTCAAAAAGTGATTTTGTTAAATTGCAGACTAACTGGATGGATATGAAACAATCAATATTAAACTGATAAGAAATATTAATGTTATCCAACGTTTACCTTTCTGCTGCCAACTCTGCTTGCGCATCGATCCACAAATTCTCAAAACTGCTCATCTACAATTGTCATGGTTTTTAACCCTGTTTCCCTATGCGGTCGTTTTCCTTAGTGGCCATGCGAGGGCGCTGCCCTTTTAGTAGATGCTTGCTCCGCCCTGCTGGGCTTCTGTTAGTATTTACACCTGTGCGTGGTCACAGAGCTACTTAAGCCTTCCGTTTCCTTCTATCGGGGCTTCGACATTAATTGTTCATTGTTTGTTTATTGTTTTGTACTGTGGTGTATTGTTGGCTATCAGTTCTCGTACCATTTTGGCTTCTCGCCTATTTTTAACGTCTCTTTGTTGAGGCAGGGCTTATTTCTTGCTGGCTTGGTAGTTAATTATCTCGTAGAAGTTTGGGACCGTAAATCTCTGCTCTATTTCGCCTTTTTGTGCTTTTTCTCCGTATATGGAGTTTTGGGCGATTCTGTTCGGAACAGTAGTTCTGTTCGCTCTTCGGCACGTCTTCCCATAGGGAGATCGGGCGTTTCGCTTCTACTTAGTTTCTTAGCTCGTAGAAGTATAGAGTAGCAGTTTCTCTGGTCCATTTTCGCCTTTTGATTGGTTTTCTTACTGAGAGACCTGGCGTTTTAGCTTCTACTCATTTCCGGGTTACGGTGAGCCAGTTAGTAGCTTCGGTATGTTTGTTCCCTGTTTTGTCTCCTTCTCGTGGACTACGTTCCTCCTTGTTGTGACTCAGGGTTTTTGTTTATATTTAGAGGCTGTCGTGCTATTTTTGTGTTAGTCTTTTTGGATAGTAAAGTCATGGGACGACGGTGCTCCGTCGGCTCACCTGTAAAATGTTTCTCTCTCCTGGGAGATCGGGTGTTTACCTCTGTTTTCTGAATTAGACTGCGAACTAATTAAATAGCCATGGAACGTTAAATCTCTGTTCCTGTTCGCCTCGTTACATTTACCCTTACTGAGAGGCAGGGCTTGTATTTGTGTTAGTGCTTGTGTTAGTCAGATAGCCGACAGTTTCGGTGCAGCTGTCCTTTCGTCTTTTGTGCTATTTCTCCATGTATGGAGATTTGGGCGATTCTGTTCGGAACTGTAGTTCTGTTCGCCCTTTGGTGCAATTCGTCTCTTAGGGAGACCGGGCGATGTTTTGGACATGTTTGCGTTTGATTGCGAGCCCCAATCTAAGCCGTGGAACGTTAATTATCTGTTCCTGTTGGCCTCGTTGCATTTCTCCTTTCTGAGAGGCTTGGGCGTGGCTTTCTATTTTAAGCTTGGTCATTTTTGCTGGTAAGGCTATGGGACTGCGGTTCTCCGTCGGCTCGCCTGTAAAATGTCTCTCCCCCCTGGGAGATCGGGCGTTTACCTCCTTTATGTTCTGCATGTGACTGTTGGCTTATGGAAGTAGCCACGGAACGTTATCTCTGTTCTTTTGCCTCCTCTGAAACAATCGTATAATTTTGCAATATTTGTTGACTGTATTTATTTGTGCCTTTACGCTACTCGCCCGTTCTTATTTTGTCTTGTTACCGAGACAGGGCGCATATTATTTCTGGCTGTTCAGATCCCTGTCCTTGCGCTCTACTTGGCGTTTGACAGTGAGCCGGTTAGTAGCGTCTGTAGTGGTGTTTGTTGTTCCTTGTCTTGTCTCCTTCCCTTATCTGCGGGGTTTCCCGCCTTAGTGGCCTAAGGGCTTAATGAATCCCCTTGCTGCGTTTGGCTCCTCCCACGTCACACGTCACGTCCCATTACAACAATACAATGACAAAATACTGTTGTTTAATAAGTCAAAGTAGATAAATAGCTGAAAAGCTCCAAACAGTCCTGAAAATTGTTCATTGTTAAGTTATCAACATGGGAACAGTTAAAAACTAGGATAACCCCAGCTCAGATCATATGTGGTAATCTGAACGATGTCTGATTGCATGCATAAATATACGTATAAAGGCCAGTTTATAGTCCAGCGACAGTGTGTCGTTGTCATTCGCAAAAAGTATAAACGCACTCCAGCGACATTCCAGCGACAGTTTACACTCGGGACAATGGAGGAAAAAGCAGCTTTAATAGGCGAACCTACATCTCATCATGTCTTCTGCTTTAGCCTACCCATTTTTTGTCGGAGGCCTCTGAAATAAAGTTTATAAATGTCCATTTCGAGGGCACCGTAAATTATTTGAAATGTCATTCACTGCGTCTTTCATACACTTGTAGGATGTGGGTTTTGAACGAGGTAGCAAATAAAACGTTTGTAATTAAACCTCAACATTACATTAGTCATTTAGCAGACGCTTTTATCCAAAGCGACATACAATAAGTGCATACAGAAACGTCATCAGTCACTCCAGAACAGATAAGACAAAGCACATCCTTCACATAGCATAGCAGCTATCCCTAGTAATGAACGTTGAATGTAGTTCACAGTAAGCTGTGGGTAAATCAGCTATACTACACTTCTATTCTAAATACTATTATACAGTGCATCCGGAAAGTATTCACAGCGCTTCACTTTTTCCACATTTTGTTCTGTTACAGCCTTATTCCAAAATTGATTAAATTCATTTTTTCCCTCAAAATTCTACACACAACACCCCATAATGACAATGTGAAAACATTTTTTTGGAGATTTTTGCAAATTTATTAAAAATAAAAAAAATAAAGAATCACATGTACATAAGTATTCACAGCCTTTGCCATGAAGCTCATAATTGAGCTCAGGTGCATCCTGTTTCCACTGATCATCCTTGAGATGTATCTACAGCTTAATTGGAGTCCACCTGTGGTAAATTCAGTTGATTGGACATGATTTGGAAAGGCACACACCTGTCTATATAAGGTCCCACAGTTCACAGTGCATGTCAGAGCACAAACCAAGCATGAAGTCAAAGGAATTGTCTGTAGACCTCCGAGACAGGATTGTCTTGAGGCACAAATCTGGGGAAGGGTACAGAAACATTTCTGCTGCTTTGAAGGTCCCAATGAGCACAGTGGCCTCCATCATCCGTAAATGGAAGAAGTTTGGAACCACCAGGACTCTTCCTAGAGCTGGCCGGCCATCTAAACTGAGCGATCGGGGGAGAAGGGCCTGGGAGGTGACCAAGAACCCGATGGTCACTCTGTCAGAGCTCCAGCGTTCCTCTGTGGAGAGAGGAGAACCTTCCAGAAGGACAACCATCTCTGCAGCAATCCACCAATCAGGCCTTTATGGTAGAGTGGCCAGACGGAAGCCACTCCTTAGTAAAAGGCACATGGCAGCCCGCCTGGAGTTTGCCAAAAGGCACCTGAAGGACTCTCAGACCATGAGAAACAAAATTCTCTGGTCTGATGAGACAAAGATTGAACTCTTTGGCGTGAATGCCAGGCGTCATGTTTGGAGGAAACCAGGCACTGCTCATCACCTGGCCAATACCATCCCTACAGTGAAGCATGGTGGTGGCAGCATAATGCTGTGGGGATGTTTTTCAGCGGCAGGAATTGGGAGACTAGTCAGGATAGAGGGAAGGATGAATGCAGCAATGTACAGAGACATCCTGGATGAAAACCTGCTCCAGAGCGCTCTTGACCTCCGACTGGGGCGACGGTTCATCTTTCAGCAGGACAACGACCCTAAGCACACAGCCAAGATATCAAAGGAGTGGCTTCAGGACAACTCTGTGAATGTCCTTGAGTGGCCCAGCCAGAGCCCAGACTTGAATCCGATTGAACATCTCTGGAGAGATCTGAAAATGGCTGTGCACCGACGCTTCCCATCCAACCTGATGGAGCTTGAGAGGTGCTGCAAAGAGGAATGGGCGAAACTGCCCAAAGATAGGTGTGCCAAGCTTGTGGCATCATATTCAAACAGACTTGAGGCTGTAATTGCTGCCAAAGGTGCATCAACAAAGTATTGAGCAAAGGCTGTGAATACTTATGTACATGTGATTTTTTATTTTTTATAAATTTGCAAAAATCTCAAACTTTTTTCACATTGTCATTATGGGGTGTTGTGTGTAGAATTTTGAGGGAAAAAATGAATTTAATCAATTTTGGAATAAGGCTAACAGAACAAAATGTGGAAAAAGTGAAGCGCTGTGAATACTTTCCGGATACACTGTATATAACATGTAACATTGATGCAACTCATATTAAACGTTATTTAGTAGGAAAAGCACGGAGGGCATAGCCTACGTTAGGGATGTAAATAGCTAGCTACAAGACGGGACTCATTGGGGGAGCAGCCTACAATTCTCTAGTTAGAGAATGAGGTTCAAGAATGTGGAGTAGCCTATTTCACTCGCTATCAGAATGCCACGGATCAGATGGGCTGTCAGTCTAATCACTAAGTTTAATCTGGCAAATCTAAGTTAGCCTACTGTGAAAGCAAATAACTTTGCAATGCTACAAATGTGTAGTCAAGCTGAAAATGTGTCTTTGTAACCATTCACAATAGCCTACAGACTAATAGGCTATCGTAGGCTAAATTGTAGCATTGGAAGTGAGCTGCTTCTTGTTTGGGATTGTAACGTTCTCAACCTCTAGCAAAGCATCAATCGGTGAAATTACATCATTATTATTATTAGGCTATTTATAATAATAATATTAAATTGTGCCCATTTATAATGATATTCACGCGCTTGCTAGGTAGATAAACTATGGGTAGGTAAGCCGACCCTATGGCTGCACGCACACATTTTTCCAACAGAGAAATCTGTCCATTAACAGTTAGCCTATGTGCTAGCTAGTAAGTTGACAGCTCGACCGAAGCCTCCGCTGTCCGAGACAAACGTTACCATAACAACAGAGGCAGCGACAAAGGTCAAAGTTGAATTTATTTTATGTCTCAGCGACCGTCGCAGCAACCACAGGACGACAGTCGCCCGAAGTATAAACCAAATGCCGCTGCGACCACGACGCTGAAGTTGGCTCCCAATTCGCAGCTCCCGATTCGGAATTGCCGGTCCACCTTAAATCGGTCACGAAAAGCGATTGTATGCTTTCACGGTCATCCTTCCGCTTTTTTCTCTGCTAAATCTAATTGGCTGAACATTCTGATAGCCTAGTTGTGTGTGTGTATGTATGTATGTATATATACGTATATATATATATATATATATACATATATATATATATATATATACATATATATACACTACTCACAAAAAGTTAGGGATATTCGGCTTTCGGGTGAAATTTCAGGATGAACCTAAAATGCACTATAACCTTTACAGGTGAAATTAATTTGACCTTCTCTAAACTTTTGAATGCACATGTCCAACTATTCAATGTTTCAGTACTTTTTGCACAACTTGCTGTTCTCTAACAAGGAGCTGAACAGCAAAATTCACAACAGGTGTTTGATCCATGAATCGACCAATAAATTTCCTGGTTCAATTAGAATTGGTATTTAAACAGTCCTCTTCATCATGCTGTTCACATTTTGACATCATGAGACCAAGACGACACCTAACAATTGATCAACAGTACCTCGCCATTGCGAGGCTTCAAACAGGATGTTCTCAGAGGGAAGTGGCCACTGAGCTTAGAGTGTCACAGAGTGTCATCAGCAGGTTGCAACAGAGATACAGAGAGACTGGAAGAGTCACAGAAAGGCATAGAAGTGGACGTCCTTTGGCCACATCCCACACTGATGACCGCTTCATTGTGAACAGTGCCCTGCGGAACCGGATGATGAATGCCACTCAACTCCAGGCACATTTAAGGGAGGTGAGAGGCACCCAAGTGTCACGTCAGACCATTCGAAACCGTTTACATCAGCGTGGTCTGCGTGCTAGACGACCTGGAAGGGTACCTGACCACACCACCAGGCACAGGCGTCATCGTCTTGCATGGGCCAGGGAGCATTTACGCTGGACGAGGGACCAGTGGGCCTCAGTGCTGTTCTCTGATGAAAGTCGATTCACGTTGAGCAGAAATGATGGCCGCCAACAATGTTGGAGACGTCAAGGAGAGCGCTATGCATCAGCCACTGTTGTCACCAGACGACCCTTTGGTGGTGGCGGTGTTAGTGTGGGCAGGTGTGTCTAGTCAATACAGAACTGGCCTACACTTTGTGAATGGTACAGTGACAAGCCCATACTACCTGAATAACATCATTAATCCAGTCATTGTGCCCCTGCATGAACAACACAGGCCTAATTTCATCTTCATGGACGACAATGCTCCAGCTCATCGAGGTCGCATCATTAGGGAAAGGCTGCTGGAGACTGGGGTACCTCAAATGGAGTGGCCTGCACTTTCTCCAGACCTGAATCCCATAGAAAACCTATGGGATCAGCTGACTCACCGTGTAGAGGCTCGTAACTCTGTACCCCAGAACCTCAATGACCTGAGGGCCGCCCTTCAAGAAGAGTGGGATGCCATGCCCCAGCAGACAATAAGTCGACTTGTGAACAGCATGAGACGTCGTTGTCAAGCTGTAATTGATGCTCAAGGGCACATGACAAGTTATTGAGACATTGACATTTTTGTTGTGGTATACCCACCACTGTTGTTGGCTTTTGTTTCAATAAATTGTTTGAGATGAGGAAATCACCATTGCATGCTTCTACTTAAATGCCCTACTTTCATGATACGTATAATATCACTGTAGCGTGAACTTACATTTTCCATAAATTTCACCCGAAAGCCAAATATCCCTAACTTTTTGTGAGTAGTGTATATATATATATATATATATATACACACACACACATATGAAATACCAGGTACTGTTATACATCTGAAATTATTTGGATACTGCACCGTTTTGAAATAATCGTACTCCAAACGTTATGAAACAATACAATAATATTGGCATATTACAAAAAATTATAATAAATATCCAAAATTACAATGTATGAAACCTTTGACACTAGGGTATGACAGTACGTCTAACTCGAGTTGGGTGAAATATTACTGTGGCATTTTCAAATAATCCCTCTTCAAACTTCCTATGTCCACCAATGTAAATCTACTGATAAAGGTGATTATTTAAATAAGAATTTCTTGCCAATCTTAGAACCTCTCAAACTTTTGACACTTGGGTATGAGAGAAGAGGTCCTCCACCACCTCTGACTCTAGTTGGGTGAAATATTACTGTAGCATTTTCAAATAATCCCACTCCAAACTTTCTATGTAATCCAATGTAAATCTACTGAAAAAAATTTAGAATTTAGAATTGGAATTTCTTGCCACTTTTAAAACGTCTCAAACTTTTGACACTTGGATATGAGAGAGGAAGAAGGTTCTATTTCATATTGTTCAATACGCCATGGTATGTGAGGAGACTGAATAGCAAATTAACCACCACTACGGGAAGAAACACATCACGCCATAAATATGGCGCTTGTACGCCACCCGGCCTTTTTTTGCCTCAGTTTGAGCTGAGACTGGTTTGTATGGTACCCTTTAGAATTTCTTGCCTCTCCCTATTGCCCGGAGCTACGTCCTGAACGGAGTATGCTTTCTGGGGCCTTCCCTCCCCAGCAACACGGAATCACGGTTTGTTGCTGTATGTTACTCGGTAGAGTTGTTACCTTTTGTTAGGCAGTTCACTGCCGGTTTTCCTTGCAGATGTAGATCGGGTTATGCCGATATGTTCTGATTGTTTTTTGTCCTGTTGAGGCATTGAATTTTCTTTCTCCTTGTTGTTACTAAGAAAGGGAAAAGGGACAAGCCGGAAGTAGCCTCTGTGTCAGTGGACACACGCTACCTGAGGTTTTACCAGCCTCTGGCGGCCCTTCAGTGCTACTGATTCGGGCCTACTGCTAGCCACCTGCGCCAGCCTACTAGCCTTCTGCTTTGTTGGCTTAGCTAGCTGACACTACGCTGCCTGTGGTGTGTTGGAGGGATTTGCGCAGGATATGTCCTCCGCTACCCCCAGTAACCTTGCTATGGCGCCTACGTACCCGATGTCCTTCAGTGCTCAGCACCTTGGAGTCGGGGTACAAGCTCCAGTTCACACGCGCAGATAAGGATAACCAGATGTGCACATCAATATGCTATAGACATTTTTACGATTGGTAAATAAGCTAGAAAACCTGAAGTAATGCATATATTAAGGAGGTATCAATGTATGCAGCAGGCGATTGGCCATCGGACATTCTAAGATAGGAGGGCCTATACATGTTTTAACTGTATAAAACCTGTGGAATAAGGCTGAAAGAGTGTGACTTCATGAACTCACCCGGCTTTGTTAATCACTAATAAAGTTTGTATGGAAATGGCAAGCTCCTGTCTCTGAGAGAATTCTTCTAAGAGAAAAAAGACACGACATAGATTTGGCGTCACAAACAGGATTGGAAAAAGAGGCTGGAAATTCGGAACCGTCTGCTGCTGTGAGCCGGGGGCCGGATGAGTCACACAAGCCACGGTGGCCACCAATAAGGTAAAAGCGAATGTTCTTCGTGCTAGTTTAACGGGTTGTGTGACTCGTTCTGGGTGCCGCCCTGGCAGTGGACCGCCGAGTAAGTCTCTCCAAATTAAGAACCAAAAAAGTAAATAACTGAGACTGAGCTTGTGATTTTTGAAAAGAATGCATGTGTAATGTGTGTGATTGGGCCTCGAGGGAACTTGTACATATGACAAAAATCTCCTTAGTGGAGTCACGTGAATAGCCCTGCAGTAAAAGCCTCAGCGGAGCGGTAAAGTGCCCTGCAGAGAGCCGGGAAGTCAGGCAAATAAAATCCTGTATAATAACGGATTTCTCTGTATGTTGAAAAGACAGTAGAAAAAAGAGCCTAATTAACAGACAGTAGTCGTGTATAATTATAGGTTTTCTATATGTTGAAAGGCTAGCAGAGAAAGGACCGAATTAACAGGTCACTCAGAAGTGAGTGTTGGAACGAATGAAGTAAGATTGAGTGACAGAGTGAAAGTCTCTGTCACAGGTGGAGAGGGGGTGTGAAGCGCTCCGGTCAAGTCTCCATTTAAAAAAGTGTGAACGAGAGTGTGTTTGGGAGAGTCCTGCACGGTGTAATTTGATTGGGCGTTGTTTGAGAGACATTCACCCATCGAGCCGCTGATTGGGCTCTCTAGTACGAGAAGCTGTGTGTGTGTGTGGCTGTTTGATTCTGGTTTGCCTGCGTTGAGTGTGTTCTTGTGTGTATGGGAGCGTGAGTGTGTGAGAGAAATCTGCCAGAAGGACAGATTGGTGTAATAGGGTTATAAACCGTATACCTAGATGGAATAATAGCGGAATAGTAGTCAATAATGAAGTGTAATTAAGCATACTCACAAAATAGAAAAATATTTAACAAGTTTTTTAAAGGTACCTTTTAATGCTGTGTGATAATAAATGTATAAATATATGTGAAAGATTCAACTTTTTTCTATGAAACAATAGGGAAGATACGCTAAGAGATATAATCCCCTTGGGAGATTGGGGGTTAGTTTTGAAGTTGGCTTGGCTGTGTTGTGCATTATCTCACTGATTATTGTTGTACCAATCCTTTTATTAGTCCCATAACGCGATCATTGTTGTGTTTCGAGACGTTTGTTGGAAAATATAGGGTTGTGGAAATCGATCAGTTGTGATAAAACATATGCAAAGTATATGACTTGGTATATTGTGGTTGGAATTTAGTTGACATTGCAGAAAATACTTGTAATATTGTGCGAATAAGTGTGGAACGTGTACAAATACTCAGAGGCAAAATAGGGAGTAGAAAGACGGTTCGACCAAATACCCACAGAGTCGGAGGAAATAGGAGATCTAGAATTTTAGAAAATAAAACTTTAGTAATAATAGGTAAATAAACGGATTGACCCAAAAAAGAGTCAGTTATTAAAGTATAAAACGGTATTTGGCATTGCGATAACCAATATTTAATTGCTGTTTTCTATAGAAAATTAAAACTCCACAAACCATGAAAATAAATAAAAGGGTGACTAAAACAGGAGGTTGTGTATAAACTGCAGCAATGAATAAAACGGCAGTAGAAGTGTTGAGTGCCAAAAACCCATTAAATAAAGAGGAAATAGAGAAAATCTCTCAGAAATGGGAGAAGCGAACTAAAAACATGAATACACATTGGCCAAAGGAAGGGACTTTCGATATAAATCTGTGCGAAGAAATGGAAATATTAATAAAAAATCATAAAGTTAAGCAAAAGGGAAAAAAGAGACAGGAAAAAAGAGAGAGCGAGAAAGAAATAGTAAAACTGTTTAAAAAAGGAGAGGAATACTTAAAAAATCTGAGAAAAGCGAGAAATCTTGGCAAAGCAAAGTACAAATGTGATTGAAACGCCTCCGCCATGCGGGCAATATCCAGTAGTCTCAGGCATCGTGCAGTTAGAGGGAGAGTTTGATATAGGAGAGGGGGGGGGGGAAACTCTGGAGAACTCCTGGGGCCAGCATAGGAGAAAAAGGCAGGAGAGCAGACCCCAGGGAGTCTCTAGGGGATTCCTCTCAGAGCAGACAGAAAGGATTAAGTAAGTTAAATTGTTACAGGGATTTGCAGGAAGCAATGGAAGAGTTACAAGGAAAGGATGCATGCAGTACCCCCAGAGAGCGTGCACGCTCTCTGGAGGGACAGAAGTGTGATCTTCCCCTGTCCTATGTTGAACAGGAAAAAATACCTGATTTGGATAATTGGAGTGAGGAAGAGATTGAGGAAGGTAAGGCAAACAGGACAATAAGTGAAAAGGAGTTGAGAGATAGACGGAAAATAAAGAAACCAGCTAAATATAGCCAGTGCCCCATCCTGATAAAAGGAACAACAGGGCATTATGTGCCGTGGGGATCACAAGATATGCTGGGCTTAGTAGAGCGCCTCCCAGACATACATGAGGGGGCAGGAAAGTGGATAAGGGCTCTAGAGGAGGAGACAATGGGGAAATTACTGGCGGTGGGGGACCTCAAGGCTCTGCTGGCGAGGTTGCTAGGGATGGCTCGGATGGAGGAAGTGCTGATGAAAAGTGGGCTACAGGCAGCGGTAAACACCCCGTACCTTGACGGTGCCAGCTTTGATCAATTCCGTCCCGCGATGTGGCGAACTTTGAGAGAGGATTACCCTACCAAGATTGACCCTAAATCACTTAAAGGGGAAGAGGTGGGAGACACTGTAAATCCAGCCAACTATCTGAATAGACAGTTAAAACGCTGGAAGTTGGAAGCAGGGCGGAATCCTGAGGGAGATGAACTGATGACAACCCTCTTCCGGACTTCCATAGTGGAAGCGATGCCCCCGCCGGTGAGAAGCAGGCTGGAGGATGTAGTCGGGCTAAACTCTAAAACGCATAGAGTTTTGTGATCATGTGATACATGCAGTAGAGAAATATCGTAAAGATGAACAGAAGCTTAAAGACCAAGAGAAAGAGACACAGCGGAAGCTGACAACTCCAGCTGGAAGAATTGACAAAAAATCAGTGGTAAAAGCCGAAGTGCCAGAGCCCAGCCCGGAAGCCGTAGTCTCTTCCGGAGGTCCATCGCGGCTGCCTATGCCTCAGGGCCAAGAGCAACCCACTGTACCAATAATAAATGTGTATGCACAGCCCCAACAGTGGAAAAATAAAACACCAAATAATGGAATATGCTGGGGATGTAATCAGCTAGGCCATAATAAGCGTGATTGTCCAACATTTTAAACAAATTCTAAAACTTATCACGGCTATGATGCAGCCAACAAAATTAGCCATAATAAAGTGTCAAGCGCACAAAAAAGGCAATGATTTCGTGATAAAAGGCAACAATGCCGCAGATGAGGCAGCAAAAAAGGCCTCAAACTGCACAACCGCGGTATTAGCACCAATGGTTTTGATAGAACCATTACCTCAGCCTGATGACATAATCAGGATGCAGGAGCGAGCAGGACCATACGAGTGGTCAATGTGGCAGGCAAGAGGGGCCACTAAAGATGCAACAGGTTTGTGGAGATCCCACAAAGGAGACATTGTAGCGTCCACAGTGTTGCTAAACATACTAATAACAGATGCGCATGGGTTTGACCATTGCGCAAGGGGGGAAGTTATTAGAAAAATAAAACAACAAGGGTACTGGTCTCCTTATTTACAAAATATGGTAGACGATGCGTTGGCAAAATGCGAAGTGTGTGCGCAAAATAATGTACGCAAAGGCGTAGCAACACCAATAGGGCACATACCGGTCCCAGAAGGACCGTTTAGACATCTTGTCATGGATTATGTGGATATGATAAAAAAAGTAAATGGCAAAAGATACATGCTTGTGGTAATAGATCGGTTCAGTAGATGGGTAGAGGCAGTACCATCGGCAGAACAAGGTGCAGCAACAGTGATTAAGTTTCTGACAAGAGAAATAATCCCTAGATTTGGCATACCTACTGAAATTAGTTCAGACAATGGATCAGCATTCATTCAAAAAACTGTGAAACAAATACAGCAATTAAGAATGAAACAAAGACCGGGATGTGTTTATCACCCACAGTCACAAGGTATGGTAGAGAGGATAAACGGTACCCTCAAGGCCAAAATTAACAAAATTTGTGTCAGCACGAAACTTAACTGGATTGATGCATTACCGCTTGCTTTGATGAGTTATCGCATGCAAACTAACAGAATCACGCATTTGACTTGAAATGCTTACGGGTCGACCCATGCCTGTCCCTGCGTGGAGGGGGCCCTACAAAGGCCCCCCTCTGGAACAGCTTCAGATGGAACTCAAAGCATATATGAGACAACTAACTGCGATACATCAAGTTATTTATTACAGGAAAAGAGCCGAGAGCCTGAGTCGGAGCCAGAGGTCCCAGGAGGGATCAGGACCGAGAGCAGTGTAACACCCACTACTACAGAACCAAACAGTCCTCCAACTTAACGCACCCAGGCTAAAGTTGGGAAATTGGGGGGCCATGTTCACTAGAGCAGGAATTATAATAACAGTAGTAGTTGTTATAGTGGGATTAATGTTCTGTTGCGTGATACCTCTGCTGAGATCTTTCCTGGTGCAGGCAACTGTTAAGCAGATGAATCCAGTTATGAGGTACCACGTGAATGGTGAAGGAGTGGTCCTCCAGGCTGTCAACATGAGGCATGAACTGGGTCATGATGAAGGCTGGCCTGATCTGAATCCAGTATCAGACTGGATCCCACAAGAGCCACACCCAGATACCTCATCTGAGAACAGCACAGACAGTGAGAAAGAGGTGGTATAAAATAAATACAATAGACTGTATAAAGGAGCAGAAGAGGACAGCAGATTAGCCCGGCTAGAATCCGAGACGGCTAGTTGGTCCACCTACTACGAGGGAGCTCCTCAAGATAGCCAGAAGACTGATTTCATATTATATAATTACACTACACATAGTATAATCGAAAATTGTATTCTTGTGTATCATTTTATGTTTTTTTTATTGTTTATTGTATAACCACAATATTATTTTTTTAATTATTTTAATAGTAACTACATAATGCAAGGCTGCCTATGATACATGCACACGCTTACATACATACTGAATAAAAATGTGGCTGGAGTGGTGAGTCTTTTACTCCTCCCTAGTCAAGAGTGGGGGGAGAGTTTTGGCTCTAAAACTCCCTGGAATGGATGACGACGAGAAGCACCAGTTGATAAGAAAAAGGGGTTTATTAACCTGATTTGGGAAGGTTGCTTTTCCTCATTGTTCATTTTCAGATCTAAATTATTCTGTTGGAACTAAGTAAGTCCCAATGGGGGGATTATATAGGAAAATTTCTGTTAGAATAGTGTGGGACTCGGTAATGAGTATATATAATATATATATATAGGGAATTGGTGCATAAGCAGGTTTATATGAATGTGTGTCTGAAGGAGAGAACGTGCAGCCAAGCACCGGATGAACTGACCTGTGGGATTGAAGGTCAAGGGAGTACCTTGGTGGGCAGTTGGTAATAAAACTGAGAGAACAAATCATGTAATGATCTGTGTGACAGAAGGTCAGGGAATTCCTTAAGTAAGCAGTTAATCGTAGGACTGAGACAATACCCAGATAAGGATAACCAGATGTGCACATCAATATGCTATAGACATTTTTACGATTGGTAAATAAGCTAGAAAACCTGAAGTAATGCATATATTAAGGAGGTATCAATGTATGCAGCAGGCGATTGGCCATCGGACATTCTAAGATAGGAGGGCCTATACATGTTTTAACTGTATAAAACCTGTGGAATAAGGCTGAAAGTGTGTGACTTCATGAACTCACCCGGCTTTGTTAATCACTAATAAAGTTTGTATGGAAATGGCAAGCTCCTGTCTCTGAGAGAATTCTTCTAAGAGAAAAAAGACACGACAGGCACAACCATTGTGGAAGTCGATAGGCTGTCCAGGGGTGGCCTGAGAGCAGGGGAATGGCGCCTGCACCCAGACAGTGCAGTTCATTTAGCCCCTCTTAGGATGGATGACGAACCTTAGGGAGTTGCTAGTGGGCACCCCGTCGCGCCTCCCGACCAGAGCGGATATGCTGCCGCAGGTCTCCAAATCCACAGTTGTATGACTTGCTTGGCCCCTAGATGGGAGTGGCCGCAGGGCCTGGGGCCAGCAGTACTGGAAACATTTCAGGCATCAAAGCCCCATCTACGAGGGCGCTCTTCGCTGGGAAGTGGGCAGATGTTAGCTGCTGGTGCCACAATAACAGGTTTACCCAATTATGACAGTTCAGTCGTTTTGGCAATCCTCCAGTCCCTCTTCAAAGAGGGGCTAGTGGAGTCCACGCTAAGGTGTTATCTGGCAGCCATATTGGATAGTCATAAGCGTGGTGGGATCTCACCCCCTCGCCAGCCAGTTTCCCTGAGGAGCCAGATGGCTTCGCCCACCTAGGTCTAACTTAGTCCCTTCGTGGGACTTACAACTGGCTTTGAATCCACTCACTGAGCCGCCCTTAGAGCTGGATGGACTCAGTCTAACCTTGAAGACTGCCTTCCTGCTCGATATCGCCTCCCCTCCTGTATGCGGTTGGGTGACAGTAGCCCATCGGTCTTTCTGCTTCTTAACCTTGTGTTTCGGCCTAAGGCCCTCTCGCGGTCGTACATCTCTGTCTATGGTGTTGGAGCCGTTTCACCATCCTCCCCACGAGACCCCTGAAGAAGCCAGGCTGCACTCACTGTGCCCCGACCGGGCTCTACGGTCTTATATCTCCTGCACAAGTGCAGTGAGGAAGACCAAAAATCCTTTTATTATTTTGGAGGGGCTATGAGGGGCTTTGCCCTATTGTACAGCACGCGGCCCTCTGGATCGTAGAGACGGTTCCATGGCGTACAGCAGTTCTGATGCATCCCCTCCCACAGGCGTGGTATCTCACTCCACTCGGGGCGTAGCTACCTCCTGGGCCTTACTACGTGGCGCCACAATTGCTGACATTTGCGCAGCAGCGGGCTGGGCCTCATCACTCACTTTCACCAGGTTTTATCACCTGGACGTAGCGTCATCGGCATCAGTTGCCTCCTCTGTCCTCAGGGCAGCGGAGCCACCTTGTATGTAATTTTGTGATGATTTAGGGTTTATATCACCTGGTGGTTATTTTCAATGTTTCCCACTTGGGCTTGCTCTTCTGGTAAGAACAGCAGCCAATAGTGCATTTTGTTTTTTACAGGATTCGCACTAATGCACTGACCTACGGTCCTGGTACCCCACTACATAACGCGCCCGACGTTGTTTGGTATTCTGTGACCAATACTGTGGTCAGGCGGGCAACCTTGCACCCTCAGGATGGCAAGTGCCCTCAAGTCGGCAAAAGAGGCCGGGTGGCGTACAAGCACCATATTTATGGCGTGACGTGGTTCCGCCCGTAGTGGCGGTAAATTTGCTATTCAGTTTCCCAGCAGCTCTTCCTCTCTGCGAGGATGCCCCATACTGTGGCGTGTTGACCAATATGACATAGAACCTCCTTCGTCTCTCATATCCAAGTGTCAAAGGTTTGAGACCTTCTAAAATTGGAAAGAAATTCCTATTCAAAATTTCACCTTTTTCATTTACAAAGGATTACATAGAAAGTTTGGAATGGGATTATTTGAAAATGCTACAGTAATATTTCACCCAACTGGGGTCAGATATAGTGGAGGAGGTCTTCTCCCATACCTACATGTCAAAAGTTTGAGACGTTCTAAAATTGGCAAGAAAATCCTATTTAAATAATCACCTTTTTCAGTAGATTTACATTGCATTACATAGAAAGTTTGAAGAGGGATTATTTGAAAATGCCACAGTAATATTTCACCAAACTCGAGTCAGACATACTGTCAATACCCTAGTGTCAAAGGTTTCATACATTGTAATTTTGGATATTTGGACATTTTTCGTAATATGCCGATATTATTGTATTGTTTCATAACGTTTGGAGTGCGATTATTTCAAAACGGTGCAGTATCCAAATAATTTCAGCTGTATAACAGTACCTGGTATTTCATATATATATATATATATATATACACACACAACTAGGCTATCAGAATGTTGAGCCAATTAGATCTAGCGGAGAAAAAAGCGGAAGGATGACCATGAAAGCATACAATTACTTTTCGCGACCGATTTAAGGTGGACCGGCAATTCCGAATTGGGAGCCAACTTCAGCGTTGTGCTGCGATCAGCGACATCCATGGCACGTTGTCGCTGGACTATAAACTGGCCTTAACGCTACCAGCGAAATCTACGTATATTATGGCCGGAGAGATGAAATATGGTATGATGTAACCAACCTCTTCGGACATTTAAACAGGCGAATATTGCAGGGATGAACAGATAGGATTGCATTGTTTGTATTGGTGCATGTACGGAGGGGGCAGAGCCTTGTATATAAGGCTCTGCGGAGGGGGAGATTGGCTCTTTCAAAGGCGCGTGATGTGCAGTTACGATATTAACGTTATTCGCTAACAAACATCAACAGCAACAACATCAGGAACGTCTAGTTTTTCAGTGGACAGACAGAATTACCGGCTACTGTTTACTAGCGGCGACGTTATCCACCCGGAAGTAAATTCTTTGTTGTTGTGACGTCACACTGAATTGTTGTATGGGGATACCCTTTGCAATATTTAAGAGCCACTCTCACTGCCAGTCCGCTGTATTTTTAAAAACAACTTTAATTGACTCTACAGCGTTCGCAAAGATAACCAAATCAGATCTAGACTCTTCTTCAGATAGAGTAAAAGAACCAGGGGTCAAAGGTGGAATTGACAAACCGTCAATAGCCAAAAGAGGGTGAGTATCAGGCTGCATTCGAATAGTCAAATTTGAGCTAGGAAGGATCCTTTAGATCGCATGAACCGGAAATAGTTTCCGGGCAGACATGCTAAGGACCGTTCGAATTTCTTATATTGAGAAGGAAAGGAGCTTCACGAATCCTTTTATCCGTCCTTTAACAAAGGATGCTCGGGACGATCCTTTTCAGAAGGAAGGTAGTATTTGTGCCCCACAATGCAATGCCGCCAATGTTTTCATAAGCATCACAGTTTTCCGGAACCTACCGAATTACCGAATTCAGACAACAAGGCGAACATCTGAGAAATGCCTGAAATCTAAATGTGACTAGCTAGTATTGTTGGTTAGTAGTGGCTTATAATAGAAAGTAAACAAACAATGACACAATCAGACAATACACCAAATTTATTAAGAGGCTAAATTTTGCAGATAAAACAAACAGTTCAAGTGAAAAGGAGCCGACAATGATGCGCCTTTTGTCGTAATTTTTTGTGTAGTTGTAGTTCGCTATGTTGAACAGTCACATCAATACGACTGGACGTCGCACCACGACGCAAGGTAGAGAAGGAGGTTCGAATTCCACAGTAGATGCTCGATTCCTTCTAAATCTCTCCTTCCAACTTTTCCTTGACCCCCATGACGTTTTCCGGCGAGGTCAAGGAAAAGTTGCAAGGAAAGGAAAAAGGAGCTATTTTTTTGACTATTCGAATGCAGCCTCAATGTAGAATTGTGGATATACTGGTGCATCTACCCATCTCTCTTCATCCTCCTCTTGTCCCACACCCATTATATGAACTGACTGGCCAATTATTATTATTCTCTTAGATCAGATCTTACATTTTCCAGATGCTCTGATTCTAGATGTGACTCAAGGGAAAGTTCAAATGCAGTCATGTTACGGTCTGGATCTTCTAAAGACATGATGGAATGTGTGAGAATGTGACTAATGATTGCTACAATAATTTATTTTATACACTAAATTCAAGAAAGGAAACCACTCAATTTGCCACCTGCAATTGAGCGATTGCAAAGAGTGAAAATAGAGAAAAGATGGAACACAACACTAAATATTTATTTTTTCTTTAATATAGTTTTGTCGTGTCCCTTTGTGGTCGCCAATTATGTGGTGGTACCCCAAACCCCAACTGATCAGGAAGGAGCCGGAGGGCCAACACCAACCACATAAAATAAATTGAATGAAAAATTACAACGCAGGGCTAAACAATCACCACGTCAAGTAAAATAACTTGAAATGATCAGCTGAGCCTGGTATGGCTAGTCGCCCAAGCGCAGGTAACCCAACCAAGGCGTTTCTAGAACACCTTGACAAAAGCTAGGCTTAACAAGAACCTCAGTGTCTGACTAAAGCACAGAACAACTCAAATATTACAGCTTTAACAGACCAACTGAGTTTAAAGCCTAAATAGGCTGGAGACAAGAGGAGCATAGTAAGTGCTTGTTGGAGCCGAAAAGACCAACAGCAACATGCCAATTGCTACCTCTTTTAATACCAACAGGAAGGGTGTCGTCACACCCTTATTGGACAATGCAGTGCACCACAGCTGCTCTCAATTATTAATCAACTGCCTGCTAGATCCCAGGCACTGATCAGCAGCTGATCCCCATAGCCTAACAATCAACTGCTAAGTCAAGGAATCTCGAATTAAGAATTCCGACATTGAGATCTCGAAATCGAGAAGGGAAATATTGAACAAAGCAGAAATTAAAACCTATATTGAAAAAACTATCAAGCAAGCACCATAGGATGACTGCTACAGCTTAACCGTTATGTTATAACATCAAGGGCTCTATTTTCAAACCGGCGCAAGGGGACGGTATAGTCAAACGCACGCTTGTTGACAGCATCAACGTCTTAAAACTGGCGCTATGGCGTTTCTCAGCAATACCGCTAGGATCAACAAATTCTCAACATAACATCCTTTCGCTTGCGCTGCAGTGGGATGGGTGGCGCTGTCTGGGGCGTGTTCTAAAATACTTTCGGCTCAGTGACAATTTGAACCAACGAAAACCCATTGCGTTATGATCAGCTGGAACCACCTCTTAGCGGCAACGCAATAGACTCTGGCAATTTGGCAACTTATTAGTCATGTAGTTCTATGTAGTGTCTATAGGTGATGCCAACATTACACTTCCATTTAATGAACAAATAGCCTATAATTATTATTAATTAATAAATTTTAATTTAAACTACTAGAATAAAACAGGACAGCTTACAAGAAACTTGCGATCATGTAGGCCAATAGCCTATAATATATAAATTACACATTGACACAGTTGAATCATAAGCCTACCATTTGAATCATAATTATGCCTACATCACCTAATGTAGGCTAATTAATGCATTCGCCACCTCCTCCCGTGCCTTCCGAACTTCTGGGAGACAAGGTGGTGTGGATTGTGATCCATAAATTACTACAGTCCTAGCCTGTACTTCTGTTGCAAGTATGTCTGATTCCTGTGCGGAAAATCGCTCTTGTCGTTGACGGTCCAGTGCGTTTGGGTTGCTCATTATGAAATTGCATGGAGCGATTGCGTTCCAACTGGCTTTTTTTAAAGCATGAGAACAACAATTTGATTGGCTACCATAGAGACACACCTTGGACATTTAAACCCAGCCTTTTAGCAATACCGCCATCAGATGCGCCAAGATTGCCGTCATGAAATTACCAAATTTCTCGCCGACACGCCCTCAGAGCGATACCGCCAAGCGCTTACTCTTGTGTTCACCATTGCGTTTGGTTTATTAAAATAGAGCCCCAAGTGTCTTGTAACGTTAGGTGTTTAATTTGGAGCTCCAGTGTCAGGCCTCCTGCAGGCAAACCCTTCTCGTTTAATTTGACCCATAGGCTAATGTAATGAATGCTCCCAGTATAGCCAACAATTTTTTCTAAATTGATAAAAATGGAAATGCTATATGACGTTATATGCTCATTAAAACACACATTTAACCAATGAACAAAATTCTCTTTAAAGTGGCTTTCAGGACTGTAGCCAGCGTTGAAATTGTGTCAACGGCATAATCCAGCTAATGCCTGCCAGGCCTTTTTACTTTACCAGTTCCAATGACACTGGTACTGACAATCTAAATCTTTTTTTTTTTTTCCTTTGCTGAACGTCTGCTAATAAAACTTAGATTTCATTGTCGGAATAATTTTTTCTTTTGATTTTTGGGGGCCATTTTGAATTCATATGTACCTGTAAATGAAATTTGCAACTTGCATAAAAAATGCTAAAAATTGTATAAAACTTGCACAGAAATAAATAGTATAAATAATAATACTTGGCAGTAGAGGTATATAAAAAAAGAATAATTTAAATAAAATTGGCGAATGTCATGTACACATTTCAAATAAAAATTCAAGTTATTGAACTTTAATTTTGATCAGTTGTTTTGCAGTCTCTTCTGTCACTGATTGGCAAAGCTTGGTGAAAACATGTATGAAAGTATGAAAAGACACATATTTTCTGCATCAACAGAGTTGGTTACAGCAAACAAGTACAAACACCAATTCCAAGAATGTTAGGACTGCAGTGATTTGTACATTCTCTTTTACATATATTTAATTGAAAACAGTACAAAGAAAAGATATGTAATGTTTTACCTTATCTAACTTTATCTTTATCTATCAAGCGGTGTCAAATGAGCCTCAAACCATCACTCTGCTGCCAGATATGCAGTAGATATGGATGTATCACTTGAAGGGTTGTTTCTCCTGACTTATTTTTCAATAGGAGAAACCACCCTTAAAGTGATCCATCCATATCTACTGCATATCTGGCAGCAGAGTGATGGTTTGAAGCTTGATAGATACCTCAGACTCTTAATGACTTACATCCATTTAGCCAACCATGGGTTCCATACTATTCCCATGTAATTTACAGCTTAATCTAGTCCCACCCCCCAATTCCCATAGAGATCCATTCAAATGCAGAGAGGTTATAATATCGCTTGTAAGAGTACCTGAAAATAAGATATCCAGAGTCTTTTGATATCCTTTTATACCCAGTCATAATAGCATCACCTGTTTACCTGTGGAATGTTACAAGCAGGTGTTTTTTTTTTACTTTTTTGCCTCTGTCCCAACTTTTTTGGAAAGTGTTGCAGGCATCAAATCCGGAATTGGTATATATTTACAAAAATCAATAAAGTTGATAAGGTAAAACATTAAATATCTTTTCTTTGTACTGTTTTCAATTAAATATGTGTAAAAGAGAATATATAAATCACTGCTTTCTGCGTTTATGTGCATTTTACATACTGTCCCAACTTTTTTGGAATTGGGGTTTGTATAATTTTGCCTTTTGATCTGGAAATATGTGTTCAACTGTATGAATTCACCCAGTGACACTGCAGTGCTGCTTTCTTGTGCAAATGATTAGTATTAGATCCTTATGAATCTACACTTCTTGTGTAAGCCTGGAGTTGAGCCTAGTGTTAAGGTTGTAACATCAAGTCTACACGCTCAAAAATCCTGATACCTGTCACAAATTTGTTTGTGTTGACAGAAACATTGTTCATTTTTAATTTGTAATTTGTTGTTGATTCATCCATAACCACGTATAAACTGTCAGTACATAAGAACACATCTGTTAAATCATGAATGACATAAGTTGCTCTACAGGTTGCTTTGGAGTTACTTGAAGTGTATTTCCTTGCTTTAAACTAAGAACCCCCAAATGCCCTTGATACCTGCCATTAAAGTTGGCAGATTGCCAAAACGTTTCTAAAATATCCTTCATCACACACAAAAACTGAACTGAAAATATTAACTAAAACTGAAATAACTTTTTTTAAATTTTTTATTTCAGAATGTGAACTTTAGGATACCAGTATAATGAATTAAGTCATTGTAAAGTCCCATCTGTATGTGATCTGGAAGGCTCACACTTTCCATTTGTGTAATTGTGTAGTGTTTCAGGGCAACAGTGTAAACATTTATGTGGTAATTAAATGTGGAGTTAAATTGCTACACATATCATTCATCAGACCAACCAGAATATTACTCACAAACAAAAAAAAATTACATCTGACAACCTTGATGGAAAAATGTCATAAAGGTAAAACTGATCTAGTGAATAATTCACTGGAAGGGAATCAGCCTGTAGGGAAGTCTATTTTTGGTCAACTTTTCCATACACCAAATGTTCCACCATAATGAACATTATTTTCAACTGGTCAGTATGGCTTCATTATCCAAAGTGGGTGAGCAGGAAAGAAAAAAGGGATGGAGGGAAGACTAAAAAAGGATAAAAAAGAAAGTAGAGGATAGATCAGGGTATTTGGGCTAATGAGATCAGCAGCTCAGAAACCCAGGATGAATTTATGATAAAGAGCTTAAGAGCCTGGCCTGGAAGGGCACCTGGGTGTGTGAGGGGGAGTATGAATCCCTTCCTGCTCACAAAAGAGTCACCTGATGTATTAGTTGCAATTGCAACAAACATAAAAACCTTCTCACAACATTTCAATGTCGTTGGCAGGCCAGATTTCCCAATCGACAACAGGGGTGAAGATGTGGGAGTGCTTGTGGGTGGCTGGGGGGTGGGAAAGGATGAGTGTTCCTATGCCGTATGCTTCAATAATATTCCCATGATAAGAGTGTGAAAATCAAATAATTGAATTCAGCAATATTTTGTGGAGATTTAATGTAAATGCAACTTTGTCGTCAAGGCTCTGCCGCTTATCATTCCCTGTTTGCATAACATTTTTTAGCAAGCCAGGGTGATAACAGGGAGTAACCCCTGACCACCACCGACTGGAGTCTACATCACAAAAATCCTACTTTACCACATCAGAAAGTGTGGTATCATGGAAAACTGTATATCATCTTCATTGGCGCTATTTGGGCTATAATCAGGCTAAATATGAAGTTTATACATGCCACCGCTGTTCCGTATTTCATAAAAGTATCTACAGTGTGATCTACATGAGAGTGAATTGGGTTGAAGATACTGTGCATTTAAATATATATAGGAGTTGGTTAGAGTTCTTCTTTCACTAAAAAATCAGATACCATCACAGCAACAATAATAAAGGTCCTGAATATAGGTCAGTGTTATTTTGCCTGCTCACTTTTTAGATGTTCTGTTGTCACATAATTTCCTTCTGTTATGAAAGTCTCTCATAAAGCATGGAATAAATTCATAAGCTTACCTACATTATTAAAGCCAGACATGTCCTTTATAAGATTCTGTAGTTATTTTCTGCCTTTTCTGTCTATATGTGGTGTGTACAGTGTAAATTTCAACACGGGCGAGATCTCAAAAATATGTCTGCGTAACATTACGCAATTAAATTTGGCAGTAATTACATCTTGAAACTAATTGTAATTGATTGACATTCTTATTATCCAAAAAGAGCTAAGCTTTCCAAATATATATAAATTTTGTGATTGGACAGCTGGGAACCAGATGCTGCCTCTTGCGAGCGTATCTGAACAACGCCATCAACATGTGTCAGACATTTTTGTGAACAAAAACGTATTTAAAAATTAATACGCTGCATAGTTTTTCTTTTCATCTGAAATAGAAAGCATGGATTCCCTATCAGCAATGATGTATTTTCACATGAAGGTTTGAGTACTAGTTCATGTAATCTTCCTATGGTATATTTTACCTATTTCAATCCTTCGCTTTAATACTGATACAACTTCGCAACAATAGTGTAATAGAGCAGTGGCTAGCTATCTCCGGTACAGGGCTATAATTGTTGTGTTGTCATTTGTTTTATGGTGTTGTATTGCTTGTAGCTAGCTAGCCTTATTCAGGTTCAGTTCTCAAACTCTGTCCTGGGCTCCTGCTGTGTATGCTGGTTTTCGTTCCAACCACAACTGCAATAACAGAATTTTAACAACCAGTTCATTTTCTCTTAATTTTGGGGCTTTTTTGTGTTTCTAAATATTTGCCCTCTAAAGCCACATTATGTCAGAAATAGCTATGCATGCCATGAAGAATATGTCACAAATATTCCCATTGTGCTATATTGCAAACAACCATATAAAAGAAGTAACAAAATAATATTACTGATCATGTTAAAGATTGAGGTGAATCAATGGGCTCCTAATTGTGGACACGTGCCCTCTAAAACTAACCATTCAGCAGATGATGAAGAATTCAAAGACAAACAAATAATGAGCCAGATATGCATTGTGTTAATTAAGTTCAAGGAAAAAATTATGAAAGAACTTGAAACCACATTGTTTGCAATATAGCACAATAAGCACAATGTGAACATTTCTATTCTTCATGGCATCCATAGCTATTTCTAACAATGTGTTTTAAGAGGGTAATTAATCCCTCTGAATATGAAAAGCACCTAATTATGAAAAATTAACAGCTTGTTAAAATTCTGGGATGGCAATTGTGGTTGCAACAAAAACCAGCATACACAAGGGGACCCCAGGACCGAGTTTGAGAACTAGTGGCTTATAGCCAGTTAGCTAGCTAGCTATTAAGCTGATGGTACACAGGCAATATTTTCAGGCAATATAGCCAGCAATATTGTACAATATTGCCAGCAACGTGCAATGGGTATGGGCCACTGTAGCAATGGGCAATGGGGCAATAACTGAAAAATAACTGAAAAAAGAATCCTGTTTTTAACCTCCATGGTAGCAAAATATTGCTTGCCTCGATCAAACTTTTTCAGATATTGATTTATCAATTGGAAAATTGCCAGCAATCATTGCCTGTCAATATTGCCTGAAAATATTGCCCGTGTACCATCAGCTTTAGGGTTGCAATAATGGCAATAGCTATAAGCCTGAATGAGGGTCAATGATAAAGTATGGGATTCTGTTGAATAAGGTACCTGCCCGAGCCTACTTAATATTTTATAGCATCAGTAATTACAATGGTGGTGAGCTTTCGATCTATTAGGGTTGAACTGTACTAGGAATGTATACTGCACTATAGTAGAAGCTTCCATGTGTGGCCTAGCCATTCATTATGTTGGGTGCACCAGCATAGCTAATGGGAAATAAACAAATGGCATAGCAGGTAGTTGTCTGATATAGTATTCCATGGGCTGGTGTAGGTTATGTAGTAGATAGTTGTAGCAATTCATATGACTCTGTAAATTGGTCGGCCTCAGTAAACGCAAGTTCTCGTACTCAACCAATCACATACACATATCACTAATGGAGCGCCAGAGCGCGAGTCAGACCTTTCATTTGCTCGTTATTGCTTGCGCTGCTGCTAGCACTGCTTTAAAAAATATTGCTACTCACCCTCTACCACCCTAGCTTCCAACTGTTGTTTGGATCTGCTCTATGTACTGGGGGTTTTGGTATTTATCTCCGGTTTAGGGGGGGGGGGGGGTGGTTACTTGTTGAATAAGCCCCCTTATTCAATTAGTAAACTTGAGTTATCAATAAAATCTCTTGGACAACATGATTACATGTGAAGTTTTCACTTTAATGCAGATGAAGGCTAGAGGAGACCTTGCTTTGTATGATTTGGCTTCACATGGAGTGTTCTGTATAGTTAATGGAAAAAATATGAAGCACAATGTGAGGCAAAAGAGGTCACAGCTTTGCATAACTAGATGAGCTTTATTTACAGGCAGACAGAATCATTTCTGCAGTGCAAATAAGACCCTGCTGGGATGCTCTGGAGCTGTCGGTCTGAGCAAGCTTCACTGATGAGGGCAGAGATCCTGGGGTGTGGAGCTTCTTTTATGAAAATAGAGGTAGTGGCAGGGAAAGACCACACTCTGTAGCATTTGTGCGCAACACTCGAAACGAGACAAAATGCTGTTCTTCTCACTTTTCAGTCCATTGATCTTAGTCTCCCAGGATGTCCTGGGATCAATCTGGATTGTAACCTAAACCTTATTCAATGCTATGTCCTTCCTTTCTTTCTGGTTTTCAGTTTCTATGCGGGCAAAAAAACAAACAAACAAAAAATAAACAATCTAATCTGAAGCTTCCTCATAGTTGCTTAGTTATTCTTCTCTCTTCAGAGCTTGGTCCTCTCCCCTGGGCTAAGTTATTATACAGCCTCCCTTCTCCTTGTAGGGGTTTGCCTCCTCTGAGACACCTTTGATCAGGGGGTCATCAGCATACTGGCTGTCAACCCATTCCATTATCTCGTTGGCTGTGGTTGAGACCTGGGAGAGGAAGGGCAAATGTTATTTGGTTGTTGAATCTGTTTCAAACTCTTTTAAAATAAATTTGCTAAATTGGGTCATGCGTCCATCTTGCCCACCATTGGAAACACTCACCGGCAGTCGCTCAGTCTTCACCTCCTTCCTTAACTGGTCCAACTCCATCTTGAGGATTTCCTTATCTGACATGTCTCGTGCCATCCTGACCTATGAGTTGGAGGCAGGAGAGAGCAGAGTAAAAAAAAAAAAAAAAGTGAAAGGAATGAACTAGTCACACAAAATGTCCTGGGTATTATTCTAAGACATTACTGTAAAACTGTCCTGTGCATTGTGTTAATGTATGACTGTAACACAGTCCTGGGCATTGTGCATTATGATCAAATGAGATACTTAGCTACAAACTTCAAAGATCATTCTTCACCACGGTCACTTTTCAATAAAGATGACATGTAAAACATGATTTATACAATTTTAATCACCTATATGAGTCTTTGTATTTACAATTTATTAATATGTTATTGTATAAACTAGTGGTTCTCAAACTCAGTCCTGGGGGCCCCCTGTGTATGCTGGTTTTTGTTCCAACCACAATTGCGATCAGAGGATTTTGCGTTGTCTTTGACTTGTTCATTATCAACCAAATGGTTAGTGTTTGTGGCCATGTGTCAACACATTCACCAATTAGGAGCCCATTGATTCACCTTGGCCTTTCATTTGCTCAGTTTTGTTATCTCTTTTAATGAAAAATGTGAACATGGGACATTTATTCTACGACATGCATAGCTATTTTCTGACATAATTTGGTTTAAGATGGTAAATAATCCATCAAAACGTGAAAAGTGCAATTAAGAAAAATTTACAGCTTGTTAAAATTCTCGGGTCGCAATTGCGGTTAAACCAGCATACACAGGGGGCCCCCAGGACCGAGTTTGAGAACCACTGGTTTAAATTCATCATGGTTCTTAATTATTTCTAATTTGTCCACATCACACAAGTATATCTACCTTTATCTAACCCTGGATTAGGGTGGCCTCTGGTGGGCCAAAGAGGCTTTGCATTGCTTAGTCTCAAAATTGCAGATCAGCTAATCTCCAGGTGATTTTCTGTTGACTTCATCATTGACTGTTGATCAGTAATGTTGAATGACAGTGTGTTGTGCTGGCTTGTGTCCTGAACAATCAACATAATCCTTGGTTCTGTCACCACAACGAAACAGAAGATTATACCTATTCTCCTCAATGACATTTTGAAACTATTGACCATAACAATTGATAAGTATGTTCCAAACGATTAAAGCGACTCATTCAGTCTCACAGAATTAACAGGGGGAAATGACAGCAATATCCATCAAACCAAAGGCAAGAGTCAATCTCAGAAGCCACTTTGAGATTGGCTGATTGACCGTGTTAGTCATTAAAACATGGACCCTGAGTCGACCCTGAGGAGGATGGGTTCCCCCCTTAAGTCTGGTTCCTCCCAAGGTTTCTACCTATCTACCACCAGGGAGTTTTTCTTGCCACTGTTGCCTCTGGATTGCTCTTGTGGGGGTTTAGGCCAGGCTTTTCTGTGAAGTGTATTGTGACAATTGGTTGTGAAATGCGCTATATAAATAAATATTGATTTGATTTGACTCCTATGTCTATTGTTAAACAGGTGGAGAGGGATTTAATTTGTCTGTTCTAGGCTCTCACATCCTTGTTTGAGATGGGTGGTGTATGTGTCTATATGTACATGTGTTCCAGTTTGTTTGTGCATTAAAGAGAGACACATTTTAACTATAAACTAGTTTTGATCCGCCATGGTTTATGTCTCTGTATTTTCATATACTACCATAATAAATTTGAACATAATAACTATGTAAACAAAACTTACTTAAACACCAGCCAATAAAATTTAACCCATTATATCTGCCTTGAAAACAATGGACTGTTCAGGTACTGTAGAAAACCAGTCAAAACTGACAGCAAGGTATAGATCCATACAACAGTACAAAATATCTCTGAACAACAGTTTGGGGAATGTTCATTTCCCACATCTCACAAACTTGGTTTAAACATTTGGATCAGTCATAAGCATTTATAAAGCAAACATACAAAATGTATTTCCAAATCTCTGCTAATCCAGTTTTTTTAAAAAGAGGACACTTACCTGTTGGATGGGGGGACTTACTATGAAGAAATATGTGCCTTGTCAATAGGACTGCTGGAAACAAACTGACAATCCTTACACTGTTCCTCCCCTCTTCAGGGGCTGGTCCAGATGGCTTTAGGGAAATGGGTGACATGGGGGAGGGGACGACTCATATCACCAATCCCCCTGATCATATTAGCCAATCAGTGCAATTAACCTGCCAAACGTCAACCTCAAATCCAATTAACCTGGAAAACACGGTAGAAGACGCCTTCAAAGTTCCCACTGCTTCCTGGGCAAAAAGGACTAGGCCAGTTACATCATTGACAGAAATGAGTTGTTAGATACAGGCAACACTCAATTATATAGAATACGTTAATATGTTACAATGATCATGGTACTATCATATGCAATAGGCAGCTGTCCTCAGTCCCTACCTAGCATGACAATATAATCATCAATGTCCAGTCCCCTCAAGAGTTGTGTGCTGTATTAATGATATATGATCATATTTTTGCAAGACTTCACTGAGCAGAACATATACAGTACACGCAAGTGGTTTACATTAGATTGCTGGCTGCATAGTAACTTTACTTGTTACATATGGGCATATTATCTTGTTTAACCCCTTGGCGCAGATGGCAAATTTGGTCAATTCTCATCTATTTATGGGGTGACCTGTTAAAGGCTTTATAACTCCAGGTGTGAGCATCACATAAATTTGGTAAATGGCTTAAATGAAACAAGACAGGTGTACCCTTTACAATACGAACTTAAAGTGCCACAAATGCAAAGAAACTTTGTAAAAATGCAAAAAAAAAAAAAAAAAAAAAAGCTTTTCTTTAGTTTTCAACAAAATACTGAGAGCTACATAAGTGAAAGAGGTAAATATATACATTTCCTGGATCATAAACTCCATGCAAAATCTGAGGATGATATGCAGAACTACTAAAGGTCTATGATGCAAAATATAGGCAGTGTACCCTGTTGTCCATTAGTGTCTCCAAATCTATCCAAATGGCTAAATTGTGCACTGCTCCAAATAAAAAAAATTATGATACATTTAACTTAATTTTCATTACCAAAGTGTCTTGTGTTTACTTTATGGGAAAGTTTTACTTGTATGTGATACTTCATATAGCCATGTAATACATAACATAAACTCATGGGCCAGACTTTCTTGAACTGTTGTAATTTAAACTTTGTTTTCGATTTTCATCCATTAATAGGACACGAAAATGTGAAATTTTTTACACTGTCATAATTGATGTGGAAATATATACCTATCCTAATGGCCTACATTTCTTTCAACCAAATATTTTTGAAGACGTTTGATATGCCTTTCTAAACCCCACTTTGCTTAGTGAAAGTTGTTGCTCGTATTCATATGGGAGAGCAAAATTAATCAGGCTCATGTATGTAATTCATTGTGTCCTGAGAGTTACAGTACGTACACAAGATGCCGTCGGCAATCATGAAAAATAAATATATATCGGATCGATCTTTGTTTGTTTCTGTCATGCATAAGCCAAGTAAAAAAAATATATGTGCCCTCCACACTCCAATAATATATAGTGCTGACTTTCTTTCCGTGTCCCAATCGTTACGTACATAAGCATGAATCGTTTACCCACGTGTTTCATGGTTGGTGGATTGGTCAACCTAAAAAAAAAAGAAGAGCATTACTGTCTGGTACGAAGAATTGCTTTGTTTCAATTGCTGCCGACGCTACAGGAGCCTGATAACCTTGCATGTCCAAGCTTCCTCACACGGTTACATACCTAAGCCGTTCACGTTTTACCTCGCACCAGTTTATCAAAATCGTCCAAATCAAAGCATTTACACAGCCATCGTGTTATAATCGTGTCCGCATATTGAAAGGTAGGATTTTATTTTTATTTTTTAATTTAGAAAATTAATCTTTTCTTGCATTGATTACGTACGTAATGGTGTCCTCTAATCAACCGGGTATTACACAGCCATAAATAGATTAGAGCTTCAAAGTCCAGTTTCATTGTGGACCAACTCGGATGGGGTATTTATCCACACTTTAATGAATTAGAAAAAATAAGTTATACTTTTGCACTCACGTGTCATTGAGACACCATGTTACATACGTTAACACTACTGTGGTAAATTGTATATGACCTGAAAAGACTATTTCCGGTTATTGAACTATCTTCTTTCTTTTTGATAGAGTCAGAGAGTTGTCAAACTTGTAAATAAATGTGTTTGCATTGGTTTTTGCAACAATACATTTTTTTGGTGTCGATGTCACTTTTATGTGTCCCAGTATCATATTTTGACTTATATAAACTCCTCAAAAAAAGTTTGGAAACGTTATTTCGGTCGATTATTCCTCCCCTTTAATGGCACAATTTTTTGGGCCGCTACCCCACACGGTTAGCTGTGTTGCTCATTCCACGAATGCATGATCCTTACAAGTTGTACCTCGAAAATACAATACCAATTGGTATTATTAAAGGGGAGGAATAATCGACCGAAATAACGTTTCCGAACTTTTTTTGAGGAGTTTACATTTGCTCCTTCTGATGGATTAAGAACAAAACATTGATATCACAGTGTTACATACACCTAAATATGTAGCCTAATCATTCACTCTTCTACCTCAATAAAACATCACTTTTCCCTGTACTCTACAGTATGTATACTTTTGCCCCGGGATTGCATTTTTCTGTCATTTTCAAAAAAATTTAATGTTTCTATTCATAATGATTCTAAGGAAAGTTTTTACATTAATCTACCACATATCAGCGCACAGTAAATTGGAATGAGCATTTGTCATGCCATAAGTGACAAGTATATACACCATAGCCTATATTATGTACGATAACATGAAAATAAAATAGTATTCCACCATCTGCAAAATGCTGCCAAATGTTCTATCTTCAATGAAAATCAGTAGCCTACATCAAAAATATATTTAACGATTGCACTACAGTATGTGAAAGGCACTCAAAATGCGAAAATAACAATAGGGCTATCAAACATATTGGAAAGAGATTGCTCAAGTGGAAAAACGAACGTACATGCAGCCAGCGAGACCTACAGCATTTTAGATGCAAAAATACTTACATGTCGATAAAGGGAAACTCCCCTCCTTAATGCGTTATTTATAGAGCTTGCGTAATACGAGACCGTTAAAACGAAAACTGCCGTTACGCTGGGCTGTTTGGGAGTTTATGATTTACACTAATAGTTTGGCTGCAGGAGCAACGAATGTTTCAATTGAGCAAAATGATGGCGCCGGCGCCATTATCACTATGCATCTACGCAAAGGAGTTAAAAGGAATTTTGGTTCCCATACAGTAGACAAACTGAAAGTCCTCTAGTGAGCAATGAGCAGTCCAATGGCCTAAAATGAATTGCGTTGATTGCATTTCTGAATTATAGGTACAAATTGAGCTGGATTCCAGTGGTGGCATTCACACAAACTGACTGTAAAAAGGTAAGAGCAGCATACTGGTGCTATACCAAGGACCTGGGCCCGGCTGCATAAAATATCTTGGGCCCTATCTTACACCCAGCGCTAAGCGGCACTAACCCAAACGCAAGTGTCTTTGCTATCTTACACCCAACGCAGGGTTCATTACAGCGCCTAGTGTTCACGTCGTTTAAATACCAAGTATTCTTGCACCCATTGCAAGTGAACTGGGCGCGTTGGTCTTAAGATGAGGTGTGGCCAGGATACTTTTTGGCATATTGCTATCTTGAGCCAGCAGAAAGCGCTTGCGCTAAAACCACCACAAACCTGGTCTAAAGTCAAATTGTTTACATGTTATTTTAACGGCGCATATAAGTGTGTCTACATAGGCGGGCACACAACGCACATACAACCTCCTGGCTGTTACACACAGGGGTGCGCACAAGCATGACTAAAAATATCAAGATTACAATGTTAAATGTTATTATTGTGTAGGCTATATCAAAAAATGCATAATAACAAAAGGGTCCATATGTCAAAGACCACATACCTGTCCCTCAGCAAAGGGGAATGCTGCATTAAATTGCTTTCAGCCCACTCCATCAACATCTAGGCGATGTGCGATGGTATGTGTAAGGTTACATGTATAAACTATTCACAATTTTCCTGGATCAAGCTATGACTTAGCCTATATTTGCCAATAGTTCCTGTAGCCTAATCTTATTGGGGGACAATCTTCTGTTATGGGTCAATGGCTATCCATTGAAAACTTTGCTGATAACAACTATATCAAGTCTAATGCGCGAATTGTCATTTACACCTAATGCGTGAATTGTCATTCAATGGAAAAATCGCGCACTGTAATAGACGGACATTTGAGTTCTGAAAACACGCTTCAGATGTCATTACAATACAGCTCTGTAAATCTAGGCCTACAGTCTGTAAGTAAATAGAATGGTTTTGACTGAAAAAAGTTCAAAATCTTGTCCAGTGAATATTGCATTTATTGTTTTTCATATAGCCTAGGCTACAGTCCCCGGGATTCGTTGTGCATAAGGTTTTTTCGATAGCCTACGGTTAAAAGTTTAATTTAAATTTCACCATTTTACCATATTCTTCATCCTTTATATTTTTTAAATTACAGTAACCAGGTTTCCAAACTCTCATCTTATTAAAACACTGCTGATTTCACCTGTTATACCATAACTGAACAAAACGATTTTAAAGAGAACTAAGAGTCTAATTAGAAATGAAAAGATTTTTGCAGCACATTACACAAGTAATTTTAATGCCATTCTCTGCATGTGCACTTTAACTTCATGCATTTCTTCCCGGGAAAGTAGACTTAAAGCGTTGGTCATATTTCCATAAGCAGGAAATTATAAAATAAGGGAAAATATGCATGAACCTATGGGTTGCCAACCTGACAGCTTTATTGTATTTAGTGTCATCATCACGGTATTTATCTTATTAATCAATATCAGAATGCAGGTAATGAACTTTGGATGAAACTTGAACTTCGAGAACTCCATGAGAAAAGCCTCATGAAATTGATGTTTGACAATGCTTCATTGCATAATCAAACGAAATTCGTTAAACAAGCAAGCTAATTTGGCGTTTTCGAAGGTGAGACGGAAGCCATTGGTAGCTTATTCTCTGTTGCAGGTGCTTTTAACCCCTTTGCGCAGATGACAAATTTGGTCAATTCTCACCTATTTAGGGGGTGCTCTGTTTAAGGCTTTATAACTCCAGGTGTGAGCATCACATAAACTTGTTAATTGGCTTAAATGAAACAAGACAGGTGTACCATTTACAATACAAACAAGATTTGTTTATTTTCATAATTTAAGTCAAAATAAAGTGCCACAAATGCAAAGACACTTTGGAAAAATGCAAAGAAATATTTTGCAACAAAATACTGAGAGCTACATAAGTGAAATTGGTCATATATATACATTTCCTGGATCATAAACTACATGTCCACAAGTGTGCAAACCCTGAGGATGATATGCAGAACTAGTAAAGGTATATGATGCAAAATATAGGCAGTGTACCCTGTTGTCCATTAGTGTCTCCAAATCTATCCAAATGGCTAAATTGTGCACTGCTCTAAATAAAAAAAATTGGATATATTTAATTATAAATCAACAGTTTTGGTGAGGTTATTTGATGGAGAGTACACTTCTACACTGTCTTTTCTATAGCAATATTTAAGCTTGATAGACCTATAAAACCTTCAGTTTAAAAAGATCAGTAGTAGGGGTGGACAGACCTAGTTCAGAAACTGTGAGGGGACTGTCCGACAGATTATAAATTAGTCCTTGTCCCTGTTGTTCACCCACCACTGCGAATGGCATGGTTTTTCTCAAACCACGTTTGCCGTGGCGCCGTACATCAAAACGCGTCATAATGGTTAGTCCGAATGATATTTACATTACATTACATTCATTTAGCAGACGCTTTTATCCAAACACTACAGAACAGACAAGACAAAGCATATCCTCCCCATAATGTAGCAGCTATCCCTAGTAATGAACGTTGACTGTAGTTCACAGTAAGCTGTGGGTAAATCAGCTATACTACACTTCTATTCTAAATACTATCATAAACTATAACAAACAGACAGGAAAACACAGGGAACTAATAAACACAGGGAACTGATATTCCTAGGTTAGAATATCAGTCAAGGTGGAGTCTGAAGAGGTGTGTCTTCAGGCCTCGATGGAATGCAGGCAGGGTTCGAGTAGAACGTAGGGGAATGGGAAGTTCATTCCACCACTGAGGAGCTAAGGTGGAAAAACTCCGCAGTCAGGACGAGCGAGAGCCGTTGACACGGAGGGGTGGAAGTGCGAGTCGCCCTGCTGTAGAAGAGTGAAGTGGGAGCAGGAACATAGTTCTGGATTAAGTCCTGCAGGTAGGCGGGGCCTGTCCTATTGGCTGTAGTGTAGGCCAGGGTCAGAACTTTGAACCTGATCCTGGCTGCAACTGGCAGCCAGTGGAGTGACCTCAGCAGGGGGGTTACATGGGAAAATTTCGGGAGGTTGAACACAAGCCGGGCAGCTGCATTCTGGATCAGTTGAAGAGGCAGAATGGCGCAGGCCAGTAGGCTTGCGAGCAGGGAGTTGCAGTAGTCCAGGCGTGAGGTGACCATGGTCTGGACAAGAAGCTGGGTGGAGTAGGTGGTCAGGTATGGTCGAATCCTCCTGATGTTGTACAGGAGGAACCTGCAGGACTGTGCCGTCGCCCTGATGTGCTCTTTGAAGTCCAGCCGGTCGTCCAGGACCACCCCCAGGTTCCTTGCAGAGCGGGAGGCAGCCACCACGGTCCCGTCAACGGTGATGGAGAGGTCATGTAATGGGGAGGTCTTGTACAGCATGAAGAGGAGCTCTGTCTTGTCAAGGTTGAGCTTCAGGTGATGGGTAGCCATCCACTCTGAGATGTCAGTCAGACAAGCAGATATCCTCTCCTTAACCTGTGGGGTAGAGGGAGGGAAAGAGAGGAAGAGTTTCATCAGCATAGCTATGGTATGAGAAGCCATGTGAATTAATTACTGAACCAAGAGACTTAGTATACACAGAGAACAGCAGAGGACCCAGTACAGATCCCTGCGGGACTCCTGTAGACAGGGGACAGGGAGCAGAGACGGAACCCTTCCAGGAGACTTGGTAGGATCTATCAGTGAGATACGATACAAACCAAGAGAGGGCAGTCCCAGAAATGCCCATCTCAGCGAGTGTGGAGATCAGGAGTTTGTGGTTGACCGTGTCGAATGCTGCAGACAGGTCAAGGAGAATCAGAACAGAGGAGAGAGATGAGGCTCTAGCAGTGGCGAGTGCCTCCATCACGGCCAGGAGAGCAGTTTCAGTGGAATGGCCGGTTCTGAAGCCGGACTGATGCGGGTCAAGCAGGTTGTTCTGGTGGAGAAAAACAGACAGTTGGTTAAGGACAGCACGCTCAATTGTTTTGGACAGGAAGGGCAAGAGAGATACAGGACGGTAGTTCCTGACATCAGCAGGATCCAAGCTAGGTTTTTTAAGGAGTGGGGTTACACGGGCAGTTTTAAAGGCAGCAGGAACATGGCCACAGATTAGGGAGGTGTTGATAATGGAGGACAAATATGGAAGGAGCTCAGTGGATATAGACTGGAGGACTGCTGAAGGTATGGGGTCTAGTGGATAGGTGGTTGCGCGATGGCGCGTCACCAGCTGGAGCACATCTGATTCCTCCAGAATCTTGAAGGACGACAGTGTAGCGATGGGTTCAGTATGGGGGATGTGGGGTGTCACCGGATGCCTGAAGGAGTTCCGGATCGTGGCCACCTTCCCCTCAAAGTGGGTCAGGAAGTCATCTGCAGAGAGGGAGGAGGGTGAAGGGGGTGGAGGGGGGATGATCAGGGAGGAGAAGGTGGAAAAGAGTTTACGTGGATTAGATACACATGCATCAATTTTAGACTGGAAAAAAAGTTTTAGCTGATGTGGTTGCAGCTGTGAAGGCTGCCAGCAGAGTGTGGTAGGAGGCCAGGTCATCTGGGGATCTGGATTTCCTCCACTTTCTCTCAGCGGCTCGCAGCATGGTTCTGCTGGATCTGAGAGAATCCGTTAGCCACGGGGAGGGGGGTGATGGTCGAGCTGGTTTGGAGACAAGAGGACATAGTGAGTTGAGAGACTGAGAGAGGCATGAGTTAAACACAGAGGTGGCAACATCAATAGGCATTTTAGCAAAGGTCGCAGGAGGAGGAAGTGCAGAGAGAGCAGAAGTAGTGAGAGAGGAGTGTGAGAGGGTGCGGAGATTTCTCCTGAACATAACAGTGGGTGGGTTGTTAGCGGAATTGAGGGAGAGTGGGCAGGAGACAGAAAATGAGATAAAGAAATGGTCCGATACGTGGAGGGGGGTCACCGTGAGTTCAGATGTGGTGCAACTCCTGGTGAGTACAAGGTCCAGTTGGTTACTACCCTTGTGGGTGGCAGGCGATGGGGACTGAGTGAGGGCGAAGGACTGGAGGAGTGAGGCGACACTGGATAGCTGGGAACTGTCTGGTTGGAGGTTGAAGTCTCCCAGTAGGATTACAGAGGTACCATCCTCAGGGAAGGAGCTCAGCAGAGTGTCCAGTTCATCCAGGAAAGGGCCGAGCGGACCTGGAGGGCGATAGAGAACAACAATGTTAAGTGCAGATGGGTGAGTTACAGTGACTGCATGAAACTCAAAGGAGGAGATATTCAGGCAGTGTACAGTGGGAATAGAGAATTTCCAGGACGTGGAAATGAGCAAACCAGTACCCCCGCCTCTGCCAGAGGCCCTGGGGGTGTGGGAGAAGGAGTAGCCAGCAGACAGAGCAGCTGGAGTGGCTGTGTTATCGGGAGTGATCCAGGTCTCAGTGAGAGCCAGGAAGTGGAGGGACTTCACCTTGGCATAGGCAGTGATGAAGTCAGCTTTCTGGACGGCTGACCGGCAGTTCCATAGTCCACCCACCACTGAGAGTTCCTTACGAGAGGACAGTGGTGGGCAGACCAGGTTAGCCGGACAGCGTCTGCAGTGGTTGGGCCTCCTGGAGCGAGGCATGGAGCACAGAGGAATGGGGGTTAGACACATGGTAGGGGGTGATAAGACAGATTAGGTGGGGAAAGATCATTACAGATAGTTCAGACAAATTGACGATGAGGCTGCTGTATTTACAGCATTTACGGCAGCCTCTGCTTTAACTTACAGACTATTTGCTAATTTCCCGATTGCACTCAGCTGCTTGCAGGGCTAGTTCACTCAGGTGAATCTATTTTCAATTAGCAACACAAAAGACTAGCAGCTGGCCTAAAAACACAAAGCAAGTTAGCAACTGACCGCTAATGCTGCAATTTACTTCAACTAAACAGTGACTACGCTACAAACAGTTCAATTAACTAACGCACAGCTGAAAACCGAATGAAAAGACGACACTTAGCCTATCCGACGGAATATTGATCATACTATTGATCCATATAGCCTATTCCTTGCTCGCACTACACACGCACGAGCATGTCTGTTTCGCATCATTATAAGCAATCCGTCAAGGTGGAAAAGGAGGCTTTTAAACGGAATGGGATATGAGATCTTAACTTGTGTTTTTGGTTATGCTATAGTTCAGAATGTATAGCTGACTGTGTGTACTTCTCATGTTTAGTACTAGGGATAGCTCCTACGCTGTGAGAAAGCTGTGCCTTCTCGGATTTGCTTTGTAGTCGCGTCAATGACCTTCAATATGCACTTATTGTACGTCGCTTTGGATAAAAGCGTCTGCAAAATGATTGTAATGTAATTTTGATTGGTTTATTGCATCGTACGCCCAAGACACACCTATAGTTAATGAGGTTGGTTCAGCCCATTAGCACCTTGCGCCTTACTTTGCGCTCAAATAACGCGCCGTCTAACTAGCAAAAGTGGACTTGGACACGCCCTAAATTAACTTGCGCCTAGCGTTTTAGATGATGCGCCAAGATCGTCAAGATAGAGCCCCTTAAGTTTTCCCCCTTAGATGTTTTACTCAAGGGATTATTTCCCTTTACCTAAGGGAATCGTGTAAGTGCTTTGCATAAAACCCCTCAAATGTTTTCCTAAGGAAAGGGTATTTCTTACGTATTTTACTGTACATTGACAGAAAAATAGAGGAATCCCCTTGTTACCATGGAGATGGTTTGGATTTCCCTTCTTGACAAGGCGCTGCTAGATAAACTTCACTCACATCAGTTTTAACTAGTTATAGCACAAAAAACATTTTCATATGGACAGTAAAATACAAAATCCAAATTGGTCAGCAGAGGAAAAAATAATAATATTAGAAGAATTCTCCAAACAAAAGTGTTAACTTGTTAGATATGCTAGCTATGTAGCTAACGTTAACTATGATTTAAAGTGGGCTAACGTTAGTTAACAATAACGTTATTTATTTATGTAACGTTAACTGTAATGTTGGCTAATGTAGCCTAACGTGCAATAGCTATTCATAAAAATTCCCTCTTGTAGCTATCTACAGTGGCACTTTAATGTTATGTTGTAGGTTCAATAAATAACTACTGGGCTACTTTTGTATCATTTTGTTGGCATTGCTTAACGTTAAACCATGCATTTCTGTAAGTCACTCTGGAATAGCGTCTACTTAATGCATTGTAATTGTAACTTAATACAGCAGCGATGGTTGGAGGTACTGTAACTGTAGTGCTGTTGTGATATAGCTAGCTAAGTAAAGCTAACGTTACTCTTATTGGGTTACTGTTTAATATTGCCACAATACTGTTGTCTTATGGTGGCTAGCTTCACGGAGCTCTAATAGCATTGTAGCCTGCATTAAGTTATTGTTATTTGATACTTATTTGTAGGGGGAGGGCTACTGCCCCCCCACAGAGCCGTTTCCCATTGAGTTTAGTTTAAGAGACCTCGAAAGGACTCTTAAGTTTTGGAATTCAAATTTTCAAAGTTTTTGCAAGGGAATTTTAAGGTAATGCGTAAAGGGAAAATAATATTTAAGGGCAGTGTTTCCCATTAATGTATTAAAATGTGGCGGCCCGCCACAGTTTAATTTCAACCGCCACAGTTTCAAATTGATCAAAAAATAAATAAATATTTGAAATTGTAGGCTTATATGCGCAGCGTAGCCCCGTCACTTCAAAAAGACCCTCTCTTCACCCTGGTCGATGCCCCTCTCCCCTGCTAACACAGAAAAACCGCCGCACACAGAGGTTGCATCTCCTCACGATTCTGAGGAGATTGACGTGGTTAGTATGTTTGTGAAAGTTGTTTGCGACAGTTAAACCGTCTGTGGGTTTTTTTTTTTACTAATGTTATCTCACGAGCTAACCTGAAAATAAAAAGAAAATAATATTCCCTGGCCTAATTCATGTACAGTATATTGTATCTCGTGGAAGATAATACTGATGTTATTCAAGGGAGATATCAGCACGATGTAACAAAACGCAACCTGCTGGGTTCCCCCGTTTCCCTCACCGAAATATAGTTTCCCTTCAGTGCAGGCTCTCAGTTTTATTTACAATCTCTGTCTGGCGTCGCCTGGCTCGTTCGGCTTCTACGTCATATAACAGGATCTACTTTTTAAAATTACTTTACTACGAAAAGACAGAGAGAATACGAAGAGGAAGAATCAACAGAGGTAGCAAAGATTTAATAGCAAGCCAATCAGATTCAGAGGCTTTCAACTTGTTTTTATTGTAGTTTTCAATCCCACTTAAGACAGGGCTGAGTTTTGGACTAGAACAGGCATTGTGATGGTTTCTGTATTGTCTACTGACAAAACGTTTTTGAATATTTTTCATCAGACCACGTTTCTGGTGGTCTGATGTTAGCTAGCTGTCTAGCCAAAAAAAAAGTAAACTAGGCAAAATTCTATATATTTCACATGTTCCATTTCCCATGTTCCAATCACAAAGAATTGTGGATCTAGTGTTTAGATTTTAATCTCAAAGAGCACCAAATTGATTTAGCTGTTGAAATTGACAAAATCTTCTTCCAGGGGAACATGCCCCCAGACCCCCTGGACAGTTTGGGACCCACCCACCACAGTTTCAGAGAATTCTGTGGGAAAAACCCTGAAGGGAGATAATGGTACTTAAATAAATCCTTAAAAATATACATAACTTTAAGTGAGTTGCATAGCACTAATTAAGGGTGTTTTAAGGGACAAGTTAAAGGGAAATTTCCCTTAAGATGTTTTATGCAACTGGCCCCTGGATCTTAACCTAACTGATGCCCAGAACCTTAATTAGTGCACTCTGCTGCCCAGGATATTTCTCAATTTCACCTGGCATTCAGCCCAAGTCACTTATTAGAATCCTGAGCCAATGAGATGTCATGAATTCACTGTATACTTTCTAATTTCTCCCTAAACTGATTAACCAAAAAAAAATGCTTTGTGAGTTTTGTGAGAGCCAGTGACTTTGAGTATTTTTATCAGGTCCATTCCAATACTGGGATACTTAAGGGCATTGTAATGCCCAAATGTATGGCACAGAGGTTTAAAAGGCCTCAACAGTATGTACCCAAGGTTAGTTGTTACTGTCTTTGTTTTAGGAAGGGCGTGATAAATTTTGTTCAGGTAATTATGTTATTTCATTAAGTTAGGTAGCTGTGAGTCAGAGAAGATTATGTTTAATCAGTTTACGTATTCTATCATTGCAAAACAGAGAATTGCTGAGAAGTTTGCCTCTGTCTTTTATATCCAACCCCAGCCCCCCCTCAACATTCTTCTGAATGAGAGCAGAAACATTGGTCTTGATATCTGTATGGAGCTGGGTTTTGTTCATGTGACCCAAAGTACAAATGACAGCTACACAGCACAAAGGATATTGCATTTGAAAGCTTTATAGCTTAAGATCAGGGTGGGGTAGATGGGTATACACTTCAAATGGCAAATAACATAGCAGTAGTTCTCAACCACACAGGACTATTTCAGTTAGAATGTAGAGGCTGGTTTATCCAAAGACAAGCTCTTTGCCATGTTTCTGTCATCCTTTAAGCTTATTGTAGGATCTGACCTGTCCTTATCCACACCGGATTAAGGACTGAGTCGACTCATTCTTTATTTAGCCAAGGTGTCTGCTGATCCTCCAACATCCAAAGCTAGTTGCCAGAAAAATAAAAGATTGGTTATGTATAGTTGAAGTCGGAAGTTTACATACACTTAGGTTTACATACACATCAACATCAAAAAACTGTCGATATCTTATTTTCAGGTACTGTTACAAGCGATACTATAACCTCTCTGCATTTGAATGGATCTCTATGGAAATTGGGGGGTGAGACTAGATTCAGCTGTAAATTACACTGGTACAGTATGGAACACATGGCTGGCTAAATGGCTGTAAGTTATCAAGGGTCTGAGCTATCAAACGAGCCCCAAACCATCACTCTGTTGCCAGATATGGAGTAGATGTGGATGGATCACTGCAAGGGTTATTTCTCCGGACTCATTTTCCTATAGAACTCTATGGGGAAAAAAGTCAGGAGAAACAACCCTTAAAGTGATCCATGTTGATGGTCACAGACTTCAGGAAGTAACAGCATGTAAAGGATATGCGACCAAATATGAAATATGATACTTTAAAAATACGTTAAAGCAAAGGGTATGAATACTTATGTAAATGAGAAATTTTAGTTTTTTATTTTTAATAAATTTGCAAAAATCTCAAAAAAACTTTTTTCACATTGTCATTATGGGGTGTTGTGTGTAGAATTTTGAGGGAAAAAATGAATTTAATCAATTTTGGAATAAGGCTGTAACAGAACAAAATGTGGAAAAAGTGAAGCGCTGTGAATACTTTCCGGATGCACTGTATATCCACAGTAAAACGAGTCCTATATCGATATAACCTGAAAGGTTTGCAACTACACCTGGGGACAAAGATCTTACTTTTTGGAGAAATGTCCTCTGGTCTGATGAAACAAAAATTTAACTGTTTGGCCATAATGACCATCGTTATGTTTGGAGGAAAAAGGGTGAGGCTTGCAAGTCAAAGAACACCATCCCAACCATGAAGCATCATGTTGTCGGGGTGCTTTGCTGTAAGAGGGACTGGTGTACTTCATAAAATAGATGGCATCATGAGGAAAGAAAATTATGTGGATATATTGAAGCAACATCTCAAGACATCAGCCAGGAAGTTAAAGCTTTAAAAAATGGTTCTTCCAAATGGACAATGACCCAAAGCATACTTCCAAAGTTGTGGCAAAATGGCTTAAGGACAATAAAGTCAAGGTATTGGAATGGCCATCACCGACGTCAATCCAACTGAAAATTTGTGGGCAGAACTGAAAAAGCTTGTGCGAGCAAGGAGGCCTACAAACCTGACTCAGTTACACCAGTTCTGTCAGGGGGAATGGGCCAAAATTCCAGCAACTTATTATGAGAAGCTTGTGGAAGGCTACCCGAAACATTTGACCCAAGTTAAACAATTTAAAGGCAATGCTACCAAATACTAACAGAGTGTATGTAAACTTCCGACCCACTGGGAATATGATGAAAGAAATAAAAGCTGAAATAAATCATTCTCTCTACTATTATTCTAACATTCACATTCTTAAAATAAAGTTGTGATCCTAACTGACCTAAGACAGGGAATGTTTACTAGGATTAAATGTCAGGAATTGTGAAAAACTGAGTTTAAATGGATTTTGTTAAGATGTATGTAAACTTTCGACTTCAACTGTATATCAATTACAGGAGGTGCTCTCCCGTCACACCAATTTTGAGAAAAAGTGGAAGTGAACTGTATTATTTATGGAAATAACAGAAAAGTTTACAGAGACGTATTTTTCAATGCAAAACTGTTAAAAAGAACATGAGGTATTGCTGTTTCAGGGGAGAATGGCATAGAGAAAGTGCATTTATCAACTAGAGATAAATAAGCATTGGATTACTGATCTCTCCAAGGAACATCAATTGAAGTAAAACAATATTCTTCAAACTGAAGCCCAAATTTGGTGCAGCCTCGTACATGCTGGGACACAAATAAAATGCTTGACTGGCAATGTACACTAGAGCTGGTCAGAGGATGACAACTAATCGTTTTACCACACATGGAACAAATACTTGTGCATAAGGCAGCAACGTGAAATATTCTTGAGCCAAAATACAACATATGATATATTTTTATTTTTGGTTGATATAGCTGTGAGTTTGTCTCTACAATGGTAAATAGGTATAGAATCACGAGGAACTGTTGTCATGGTGCAATAAACCTTTCAAGGCCATGTCCCATCCTGTGACCCAATACATTTTCTGTGACCCATTACTGGAAGGGAGAGGGACATTATTTCAGAAAAACCATTTGTATAGTTTACATTTTTGAAACATACATGCATATGTATTTTAACCACCATCTGAATTAACACACTTTAAGGGCTCTATCTTGACGATCTTAGCGCTTGGTCTAAACGCATGGCGCAAGTGCATTTAGAGCGTGACCAAGTCCACTTTGGTTAGTTAGACGGCGTGTTTTTTGAGCACTAAGTACGGCGCAACATGCAAATGGGCTGAACTTAGTCTCTTCATTAATTATAGGTGTGTCTTGGGCGTAACATGCAATAAACCAATCAAAATGTCATATCCCATTCTGTTTAAAATACTGCTTTTCCACCTTGGCGGATTGCTTATATGATTGTTGCGTCCTCCATTCCCTTCCAGTCCACCTTCCCTTTGTTCTCCCTGTTTTCCCCACTCCACTCGTTTCATGTCTTGTTTTTACTTTCACCCTGTCTGTCTTTCGTGTTGTGCAGGCTGGGCATGGTTTTCCTCCTTGTTTCCTCATTATCTCTTGCCCTATCACTTGCCCCCTCGGTTCGCATTCCTCACGCACCTTCATCTGCTCACTCATTAGTTTACTGATTAGCCTCACTATTTATTCTCCCTTCTCTCTCTGTCTCGTCGCCAGTTTGTTAAGTCAAGTCGAGTTTGTCAAGACGTGGTTCCTGGTCATTGTTTGTTGTGTGCCTTTAACCCTGTCTAGTTTGCTTTTTCAGTTACCCGCCAGCCTGCTTACCTGTACACCCTTTACCCTTGCCAACCCCGCTTCCAGTCCATCACCATTCGCCTGCCCTTCGGCCTGCTGTGTTCCTGCTTCCACCTCCTCTTATGCCCCTTTGCTATCGCCAACCCCGGATCCAGTCCCTCACCCCACTCGCCCTCTTCGTTGTTTGCATGCTCATTTAATAAAAGTGCTCCGCTGGAGCTTTATTGTGAGTCTGTCTCCGAGTCCTGCATTTGGGTCCATACCAGTTGAGGGAAACGTAACAATGATTGCAAAGCAGAGATGCTCATGCTTGTGTAGTTAAAGCTTGTGAGCAAGGAATAGGCTATAGGATCAGTAATATTATCAATATTATTCGGACTAACCATTATGACGTGTTTTGATATACGTACACAAGAATAATCTTTAACACTAGCGTTTAACACCGGCACGGGTTCCTGGTAATTCCCGACAGTGCTGTTATTTTAGAAAATGCATTAATTTCACCGTAAATACAGTTTTTTGAGGACGAGCCCATGTAGGTTTTGGTTGTAAAGTACCGGGAGGGTTATGTTTAGGAGTTAGGGTTTATAAATCAAAGGTCTTTGAAGCTTTTGGAACATTTGAATATAACACCATTTATTTTAATAGCACACAAATTGAAAAATAAATAAACAGAAATAAAAAATAAGTGGGCAAGATAAGTGTTCCAAATAATGTCACTGAGGTGCTACAAAATGTCACTGAGGTAAACTACACTCTCAGAAATAAAGGTACAGTGGAGGTACATTTTTGTTCCTTAAGGTACAAATTTCCCAAATGTACCCCAAAAGTACAATACTGTTCTCTTTAGGTATATGTACCTTTTCAAGAAAAAGGTACAAATTAATTATGCATTTTTGGCTAGGGGTACAATTTTATGTACCTATAGGGTACCACCCCAGCGACAAGCTTTTGTACCTTTTTAGGTACTTTTTGTACCTTTTTTTCTGAGAGTGTAGTGTTGAATGTCGCAGAGGTAAAATACTGTTAGATAGTAGCCTATAATGTTGTAGAACCCGCACAGCTAGACCAATGAGGGAATAGCCGGAGGGGAAAGTGCAACGTGTGTTTCCTCTGCTGTTGTGATGCAAATAAAAGAGGTTAGTGAGTTATCCTCCGTTCATGAACAGATCACAATTACAGTTAAAAATATACTGGGTCCGTTGCCACGAGTCGGATATGAATGTGCTGCTCCATATCCCGCTTAAGACAGGCCTGAAACGGATCAGTATGATTCTTATTCTCCGTTCGCAAACGGGGTCATGTTATCATCACGGATATATCCGATCTGTCGTCCAAATGTCAATATTCTAATGGGAGCATTAGAACACTCACAAAGGAGCTGAACAACACATCAAATATATCTATGATCACAAACAGTAAGCGTAACAGTTACTATTAATTTACTCGTTATTATCTGACTCCATATGAAACTAGAATTTAGAATTTGATTTTAAACATGCGTGAAGCTCGGAGTGGTTACACTCGACTCTTCCGTGTGTGCCACCATTACTCAATATATGCTCCCGGAATTAGCACTATTGCCGAATCTCTGTTCGGTGGAGAACACAGAGGTTGGGGGTCTGGCCAACACAATACATGCATTATATTTTACATAGATAGTTGCGAGCCCAGGTAAGCGTGCACTCAGGCTAATTTGACAAGAACCGACGTAGAACGTCCATGGGTTCTCTTCACGTCAAATTCCCAGAACCATGCATCACCAATCCCTTCTACTACCTGTTCCCAACTTGGGGACTCCACATAAAGTACCACGCCACTGATCAGTTGGTCATTGATCAGAATTGTTCCCCTGAGTATTCAGTCGTAATTTAGGCTGAAAAAGGTATAAAATGGATTAGAGTCATAGAGACCACGCAAGTTAAAATAAGAAGAATTTATTCACAGGCAGGTAGGTCATTATCTTAGAATTATTAGTCAATTTACAGAATATAGAAATTAAAGAAAAGAAAACACAGTAAATATCGTACCCAGCCTGCTTCAGCTACACACAGATACAGAATACGCACAGTGTGGGAAGTCGGTTGCGATCTTCCTTACACAAAACACAGAGTCTGCACGGTGTGGGAAGTCAGTTGCAGTCTTCCCTACACACACACACACACACACACACACACACACACAATCTGCACGGTGTGGGAGATTGGTTACGATTCTCCCAGATAGGCTTGTCTCCCTTTCTTTTATGCCAAATCACGCGTTTGAACCAGGCGGCAGTGCCATAAATTATCCTGGAGGTGTGGTCGAATCTGGAATTTAGACCCCCACCTTTGGGGGTTGTTAGTAGGAAGGGGGTGCCTAATCCCCTGCCTACGGGGAAAAGGAGATGATTACCAGAGAGGACATTCCAATGTTATAGTTTTTCCCTGAGTGGTGGAAACTATGTTTTACTAAACTCCATTTGGTATGAAATGTATCTCATTCGATTCCTTGATTTTACCGGATTACATCCATACCAAACAGATAAACATTATTATTATTATTAACAGATTAACAGTCTTATTATGTTGCAGTTGTCATGAAAATTCCCTCCTGATGAACCATTTTACATTTTATGCAATTCCTGTTACTACTACATAAGACATAATGTAACAATATAAGAATCACATGTGCAATGTTTGTAAGTTTTACAGGGTCTGTTGACCATCTCAACAGAAGTTTCAGAGCCCTGTTCCAGGAGAGAAGTAAAGGGTGTCATGACAGAGGTGCCAACATGAGGGCACTGTGGTACTGTCCGGAGTTTTTCCCCTAGGACTGACCTAGGTATGAGGTCACGGGAGAGGTCAACAGGTGGCCGGGTCGGCCATTTCCCATTTCCCTTTCCCATAGTTTGGCCAGTGGCTTAATGATCCCTTCTGCCCTAAAATGCCCCTAAAACACACATATCCACTCATGACACAGTTCCGTTTCTCCTTATCAGTCTTTTCCCCAGATGGGGACATTCCTGTGAGCCAATGGCCCACACATCCAATGGAAATCCTAGTCGCCAAGTGTTATTCCAAGGCTGCCTGGTCCTTTGATGCGCATGACAAACCCCAGCTCTCAGGTCCTTTCAAAATGTCAGTCTTTCTGGAGTCCCATTTTGACTCCCCTCTTACAGCTCCCCCCTCTGGCCCAGTGGGGGACACTTCGGAACGTCCTCCCGAGGGGTCATGGACAATTCCCCAGATGGTTTCCTTCGGATACCCAGGGTCGTAGGGCTGACTGTGGGGAGAACTGGAGAGGCTGAGACCAAGTGTTGTGTGGGTTGAAGGGTGTGTTGTAGGAGGCGGATCAGACGTTGGATGGTGTGACGAGGGGAACTTCACGCCACAAACCACCTGTTGCACCAAGCCCATTAGATCAGTCAGGGCCCGCGTTCTTCATCCACGGGGCTGTGCAGAGGCTGAACCCTAACAAGCTTGGTGTGATTAAGGGGAAAAGGTTGCAAGACATTGTAGGTATAACCGATGTAGTTGGGAGTTTCATGACAACTGCATTATGTGGTAAATATAATTTTTGTACCTTCTCATGGTAATATCCATTGTGATTTAGGATAAACTCGATTTGGGAGCATTAAAAGGGAAGGAGACAAAACCTAACACATCTTGTGCAGCAGGTTGTTAAAGTATTATAATTATTATTATTATTATTATTCATTTTTATTTATTTATTTTTATTTTGTTTGGCATCAGTACATAATTCCGGAGCATATGTTCTGCAGGCTAAGCCACACTTGATGGTATGGGTCTGATGGAATAATGGATGTCTGGTGGAGAGAAACGCCTGCGCTTCAGACCAAATTTCCTTCATGATATTTACAGTGGAGGAAATAATTATTTGATCCCTTGCCGATTTTGTAAGTTTGCCCACTGTCAAAGAAATGAACGGTCTATAATTTTTTATTAATAGGTTAATTCTGTGAGAGACAGAATTTTTTTTTTTAAATCCAGAAAATCACATTATATAAAAGATATAAATTGATTTGCATTTGATTGTGTGAAATAAGTATTTGATCCCCTAGCAAAACATGACTTAGTACTTGGTGGAGAAACCCTTGTTGGCAAGCACAGAGGTCAGACGCTTCTTGTAGTTGGTCACCAGGTTTGCGCACATCTCAGGAGGGATTTTGGTCCACTCCTCTTTGCAGATCCTCTCCAAATCCTTAAGGTTTCGAGGCTGTCGCTTGGCAACTCGAAGCTTCAGCTCCCTCCACAGATTTTCTATGGGATTAAGGTCCGGAGACTGGCTAGGCCACTCCATGACCTTAATGTGCTTCTTCTTGAGCCACTCCTTTGTTGCCGTATGTTTTTGGTCATTGTCGTGCTGGAAGACCCATCCACGACCCATTTTCAGTGTCCTGGCTGAGGGAAGGAGGTTGTCGCCCAAGATTTCACGGTACATGGCCCCGTCCATCCTCCCCTCGATGCGGTGAAGTAGTCCTGTCCCCTTAGCAGAGAAACACCCCCAAAGCATAATGTTTCCACCTCCATGTTTGACGGTGGGGATGGTGTTCTTGGGGTCATAGTCAGCATTTCTCTTCCTCCAAACACGGCGAGTCGAGTTGATGCCAAAGAGCTCGATTTTGGTCTCATCTGACCACATCACCTTCTCCCAAGCCTTCTCTGAATCATTCAGGTGTTCATCGGCAAACTTCAGACGGGCCTGTACATGTGTCTTCTTGAGCAGGGGGACCTTGCGGGCGCTGCAGGATTTTAATCCATTACGGCGTAGTGTGTTACCAATGGTTTTCTTGGTGACTGTGGTCCCAGCTGCCTTGAGATCATTAACAAGCTCCTCCCGTGTAGTTCTGGGCTGATCCCTCACCTTTCTCATGATCATCGATACCCCATGAGGCGAGATCTTGCGTGGAGCCCCAGACCAAGGGCGATTGATAGTCATTTTGTGTTTCGTCCATTTTCGAATAATCGCACCAACAGTTGTCTCCTTCTCACCAAGCTGCTTGCCGATGGTCTTGTAGCCCATTCCAGCCTTGTGCAGGTCTACAATCTTGTCCCTGACGTCCTTAGACAGCTCTTTGGTCTTGCCCATGGTGGAGAGGTTGGAATCTGATTGATTGATTCTGTGGACAGGTGTCTTTTATACAGGTAACGAGTTGAGACAGGTGTCTTTTATACAGGTAACAAGTTGAGATTAGGAGTACTTTCTTAAAGCGAGAGGACTAATCTAACCGGTCTGTTGGAGCCAGAATTCTGCTGGTTGGTAGGGGATCAAATACTTATTTCACTCAATCAAATTTAAATCAATTTATATCTTTTATATAATGTGATTTTCTGGATTTTTTTTGTTGATATTCTGTCTCTCACAGAATAAACCTGTTAAAATAAACCTACCATTAAAATTATAGACCGTTCATTTCTTTGTCAGTGGGCAAACTTACAAAATCGGCAGGGGATCAAATAATTATTTCCTCCACTGTATATTGTTCTTAGTGGGATGTTAGAAATCAGTGGCCATCTGATTTGCTACCTATATTGAATCAGAAGTTAAATCATCGAGCCGTGACTGTAGCCATGCAGGGATTTCATTAATTTTGCCACAATGCATCACATATGCTGACAGGTGATTGAAATGTTAAACCGTACCTGTGCCATTATAAAAGTTATGTATAAAAGAGATTATTCTAAAAAACACACTAAACATAGTTTATGACATCAAAGTTTTAAGGGATGTTGAATTATGGAATGTCTACCCAGACCTGACAGAGACAGGGAAGTTGGTTTTTAATCCATCACACACATTGCACATATAACATACTATAGTTATATTATATTCTATTGCCCTCTATTACCCCCCGTTTGATGCTTGAAATCACGAGGCGATAATAGCTTGATTTTCCAGAAACAGAAAACAGTTGAAATTAAGCAATCATTATTAATGCTTATTAATGCTTATTAGTTTATGTTGTTAAAAACATTGAACTATATAAAAACTCATGTTTTTGCACCAAGAAACACATATGTTTAAATTTACATTGTGTCCTATATGTGCTGTAGTTATGTGGTTTTGGGATGTGTCTTGAGCGAATCTAAGGTGTTATTCTGAATTGGATGGGTGGATCCTTTTACACTAATAAATGTGTTGTAAAATTTGCTCTGGTGCTACACCAGGGGGCTTGTTTAGGGTTAAGGTTTCCTAAACGAGGTGTGCATGTTTTATGGCCCCTTCAAGTACTTCCACCCATCTTACGCAGACCTCAGCGTATTCCTGGCTCTGAAAAGGGAGAGAAACCTATGCAGGGTTATTGTCTGCATAGTTCAGGTCCTGTACTGGGTAAATGATTATAGCCAGTTATTGATGATTGCAAAACAAAAATCATACACTCTGAAGAATGTAGCTTCACTGCTTTTTAAAGAAGGAAGATACTCAACAAGACAGATACACTTTGATCCTTCGAGCCTCCCTCTCTCGGGTGCAGCTCTAGGCTGGATCCCTTCCCGCTGAGTTCCTTCCACCCGACTCCTCGGAGTGAAGGACCCTCAGCCTCTCTGCTTCCCAGGTGTCAACTTTTCAGAAACCCTGATCACAGAAAGCACTGCCAGGGGCTCCACTACAGGGATGTCACTCATGTGCTCCACTATAGGGACGCTACTCATGTGCTCCAATACAGGGATGCCACTGATGTGCTCCACTGCAGGGACGCCACTTATGGTCTTACTGCTCTATACGACCCGACCGGCCGTTGACCCAGTCGATAGCGATCCCCAGGCCAGTGTCTAAACACCGAGCCCCGTAGTGGTAATTAGCCACCCGGTTGGGAACCGACGGTCTGATCCCTATCCCACTTTGCTATGGGTATAGAAACTTTGACCGTTTTCACCAGCCTTGCCTGTTCACAGAGGTCGTCTCTTACGCAACTCTGCTAGGTGTGGACTGTCATCCACGTACCACGCAGTGCCTGCATACTTACATGCGACACTACGCCGACTAGGCGGTATCACGGCAGTATGGCAATTCATACTTCATCAGACACGGGGGCCTTCAGCCTTCTCCCCTGCACTATATCTCTTTTTAACGTGCCCTCGGAACTTTGCAATTCCGCCGCCGCCTGTTTCTCTCTAGGTTCGGGGTGCCTAATTCCCTGCCTAGAGAGAGGGTGAGACAAATGGACAAAAGAGACCAATAAGCCAGTCTTTGCTAGAAAATGACCCTATTTCAGCTTTTAAATGAAAGGAGCAAACATGGAATAAACTTAATGAAGAAATTACTTCTTCTTCTTCTATTTATTTATTTAATTGAGGAAGAACTATCTTCCCAAACTGTAAAACCATTTAGGACTCCTGCCTAGAAAGACTTCCTTAGTAGTCCCAAACACTTTGCCATGCAGGAACAGACGATGCTGGCCCTAATTAAGGCAAGTGAAAGCTCAGCTGGCTTTTGGTTCATTTTATGGCATTGACTGGTTTATTGACGTCAGACAGACATTCTAGCACAGGGTTTTGTGCTAGGGGAAATTTACACAGAAATACATACATGAGATTTAAAAATCATATCTCAGTTAACTTAATTGGCACACAAGTACGTATGTTGGTGAATCCCAACATTTCCTAAATGACATGCCCAGGCAATTTATATAGATTTAGAGTTATTTATCTATATTATGCACTTTAACCTTCTGGTATCACAGATGTATAGCTAGAAACAAATTAAAAGTAAAAGGAAAACACCAATATGGCGCAAAAAGTAACTACAGAAGGAAGATTTCTGTTTTTACATAAAAATAGCTTATGAACCATTTTTTTAACTTCTGCAAAGATGTTATGCAGTTCTTTAAAGATATGCTTTCCTCTGAAAGCATGGCCTGCTGGATTGTAGAGCAGTGCCTACTGTGCTATTGTCACATGATTTAGATTTATGCTCTGTGTCTGAACAAGATCCTCTGCGTCTCCCACAGTACTGTGGAACAACAGAACAGTACCTTGCATCAACATACCTTCTATGTCTCAAACCTATGTCAACAACAACAATTTATGTCAACAACATCTCAAACCTTTTACTTTATTGTACACATCCTCAAAAGTTGAGCCACTTTATTGTACACATCCTTTAAGTTGAGCCATGAAGCACTCATCTTCCATTTACCCATTTTAGGGTTCTATAATTATTGCAGTCATAATGACCTCATAATATATAAAACTTCTGCATCCTAGAATGACAGTGTCAACATTATATATATAGATATATATATCTACACACATATATACACACATACATATACATAGATATAACAGTGAGGGCTGCTACCTCACAATTACACAGATTTAGAAAAACTTTGCAGTTCTCCTATCTTTCCCTGCCTTCCAATCTTCATTAATCCCCTGAATGGCAGTAATCTGGAATGCGCCCGGTTGCTACGGTCCCAGGGCCTGTCCGGGATATGTCGATCCCCTAAACAGTGTCTACATGGTGCAACAACAAAATCTCTCCCTAGTATATGCTACTACGTAAAATAATTGTGTTACTCACCACACCAAGGATCAAGAATCCAGGAGTTACACTGACCAGAAAATCCCTTGTTAGGAGTATCCTGTCAATTACGCCAAACTATAAGGAATTTATAGACAAGGGTGCAGGAGAAATTAAGAGATAAAGAAAAACAGACACCCTCCTACCGGAGGGATCATGTCGGTCGGACCTGTCACTGAAACTTCAGAAACAGCAACTGGAATCACGTCGGGGTCACCACTTGTAGAACCCGCACAGCTAGACCAATGAGGGAATAGCCGGAGGGGAAAGTGCAATGTGTTTTTCCTCTGCTGTTGTGATGCAAATAAAAGAGGTTAGTGAGTTATCCTCCGTTCATGAACAGATCACAATTACACTTAAAAATATACTGGGTCCGTCGCCACGAGTCGGATATGAATGCGCTGCTCCATATCCCGCTTAAGACAGGCCTGAAACGGATCAGTATGATTCTTATTCTCCGTTCGCAAACGGGGTCATGTTATCATCACGGATATATCCGATCTGTCGTCCAAATGTCAATATTCTAATGGGAGCATTAGAACACTCACAAAGGAGCTGAACAACACATCGAATATATCTATGATCACAAACAGTATGCGTAACAGTTACTATTAATTTACTCATTATTATCTGACTCCATATGAAACTAGAATTTAGAATTTGGTTTTAAACATGCGTGAAGCTCGGAGTGGTTACACTCGACTCTTCCGTGTGTGCCACCATTACTCAATATATGCTCCCGGGATTAGCACTATTGCCGAATCTCAGTTCGGTGGAGAACACAGAGGTGGGGGGTCTGGCCAACACAATACATGCATTATATTTTACATAGATAGTTGCGAGCCCAGGTCAGCGTGCACTCAGAAGGCTAATTTGACAAGAACCGACGTAGAACGTCCATGGGTTCTCTTCACATCAAATTCCCAGAACCATGCATCACCAATCCCTTCTACTGCCTGTTCCCAACTTGGGGACTCCACATAAAATACCATGCCACTGATCAGTTGGTCATTGGTCAGAATTGTTCCCCTGAGTATTCAGTCGTAATTTAGGCTGAAAAAGGTATAAAATGGATTAGAGTCATGGAGACCACGCAAGTTAAAATAAGAATAATTTATTCACAGGCAGGTAGGTCATTATCTTAGAATTATTAGTCAATTTACAGAATATAGAAATTAAAGAAAAGAAAACACAGTAAATATCGTACCCAGCCTGCTTCAGCTACACACAGATACAGAATACGCACAGTGTGGGAAGTCGGTTGCGATCTTCCTTACACAAAACACAGAGTCTGCACGGTGTGGGAAGTCAGTTGCGGTCTTCCCTACACACACACACACACACACACAATCTGCACGGTGTGGGAGATCGGTTACGATTCTCCCAGATAGGCTTGTCTCCCTTTCTTTTATGCCAAATCACGCGTTTGAACCAGGCGGCAGTGCCATAAATTATCCTGGAGGTGTGGTCGAATCTGGAATTTAGACCCCCACCTTTGGGGGTTGTTAGTAGGAAGGGGGTGCCTAATCCCCTGCCTACGGGGAAAAGGAGATGATTACCAGAGAGGACATTCCAATGTTATAGTTTTTCCCTGAGTGGTGGAAACTATGTTTTACTAAACTCCATTTGGTATGAAATGTATCTCATTCGATTCCTTAATTTTACCAGATTACATCCATACCAAACAGATAAACATTATTATTATTATTATTAACAGATTAACAGTCTTATTATGTTGCAGTTGTCATGAAAATTCCCTCCTGATGAACCATTTTACATGCAATTCCTGTTACTACTACATAAGACATAATGTAACAATATAAGAATCACATGTGCAATGTTTGTAAGTTTTACAGTGTCTGTTGACCATCTCAACAGAAGTTTCAGAGCCCTGTTCCAGGAGAGAAGTAAAAGGTGTCATGACAGAGGTGCCAACATGAGGGCACTGTGGTACTGTCCGGAGTTTTTCCCCTAGGACTGACCTAGGTATGAGGTCACGGGAGAGGTCAACAGGTGGCCGGGTCGGCCATTTCCCATTTCCCTTTCCCATAGTTTGGCCAGTGGCTTAATGATCCCTTCTGCCCTAAAATGCCCCTAAAACACACATATCCACTCATGACACAGTTCCGTTTCTCCTTATCAGTCTTTTCCCCAGACATTCCTGTGAGCCAATGGCCCACACATCCAACGGAAATCCTAGTCGCCAAGTGTTATTCCAAGGCTGCCTGGTCCTTTGATGCGCATGACAAACCCCAGCTCTCAGGTCCTTTCAAAATGTCAGTCTTTCTGGAGTCCCATTTTGACTCCCCTCTTACAGTGTTGCTGAGGTAAAATACTGATAGATAGGCTAGTAGCCGTGTTGCTGAGGTGAAATACTGTTAGATAGTAGCCTATAGTGTTGCGGAGGTAAAACCGTAAGTAGACAGTTTATCCCTTCAGTAAAGATGGTGAAACAACAATCTACTATTGTCTCTCAAAGGACCTGGAAAGCATTCAGAGACGCTGCTGCCGCATCATTGGTATGCCCTATAGCTCTCTCCCGTCTTTGGAGAGCAGGCGGGATCAGGCCACAATCAAGACCTTTGAAAGACTTTTGAATGACCACACACGTGCCCTGCACAACTTTTTAATCCCAACAGAGAAGCAACATAATCTGAGGAGCACAAGAAACTACAGAATCCCAACAAACCGCACATCCAGGCATCAAAAGAGTTTTTTAGCGAGAGCTTTTTTAAATGTATAATTGATAGCTATATTTGTGTATACCTGTAACTAGGATGTTTTATTTAAGCAATAAGGTACAAGACGCAGTACTATATTGTCAATATAGTCACAGTTAAAGGGTGTTGTTAGGCCCGATGCGAAGCGGAGAGCCTGCAACCCTTTAACTGTGACTATATTGACGATATTGTACGTCGTCGAGTTACCTTATTGCTTTTATAAAACGGTTGCCAGCTATATAAGGACAAGACACACTTTAAACAAAACAATTTTTAATTAACATTATTAATTTAATTTCAACAGCAGAGAAAATAGTCCCCAGTGTAGCTGTTGCCATGCAACACAAAAACAAACAAAGCTAGGAATGGAATGCTAGCTAGCAAACGAACTAAAATAGCTAGCGTTATGTGCTAATAACATAATAATCACAATAGTAATATAATGTAATAGTTATAACGTTAGCTAAAACAGTTATCTATATATAGCCTGTACAGACGTGAAGTAACGTTAACTTGCTTTCACACAACCAGTCGGTAAGCTATGTTTACAGCTAGCTAGCTAATTACTAAGCCTAGCTAGCTAGCTAAATTCCAACTAAATTCGTATTTCCGAACGGAATAAATATTGCACCTCTAACCACAAAAATGGTTTGCTAGATTAAAGTTGCTGTAACGTGCCGAATACAAACTTTTTTATCTACAGATTTAGCTTACGTTTTAACCGGTTTCATGAATCAGCTGTAAGCCTAAACGGTTGCTATCGTTACTAGCATAAAAAAGACGAATCTGGCTCTCCAGTGAGAATGTCACTCCACCATTAATTTCCTTTCCAGTGGATTTGCTTTCCAGTAGCTTTCGATTTTATGTCCACTCAAGGACATGATTTATCTAGCCTCCAGCACAGCATCAGAAAGTTTTTGCAGCGGACGTGCGGAGTGATATTAATTTAAACGTCCAGGGTAAACAGGTGTATTATTGCATCATAGGGGTACTATATCGCGAATATAGACACAGCTTTGAATGCCTCTCAACCAATCATACTGCGTGGTCAGAATTACCCGTTTTATATAGTAATGATGCACTGTCCGAATGTATATTTATTACTACAACTTGTTGTTTTTTTATATTGTCTTTTTATATTGTCTTAAATTTTGTATGGCATCACATTTTACATATGTCTTATATGTACAAAGATGTCCAATAAACCTAAACCTAAAACCTACTATGAATACCTTCTGTTAAAACATTGTATGAACTTGTTAAAGCTTTTACTTTTCAGAATTTAGGCCTTCAAAAATTTGGATGTGATTTTATTTGCCGTTTTCGCAATTATTCTCATTTTGACGGTCGTGATTTCCCTTTGGCAGTCCGTGAAAACACTTTGGCGGCCGCCAAATAATTTACTAAAAACCCTGACACCCCATACAAAATAACACTCCTAGTGATTTAGATACAATCACATTTTCACATCATATTGATAGGTTAATTATGTAAGCGACTGCAAGAAGATAGCCTATGCGTGATTTGTTTTTTTTCTATCGGCATGGCAGCCAACACACACATAATTTATAACATTTTTAATTGACATGAACAGAGTGTGTCCACAAATGCTCTGTGAGTCCGTAATGATCCTTCAGTTTGACTGCCGCTGCGCTGACACACCCGATTCTGTTACCATCACCGTTAACAATGGAGAAAGTCGAAGGTCCATCATGTGACACTTATTGGCACAGATTATAATCTTGTACTCTAGAGTATTACCATCAACGAGCATTATTGACTGATGCGGAATTCCCCCATCATGCAACGTCCCACAGCCTATGATGAGTAAATGCATTTCTTTGTTCTAGCCCACAGCATCAACAAACATGATTAGGCCTACGACCTCGATGATATTACTATTGAATTAAAAGATCTTCGATAATGGCAAACAATTAGAAATAAATGTCGAGGTAAATTGTAATTTGTTTACAATCTGGCAATCGTCCTACTGTTGTGAAGTTCGCTATTCAGACGCATTGACAAACTATTTTTTGCTAGCTAGCCAGCACCAATGCCTAGCAGTAACTTATAGCTCGCTTGTGAAGGATCTTTGATAATAGCAAACAATTAGAAATACATGTCGAGGTAAATTGTAATTCGCTTAAAATCTGGCAATCGTGCTACTGTTGTTTCATATGACCTTCACTATTCAGACGTATTGACAAACTTTTTTTCAGTATCGCTCGCTTGCAATATGGCTAGCTAACTAAATTACTGTTGCCAATTAAATATAGCTATATTTTTTAAAGTAGGATTGACCCAAGCCCTTAGAGGGTTAAAAAAATACACCCCAATTTAAGTAATCTTAAAGTAATCTTTATTATGTGATTTTTGTGCCTTTGGGAGTCTCTGTGATGTGTCATCCAGGAGTTCACTGAATGATGATGAGCATAATTTAAAGATGTAAAGTAAGCCATATGTTATAGTCGTCTCCAGATCTCAACCCACTGAAATCCAATTCAGATATCTAGAAGATTCCCCCAGTAACACAAAACCGCATTTTACCACAGATTATAGTGTCTGATACATTAGTGAATCGATTTGACACCATTCTTCCAAAAGAAATGTATTTTCTTTGGGGGCATCATTTCAGGCACACATTAGCACCTCCCATAGGTGTTCAGATCTAGGGACTGAGGTGGCCAGAGCACATGGTTTACATTGTTTAGATGCGTATTAAACAAATTAAATCAGTACCACTAAAGCTAGTAGTATGGGGGGCATTGTCAACCTGAAGGAGACCACTCAAATAAGATGCACTTTGGGATGAACATGATCACTCTTGTTGTCTCTATTGTTTTGTATGTGTATTTCTCACTGGGGTTGAGTGGATATAAATATGCTAAGCAATGCATTCCAGACCGTTATCAAGCCACCAGAACACCAGAGCTGCTTTCAACATACCATGTAGATTTTGCCTGTGGCTCAGGAGGAAGGACAGGAGTTGGGGAACTAACAACGGACCCAAAGGCTGCAGGCTACTGCTCCGCCACCAGATGTATGTGATATGGAGCGAAGTGTGGATTGGTGGTCCCTGACCTATGATGACCTTGCAGCTGACCAAAGGGCACCATTGGAGGTGCGGCAGACAGATATGCTGAGCAGGTAACACCCACCTGTACATCACAAAGGCTACCATGTGGGCATGTAGGCTATGTCTAGTTTACCGTGTTTCCTATATTCAGTCACCGATCTGTATACAGTGGGGACCAAAAGTTTGAGGGCAGTGACACAATTTTTGTTGTTTTGGCTCTGTATTCCAGAAAATTGAAATTTGATTTGAAATGGAACAGTGACTATGAGGTTGAAGTGCAGACTTTCAGCTTTAATTTGAGGGTTTTTACATACATATCGGGTGAACCGTGTAGCAATTGTAGCCCATTTTATACATATTCCCCTCCATTTTAGTGGACGAAAAGTAATTGGACAAATTAACAAAAACTAAAATTAAGTCATCTTATCCCATATGGAAAAGTTTTTGTAAAATCACATATGATTCTTGTTTGTTGTGTCTGAATCATGTAGGTTAAATATATGTTATCCAACACACATATACAATACTTATAAAATTCAAGTATGGTCAGACTTATAGGAGCTACACAGTTTTGAGACTTATGAGTTACAAAATGTAGGAACATAAGAAAACTATGTTTAGACATATATGTTGTACATACCAGTGACAAGTAGGTTCTAAAAAGTAGGGATATAAGAAAAATGTTCACAATCAAGCAAAAAATCATCAGTTACTCAAACATTAAGACCAACAGGAAAATTAATCAATAATGATATTTATTAGTGTATTCATACATAATAAAACACATGAAAACATAAATAATTCATGACTTGTTAATTATTACTTTAATATTCAGGGTCATTCCATGTCATTTCATGTAATTTCACCCAAAAAAAGACAAGACAAACCACCATTTCAGATAGTTCTGAAATGTTTCCTATAGTTAGAAACAGATAAGATAAGGATTCACGTAACATTATTAGAAAAATCTAGAAATATAATTTGATTTGTGAGAAATCAAGGTAAATGAGGCACCCAAGTTGGACATTTTATTTTGGTATAGGGTTCACATACACTGCCTGGCCAAAAAAAAAGTTGCGCACTAATATTTTGTTCGACCGCCTTTAGCTTTGATTATGGCGCATATTCGTCGTGGCATTGTTTCGACAATCTTATGCAACGTCACAACATTTATTTCCGTCCAGAGTTGCATTCATTTTTGGCCGAGATCTTGTATTGATGATGGGAGAGTCGAACCACTCTGTAAAGTCTTCTCCAGCACGTCCCAAAGACTTTCAATGGGGTTAAGGTCAGGAATCTGGTGGCCAATTCATGTGTGAAAATGATTCTGCATGCTCCCTGAACCACTCTTTCACAATTTGAGCCCAATGAATCTTGGCATTGTCATCCTGGAATATGCCCGCTGATGGGATAACCTGGTCATTCAGTACATTCAGGTACTCAGCTGACTTCATTTTATTGCTGCATAATGTTGCTGAGCCTAGACCTGACGAATTGAAGCAACCCCAGATCATAACACTGCCTCCAGAGGCTTGTACAGTGGGCACTATGCATGACGGGTGCAACGGCGACTTTTTTTTTGGCCAGGCAGTGTAATATCCTGTAAATTGCAGCTACCCAACATCCTGTTTGCACCAAACTGCTTTGGGTGAAATCAATTAGTATGATTTATCTGAGATCAAAAGATATTTGTAACGTTCGGTTCCCATCCTGTCCGTTTTCCGTGTTTTGCCCTTTCCCTCCGTGTCATGTTTGATTCCCTTTGTCCGTGTTTTCCCCGTTGCTGCAGACTGGGCGTGTTCCTTCCGTTTGTTTCATCTCCTTTCCCCGTTGCTGCATGCATTCCTCACACTTCAATTGTTCAATCACCCTCGCTTACATTTGCACGCCTTCTTAATTGTTTCCAATCTCACTTCCCTATTTAACCCTCCGGCTGGCTGCTATTCAGCGCCAGTTCGTTAACGTTGTTCATTTGTATCCTGGTCCTTGAATCCCTGTCCTGTGCCTCTAAAACTTCAGTTTGGTTTTGGCTCGGTGCTTTAATGCTCACTGCCTGCTGTTGTTTGCTAACTAGTCCTGTCTGTTTGCAGTTTTTCCTGCCTGAATATTGCCTGTCTCGTTAACCACCACTCTACTGTTTCTGCCAGTCTGTAGCTGTTTACCACTCCCTGTTTGTGTTGCGGTACCTCTGCCTCTACCTGACGTTGCGCCCGCAGCTGGGTGTTCTGCTTCTCCATACTACAGTGGTTCCTGTCCGGCCGTGGCTACCGCCATTGCTACGGTTACGGTTGCAGCCCCCACTGTTGCCCTGCTGCCCCAACCGGGCCAACCTGAGCTCCGCTGCACTGCTCTGCCTTGCCGTATCCAGCCGCTACCCCTTCCTCTGCTTCCAGTACCCGGTTCCCTGTTATAAGTATTCCTCGGCTCCCCCTCCTTCCATTCCATTATATTCCATAACCGGTTGTCCTGTCTGTCCAGATCCGTCCAGTCCAGTTCCTGTCCAGTTCCGGTTTGGAACTTACCTGAGAGACCCGCACAGTCCAGTTCCGGTCTGGAACATTCCAGTGTTCCAGTTGTCCTGTTCCAGTTTAAACCGATCCAGTTCCTGTCTGCCCAGTTCCGGTTTGGAACTTAGCTGAGAGACCCGCACAGTCCAGTTCCGGTCTGGAACATTCCAGTGTTCCAGTTGTCCTGTTCCAGTTTAACCCGATCCAGTTCCTGTCTGCCCAGTTCCGGTTTGGAACTTCAGTTTCCCGTACCAAGTCCAGTTCCGGTTTGGAACTTCAGTTTCCCGTACCAAGTCCAGTTCCGGTTTGGAACATCCAGTGTCCTGTACCAAGTCCAGTTCCGGTTTGGAACAACTCCGTGTTTCCGTGATCCAGTTCCAGTTCGACTATCCAGTCCCAGTCCAGTTCTGGTTTGGAACATCCAGTGTCCCGTGCCAAGACCAGTTCCAGTTTGGAACTACTCTGTGTTCCTGTGGTCCAGTTCCAGTTTGACTATCCAGTCCCAGTCCAGTTCCGGTTTGGAACACCTCCATGTTCCTGTGATCCAGTTCCAGTTATTCCGTTCCAGTTTCCTGTCCTGCCCAGTTCCGGTTGGAACTCCAGGGTTCCAGCACCAAGTCCAGTTCCGGCTTGGAACAACCTGTTGCCGTTCAAGTCCAGCTCCGGCTTGGAGCAGATTCAAGTTCCGGAGAGATTCCTGACTTTATTATTATTGTTGTTATTATCTGTGTACAGCTTGGGACTACCCCAAGCTATAATAATAAATTACCTTTTTCTGTCCCTCTGTCTCCTGGTCGTTGCATTTGGGTCCAGCCCGTATTAGGTTCATGACAATATTTCCACAAAACAATGTTACATGAATGCTTATCTTAACAGTTTCTAACTACCGGAAACATTTCAGAACAATTTGAGATATTGGGTGTCATAGGGTGTGAAATAACATGGACCGACCCTTCATTTACTTTTTTTCACAGCCAGGGGTACATATAACTAAACAAATTAATATTTTTTATACAAAGATGTTATACATAAGCAGCACAATAATAAACAGTTTTCATTGCTTTCTTAGAAAATTACACTGTTTTCATATAAAGTTCATGAAAATAATAAATAGGGGTTTACCTTAAATTTCTGTCTATGAATATGATATAAATACATTTTCAAGGGTATTCTTGTAGTGCATAGAACCAAAAATAAGATTTTCATATTTGTATACCAAAACTTTATATAAATGACCCATAATAAATTTACAAATATCTTGCCAAAGCTGGTAAGAATATACAAAATACCAGAATAAATTCACTAATGTGTCTGGATGTTCTCTACAAAAACAACAATTAACATCTAGAGTGAGCACCATGATTCATTGGTTATTATTATTATTTTTTTTACATCTTTTGTTATTTTTGTTTTTTATTCTAGCACTTTGAGTTTGAAAGGATACAATGACAATGTTGAAGTGCAGACTGTCAGCTCTAATTTGAGGGTATTTTCATACATTTTGGATGAAAAGTTTAGAAATTATAGAACCTTTAGTACATAGTCCCCCCATTTTCAGGCATCAAAAAATATTGGACAGTTTAACATAATGTAGAATAAAGTAATCATTTTTCATATTTGGTCACATATCCTTTGCATGCCATGACTTCCTGATGTGTGTGACCCAACAATATCAAAATACTTTTGATATCTTATTTTCTGGTACTCTTATGAGCAATACTATAACTTCTCTGCATTTGAATTGATCTCTATGGGAATTGGGGGGTGGGACTAGATTTAGCTGTAAATTATGCTGGAACAGTATGGAATACGTGGTTGGCAAAATGGCTGTAAGTCATAAGGGTCTGAGGTATCAAATGAGCCTCAAACCATCACTCTGCTGCCAGATATGCAGTAGATCACTTTAAGGGTTGTTTCTCCTGACAAATTTTCCTACTGAACTCTATGGAAAAATAAGTCAGGAGAAGAAACCCTTCAAGTTATCCATCCATATCTACTGCATATCTGGCAGCAGAGTGATGGTTTAAGGCTTGTTTGATACGTCAGATGCTTGATGATTTAGAGCCATTTAGAATAGAATAGAATAGAATAGAATAGAATAACTTTTCTTTTCCCTTTCGGGAACTTCAGTTGTAGCCACCAGCAATGTTTATAGGGGTGTTCATTGAACTGTACAGTGACAACAATTAATTAATTCAACCTCACATTAAAGCTGCAGTATATAAGTTGAGCATGCTTTGTTTACACTTTAATGAATGATAAATACCCACTACTTCTTGAAGAATATAACTTAAATACCTAATTATCTTAGAACAACTGTCATCATATAGTAGACCACAGTATAAGGGTATTTCACTTTTTTCAGGGGCAATTTGTCCTGACACCCAGAAGGTCAGACTATGAACTCTGGTTAGAGAAACATTTTTACAATTCCCCAAACCCATTTTCAGATTAGTAAATCTGAGGATAGGTTTGGTTCTGGGGAATGGTAAAAATGCTTCCCTAATGACAAAGTTCATGGTCTGGCCTCCATGTGCCAGGTCTGATTGCCAATGACTTTACCTGACTATTTTTAACATCTCAATTATTATGATTTCAAATGTAAATAAAAACATAAACTACAGAATAAAATGCCTCTATATGGTGGTCTCGATCATGAGGCGTTTATAAGTAACATTTTTCAATGAGGGGGTATTTAATTCATTTGAAATGTGTAAGCAAAGCATGCAGAAGTTATGTCCTGCAGCTTTAAGAGGGGGGGTGTGTCAACAATAAATGTATGTATTTTTAATTGTTCTATTGCCATATAAGCCCCACTCCATTCCTCTTCTTGACTGAAAAATATGTATATTGGTCATTGACTAATTATGGTCAATTTCTGCATGTGTATGGGACATGCATTGTTTTTCAGGACTGGTCCTGGACTACATCAATGTGGAAATGGAGCCCTTGCAGCCCCTCAGGGATGTTCATACCAGCACTTCTGATGATGGTGACTTTTTCTCATCCAAGTTTAATGCACGAAGTACCAAAGAACTTCACGGACATTTGGCCTGCTTTGTTGTCCACACCGATCTGCTGAATACCTTCTCCTCTGTATGCAAGGTGTCCATCAAGTTAAACACACCCCTTCCTGCTTCAGTTGCATCTGAAAGACTATTATTTACCCCAGGACAGCCAGGATGGACTCTAGAAATTTTGAAAATCAGCTTCTGCTAAAGCTCAACAGAAGCTTCTACAGCTTTGAATCGAAACATCTTGAAAAAAGGGCTTGACAGGCTTCATTCTGTGTAGCCTGAGAGTTTCTTCTGAAGAGATTTAAACTTAGGGATAGTTTACCCATGTAAAGGGGTAGTTCACCCACATTGCACAATTTTATAATGGTTGTCTTACCTTGTGGTCTATGGGCTTGTAGTATTCACAGATTGCCTCTTGACTTCTGCTTTCAAGTGGCTAATGTACAGTACCAGTCAAAAGTTTGGACACACATACTCATAGAAGGTTTTTTCCGTTATTTTTACTGTTTTCCACATTTTGGAATAGTAAAGACATCAAAACTATGAGATAACACAAATTAAATTATGCAAAAACCAAAAAAGGGTTAAACAAATAAAAAAGGTCTTATATTTTAGATTCTTCAAAGTAGCCACCCTTTACCTTGATAACGGCTTTGCACATTCTTGCCATCACTCTGCTGCCAGATATGCAGTAGATCACTTTAAGGGTTGTTTCTCCTGACAAATTTTCCTATTGAACTCTATGGAAAAATAAGCCAGGAGAAGAAACCCTTCAAGTTATCCATCCATATCTACTGCATATATGGCAGCAGAGTGATGATTTAAGGCTTGTTTGATATGTCAGACCCTTGATGACTTGGAGCCATTCAGTCAACCATGTGTTCCATACTATTCCAGTGTAATTTACTGCTAAATCTAGTCCCACCCCCCAATTCCCATAGAGATCCATTCAAATGCAGAGAGGTTATAGTATCGCTTGTAGGAGTACCAGAAAATAAGATATCAGGAGTATTTTGATATTGTTGGGTCACAGAAATCAGGAAGTCATGGCATGCATAGGATATGCAACCAAATATTAAAATGATTACTTTATTCTACATTATGTCAAACTGTCCAATATTTTTTGATGCCCGAAAATGGCGGGGACAATGTACAAAAGGTTCTATAATTTCTAAACGGTTCATCCGATATGGATGAAAATATTAAAACTCAAATTAAAGCTGACAGTCTGCAGTTGAACCTCATTGTCATTGCATCCTTTCAAACTCAAAGCGCTAGGGTACAGAACCAAACTAACAAAAAATGTGTCACTGTCCAATTAATTATGGTGCTCACTGTATACCATAATTACCAATATTTGAAAGTGCTTGCCACAACTAGCAAGCCTTTTTCATTTCTTTTTTTTGTCGGCCATGGTGTTAAGTTATAAATGTTAGGTTTAATTGTACATGTGGCCATGCTTAAATATATATTTTAAACAAGTAAAAACCAGCAAATTCTTTTGTTGTTGGCCACGGTTGTAAGCTATAGCATACATGCTAGGTTCAATGGAACATGTAGCCATACCCACATTTGAAAAGAAAATGTCACAACTAGCATAGCTTTTATATTGTTAATTGCCATACTTGTAAGAAAATAAATGCTGTATCAGACTGTCTTTGTTTGTAATTGTATGTAATGCAGTGTTAATTCAGTAAAGAAACTGCATTTTGATTTGGAGAAATGTAAACGATTTACCTTAAAACATGCAAGAACGGCATAGCAAACATTCAACCTTCATATATGAAACGCACTCATACAGTATAACAAATTGTAGAAACCATGCAAGAATTGCATAGCACACATTCAGGTTTCATATTTAAAACAGACACAAACGATATAAAATTTACCTGAAGGAAATATAAGAATAGTGTAGACAGAGTAGAAAAATCATATATGGCCCTCTTCAGAATAATATATGAATTTACCTTAAAACACATAATTACTGTATATGAACCAGGCAAGATTCATAGTAAAAACAAACAAAATCCATATGCTGTAACATATAGTTTCAATATAATGCTTATATAAGACTAAATACAATGTTCATATATGCACACGAAAATCCCTTACAGAATTCATGTGTGATTTTAGTATTAAAGTGGCCATAATCATACAAGAAAACACACTGGACATGATAAATACCATATAAAAAAACATAGGAAACACTAATGCTGTTATGGCAGAATTGTATAAGGAAGGCATGAAAATTTAACATGTTGCCCATATAAGAATTGTACTGAATTTTTTCATATGGGATTTAATATTTGGTTGCATATCCTTTGCATGCCACGACTTCCTGATGTCTGTGACCCAACAACATCAAAAGACTCTTGATATTTTATTTTCTGGTACTCTTACAAGCGATACTATAACATCTCTGCATTTGAATGGATCTCTGTGGGAATTGGGGGGGTGGGACTAGATTTAGCTGTAAATTATGCTGGAACAGTATGGAATACATGGTTGGTAAAATGGCTGTAAGTCATCAAGGGTCTGAGGTATCAAACAAACCTCAAAACAATCACTCTGCTGCCAGATATGCAGTAGATATGGATGTTTAAATCCTTCAAATTAAAGCTGAAGGTTTGAACTTTAGCCTCATGGTATCATTTGTACCATTTCAAATCCAATCTTCAGGAGTACGGAGCCAAAACAACAAAAAATGTGTCACTGCCCCGAATACTTTCCGTCCCCATACTAGTGTTTAATATTATCCTGAAAATTTGCTATTTTTAAACCCGAGATTATAACACCTCGCTCCTGGGTTTCCCGGGAAATCCCGTCTAAAAAAACAGGCGTTCTAGTAGGCTATTATCAAATGTGCGACCCTACTTATTGGTTTACAGGCTATACCGGCATCCATATGCCATATAAAACATATAAATCTTTCAGCACCATGGCATTGTCCACTAGCGTACTATTGGCTGAGATTCTGGAATATCAATAACAAACTGTTTTTCGAAGATGTTTTATTAATAAAAGCAACATATTTTCTGTACAAAATTATGGCTGCTTTGGAACTTCTGACATCTAAACAAAGGCTATGGGGCTATTAGGCCTACCTGAACTGTGAGAAGTATTAACGCTGGCTATAACTGTTCAAGACAAAAAGGCTTTAGGTCTACACAGGCAAACGGCCAGTGTTTAAGGAAAAAGACTATACCCCCCCCCCCCCCCCCCCTCAAAATAAATAATGCCTACACATTTTTACCCTCTTCTTTGAAATGTTGAGGGTTTCGGCGGTGAATGTCCAAAACTGAGAAATTTGGAAATAACGTGCGTTGTGCAGAAATTTCTCACGTTTATAACAAGCCAATAAAAAAATACCTAAATAAAAAATCTAGGTTTTTGCTGCAAGAAAGGAGAATGTGAGTAATAGGCCTACATTATTTAGCCTAAGTAAATGTTATGGCATAAATACAATAATTTAATATGATGGCATGAATACAATATCTCACATCAGCAAATATACGCTAGTCTACCATTGTGAAATGAGGGAAGTTTAGCCGTAAGCTACGAGTTGGTAAGAAAAGCGAAGGTATCTAATATACTTGCAACTTGCTCTAAGAATTCCAGCTCGTTTTGCAATTATAGCTGGGCTATATTTCTGCAGAATCCGATGTCCTGGAACAACAAAACTATGGGTTTGCGTTTATTATTAGGCTACCCCTTGTCCCTATCCATGGTTGCCCCCTAGTGGTAGCCTATTCATTGACGTTGCAATTATAGTAGCCTATTCTTTTCTCTGAAATTAAAGGGATAGTTCGGAATTTTGGACATAATGTCTCAATTACGACTTACCCATGATGTTGTTGATTGATGGAAACCATTTTCAGCTAATTCCATGCTGTCCCTTGTTTTGGACATACACACGTTGCTAATGCTAGCGCAACTCTAAGGTAACCGGTAGCATCCACTACCAAACACACTTAAACACTCCACAGTGTACCCAAAGGAAATAAAATACGACGACAGTCTATCTGGGTTATTTTGCGTGTTTATAACATCATTTTTGAAGTCAAACTATTGTTGAATCCTTTACTTTGTGCTGACCTATATTCTCTGTGGAAGTACGGCGGTGGAGCGATACTTTACGTTACCTACGAATGTAGTGCCGGCACTGGTCGACTACAACAACAAAGAAGAGCAACAATAATAATAATAATAATAATAAAACTTTATTTGTATAGCACATTTCATACAAGGATTGTAGCTCAAAGTGTAACGTCCCGTTCCCATCCAGTCCGTTTTCCTTGTTTTGCCATGTCCCTCCGTGTCATGTTTGATTCCCTTGTCCATGTTTTCCCTGTTGCTGCAGACTGGGCGTGTTCCCTCTGTTTGTTTCACTCCTTTTACCCACTCCGGTTTCTACCAATCTCCTTTCCCCATGGTTGCATGCATTCTGCACCCTTCATTTGTTCAATCACCCATGTCTTCATTCTCATGCTTTTCCTGATTGTTTCCAATTACACTCCCCTATTTAACCCACCTGCTGTCTCCCCTCCAGTGTTGGTTCATTACTTGTGTTGCCTTCCTTACCTTAGTTGCTTTCCTGAACCTTGTTGCTTCGCTATTTCGTGTGCTTGTTTCTTGATCCTCGTATCCCTGTCCTTGCTGCTAACTTCAGTGTGGTTCTGTCTAGGGGCTTAAATGCTCATTGCCTGCTGTTGTTACTACCCAATCCTGCTTGTTTGCGGTTCTCCTGTTTGTACTCTTCCTGTCTTGTTAACCACCTCCATTGTTCCTGCCAGTCTGTAGCTGTTTCCCTCTCCCTGTTTGTGTTGCGGTACCCTCCGTCCAGTTTCCAGTACCAAGCCCAGTTCCGGTTTGGCACAACACCACGTTCCCGTGTTCCAGTTCCTGTTGGACCTTCCGGTCCAGAACCAGTCCAGTTCCAGTTTGGAACAACTCCATGTTCCGGTGATCCAGTTCCTGTGATCCCGTTCCTGTTTCCTGTACCAAGTCCAGTTCCGGTTTGGAACAACTTCATGTTCCGGTGATCCAGTTCCTGTGATCCCGTTCCTGTTTCCTGTACCAAGTCCAGTTCCGGTTTGGAACAACTCCATGTTCCGGTGATCCAGTTCCTGTGATCCCGTTCCTGTTTCCTGTCCAAGTTCCTGTACCAAGTCCAGTTCCGGTTTGGAACAACTCCATGTTCCGGTGATCCAGTTCCTGTGATCCCGTTCCTGTTTCCTTTCCAAGTTCCTGTACCAAGTCCAGTTCCGGTTTGGAACAACTCCAGGTTCCCGTGATCCAGTCCCTGTAGGACCATCCGGTCTAGAACCAGTCCAGATCCGGTCCGGAACTCCTGTCTCCCGAATCAAGCCCAGTTCCGGTTTGGAACAAATGCCACATTCCCGTGATCCAGTTCCTGTTGGACCGTCCGGTCCAGATCCAAGTCCAGCTCCGGCTTGGAGCAGTTCCAAGCTCCGGAGTACTCCCTAACCACCCTTGTTTTTCTGTTGTGTATATTCTGTGTACGGCTTGGGACTACCCCAAGTCCCTTGAATAAACTCCCTTTTCTGTTCCCCCTTGTCTGAGTCGTTGCACTTAGGTCCAACCTCCCTCAGGATCGTGACAGAATGAACCAACCACAAAAGGACCTAGCCGACTTCTTGTCCCTGATCCACCCCGCCTTCGGCCGCGCTGCTGAAAAGCAGTTCAAATATGAACTTGCCTGTCAGGATGCTCTGGACAGGCACCTGAGCCAGTGCCTGGGTGGGCACCAAGGCCCGGGCGATGCAAACATCGTCGGCCTTCAGGGCGATGCACTCGCCGTCACCACAGACCGGTCTCCAAGGCGACGCTGTCGCCGTCCCCTCCGACCGGTCTCCTGGGTGATGCAGCCTTCGCCGCCGGCTTCCAGGGCGATGCAGCCGTCGCCGCCGGCTTCCAGGGCGATGCAGCCGTCGCCGCCGGCTTCCAGGGCGATGCAGCCGTCGCCGCCGGCTTCCAGGGCGATGCAGCCTTCGCCGCCGGCTTCCAGGGCGATGCAGCCGTCACCGCCGGCTTCCAGGGCTATGCAGCCGTCTCCGCCGGCTTCCAGGGCGATGCAGTCGCCGCCTCCTGCTTCCAGGGCGATGCAGTCGCCGCCTCCTGCTTCCAGGGCGATGCAGTCGCCGCCTCCTGCTTCCAGGGCGATACAGTCTTCGCCGCCTGCTTCCAGGACGATACAGTCTTCGCCGCCTGCCTCCAGGGCGATACGGTCACCGCCGCCTGCCTCCCGGGCGATACGGTCGCCGCCGCCTGCCTCCAGGGCGATACGGTCGCCGCCGCCTGCCTCCAGGGCGATACGGTCATCGCCGTTCCTGTTCGGTCCCCAGGGCGATAATACGGTCGCCACCGCCCCTCTCCACGGCAATGATGTGGTGGTGGTCGTCGCCCGTCCCCAGGGCGATGCAGTCGCCGTCACCTGCCTCCAGGATGACGCTGTCGCCAGCTTCCTGGGCGATACAGTCCCCAACGCCAGCTTCCAGGGCGATACAGTCGTCGTCACCCGCCTCCAGGACGACGCTATCGCCAGCTTCCAGGGCGATACAGTCCCCGTCGCCAGCTTCCAGGGCGATACAGTCCCCATCGCCAGCTTCCAGGGCGATACAGTCCTCGTCGCCAGCTTCCAGGGCGATACAGTCCCCATCGCCAGCCTCCAGGGCGATACAGTCACCGCCACCGGCTTCCAGGGCGATGCAGTCGTTGTCGCCACCCTTCAGGGCGATACAATCATCGCCGTTCCTGTCCAGTCCCCTTCCAGCCCTCCTGTCCGTTCCCCTTCCAGCCCTCCTGTCCGTTCCCCTTCCAGCCCTCCTGTCCGTTCCCCTTCCAGCCCTCCTGTCCCGCCACGTTCCAGCCCTCCTGTCCCGCCACGTTCCAGCCCTCCTGTCCCGCCACGTTCCAGCCCTCCTGTCCCGCCACGTTCCAGCCCTCCTGTCCCGCCACGTTCCAGCCCTCCTGTCCCGCCACGTTCCAGCCCTCCTGTCCCGTCACGTTCCAGCCCTCCTGTCCCGCCACGTTCCAGCCCTCCTGTCCCGCCACGTTCCAGCCCTCCTGTCCCGCCACGTCCCAGCCCTCCTGTCCCGCCACGTCCCAACCCTCCTGTCCCGCCACGTCCCAGTCCCCCTGTCCCGCCACGTCCCAGTCCCCCTGTCCCGCCACGTCCCAGTCCCCCTGTCCCGCCACGTCCCAGTCCCCCAGTCCCGCCACGTCTCAGCCATCCAGTCCCGCCTCGTCCCAGCCATCCAGTCCCGCCCCGTTCCAGTCTTCCAGTCCCGCCACGTTCCTGCCCTCCAGTTCCGCCTCGCGGCCGGCCTCCTGAGCGGTTCCGCCCGAGCCGCGGCCGGCCTCCTGAGCGGTTCCGCCCGCGCCGCGGCTGGCCTCCTGAGCGGTTGCGCCCGCTCTGTGGCCGACCTCCTGAACGTTCCAGCCCTCTTCCTCCTGTTTTGTCTAGGATGAACGCCAGGAGGCGTTCATTTAGGGGGGGGTACTGTAACGTCCCGTTCCCATCTAGTCCGTTTTCCTTGTTTTGCCATGTCCCTCCGTGTCATGTTTGATTCCCTTGTCCATGTTTTCCCTGTTGCTGCAGACTGGGCGTGTTCCCTCTGTTTGTTTCACTCCTTTTACCCACTCCGGTTTCTACCAATCTCCTTTCCCCGTGGTTGCATGCATTCTGCACCCTTCATTTGTTCAATCACCCATGTCTTCATTCTCATGCTTTTCCTGATTGTTTCCAATTACACTCCCCTATTTAACCCACCTGCTGTCTCCCCTCCAGTGTTGGTTCATTACTTGTGTTGCCTTCCTTACCTTAGTTGCTTTCCTGAACCTTGTTGCTTCGCTATTTCGTGTGCTTGTTTCTTGATCCTCGTATCCCTGTCCTTGCTGCTAACTTCAGTGTGGTTCTGTCTAGGGGCTTAAATGCTCATTGCCTGCTGTTGTTACTACCCAATCCTGCTTGTTTGCGGTTCTCCTGTTTGTACTCTTCCTGTCTTGTTAACCACCTCCATTGTTCCTGCCAGTCTGTAGCTGTTTCCCTCTCCCTGTTTGTGTTGCGGTACCCTCCGTCCAGTTTCCAGTACCAAGCCCAGTTCCGGTTTGGCACAACACCACGTTCCCGTGTTCCAGTTCCTGTTGGACCTTCCGGTCCAGAATCAGTCCAGTTCCAGTTTGGAACAACTCCATGTTCCGGTGATCCAGTTCCTGTGATCCCGTTCCTGTTTCCTGTACCAAGTCCAGTTCCGGTTTGGAACAACTTCATGTTCCGGTGATCCAGTTCCTGTGATCCCGTTCCTGTTTCCTGTACCAAGTCCAGTTCCGGTTTGGAACAACTCCATGTTCCGGTGATCCAGTTCCTGTGATCCCGTTCCTGTTTCCTGTCCAAGTTCCTGTACCAAGTCCAGTTCCGGTTTGGAACAACTCCATGTTCCGGTGATCCAGTTCCTGTGATCCCGTTCCTGTTTCCTGTCCAAGTTCCTGTACCAAGTCCAGTTCCGGTTTGGAACAACTCCAGGTTCCCGTGATCCAGTCCCTGTAGGACCATCCGGTCTAGAACCAGTCCAGTTCCGGTCCGGAACTCCTGTCTCCCGAATCAAGCACAGTTCCGGTTTGGAACAAACGCCACGTTCCCGTGATCCAGTTCCTGTTGGACCGTCCGGTCCAGATCCAAGTCCAGCTCCGGCTTGGAGCAGTTCCAAGCTCCGGAGTACTCCCTAACCACCCTTGTTTTTCTGTTGTGTATATTCTGTGTACGGCTTTGGACTACCCCAAGTCCCTTGAATAAACTCCCTTTTCTGTTCCCTTTTCTGTCTGAGTCGTTGCACTTAGGTCCAACCTCCCTCAGGATCGTGACACAAAGTGCTTTACATCAATAATATAAAAGACAGTGTAAGGCAAGCAGCAGGTGCAGTTCATATAGTGGGAAAGGTATAAAATAATAATCAACATCATATCAGATCCTAATGTTCTAATAGGTTACTTAGTTACCATAATCTCGTTTCAAACAAACATTAACACATCAATCAACATCATATCAGATCCTAGTGTTCAATAGGTTACTTGAGTTACCAAAATCTCGTTACAACATTAACATAGAGGATGGAATATAAATAGTGGCAGATAAAAAATAAAAATTTAAAATTAAACAGTAGTGTGTTTAGTGCAGAGTAAGATTAAAAGTGCAAATCAGAGTGCAATAATACTGGAACTAGTATTTAGGAATAATGATGAAGACGGGTCAGTCAAAAGCTTTGGTGAAAAGATATGTTTTAAGCTGCCTTTTAAATATCTCTAAGGTGTTAACTTCCCTGATATTTGTGGGTAGTGCATTCCACAGTTTTGGGGCATAGTTAACAAAGGCTGCATCACCAATCTTTTTATGACTGCTTCTGTTGATCTCTAATAGACCTGCATCAGATGATCGGAGTGTTCTAGCTGGTGTGTAATTTGTTAGGGAGTTTGCAATGTAGCTAGGTCCTTGTCCATTTAGAGCTTTGTATGTGAGGAGGAGGACCTTAAAATCAATTCTAAAAGTCACAGGTAGCCAATGTAGAGTAGCTAAGACTGGACTAATGTGTTCTCGCCTCTTGGTTTTGGTTAGTAGTCTAGCTGCAGAGTTTTGAATAAGTTGGAGTCTTTCAGTGGTTTTCTTGGGGAGACCAGTGAAAAGTGCATTGCAGTAGTCCAGTCGGCGAGATATGAACGCATGAATTAGCTTCTCAGCATCATTTTGAGTTATGAATGGTCGTACCTTCGCTATGTTTCTGAGGTGGAAGAAAGCTGTTTTGGTCACTTTGTTTATATGGGAGTTGAAGTTCAAGTCTGAGTCAAGGATGACACCAAGACTAGTTAACTCAGGTTTAATCCAGGAAGTTAAGCTTCCTAGGTTTTTAGTTAGCATCTCTCTCTTTGATTTGGGACCAACAAGAAGAACTTCAGTTTTGTCGTCATTTAATTTGAGGACATTTGCATTCATCCATTTGTTTATTGCCAACAAGCAGTTGGTAATGGATTTAATTGCTGTTGTATCGTTTGGTTCAGCGGATATGTACAATTGTGTATCGTCCGCATAGCTATGGAAATCTACATTATATTCTCTAATGATGTCACCGAGTGGTAACATATAGAGAGAGAGAAGAGTAATGGACCTAAGCAGCTCCCTTGTGCAACCCCGTAGCAACTTTCATATCTCTCTGATACATTGTTTCCCAGACTAACATAAAACTTCCTTCCTCTGATATATGTCTTGAGCCAGTTCAATACACAGTCAGAGAACCCAATATGCTTTTCAAGTCGATTGATTAAAATGTCATGATCAATAGTATCAAAAGCCGCAATGAGATCCAATAAGATAAGGATGGAAACTTTATTTGCATCAGAGTTTAGTCTGAGATCGCTAATTAATTTTGTTAGAGCAGTTTCAGTACTGTGATATCTTCTGAAACCCGACTGAAAGATTTCTAAGATGTTATTTTCATTGAGGAATGAGTTTAGTTGGATTGAGACTATCTTTTCTAGCACTTTACTAATGAATGGAAGATTTGATATCGGTCTATAATTTGTTAGTATGTTGTTATCCAGTTTGGGTTTCTTTAGTATAGGCTTTACAACAGCTGTTTTAAAGCTTTCTGGGAAGACACCAGTTCTAAGGGACGTGTTTATAATTTCCAGTACCGGGCTTGAGATACTATCAAACACTCGCTTGAAAAACATTGTGGGTATAGGATCGACATCTGATGTAGTTGAATTGCGCTGAGTGACCGTTTTGCATAATTCACTCATTGTGATACAAGTGAACTTACTCATGGTTACATTGCAGGGTCTATCGATATCTGTTACACCTCCACTACTAGTGATATTTGCCCTGATCGTAGTTATCTTGTTCTTGAAGAACTGAGCCAGTTCTTGGCATTTAGCTGCAGATGATAGTGGGGGGGCAGGGACAGTGTTTAGTAGCTGATCGATAGTGGAGAAGAGAACTCTGGAATTTCCGGCATTGTCTGTAATAATATTGGAAAAATATGTTTTTCTGGCTAGACGAATGATTCTGTTATAAGTGGTTAGTGCATCTTTGTAGATGTCGTAATGAATAGTGGATTTAGTTTTTTTCCATTTTCTCTCTGCTACGCGGCATTTTCTTTTTTCTTCACTAACATTATTGATTTTCAGCCATGGGGAGGTTCTATTTGACAACTTCTTTTTTTTAGTTTTCAATAGGGCTACCGAATCTAACACCGATGATAGAGCATCATTGAGATTCTCTACCATTTCGTTAAGGGAACATTCATGATTTGGCTTATAGAGAGTCATTTCTTCTGAGAAATTTTCCACAGCTTTATCATCTAGATATCTTTTTTGGATTAGGAATTGGTTTGTGGTGTTTGTTATACTGGTTAAGATGATTACATCAAAGAGAATACAGTGGTGATCAGAGAGTGGTAGATCTGTTACTGAAACATTATTGATGTTCAGTCCAGTTGTTATCACTAAATCCAGTGTGTTTCCTTGCCGGTGAGTTGAATCTGTTATGTGTTGAGTTAGATTGAAGCTGTCTAGAAGATTTAAAAGCTCAACAGTTCTAGGGTCTGCTTTTTTATTTACGTGAATATTGAGGTCCCCGTTTAGAACTATTTTGTCATATCTGGTGACACATATTGATAGTAGTTCAGACATTTCCTGTATAAATATTGGTGAGTGCTTGGGTGGCCGATATATTATGACAATTAGTATTTGTTCAGTTGTGAGCTCAATAGCAAGATATTCAATTGCTGTGAATTTACCCATCTCAATGATTTTGAACAAGTTTTGATGACTCCTCAAAAACTGCGACTCCTCCTCCTCTTTTAGATTTCCTAGATGCTTGATGAAAGTTATAGTTTGGCGGGCATGCTTCTATCATTGTTGCCGTTGCCGTTGCCGTATCATCGTTTAACCAAGTTTCTGTTAGACATATGCAGTCTAAGTTATTGTCCTTAATCAGTTCATTAACTAGAAAGGTTTTATTATTTAATGATCTGACATTTAGGAGGGCCAGTTTCATCTGCTGGGTATTTTGAGATGGGACAGGAGGAGATATTTTTGTAGAAGAGACATGTACAGTTTTAAGAATTCTAGGACGTATTTCATGTATTTTGTAGTTGTAATCATGCATTTTACATCATGATGTTTGATGAAATAGCATGGTGACTGTCCTACCAGTGTTTTTCTCGCTGGATGTCCATATCACTGACGAATTCCGTCAGGGGGATAGAGGTCTGAGCAGTGTCAGTGTCCTTGCGGTAGGCGGTTTGGGATGCGTCAGTCGGGGCTTCCTCCAGAAACAGCGCTTGCTTGCGATCGTGTTTAGCGTTCATAGAGTTCAATGCCCCAATGGCTCTTCCCACTTCCAGTCCCTTTATGGTGGTCAGGAGTGTGTGGCTGATGTTTGCTGTTAGTAGCCTCGAACCTCTACGGTTTGGGTGGAGTCCATCAGCTTGAAAACGGTCTGCAGAGTTCCAAAAAACATTGAAATTGTCAATAAATCTCAAAGTGTATGTTTGACAGATAGACGCCAGCCATGTGTTGAAAGATAGCAGTCTGCTGAAAACTTATTTTCCTCTTCGAAAGCATGCAATCGGTCCACTGATGGATACATCTCGAAATCTGCGGAGTGCATTCAGGAGCTGGGTGAACTGGTACTTAAGTATCTCAGTGCCGGTCTTTTTGTGCAGGATATCAAAGGAGCCAGAGTGGATGACAATCTTGGAGTCACTTGACTTGTTGTTTAGGAGTGTTGGTAGTGTTGATGCCAGCTCTTCAATAGATGTGTTGCTAAGGCAGATGTTTTCAGTCTTAGCCAGTCTCACATGCTTTGTCATGGCATCCCCAATCAGTATGGTGTCCACCTGTGGCTTCGTGTCCTCAGTCGCCACGTCACCATTCGTGTTATCAGTAGCTGTGGGGCCTGTGTTTGGTGTAGTATAACGTTTGTAGTATACTGTGTTAGTAGTATAACGTCCTTGAATAGTCTCAGTGCCAATGCTAGCAGTATTAGCTACTGGTGGTCTGGTAGCATTTGCCCTGCTAGCTTTAGCTTCTGTGCTAGCGGCGTTAGCGATGTTAGCTTCTTTGCCAGGGTTAGCTGCTGTGCCACTGGTAGCGACAATAGCAGTTCTCCTGTCAGTATTTGCTGCTGAGCTACTATTAGCAACAATAGCTTCCCTGCTAGTATCATGAGCTGTGATAGAGTACCTGTGATTGATAATCCGAGAGGGTGATGGTGTGTAGTTGACGTTTCCCGGGCGGAGCAGGACGTGTCAGCGTTGGTACAGTGTGTGTCGATGGAACGGTGGTTTCCTCATATTCAGCCCCGCTAGTGCTGCGCTGGCGTTTAGCTTTAGGCAGAGCTATGTTGGAATCTTCATGTACGGTCATCAGAGATCCGTAGCTGTTTTGGAGTTGAATGGGGGGAGATAGGATGCGGGAAGAGTTCCTTACTCGTTTCGATCGCTTTGGTCGGGTCCATGCTCTGTTTGGTGTGGACGCAGCGAGGGCCGGCCATTCCTTCACGTCAAGCCCCCCAGTAGCCGCAGGATAATCTGGTGGAGATTTAGGCCTACCGGAGTTTGAACTACAAGCTATAGCTTCTAGTGTGTCGAGGAGCTTCTCATTTTGGTGGATTGAATATAGCGTAGATATCCGAGATTCTAACTCCGTGACTTTAGTTCTCAGGTCACGACAGCTAACACAGTCCGCGTGTTTCTTCATTGCATAGTCTGTAGTCATATCCAAGGTGGCTTGTTACTCTCGCTCAAAAAGACAAAGGTTGCACAGTCGGAATCGAACCGCTGACGTTGCGGTCCACCGTTGCGGTCCACCGTTGCAATGGCCACGTTCGCCGCCGTACTTCCGCAGAGAATATAGCTTTCCATCAATCAACTACATCATGGGTAAGTCGTAATTGAGACATTATGTCCAAAATTCCGAACTATCCCTTTAATTTACAACTTTAAAAAAACCAGACATTTTGCCTCGTTAGTATTAAGTTTAAAAAATTCTTCCACACGTTGCTTGACATGATTTTGCTCTCCACGTTTGTAGCAAGTATATTGAACTTCTATTTCCTGTGCGTGTGCTAGGAACGTTCATGTGCTCTAAAGTGCAATCGGTTACCGAGTTTTCGCTTGTCAATAAGCAGTCATGAGTAGGCGTCAGTTTTTTCAAATGCTGGATACTGCATTTTGGAAATAAACTTCATATATTTATTATTTTATTGTACTTAATTAGGCCAAATATAATGCAACAGTTATTTATCTGCATTGCCCATGTTAAATTTCCCAGTTTCCTGACGTCACTCCCGGTTGGGAACGGGAAGGAATTGTGATGGGAAATACCAGGATCTCGGGAACCGGGATTAGTCACTACTGTATACACAATGTATCAATCAGAGCACTCAACACAGGAACCAGGAACCGATCAACACAGGAATGCAGCCCCTTTGTTATCTATGTAGACAAGATCATAGCAGGCTTTTGAGAGTCCAGACTTCAGCATTAGCGAGGCTAATACACAATCCCTTTTACAAACACCATGGCCTCCACTTATTCTGCTACTCTGATGATACCAGATGATACAGATGGCATTTCGGCTGAATCTGACCCCTATTTTGAATATTTCACACACATAAAATCTACCCATGGAATAACAACCATGGCTATACTTTGGTTCAACTGAACTATTTTGAACAAAAGACTGTCATTCTGAGCCTTGTATCAAGTCATTGCTGGCTACCACTGGAAGTGCTGTTCTGTAGGAGTCTCTTCCATGTCAGGTGCCCCCTGCTGAATAGGCCTTCCTCACAAAGCTTAATAGTAGTGTATCTCTACTTCCTGTCTATTAGCCTTGCCAATGATTTTATCTTAACGTTAGCCAGCTAGCTTACTCTCTGAAAGTCAATGTGGACAGGAAGTGGAGGTACGCTACTACCCAGCTTTGTGAGAGAGGCCTATTAGAAAAACGTAGACAATAGCAGCCGATAGGTGATGAAGGCGGCTGAGACCTGTGCAGGGTTGGGTTCCCCGTACTTGACCAACACATGCACGGTATGCAACAGAGGGAGAGGACCGCACCTCATGTGACCCCCACCACTTCAGCTAAGAGTAACAGTCATTTCCTTGGCACCAGTCTGATCTGTGTGAGTGCGCTGTAAGTTTGCATTCCATTCACTGCTCTTCTCCCTGTCTTCTAGCCTCTAGAGGGCCAGGCTGCCGCGGTGCGCTGTTGCCGTCCCCAGAGAGGAAAGACACTCCCATGCCCTCTCGAGTCCTGATGGTGCCTGTCTCCTAATGCCGAGTCCTTTGGCCAGAGTTCCCGGCCCCGATCTCTAGGGCAGTGGTTCCCAAACTCGGTCCTCGGGGACCACTGTGTAGGCTGGTTTTCGTTCCAACCACAATTGCAATCCCGGAATTTTAACAAGATGTCAATTAGGTGTTTGTCATATTTAGAGGGATTATTTACCCTCTTAAGCCACATTATGTTAGCAATAGCTATGCATGTCATGAATAATAAAAGTAAAATATTCTCATTGTGTTATATTGCAAATAAGTACAAAAAGGGGCAAAAAAATAACATTTTTTAACTGACCAAATTTATTTTATTTTATTAAATAAAATTAAAGACAGGTGAATCAATAGGCTCCTAATTGGTGAAATTGTGGATATATGGCCACTAAAACTAACCATTTGATAAATAATGAAAAAAAGACAAAGAAAATCATAACGAGCCAAACTTGCAGTGTTAATACATTTAAGAAAAACTTGATGAGGGAACTTATTCACCCCAACTTATTGAGCCAATTGATTCACCCCAGTCTTTAATTTAATCAGTTTTAAAAAAAATGTTACCTATTTGCAAAAAGCACAGTAGGAACATGGGAATTTTTATTCTTCATGGCATGCATAGCTATTTCTGACATGATGTAGCTTAAGAGGGTAAATAATCCCTCTAAACATGAAAAGCACCTAATTAAGAAAAATGAACAGCTTGTAAGGATTTTGGGATTGCAATTGTGGTTGGAACGAAAAACCAGCATACACAGTGGTCCCAGAGGACCGAGTTTGGGAAACACTGGTCTAGGGCAGCCTTTAGATTGTGGAAAATCAATTTATTTTTGATCTTCTGACACCACACCATTAAGGCTATCTTGAATGATGGGAGTAGCCTATATGAAACTATTTGACCCACTTTCGTTCCTGACCCACAGTTTAAGAAAGACTAGGTTAGAGGACCAGTGCAAGGCTATTTACAGCAGGTGCTCAGCTATGTTTTAAAATGAAACTAGCTTTCCTATCTGCCCAAAATGTATTCTTTGTGTCTTGTGAGGCCACCCCCATCCCCATAAAACATAGTTTTTTCCTACTCATAACTCATATACAGGTAAAAGCTATGATCAGTGTCAATTGCCCTGCAAAATGTTGCATTGAAACCATGCTGGACCTGCCAGGATGCAAAACCTTTTTTTTATTGTAGAAACATGAACCTTGGTACAGTGATTCATTATGATGGAGCTTAGACATTTGTGCTGTTCTTATTGCCCTACTGCTCAAGGAGACTCTATAGCGCCCCCTTTAAGGGGCAATTTCAGCTACATTCAAATCATCATAATTTGGAAACCGGTTGACCTATAGGGATGGGAATTTGCTTGAAGGTTCATTGTGTGCCCTCTAACAAATAAAGTTTGAGGCAGATGTGTAGCTTGAAGATTAATGAGTGAAAAAAACACTTAATTACTCCAACACTTAACAGTTTGGAATTAACATATGGAAATTAATTATGATGTTGTTGGTGATATAATGGATGCACTTTGTAAACCCCATGTCTGTAAGAATGGTACTTTTTAAGCATTGAGGGTAAAACGTTATTTTTAAATATGAACTACAATACCCATAAAACAATTAATCAGACTTAAAGTGCGTTAGGCGTACTAATGGCACCATTTGTAGTTCGCTGAGAATCTCTATCCCATTCCGCAATTACGGTCAGACAAATAGGATTTATGCTCAGGGATATTACAGAGAAACAGTTCAAACAATTCTTTAACATACGTGTAATAACCAGCTAAGCAACAAAGAGCAGGAGTGAACATTTCGTTTAATAACTGTTGCCGTCTTTGCATATTGAAACATGCTGTAAATTCCGTTCTGAAGCTGAGATCCAGATCCATAGCCCCAAGTACAGCACTGTCGCGTTTCTAGACCAATCAGAGGCTTCGTTGTGGACTAGCTCAGTTGTCCAGTAGTGGTCTAGCCAACTGGAGACAAGTTTGTTCGTCAATTGTCTATCCAGTTTACGTATCCAGTTTACGTCATTATAAACTGGATAGACTGCATTGCCATCTCTTTCGCGTATCATATCCTATTGTCATTCTATATAGATCTGTGGAGGGAATACGCTCAAAGAAATGTACACTCCACTGCTTTATGAAGAGCACATGAGTTAAGATGCACGAAAGTAACCACATTTGGATTTATTCTTGTAAACAGCAGAGGCTTTGAAGTAGATGGTGGTAATTAGTAAATTATATATTATAAAATAATGATTATTATATATGTGTATATATATATATATATGTATATTTTCTTTCCAAATGCCCAGAATGTCTTATATATGTTCCCAACCTCATAGAGTGCCATGGTTAAGTGTCAAAACTAGTGGAACCTTATTTCTGTATGCATTACGAACATAAAAGCAGGTCTTTTTAAGAAAAGGTTCTTCTTTTATTTTCTTTGGCATTATTGGTGTTTTATTGTGTATTTGGGTGCCAATTAAAGGTTCAGTGACGGATTTATACAGAGTTTGTGCTGAAAACACTGATGTATATTATCTTCCTGTGCCTAATAGTGCTTAATTTATAGATGTCTTTTAACACCGTGAGTGAAAATGGGGGCATATGGGCAGACAAGTGTTAAAATAACCTTTATTCATAAAATCAAGGCATGACATGACAATATTACACACTAACATATTTACAGGTACATCACCCTATTTACACACATATATAAAACAAAATAACACCCTTAGAGCTAATACAGATACCCATCCTCTCCCAAACCAACCCTCCACCCAAACAAACCCGACGGGAACAATGAAACAGTGGCGTAACCCAGCCCTCCAATCCCAAAAATAAAATATAATGAAAGGAAAACAGGAAACTATTTTCCATTAGCTTACACCAGTGGAGTGCTGTTATTTTAGAAAATATATGCAGTTTAACTGAGTTAAAAGCAACTGCAACAGCTGAGCATAAGCTACCAGAATATGGCTTCCGTCTCAGCTTAGAAAACGCCAAATTAGCCTGCTTGTTGAACAAATTTTGTTTGATTATACCATGAAGCATTGTCAAACATCAATTCCATGAGGATGTTCTCACAGCAGACAGATCATAGGCGATGCATTTCAGCTAGCGAAGCTTCATCCGAAGTTCATATGACGTGCATTCTAATATTGATTAATAACACAAATAGCATTCTTTTGCCTTTAAGACACTAAATACACTAAAGCTGTCAGGTTGGGAACCCATAGGTTTACGCATATTTTCCCTTGTTTTATAATGTCCTGCTTAGGGAAATATGACTGTGTTTTTACTGGTATAGCTTAATGCCTTAAAACAAGCCCACTTTCCCGGGATTCCAGGGACAGAGCGTCTATTTCGGGAGAGAAAATGTTTTATTTTTGGGAAAACTATGAATCCCTATTTCACAATGTAATCTTGATATTTGTATGCATGTTTGTGTGCGCTCCAGTGTGTGTTCCAGACAGGACGGTGTACGCACGTTGTGCACACGCCTATGTAGATGCACTTATATTGCACCATTAAAATGACATTGAAACAACTGCGACATGACTTAAGACCAAGTTTGTGGTGGTTTTAGCGCAAACACTTTCAAAAATTATCCTGGCCACACCTTAAGACCAACCCGCCCAGTTCACTTGCTATGGGCGCTAGTTCACTTGCTATTTAAACAACGTGAGTGCTGGATGGTAAAATGACAACTACGTTGGTCTGAAACTAGCAAAGACACTTGCGCTTGGGTTAGTGCCGCTTAGTGCCAAGTGTAAGATACAGCCCTAAACCCACCTCAGGTCCTCCTCCTCCTCTTCCTCTTCATCATACTCATCCAGTTCTAGGACCTCACTCTGTGGGAGATCCATGCACTAGGAGAACATGTCTGTGGCTAAGTTGAACCTCTTCTCCAGCTGCTTACAGTGGTGGATAAGAGCAGACCTCAGTCCAGGCTGGTGGTAGTTTTCAACGGCCTTCTTTGCCAAATCATGCTGAAGGTGGAGGTAGTTGAGAACTGCTCTCATCTCTTGGTGAAGCATTTGACTTTCCTCCAATGTCCGATCCTTCCTATTGAGGGCGTCAACTGCTCTTCTCTTCAGGCTAACAGGGACAGGATCCGCTTCACACTAAAACAAAGATCTGAACTACATTCAGCATTGGTAACAAATATTTTTATACAGCAGTCAGCAGACATTACAAAATAACAAAAATAATATCCAAAATAAGGTTACAACCCTGTAATGTACTGCACATGAAAGGTTTACCACTGCTGGGAGTTCATGATCCAAGCCAAGGTAGATAGGTGAAGAGGGGTCGTATGACTGTCACCTCTATTTGGCAAGGAAAGTGGGAATGCTGTGGGGGCCACTTAATGGTGTTATAGGTCTTTATAGCCTTGGCAATCCTCCTGTTAGACTGTTTGATCTGGTTGGACAGCTTAATGGCAATAGCTTGTCCATCTAAAATCATCAGAAAAATGTATTAGCATGCATCTATTCTATGCTTTTTGAAATCAATAAGAACATGTTATTACAGATAAACAAACCTGGATATTTCATTTTCAGGGAGATCAAAAAAACAGTCTTTCCTTGGCCTCTGCTCTTGCTGTGGACAGTAGATGGGTCCCGTCTTCTTTATCCATGGCTTTGAGGGTTGACACAAAGTCAGGCTCCGATGGCTCCCATCTCCTTGTGATCTTCAGCTTTCGCTCAAGAGATGCAAGGTTCTCATTTAGCCTGTGTGACAAGACATAATAAAACAACATTCAATATGATATACACTCAGTGACCACTTTATTAGGTACACTTGTGTTTTTCCATGAGAATCCACTATACTCATTGTCATATAGGCTATTATGTACAATACATATTGCCACATCGACAAGTTTAACATGTCCTGAAACCTTGGGATGTTACATTATCATACTAAAAAGTTTGACCTGTGTGATAAAGGGAAGTTGGTCAAATCTGGGTTATAATGCACCAACTCCTACCTTTGTCTATCTTTTTCAGCAAATTTTTTGCATATGTTCGACAAAATTTGTTGGGGGTTGTAGTGTGAGTTTGGCATAGGCAGACTAGCTAGCGGGTTATTCAACTACTCTAATTAAAGTGTAGCTATTGCGCATGTCTAAGCTCCACATTCAAGCAAGCTGAAGAACCTAAACAATGTGTAAACAATCCGAGGAACACCAGTGGATGTAAACACTTAGTCGAGTGGAACATTAAATTGGGTTGGGCAGATAATTTGATAGCTACTGTAGTCAGTCTTGTGTTAAGACATACTTACTCTGCTCCACTTGTGAGGGCAGCTGAATCACTTCTGAAGCTGTATGTGATACAAAAAAGTACAACCGTAAGTGTACAGTCCTACGGTGATTAGGTGCATTGTATCAATCAAACAAAGATTTGTATAAATCAAATGAATATATAAAAATAGGAAAGTTTGTATCCTGTTTGTATGGTTTGCAGTAATGCAAGCGTTTTATTATCTGACAAATGTCACAATAAACTCCACTCTAAGACCCGCAGCGCTCTTGTCTTTGCTTTTCAAATGAAATACAGGTCTTCACAAGATGAACTTGATAGTGATATCCTGTAACTTGATAAACATACCCAATGTTGTTACGGTGAAGCAGCAGCAGCACATACTCCCTCTTCGACTTATTAACAACGCCTGCAAGATTTACAAAATGTTAAGAGTTACTGTTTAGGTATTCACAGCATAGCTATTGTTTTTTTACACTAATTCGTAAGCACACAGATTGGATAAACAGTGATAATTATGCCCTTTCCTTTCTGTCCCTGGTTTTGCTGAGCCATGAGTTTCTCCTCACTCCTCCATCTCCTGACATCTTGCTCAGAGACAGACACTTAAAATATGGAAACATGATTAGTGAAAGGTTTTAAAGGAGTTGGCATTGTTAATTCCAGACCTTATCTGGCAAGACAGATGGACATGAGCTAAATGAAATAAGACTAATGGGAATACACCTACCTGGTGCCTCCATTAAAGCTTTTGACGATCCTCAGTGGCTAATTGAGACATCTTTTCAGCCTTATCTCTTTGTTGGAGGATATGGACTTCTGTTATACAGGAAACACAAATTAGGTACTCAATGGTTTAAAGCATCTATTATGATGCACAAATAGATATAAATAAAAAACCAACATCTATCACTTCCCACATATGTCTAATCAATTATTTGGGCATAATTGGGTCGACTTTGGGCATTGTTGAATAAGCATAGGCTTCAGTCTACAGGCATCCCATTTCCCTGCTAGTATTTTTATGATACTAACAAATATTTCCCCACATTGTGTTTGAGAAGAGGCTCTAACTTTCCCTTCTCCAAACCACTCTCATCCATTCAAACCAAAGTTATTAATTGTTTGGAGTAAATAAATTTAAAAAACATAAAACGGTATACCTATATCAGTGGACTTCCTTCTTCCATAATTAAGAAGTCCATCTGTCAGGAGGTCAAGGCGATGCGAAGGGGTCATCTCCTTGGTCATCCTGGAGAATCTGCTCAGGTAGGACCACAGACGCTCCATGCCTTCTCCGTCTGTAGTTCCAAATCCCTCCAGCCGCCGTATGCTGTACTTTTTTATTTTTTATTTTATTAATACAGGGAAAAAAGATAATAGTACATACAAGTTCTAAAATCGTTGGGCCCTACTCAGTACATTACTGGTTTTCAGAGGGTTCCCTGTCCTACAGCATAGAAAGAAAGAAAAAAGAGATGAACAGAAAATGAGAAAAATAAATAAAAAGACAAGAGTAAAAAATCTATAGATGTGCAGTAATTAAAATGTGAGAAATTTCATAGAATTTCAGGAAATATGTAGAAAAAAAGTAAAAAGTGAGTGTTTATGTTTATGGAGTAGACACAGCGTGATCTGAAATTAATTCTAGTCTAGTGTTCACAGATTTGGTTATTTATAAGATGAGATTTGAGCTGTTGTTAAAATGTATATTTGTCCTTATATTTAATGGTAAATTATTCCATGATTCTGTGTTTCTATTGAAAAACGATTTTTGACCAAAATAGTTTTTGTATCTTTGAAGTGGATTTAATGCGTTTGTAATGGAACGCGTTTGTCTTTGTTGTCGGTTATTGGAATGACGTGGCAATAGGTTGCTAATGATCTGAGGAAGAGTATTGTTTTGTATTTTATGATAAAGTTTGAAATTCAGTAATATTTGGTCATTTTCAAAAGTGAGCGTGTTTATTTGTTGCAAGGCAGTGCAATGATGTGTGTGAGATGGTAATTTTGCGTGAATTTTGTGCAATCTATTATAAAGACGAATGATTGGGTCTAATGTGCATTTTGTAGCAGATGACCAAATTGGTAAACAGTATGATAATGTGGATAGAATTATGGCATTTAAATATGTATTTGAAACGGTTTGTGTAAGATATGTCAGAATTTTATTGTAGATGAAAAGTTTTTTATTTAGCTGTTTTGCAAGGTATTCAATATGTGGTTTAAACGTCATATGATCGTCAAGCGTGACGCCAAGATATTTATAAGTACTCGTTACAGTCAGGGGTTCATTTTTTAGTTGTATAGGGCGGAGTCGAAAATGTTTTTTGAGAGGATCGAAAATACATACATTGTGTTTTTTTTATATTTAATGTTCAATGATTTCTGTGAAGCCAGTGGTGAAGAGCTTGTAGGTCCAATGAAAGTTTGGAATAAATGTAATCTATTCTAGAGGTAAAGATAACGGTGTCGTCCACGTATAGAAGCACTTGAGTTGACGAGCATACTGAGGGCAGATCATTAATATATAATATGAACAATAGTGGTCCTAGAATAGATCCTTGTGGTACACCGATATTGCTTGTAGTAGAAGTGGATTTAAATTGATGTATTTGGACCAGTTGTGTTCTTTCTAATAGATATGATGGAAGCATGTTTATTGCAGTTGATGATAAATTGAACTTCGTTAACTTATTGAGAAGTATAGAATGATTAACGGTATCAAATGCTTTGGAAAAATCTATAAATATTGCACCGGTTATATTCCCTACATTTAATGATTGTCGAATTGATTCCGTGAGATATAATACAGTGGACGTGGTTGATCTGTTTGTTCGAAAACCAAACTGAAATTCATTTAAAAGACCGTGCGATTCTAAGTAGTGTAGTGGCTAAGCAGTGTAGTATAATGGTTAAGGAACTGGACTTGTAACCGAAAGGTTGCAGGTTCGATTCCCAGGTAGGACACTGCCGTTGTACCCTTGAGCAAGGTACTTAACCTGAATTGCTTCAGTATATATCCAGCTGTATAAATGGATAAATGTAATAAGAAGTTGTGTAAGTTGCTCTGGATAAGAGCGTCTGCTAAATGCCTATAATGTATAATGTAAGTAGTCGGTGAGTTGAGTGGCTAGCACCTTTTCCATAACCTTTGACATTATAGGTAGAATAGATATCGGTCTATAATTTGATATGACTGTTGGATCTCGCTTTGTAAACGGGAATGATTTTAGATGTTTTCCATGCAGAAGGAAAAACTGACTTTGTAATACATAAGTTTATGAGATGATGTGTGACTGTTAATAAAGAATCCAAATGTGACAGAAAGAAGTTCATGTCGTGTGTATCCTTAGATTTGGTCTTCTTTAAAGAATGTGTGATGTTTATTAAACACTCTTGAGATATCTCTGTGAAGGAGAAAGGTTGTGATTGTAAGGAAGAAAATTCCAATTGTTGCACAGATGGATCAAAGCTGGCTGCAAGCTCTTCTACTGATGAAATAAAAAAAGTATTAAACGCGCAAGCAAGTTTTTGAGGCTCTGTTAGCAATAATCCATGTGAGAAAACGCTTATCTTGCCTTGGTTAGTTTTTGTCCTTCCTCCAGTTATGGTGTTCAGTGCATCCCACAGCTTTTTTGGGTGCAAAGAGGCTTCATTTATGAGTTTCTGATAATAATTCGTTTTTGCTTTCTGTAACTCAACGGTACATTTATTTCTAATTGTCACAAAAGCTTGTTTATCTGTTAATAATTTAGTACGGTAGTAGTTTTTCATAAGTTTAGATTTTTGTTTGAGCAGACGTAATATATTTGGTCTAATCCAAGGTAAAGATAATTGTCGAGACTTTAGTTTAGAACTTTTTGTGTATTTTTTAGTTATAGTCTTAATTTTGTCATGCATTCTCGTGAGTATTTACTCTGGGTATTTACTCTTCATCTTATTCTCCTCTTCCCAGTTAATGTTATTAATCTCGGTTTGGTGCGTCTGTTTATTGGAGCCTGGTATCATTTTTATAACATTCAATTTGTGTCCCTTGTGTTCTATAATTTTTTTTCTAATAGCAAAGGTAAGGTTCCTTTATCAATTGTTCAAGTCCAAATTTGGCTGCTACATGTTTGAGCGGTGTAGCAATAGTGTCATTCCAATTTAAGTTGAAATCACCAAGTAGTATGTATTCTTTTGTTTTTACCAACTCAAGAATAGTTGTTAGGGATGATACATAATCTATTGGTGACTTGTTAGGAGGTTTATATGAAACTAAAATATCTATAGCATGCTGAGACGTTAAATAAAAAGTGATTTGTAACGTTTCGGATGCCGTGTGTGTTAGATTTTTTGTTGATGAGTACTTATTTGATACATATATTGCTACTCCTCCTCCACGTTTCCCAACCCGGTCTTTACGAAATAAATTGTAATTTTCAATATAAAGAAAGGAATCCGGAATTGTTGGTGTAAGCCAAGTTTCCGAGACAGCAAAAATATCTATGCTACTTTGTGTCAGCAGCATTTTAATTTTATCAAGTTTTGATATTAAGCTACAGACATTAAGATGACATATTTTTAGCCCTTTAGCATTTCCAAGATGACTCACTGTTTTTGGGGTCTTCCAGTTTTGTTTATTTCTCTTATTTCTATTTCTCAATGCCTTGACAGGGCTGGAACCCCCGGTCTAAGAACGTTGCCAACAGGGGGGACAGTAGGCCGAGGCAACACAAACGGAAGAGGAATGATTTCCGGTGAGGGAGTGTGGGATTTAAACAGTCAGTCCTGTGGATAGTTCTGAACAGTGTGCTGCAAATGAGCAGCTAGCATTCGGCTACCCAGCCTGTTGGGGTGGACTCCATCATATCTAAAAAAGTTAGAGAAGTTTTGTTCCAAAACAAATAAAAATTGTCAATAAAACCTATGTTGTTCACTCTGAAAGCAGATTGGAGCCAGGTGTTAAGGCTGAGGGTTCAACTGAAGCATGCCGCTCCCCTCAGCGTGGGCAGGGGGCTGGAAATAAAAACGGACTTTCTACAGCTATTTAAAAACTTAAAAAGGTTGTTAAAATTATTTTTTGTCAGCTCAGACTGCTGACGAGCTATATCATTTGATCCCACATGAACTATCACCCTGATTATGGAAGACGGGAGTGATGGCATCAGACCCGATAGCTTACCCAGGATGATAGGGACCGTAGCCCCGGGGAAGCAGTGTGTGGCTGCATTAAAAAAGCGGAGGTTCCTGGTTATGGAATCTCCCACTATTAAAGTGGTCGGGGAGAAGAGGGGACGAGGAAATGATAAATCCCTAGTGTGTGTCCGGGCAAGCGGGAGTTGTGGCGAGGCAGCGACAACAGCCCCGGGGGGAGGGTTCATCACCGGCTCAGGGCAGGAAAGACCTTCAGAGCGTCTGAGCACTGCCTCCTTCAGGATCCTTCGCCGGGAAGCGGAGGTCAACGCCTTGGATGAGGGCCGCTGATCTGGTCACACAGTGGAGCAGTGAGCCACCCAAGTGCCGCCAGGCTCCAGTAGTGGAAAAGCTGCAGTGTTAGGAGGTGCCGGAGCATCTGCTGGGTGGATCAGAGCGTCGTCAGCCAGGACCGCAAAGCGGTTTGAGCAGTTTAGGCGGGGCGGTGAGGCGGCCCCGTTTGTGTCTCTCTTGCGATCACGGACCACCACTTCAGTCCAGGGCGACTGGTGGTTCGGAGTCGAGCAGGAAGAAGGCCGTGGAATTGTATCCTGCAATGCTGCGCAGAGAGAGGCAATCTTCTTGGACTGCCCAAGAGCCACGTCCATAAAGCTAGACTAAAGCGCATTTTTTTCTTTTTAATTCATCCGAGAGCCGTCGGATGTCCTCCTCCAGGTCAGTAATTGTTTTGTTCGCTTTATTTAATAGTAGTTCGTCCTCACCAGTCATGGTTGACATGGTGAAACTTGCGCTTGAACCGAAAAATCTGTTGAACGCTTGCACTACGGTGATCTCATATACTTAAAAGGTCGAAGGGTACAAAAAATTTAATTAAATATATATATAAATAAAATAAAATAATAAAAAACTAGAATCATACTAAAAATAAGAAAAGTATAAAATGCTAAAATAATAAGACGATAAAAATAATAAAATAATGATAAAATGCCAAAATCGAGCCGACTATTTTCAAACTCCAAGCTCTGTCCTGCGCAAACTGTCAGCAGACTCTGACAGGAAACAGGAAGTGTTGTTTTTTCCGCCTTCCGTGACCAATTATGGTTATTGGTTTCAGGCAGGGGCGTTGTTAGGCTGATCATTCGGGGCTCGAGCCCCGAATGTTTTGAGTCTAACCCAGAATGTTTTTGGTCCGTAAAAGGTTTGTGTTGCTCTGCCCAGGAGCTGATTTTAATGTGCTGTAGCAGAGCGGAAATTTTTGTTATATTGAGCCTTTTTTGTATGGTTACTCAGAACACAAACTCCACAATATTTCCAGTTGTGTTATACAGTACTGTTTCATTCTCACTGAACTTATATTAGTCTACATATTATTTTTTATTGAATTACATATATATTTTTGAAATTACAATTTTTATTTGCAACTTTCACCAATTAGGCCTACCGCAATTTCAACAAACACACACAAAACATCACACTTTGCATCGCAACTTTTAAAAGCTGCCGCAAAATCAAGCATTTTAGGCCGCAACAATTCACAAAAAAAAACTCTGCGAGATCCAGTTTTGTACACAGTATGAAACTGGTGTGACAATAAACATATTTAATCTTGAATCTATTCTCATTATGTGTTTTGCCGTAAAATGCAGTGCAAGGCCACAGCTCACTTGGCCATGCTTGTCATTTAATGATAATCACCTGCTATTTGATTACAGTCACCTGTTGTTTACCACCAAGATGTCTGCGATCAAATACTATGAATTGCTTAGTAATACAGGAAACCTTGAGATTATAATGTAATGTCTTGTCAGTCTTTAACAGCATAAAATAATTGTCATAGTTTAATCAAATGAAGAAGATTATATGAATTTAAAGGGAAGCAATGTCAAAATATATTTTTTTCATTAGGGAGAGTATGTTTAATTAATGGCCTTATAATCACTATTGTTGATACCAAAACACTAGTGTCTGCTCATATGTGTATCGTGGAAAAGAATTTGTTACAATTAGGCAGACCAACAGTATGTTATCCCTTACAAAAATTACTCACTGGGTCATCCTACTCAGAATTGTTATGTTAGAGATGGAAAAGTCGACAAGAGAGGACATGAAAAAGATTAGACAAAAAAGACAGACAGCAATAGAGGAAACACCAGAATGGACCAGGAGGAAAGACCAGAATGCCCCCGGACCCCCCTTACAAAGTCTGAGGAAAGCCTCAGATGTATTGGGCTAAGCCCCAGATGTTTTCAGGTCCTAGAAAAGCCCCTGGTTTCAGGTGCTTGCTGACTACTTAAGCTCAGCGCCTTCTTTGTTCTGTGCTTTTGTGTAAGCTTTGTTTACACACTAACCGGTAATTTTGGTATAGGACTTGGAGGACTGCATATCTTTTCTGTCTTGTTAGATACGCAGGAACTTTCTTAGCTTTAGTTTTAGGATTAGTTCTCTAGGACTTTCTCTTTCCTATTTCTTTCTCTACTAAGTTCTTTCCTCGGTACTCTTTGAGGCTGTAACCTTGTTACCTTTTTCTCCTTTTCCTCCTTGTTTGAGTTTGTATTTTATTGAGCTGGAGGTTTTCTTTCACGTTCTGTCTATTCTGCTCGAGTCTTCGAGCCAGTATTCACCCTCTTTTCAGGGTTGTTTTCTGTTGGCTTATAAGCCGGGGGTTATTTCCCTTTTGTTTATTTTTTCTGTTCTGTTTGCGTATTCCATTTCCTCCCTCTGACTTGTGGTTACTCCACGTTTGTGGGTAACTTTTAGATCCCCTTACGGTTGTCCCCTTAAAATTGTTTTGTTTAGTTATAGAGCTCCGTAGTCCCACCCCCTCCTATCCCTGGCTGGTCCCGGAAGACTGCCGGAAGCCATTACTTATCCCCACTTCGGAAACAACCCCTCACCCTTATGATTATATATGGCATTGTATGGACCAAAATGTTTACATATATTCAATTCAATTCAATTTTATTTGTATCGCGCCTTTTACAGAGAACTGTCACAAAGACGCTGCACAGGGAAACAGAAGGAAAATTTAGCAAAAAACCAGGCCTTAGCCCCCAACCAGCAAAATGAGGTAAAAAACTCCCCGGTATGGGGTGTATGGATATATGTGATACATAGTCCATTACATACTCATCACTGCATTTAAATCAAAATTTAACCGTATAATTAACGGAGTTTGAGAAACATAACTACACTACCCAGAATCCCCGGTCGTACATAGCTAAAGAAGTCGCTACCGGGCGGCCGCTCTGCTAGCGAAAATGGTTAACACTCGGTCTGCTCTTGTAACTCATTATGGAAGCTACCGGGCAAAGAAGTAGCTACCGGTCGCTCTGCTAGCGAAAATGGTTATCACTTTGTCTTATTATGGGAGTGAAACTAACAGGATAACCAAGGGCGAGAATCACTATCAGTCTGGCCATGTCGAAAGTGTCAGCTTTATGGCTTTCACTTCAGCAGTGTGAGCAAGTGAGTAGACCGGATGTTGTAGTCGTTTTGGTTGTTTTTTTTAAAACACTCTTGTTGTTTATTTGTTGACATAATTTCAAATTACCAATTTTATAAATTATTTTAAAATATGACAACCCCTCTCTTGGGTGTTTTGAACGTCTAGCTGCCTGAATATAGAAAAAAAACTTTCAGTCCATTGACTCCCATTATTTATTTTCCGAAAAGTGGCACCAGAAGTTCGTCACCAACGTGGGTGGGACTACGGAGCTTTATGGTATAACTGGTGAAATCAGCAGGGTTTTAATAAGCTGAGAGTATGGAAGCCTGGTCAGTGTAATTAAAAAAATATGAAGGATGAAGAATAAGGCTAAAACTCAGTTAACATGGTGAAATTTATTTCCGTTTTTTAACCGTCGGTTATCGAAAGAACCTTATGCACAGCGAATCCCGGAGACTGTAGTCTAGACTATGTGAAAAACAATAAATGCAATATTCACTGCACAAGGTTTTGAACTTTTTTCAGTCAAAATCATTCTATTTACTTACATGCTGTAGGCCTAGATGAACAGAGCTGTATTGTAATGACATCTGAAGCGCATTTTTAGAACTCAAATGTCCGTCTATTGCAGTGCGCAAGTTTTCCATTGAATGACAATTCACACATCAGGGGCTCTATCTTGGCGATCTTAGCGCTTCGTCTAAGTGCATGGCGTTAAGTGCATTTAGGGCGTGTCCAAGACCAGTTTTGCTATTTTAACGGCGTGTTTTTGGGCGCTAAGCATGGCGCAACGTGCAAATCTGAAACTAGTCTCTTCATTAATTATAGGTGTGTCTTGGGCGTGACATGTAATAAACCAATCAAAATGTGATATCCCATTCCCTTTAAAAGCCTGCTTTTCCACCTTGGCGGATTGCTTATATGATGGCGAAACAGACATGCTTGTGTGTGTTTAGTGCGATCAAGGAATAGGCTATATGGATCAATAGTAGCCTATGATCAATATTATTCGGGCTAACCATTATGAGTTCCCAGTAATTCCTGACAGTGCTGTTTACAAAATATATCCAGTTAAATTTCGTTAAAAGCACCTGCAACAGCTGAGAATAAGCTACCAATGGCTTCCGTCTCACCTTAGAAAATGCCAAATTAGCCTGCTTGTTTAACGAATTTCGTTTGATTATGCAATGAAGCAATGAACTCATGTTCAAGCTTTATCCGAAGTTCATTAGGCTACCTGCATTCTAATTTTGATTAATAACACAAATAATGTTATTTTGCCTTAATGATGACACTAAATACAATAAAGCTGTCAGGTTGGCAACCCATAGGTTCATGCATATTTTCCCTTGTTTTATAATGTCCTTCTTATGGAAATGTGACCAACCTGTTTTACTCGTAGGCTAATGCTTTTAAACAATCCCCTTTCCGAGGAAGACTGTGAAAAGTGTGATTTACAGCAGGGGAAACAGACCTGCTCATGTATGAAGTTAAAGCGCACATGCAGAGAATGGCATTAAAATTAATTGTGAAACGTGCTGCAAATTAATAAGTAACCCGGAAGTAAAAGCGTAAAAGACATAGAGCGTATATGCATATCTATGGTACAAGGTAGGTTCATATTACAAACTACTCTTTTTCATTTTTGTTAATTCTATCTTCATTCATAATCTACACTTTGTAACAATCATCATATGTTAAAGGTTGTATCAGCGATTTTGGGTGACGTCACTTTTGAAGCGAAATCCCAAACAAACATACTTATGAATAATTATGTTATGTTTTAAAAAATAGTGTTCAAGCATCCAGAATTATAACCACGTTAATAACGTTTGTAAGAAACCAAACCGTTTGTAAATCCGTCAAGATTTCAGCGAGATAAGAGTATTAGCGTTTGTGCAGATCATTGTGATTGGTTGGAATACTGTTTATTTTGGTTTTGAGTGGTTGGTAGTACCATTTGTTTTTGTGTACGATCTCGGAGCATAGGCTGCCTACAGAGACGCGGTTTTTTGACTGCCTGCTTATGGGGCGGGCAGCTAGCGGATCGTGAGGAAAAATCAGATGAATGTGATCATTTATGTTTCCACCCAAAATCGCTGATACAACCTTTAACTGATTGATATTCTCAATAAAAAATATATATATTACAAACTCCTTCCTCACTAGTTTTGCGGGATTTCTTTCGCACACTGCTTGCAAAGTGAGGGGACAGGGCCAGGGGCGTTTCTAGGACCTGAAAAGATCCGGGGCTTAGCCCAATACATCTGGGGCTTTCCTCGAGGGGGTATTCTGGTCTTTCCTCCTGGTCTTTCTGGTCCAATTCTCTCTCTCTCGCTCTCTCTCTCTCTCCTGGCTGCAACTCATCTGCACTGCCACTGGCTGTGCCGTCTGTGCTACCCGAAAACCATTAAATAAACTTAAACATTAAGACAACATACTCTGCCTAATGAAAAACAAATATTTTGTCTTTGTCTTCCATTTAAATTCATATAATGTTCTTCATTTGATTAAACTATGACAATTATTTTATACTGTTAAAGACTGACAAGACATTACATTATAATCACAAGGCTGACTCTATTACTAAGCAATTCATAGTATTCGATCGCAGACTACATGGTGGTGTTTTTTTTGTTTCATTTGTAAATTGAAATGTGAAACTTATTTTTTTGGACCTGAAAATCAGTTAACGTGGAGTAATTCTGTTTGTGCTCGTGGGATACCCGTAAGCCTAGCTTATGTGTAAACACGGAGACCCCAAACGCGCTTTTATTATGAAACCATTTTTACGCTTAGTAATGATGGGGAAACTGATCCTGCTTTATGAGACTTGCTACAACGGAGGAGATATTTTAATAAAAACATTTTGAAGTTGCCTATTTGTTTTTGAAATCATTTGTGTTGTGGCCCCTTCGAGTCAAGGAATCTTGGAGGGACTGAATAATAGTGGCAATACTATACTATGAATTCCCCAAACAAGAGTCAAAACTGACAAACACCACAACAGTTTGCAACAGATGCAAACATTTGTGTAGTAGAGGGCCTTCCAACAGTCTTGTTTTTATTATGGTTCAAGCCAATAATCTTAATTTCTAATAATTTATATCATTAAGCTCTCCACGCCATCTTGTGAGGGAATATAATATTAATAGTTCCAACTTCCAAGTGTGTTAGGGAGGTATGTGTGTAGAAAGATAGTGAACAACCTGTCCATCAGAAAGAGGATGAGTAAAGATAACCAGAATTTACGTTTAGCTGTGCATTCACGTTATCTGCCACACAGCCCCAGGCTGCATTCAAACCCAATTTAACACACTCCCATCCCTTGCTCACCTCCCTATCTTGTGACGCAATTTGCTATGTGCAGCAAGCAAACTTAAAAGGTGCTCTGCAAGGGAGGATTGATGAGAAACAAACAAAAATGGAACCGAACCACCCCCGCAACATTTCAGAGGTGCAACACCATAGAGTTGAAATGTGACCGCCACATAGTTCTGTGGTGGCTGCCCACTTTTTCCATGTGGAGCATTGCATTGTGGGATTCCCTTCTTGCTGGAAGCTTGCATTTTATACCCTTGGTGGAAGGGAGGATAAACGAGGGAGGATAAATCCTTTCTTAAATTGGATTTGAATCACACTTGGTGTGGCTGCCATATTTCATCCTGGCATTTCGGGGATTTGAAGCAATGGAAGGGAACGACAGGAAGAAAGAATACATTTTGGATCCGAACGCAGCCCCTGTGTCATCCGGGTGTTTGAAGTACACTGTAATTTGAAAGATTTTCGCCTACTCAACGACTTTCTCATCCTATCTACTCACCAAGGCGACTCCACAGTGTGGAAGAGTGCTGATTCGGACACGGCCCTGGGGTGGATTCCAATTGCTTATTTTATCCGTCCTCTTCTCTTCGGTCCTCGCCTGACCCGGAAATCGATCAAGGTTCGCCATCTTTAAGAACATTCCAAAGTGCTAAATGCTCCTCGGAGGAGCGGCAAATGACGAGGCTTCCGGAGGATTCTTTAGTGAGGAAGCACAAGTGTAGCCTTTGCCAGAAGCCTTTTCTCAGAACACATGACGTGTATGAATTATCCACCACTCTCCACATCTGCCACGTCAGTGGCGCACCCCTATTTTACAGTTCCTTTCCATTTATTAAAAAGTGCTAATCCATAATGACACTCATTATTTATAACTAACAAAAGCACAGTTTATTCGCTAAAAAACATTATAGTTAAGCAAGTGAGCATAATATGACGGTGACACTTGATTGAGCAAGGACGTTCCATTTGCCTAATACATTTGCGTCGTTTCCTCCACCCTCGTATCTGATCCTTGCATCCTTTCCTCGCGTCCTCCGTTGGGCGGAGCTAATGAGCGAGGAATGGACGCGAGGAAAGGATACAAGGGCTGCATTCGAATAGTCAAAAAAATTGCTAATTTTTATTTTCCTTGACCTCGCCAGAAAACGTCATGGGGGTCAAGGAAAAGTTGGAAGGAGAGATTTACAAGGAATCTAGCGTAACTGTGGAATTCAAACCTCCTTCTCTACCTTGCGTCATGGTGCGATGTCCAGTCGTATTGACGTGACCAATGCCGGAGTGGCTAATCGGGAGAATCGGGAAGAATCCCGGTGGGACGCTGGTTTTTGGGCTGGTGGCGAGGATCGGTAAACACAATAATTGTATTTAGATCATATAGGCTACTGGCTGCAGTGTGGGCCGCATGAGTTCTCACTCAGCCCCCTCTCTCTCACACGAAAAGCAACCACCAGAAACTTGGATGCTGATAGGGGGGATGAGAGTGGCCCCTCCCAAATTCCATAATTGGTTGAACCCAAGTTTGTTTTTGATTATGATTGATCACCTGATGTAATTAGTTTAGTTTATGAGTTTGTGCCAGACGAAGATGCTAAAATGGAGAATAAAATAAGAAAAGGAGGAGCAGAAAAGGCTAGGATAAAAAAAGAAAGGCACTGGAAGAAGGAGTGGCCAAATGTGCCAAATTAACCGACATATTTCGAACAAAAACGCAAATGCAGCTGATGATGAGAAAGGTAGTGTATAGTGTTAAGATGTCATAGGCATGTAAAGCACAATATCATTGCATGCAAACCACAATTAAAGTTTATTGTCAAGGAATTTTAAAGCATGACTGGCATATTTACGAATAACTACTTTGATAAATGCAAAATGGTTATGGGATCATCTAATTGTGAATGGCATTTTGCTATATAGTCTCTGATCAGCCAGGATTTTTTATTTTTTTTTAGCGAAGGGGGGAAGGGGAATTAATTGTGTTGGAAATTATTATTCTTGTTTATTATTATTATTAGGCCATGAAAGGCATTATAATAATAATAAGTAAATTATTAAGTAACACTGTTTTAGATATAGCAAACTTAGCTAACGTTGGCTAACATAGCCTAGTTGCTGTATCTTGCTGTCACTTCTTGTTGGTTTTATTAGCTAACGTTATTAACTTTTTACTTATTTGACGTCTAATGTCACCCTTCAACCGTGAGGTAACGTTAGCTATCTAGCAAATGTTAACAGCCAAATTAAGTTAATTTAACTTGATAACTTACTGGAGATTTAAATGTTACATTCAGAGAGCTAACGTTAGTTAATCGTCATGAATGGTTTTATATCTTTCTGGGCATTGTCACGAACGTGAACATCTTCCAAGTTAAGAGTGTTATTTACTAGTTAGAAAAACTATGACTAAAACAGCAATTAAAGGCCTTATGATTACGGTGACTTCTTAACGTTCAAAAAGCAACAGTTTTTATTCATAGTCAGTGTTAACATTATTCCAGTGAGTCATATATTGTACATGATTCAATAACGATTTCATATTGAGGACACCTGAAAAATATGGCTGTATTACTTTCCCAGACATTAAATACCTAACGTTAGGACAATATGCTTTATTTGCACAGCATTAGCCAACTTATTTAAGTTGTACAGTAGTATTATGCCATGAAAGGTATTATTCTTTATTATTATTATTATTATTATTATGTTTTAAGTGACAGAGTGCCAGGACCAAGCCATGTGCCCAGAAGGATCCCTGCTGTGGACAGCACAGGTAGAGCTGTACCACAGTGTGTGCAAAATCTAAAAAGTCCAGACAATTAGTTCCAATATCACCATTATACATACCTATTTTACTAGTTATCTCTATGACATGTTAATAAGCTACCAATGGCTTCCGTCTCACCTTAGAAAATAGAGTAATGTGGGGTGGCATCCTTTCCTCACCTGTCAACAGCTATGACTCTTGATAGGTGGGTAGGATTGTCCCCCCCCCCCCAGTTGGTGCTCCTGCTGCTCTATTACACTTTCCCTAACTGTTTTCTCTCTCTCTTTTTTCTACATTCTGCTGGCGGGGCTTATGCCCCGCATCTCAAGAGTTGCTGTTCGGCTTCCTGTCCGTTGCCGCTTGCCCCTTCCTCCTTACCACCGCTGCCAGCTGCTCCCACCGACATCGGCGCCTGGTTCCCCACCATCATTGCCGCCACATCTGGACTGTCATCTAGCTGCTGCAAATTCTATTATCGTGGATATTGGCTGTTTTGACCATGCTGGTCTTTAAGCCCTAGACCCTGAGCCGACCAGAGGAGGATGGGTTCTCCCCTTGAGTCTGGTTCCTCCCAAGGTTTCTTCCTAGTTACACCAGGGAGTTTTTCCTTGCCACTGTTGCCTTTGGCTTGCTCTTGTGGGGGGTTTAGGCTGGGTTTAGCTGTGAAGTGCATTGTGACAACTAGTTGTGAAATGCACTATATAAATAAATATTGATTTGATTTGATAATATAGTACTTAACTGTACATTAACATTTCTTGTATGGTGTGTACTTTTGATGCATTCCATGAATTTAGACATTGTCATTGACATTTACATACCTGTATTTTTAAATGTGATGTCAGGCTGTGTCAACAGGGAATGTTCAGAAATGAAGAATTCATAAATGAATACTGCGCTGAGTACCAGGTCTCAGAATACTTGGAGTGGCACAACCTATAAAGACATTTCCAAAGGGTTCTGTGGCAATGGGACTTTCCAGGCTTCTGTTCCAATTACTGTTTTTATGAAAGTGGCTGTCATTTCTGAGTTGCTTTCTTAAAAAACTCATGGTGTCAGTATTACACTCCCAGGATGGGAAGAGGTTTAAGGTTTGTTTTGTTGTTTTTTTTTTTGTACAAGTTTTTTGTGCATTAAAATGCACAAGTGAATGTTTCTTGTGTTTTTTTCCCTCACATTGATACTGAAACAAGAGCAGTGATTGCCTGATTACTATACTTGATTTGTACCGGTTAGGCTGCATTTTGTTTTTCATGTGTAAGCTTACTGTGACACCCTGATGTTGCATAGAAAAAATTAAATATTGCAAAATTATTTTATTGACACAGCTTAATTCCATTTACTCCTTACTCCACATGATCCACTTGTTCAACATGGCAACCACACACTGGGATATGTTGGAATACTAGGAAAGTATAGAAGGGGGTGGACAGAAAGAGAGAAGGGGTCAATCACAGTCATTGTATCATGATGCCAAAACAATGAGATCTGTAAAGTACGCTTCTATCCACAAGACAGCCTTGGGCCCTGGAACAAGTAACCAGTAGGTTCCTCAAGAGTGTCATTATGGCCATTGGACTCACACAACACATGTAACACTTGCTGTAACAACACTAGGGTGCTGAGGTATGCAAATACAAATGAATATGGTCAGAATTCTAGATAGATAAAGAATTAAACATAAAAGTTATGTTATCTGTTGAAATGAATTAAGTAAATATAAAGGATTATGTCACGTGGACCTGGGTTTTCATATTGATGAATGGTTTATTTTTACAACCTGCCATGAATAGGTGGCCCATCACATGTATACTGTCTTTTAGTTGTAATTCATACCACTAGTATATTACATGTAGTAGGCACAGGTGTGAGCAATAGGTGCAGCCTTCAATGCACACTTTATTTTGAGCAGCCTATCATTTGATTAATACTTAGGTTTCAAACCTCAATTTGATTTTATCACTGTCATCAAATCAAGAAAATCATAATAAACGTAACAGGAAAGTCAAGTCCATCAACATCACGAAGGTAGTCATGGCTCTACTTTGTAAGAAAGCTGCAGTAAGAAAGCATCCATGTTTGCAATATAATGCTGAAAGTCAGATATTATTGGTCATGGTCTATGAGACCTTAACTATGTCTTGATATGAATGGGTTATAAAATATAAGCAATATTGAAAGAAAATTTGCTGTACAATTACTCAACAAAGATAACTAGATTGATTGGTATGCAATCATCATTTGATGCTATGTCTAGGCTTTACGGCAACTGTAACACTAATAATTTAGCCTAAATAATGTAAAACATAGCAAATTGAGATGGGACGTTCTGTGAATTGTTATTAATGTTATTTTCCATTGAAACGCGCTATGTATGGCTGCCGTGGACAAAGGCGCAGGCTTTCTGTCTGCGCGGTTGCGCCCGAGGATAGGGGGTTCAATCCATGGTCCTGCCAGATCCGAGTATGGCCGGTGCCTTGAGGGAGTGGCAATTGGCGGCAGCTCCCGGGGTGAAGGGAGGGACTCGGAGAGAATCGTCACACATAAGACAGTCGCGCTCTGAAGAGGACGTGGCGCCCTCTATCCTGCTACCGGACGAAACGGTTGTAGCGGCGATTCTGTAGCGGTTGCTACACAGGGGAATTGAATTGTATAGGGTCCTGGCTACCAAATTGGGAGAAAAAGGGAAAAATCTGAATAAATAAATAAAATAAAATGTTATGATACAAGAAAACATTTTATTATCGAACATGTCATACAACACTCACATCACAAAGTATTAATCAATAAACAAAAGCTCTTGGTAGTGTCATGGTTCTGGCAGCCTCTTTTTGTTTCTGTGGTCGTTCTCCTTTGGAGCAGCACGAGGGCGCTGTTGCCTTTATTTTCTCGTCCGTTCCGGGTTTTCGCCCTGTCTCGGTGCATAATTTCTCACACCTGTTCTAGGTTACCTGCCGGGTATAAAAGCTCTGAATTTCCGTTTTCCGGTGCTTCGTTGTTGTCTTTCCAACTACACATTGCCGGTATGGTATAGGCTTAGGCATTCTAAGGAGACCACTTTGCTTCATCGCTTTGCTTTGGAGTAATGCAGGACTTGCCTTTTTATGCATTAGTGTTCCTTAGGGTTTTGTTTCGCTTTTGCTTTCTCTGTCCTTCGTTTCTGTTCCCCTATTCTGTTCTCATTGAGACAGTTTTGCTTTACCATTTCCTTTTTTTTATCCCTCTGTTTCTGCTCTCTGGTATTGAGAGTGAGAGATTATATTTCCTCTTTTCTATCTATACTCAAGCCTTTTTCGCCCTATTTTTGTGGTTTGCTATCATTTAGTTTCTGTTTTACTTACCTCCGTTTAATCCTCTCTCTTATTGAGAGTTGGAGGTATTTTCTACCTGTACTCTGCTCGAATCTGACAATATCTGTGGAAGTGTTTTAAAGCACTGTGCTGAACAGCTAGCACCAGTGTTTACTGACATTTTTAGATCCTCTTTTAATCTTCATAAAGTCCCGACCCTATGGAAAACATCCACAATTGTACCCGTGCCAAAAATCCCCAGACCTATAGGGCCCGACGACTTTCGTCCTATTGCACTGACATCACTGGTCATGAAGTGCTTTGAGCGCTTAGTGAAAAGGTACATTGTATCACAAACACAGCACCTCATGGACCCCTTGCAATTTGCCTATCAAGCCTCAAGAGGGGTGGAAGATGCAATTGTGACTCTATTGCACTTATTGCACACGCATCTTGAGAAACCAAAGACTCATGCCAAGATTTTATTTGTGGACTTTTCATCTGCTTTTAACACTATCCAGCCCAGTATCTTAGCAGATATATTGGCTATTGAGTTTTTACTTGAAGCTGGCGTGATTTTATGGATTGTTGATTTTCCTAGCAGTAGAATTCAGCAGGTCAGAGTAGGTACGTCCCTCTCTGACAAAAAGATCACATGCATGCACATCACATGCACATCACAGGCTCCCCCCAGGGATGTGTTTTATCATCCTTATTGTTTATTTTATACACAAACTCCTGCACCAGCACTTTCCAAAATAGGCACTTTATTAAATATGCAGATGACACTGCCTTGGTGAGCCTCCTATATGATGGGGAGGTGGAGCATAGACCAGTTCTTAACTACTTTTTAAATTGGTGTGAGAAGTCAAACCTTCTCCTAAACACTTCAAAAACAAAGGAACTGTCCATCGATACTGTCCATCGATTTTAGAAAGCTGCACACTTTTAACCCTACTTTTATCATTGGGGAGCCAATACAGTCTGTCACAGACTACAAGTACCTTGGCATTGTGCTCGACCATAAACTTAAATGGGACCTGTGGACTGACCTTATAAGTACTAAGACACAACAAAGAATGTACTTTTTAAAGGCATTTTTTCTTTTAATGTCCACAGCAAAATGCTACAAATGTTTTACTGTGCTTTTATTGTAAGTGTTTTATCCTTCTGCATAATCTGCTGGTTTGGCAATGCTACTGAGGCACCAAAAAAGACTCAGAAAAACTGTAACAACGGCCAGTAAACTGCTAGGAATTACATTACCAAGTATGGAATGTATCAACAGAGATAGAACGATGAAGAAAGCAAACAACATTGTGGGGGACCAGAGGCACCCCCTTGCCTCCTCATTTGTATTGCTGCCATCTGGGCGACGATATTGCCCCCCTCTATTCACTAAAAATATATTTAAAAAAATTTTTGTTCCACAAGCCGTTAAGCTTTTCAATATGTAATGCACTAGCGTATCCTTGCACTTTGACCACTCCTTCCTGTTTCAAAGGATGCCCAGCTGGTCTGGCCAGTTCTCCTCCTCCTAGTATGTGTATATGTACATGTGTACCAGTATGTCTATTTGTGACTTTTTTGTGATGTCGTGATTGATTGACCAAATGCCGTGTGATTATGCTGCAAACAAATTTCCCCACGGGGACAAATAAAGTTCGATTCTATTCTCGATCCTCGCCCTATTATTTGGGTTATTTTTCATTGGCTACGCCGGGAGTTTTGTTCCTTATTTTTTTGTGTCTTCCTTTCCTGTCGCGGACACGGTTCCGCTTTTCTGATATTCCACTCTGTGGTTTACTTGTTAGATTCCTCTCTGTCGCATTTGGTTCTCCGAACCCGACTCCCCCATTATAGGTAGCTGAAGGTTTGTACTATGTCAAATTATACCATTTGTTTGGTATAAATGTAGCGGTTCTCTGCGATTGCTGCTGTACTGAGACATTCGCCATGGAAAATAAAGAAAGACATAAACACGGGTGATCCTTAAAGGGACTGCCAATTTATTTTAAAAAAAGACTACCAAAATTAGCACAACTGATCCAACTTGTCAACGCACAAAACAGATAAGATAGCTAGCTGTCAAGCTGGGCCAAAGTCATTAGGTGCATCCCAATACTCAAAAAATGCACCCTCCATTCCTCCACTACCACCTCATCTCCTCCATGCCCCGGAAACGGATCTTTGTGTTTTAATCTAATATTGCTGATTACATCTTAATTACGTATTAATGGTTACATATAAATTAACGTCTTGACACAAACCGCAATGTCAGGTGCATTGTATACTATAAATGCAAATACTTGTATTCGAAATGTTCAAGCAGTTTTGCATACTTCCGGGTAGGAGAGGAGTGGTAATGGGGGAGTGTAGGAAAGGAGGTGGGGAGTGAAGAATATTGGGACGCAGGTGGAGTGATAACGAGCTTACGTTTCGATTTTTCCTTAGTCTTCAGCCCAAGCTAACGTTACTGTTGAAGCAAATCCGAGGTCTGTCTGCACAACACAGGACGTTGGAATGCAATGGGATACCTGATCCTTTGTAATATGTAATAATAATACCTTGCATTTATATAGCGCCTTTCTGGACACTCAAAGCGCTTACAGTGATGAGGGGGAAACTCGCCTCTACCACCACCAATGTGTAGCACCCACCTGGGTGATGCAGCTGCTCACCACACATCAGCTGAGGTGGAGAGGGAGGGAATGATTATTAGCCAATTAAACTGGGGGATGATTAGGTGGCAGAATTGAAAGAACCAGGTTGGGAATTTAGCCAGGACACCGGGGAAACCCCTACTCTTTGCGATAAGTGTCATGGGATCTTTAATAACCACAGTGAGTCAGGACCTCGGTTTAACGTCTCATCCGAAAGACGGCATCTCCCACAGCACAGTGTCCCCATCACTGCACTGGGGCATTGGGATTTTATTTGACCAGAGGGAAGATTGCCCCCTACTGGTTTCCCAGGACGTCTCCCATCCAAGTACTAACCAAGCCACACCTGCTTAGCTTCAGCAATTCAGCAGGAGCAGAGTGCATGGTGATATGGCTGCTGGCAAATATGTAATCAATAACTGTTAAATGTAAACATTTTGATTCTCTTGATTGATGTCCCCATCAGCAGTGTTAATTTTGGCAGTGTTTTAAACTGACTTTTTTGTTTTAGTCATGTGAGAAAAGTGCAAGTGAGTTTTCACATTTAGTCAATTTTATCTTTCATAGTTTTTTGTCAACTAAAATAAACTAAAACTATCTGGACATTTCATCTCCTTTTAGTCATCTATAGCTATGGACATATGGTCTAGTTTTAGTCCACAAAAATCCTGTGGACATTTTAGTCTAGTTTTAGTCAACAACAAATATGGACATGTTGTTCTAATTTTAGTCAACAAAAACTCTGGCCATTTTAGTCTTGTTTTGGACAACAATAAATCTTAACATTTTATTCTAAAAAAACTAAACATTTTTGTTGACAAAAACTCAAGTGTAATTTTCGTCAGATGTAAAAGCAGGCTGTTCAAATTGAACACAAAATGATAGAAGGTTGTAGGCAGGTTGTATGATCAGGTACACTATTTTTCAGTGAAGGGGGATACCACTCATTTTAATAATTCAAATGTGTTACTTATATCACCACGGACAGCTGAAGTAAATATTTCTGAGCGTTTGCTACTTTCTCCATACAGCAAATAGTTGGCCTTGCCCCCTGTGCCCACCAAATGGTAAATATTATATTACATTATATTGTATTTTATGTTCTCCTATAATTTTTGTCCACGCATTTAAACCCAAATTAACTTTATTTCTTACACTGCTTACACATTGAACTAGGTAATTTGGATTTAGCTCCCATTGAGAAAGTTCACACTATTACAGACTAAGGGATAGGGATAACTATTTCTGTCTTGAGGGATAATGTAATACATATGCAGAAATATTTATTAAACTGTCCAACACTATATTATTGATTTTATAGATTTCATGATATCCCCCTTTAAGTTGTAGGCTAATGCTGAGTGGCTAGCTGACACAGGACCTGTTTTATTATTAATACGTTGAGACATGTAACATTATTTCTTTGGCATATTTGTATTGATTTATTGAATCCACCAAAAATGCCACACATCAGAATAAAAAATAACAATAAATAATAATATCGGGCGGCACGGTGGTGCAGTGGTTAGCACTGTTGCCTCACAGCAAGAAGGTACCGAGTTCGAATCCCGGACCTTTCTGTGTGGAGTTTGCATGTTCTCCTCGTGTCCGCATGGGTTTCCTCCGGGTACCCCGGTTTCCTCCCACAGTCCAAAGACATGCAGGTTAGGCTAACTGGAGACTCTAAATTGCCCATAGGTATGAGTGTGTGAGTGTGTGAGTGAATGGTGTGTGCCCTGCGATGGATTGGCGGCCTGTCCAGGGTGTATTCCTGCCTCTCGCCCAATGCATGCTGGGATAGGCTCCAGCACCCCCCGCGACCCTGACCAGGAATAAGCGGGTTAGATAATAGCTGGATGGATGAAACATAAATCAATCAATCAATGGCCTTGCAATGCCAATCACACCCAGTGCTCACACAAGTAAATTCCCCCACCACCATTACCATTACTTCAGTGATTAATTTTAAGGAAAGCAATCCTTTCCAGGGTGAGCCTTGCCCTGTTTCAGTAGCCACAGGTAAGGCCACCTGTGGCACTAAAGGCCTGGGATGCAGGCATCGCTAACAGATCCAGGGCAAGAGGTTTTAGATGAGGATAAATAGTTGAACTCTGCTTATATCCTACAGGAGTTGTCAAAATGTTGGTTCGTTTTTAAAGTAGTAAATTAATTTATAATTTCAGAGAAATATGAATAGGCTACTATAATTGGGACGTGAACTACTACCACTAGGGGACGACCGTGGATAGGGTAAGCATAATTGACAAGGAGTAACAATGAACGCAAATCCATAGTTTTCTTATTCCAGGACATGACATTCTGCAGAAATATAGCCCAGCTATAATTACAAAATGAGCTGGAATTCTTAGATCAAGTTGCAAGTATTCAACGTGGCTTTTTACATGTTTAGATTCCTACGCTTTTCTTATCAACTCATAGGCTACGGCTAAACGTCCCATTGCACAACAGTAGGTCTATAGCCTACATAGCTACAGCATTTGCTGATGTGTCCTGATGGAGATATTGTATTTATGCCAAAACATAAAGTTAATTTATTCACTTATATAATGTAGGCCTACTCACATTCTCAGTTTGTGCAGAAAATATTTTTTATTTAGGCTTTATTTTTTAAAATTTATTATTTGGCTTGTTATAAGGCCTAAATGCGGCCTAAATTTCTGCATAACACAGGTTACTTTATAAGTCACATGCACACTGCAGCAATTCATGCAACAGTTCGCCCAAACTTCTTGTGGCAACAAATAGTCGAAATGTTTTGACATTTTAAGTGGAACATTACATGCAGTGAAATTGCGTCTACGTAGACCGTATTTCGCTTGCCAAAGCAATGACTTTTGAGAAATGCATCCACATTAATCAATTTACATGTTGTCTTTGAATTTGCAACTGATATGAAACTTATGAAATAAAACGTGTTATATATGGAACGTGTACGTTGTAGACGCATTTTAGCCGGGCCGATGCTTAGATCTGATTTAGCGGCTCCTTGGATGATCTAATAGACGTCTAGTGCCCAGTGGGGATTATGATTATGATACAAGCTATGGTAAAGGCATAAAAGTATGGTAAACTTTTAAATGTTGGCTACGAGTTGGTAAGAAAAGTGAAGGTAGTCCTATCTAAACATATAAAACGCCACATGGAATACTTGCAATTTGCTCGAAGAATTCCAGCTCATTTTGTAATTATAGCTGGGCTAAATTTCTACGGAATGCAATGTCGGATTAAGAAAACTATAGGTTTGCGTTCATTATTACTCCTTGTCAGTTACGCTTACCCTATCCACGTTCGCCCCCTAGTCGTAGTAGTTCACGTCCAAATTATAGTAGGCCAATATTTCCCTGAAATTATAAATTAATTGTCGTTTTGAAATATATAAATTGTTTCAACTCTGTCACATGTGGTCTTCCATATACAATCACTACCATATCTCGAAATCCATTTATAATGTGTTGAGTGAAACAGCAGGTGGGATACTGTGCAAAACAAAAGTTCAAATGCAAACTGAAAGGCCTATTGAACATTATTAGTGATGTCGACGAGACAGTAAACAATGCCGTACAAAATACTTCACAAAACAATTAATAAATACACCTAATACAAGGTTTAGAACACTGCCCTAAACTCTGGCCATCGGCTTGGGGAATCAGGGTAAAAGCAGACTCACCTCCACATCAGGGAACTTTACCATGTCATATCAGATAATATCTAACAAAACCAAACGTTGGCTTTATAGATCCTTATTCCAATATTGATCATACTATTGATCCATATAGCCTTGATCGCACTAAAAATGCACGAGCATATCTGTTTCGCCATCATATAAGCAATCCGCCAAGGTTGAAAAGGGGCTTTTAAAGGGAATGGGATATGACATTTTGATATGACAGTTTATTGCATGTCACGCCCAAGACATACCTATAATTAATGAAGAGACAAGGTTCAGCCCATTTGCACGTTGCACCGTGCTTAGCGCTCAAAAAACATGCCATCAAACTAGCAAAAGTGGACTTGGACATGCCCTAAATGCACTTTACGCCATGCTTTTAGACAAAGCGCTAAGTTTGCCATGATAGAGCCCCAGGGGTGCGTTCACTCCCCACCTCCTTTCCTCCACTCCCCCACTACCACTCCTCTCCTACCCGGAAGTATGCTAAACTGCCTGAAGGTATGTACAGTATACAACTGACACTGCAGTTTGCGTTGAGACATTAATTAATACATAATTAAGATGTAATCAGCAACATTAGATTAAAACACAAAGATCTGTTTCCGGGGCACGGAGTAGAGGAGGTGGTAGTGGAGGAAGGGAGGGTGCATTTTTCGATTATCGGGATGCACCCCAGGGGTGGATTCCAATCACTTATTTTATCTGTCCTTTTCTCCTCAGTCCTTGCCTAACCCGGAAATTGATCGAGGTTCGCCATCTTTAAGTACATTCCAAACCGCTAAATGCTCCTCGGAGGAGCAAGGAGTGGGGAACGAGGAGGCTCGCGGAGGGTGCTTCAGTGAGGAAACACAAGTGTAGCCTTTGCGGAAGCCTTTTCTCGGAATGCATGATGTGTATAAATTATCCACCACTCTTCACGTCTGCCATGTCGCAGGCACACACCTACACAAATGAAATTTTACCATTCCTTTCCATTTATTATCTAGCGCTAATTCATAATGACACGCATTCTTTATAACTAACAGAAGCACCGTTTATTCATAAAAAATAAGCTAAAAAGCATTATAGTTAAGCATGTGAGCATAATATGATGCTGACACCTGATTGACCAAGGACGTTCCATTTGCCTAATGCATGTTGCCTTGTTTCCTCCATCCACATATCTGATCCTTGCATCCTTTCCTCGCGTCCTCCGTTGGGCAGAGCTAAGGAGCAAGGAAAGGACGCAAGGAGTAAAAATAAGCGATTGGAATGAACCCCAGGGCTGCGTCCCAATATTCTTCACTCCCCACCTCCCTTCCTCACTCCCCCATTACCACTCCTCTCCTACCCGGAAGTATGCAAAACTGCCTGAGCGTTTGAAGTACAAGTATTTGCATGTACAGTATACAATGTACCTGGCATTGAGGTTTGCGTCAAGACATTAATTAATATGTAAACATTTATACGTAATTAAGATGTAATCAGCAACTTTAGATTAAAACAAAGATCTGTTTCCAGGGCACGGAGTAGAGGAGGTGGTACTGGAGGAAGGGAGGGTGCATTTTTCGATTATTGGGACCCACCCCAGGGTTGTATCCGAATACAACCGATACACCCTTTTGAGGGCGCATATTTGAGTCCACTTCGTCAAAAAGCTTTTGAGTGGGCGACTTTTTCTCACAAATGGGGGCACTTAAAATACCAGGATGAATCCCTTATTTCCGGGGTTTTGTTGAGGGAATTCAGGAGCACACTCATCTGCAGAACGGTGCAGGTGCAGGGTGGTCCGACAGACTACTTAACGCGTTATTTCTTAACGCATTGTCGCACTCTGTCAAGGGCGCCCTGTCCATGCTCGAGCCGCCTGCCATGTTCAGTGCCCTGGTCACCATGGCTATTCGAGTCGACAACCGTGTCAGGGAGCATGAAAGGGAGCGCAGAGTCCGTCCTGTTCGTTCCTCTTCCTCGCCATCGGCAGAACCTCCAGCCTACTCTTCCACCTACTCCTCCTTTAGTCGGGAGGAGCCCATGCAGGTGGATGGGGCTTCCGTTCGCGACCCTCAGGGGCCAAAACCACGGGAGAACTGGTGCCGATACTGCAGTCGCATGGGTCATACCAAAGACCAGTATCCTAAACTGGAGGGAAACAGGGGGTCTCGTTAGGGGAACTGGGGTTCTTAATGAGACAGAATAGTGCTCTTCCTCGCAGCCTTTTACCAGTTCAACTGCTCTGGAATAGGCGGTCTGTTAACATCAACGCATTTATTGATTCCAGAGCATTGGATGTTTCATCGACGCAAAATGGGCCAGGGAGTTAAAAATCCCCATACGCCCCCTCACTCGTCCTCTTTTTGTTACTGTCCTCGATGGTTGCTCATTGGGTTCCGGGACCATTAAGGAGTCCACAGGTTCTCTAGTTATGTCCAGGGTCACTCTGAGAGGATAAAATTTTTTTTAGTTGATTCCCCAGCTTACCCGCTCGTCCTGGGACACTCCTTCACGGTCCTCACATTGGGTGGGGCGGGGACAGGGGGGTTATTCGCCAATGAGGTCCCCAGTGTAAAGCTCATTGTCACTGGCATGGGATTCTTTTGCGGATGGGAATTCTATTTGGGAGAAGGATCCTTCTGAGTCCGTTTTTGATTGGGAATCATCACCTGACTCTCTTGTTGATCCTGAAAATTCAGAGGTGATAGGGGCGCTCAAATTCTGTTTGCCTACGAATGTACCAGGGAGGTACACCAACTTTGCTGAGGTTTTCAGTAAGACTATTGGGGTCTAAACGACATCACCGTCAAGAACAGGTACCCTCTTCCACTGATGAAGTCCGCATTTGAGTGCCTGCAGGGGGCGTCGATCTTTACGAAACTTGACCTTCATAACGCTTACAACCTGGTGCACGTGCGCGAGGGTGATGAGTGGAAGACGGTGTTTAACATCCATCACGGGCACTATGAGTACCGGGTGATGCCGTTTGGTATCACTAGCGCCCCGTCTGTCTTCCTTCCAGGCGCTAGAGAACGATGTTCTGAGAGAGATTCGTTTTTGTTTACCTCAACGATATTTAAATTTTCTCTCCGAATCTCTCATCTCACGTCGGTCATGTTAGGCAGGTTTTGGAGGCGCTTCTGAAGGCGCGACTGTTCGTAAAGGCCGAGAAGTACATATTCCACACTAAGTGTTTCTTTCACAGCCCTCACCAAGAAGACATCTCCTGTACGGTTCCAATGGAACTCTAGGGCTGAGGCAACATTCACGGAGCTCAAAAAGAGCTTCAGCTCCGAACCTATCCTGGTAACTCCCAATCTTTCCCTCCCCTTTGTGGTAGAGGTAGATGCATCGGAGCTGGTAGTGGGTGCCATTCTGTCCCAGCACTCTCCTCTGGACCGTAAGATGCACCCATGCGCATATTTCCCTTGTGCTTTAACACCAGCCGAGAGGAATTATGACGTAGGGGACCGGGAGCTGCTTTCGGTCAAATTGGTGTTAGAGGAGTGGCCTCATTGGTTGGAGGGAGCCGAGCATCCCTTTACAGTCTGGACATACCATAAGAATTTAGAGTATGTCCAACAGGCTAAGATGCGGAACTCCCGACAAGCCCGTGGGCATTATTCTTCGTCCGGTTTAGATTTCTTCTAACATATCGACCAAGATCGAAGAATGTTAAGCCAGACGCGCTGTCATGTATTTACGACCGCACTGACAGAGAACCGCGTCCTGAGCCCATCATACCTGTCGCCCAGATTGTAGCCCCGGTTTTGTGGGAGATCGAAGCAGCTGCACAGAAGGCTTCACGTTCGGATCCGGGTCCAGGTGGGGGCCCGTCCCACTGTCTGTTTGTTCTGCCCCGGACTAGATCTCGGGTTCTCCAGTGGGACCACTCTTCTCAGCTGGCGGCCCACCCTGGCGTCCACCGGACTAGGGAATTTTTGTCCCAATGCTTTTGGTGGCCGAAAATGGAGAGTGATGAGCGGGACTTTGGTGCCGCCTGCCCTGTCTGCGCCCATAGCAAGGGATCACGACTCCCACCCGCGGGTCTCTTGCATCCCCTGCCCACTCCCAGTCACCCTTGGAGTCACATAGCTCTCGACTTTGTTACCAGGTTGCCGGCTTCCCAGGGCAACACTGTGATCCTAGTGATTGTGGATAGGTTTTCAAAGGTGGCATTTATTGTACTTCCTAAACTACCGTCAGCACCGGAGACCGCTCAGGTCCTTTTGTACCCTGCTAAGGGCATCTGTCAGCTTGTCTTCAGGGTTTCACCCGGAAACCAATGGACAGACAGAGCGTACCAACCAGACGTTGGAGAGTACCCCCTCTATTTCCTGAGTTAGAGAGGGAGGTGGAGGTACCTTTTGCAGGGGCTTTCATGCGGAGATGTCGTTCTGTCTGGAGGCGTGTGCGCGCTTCTCTCCTGCCTGCCACTGCTAAACAAAAAGTTGAGGCCGACAGACGCCATCGCCCGGCTCCCTCTTACCAGGTGGGGCAACGAGTGTGGTAGTGTTGCACGGTACACCGAAACTTCGGTACTTTTTCGATACTTAAAAAAAAAAACAGTTGGGTATTAGAATTTTCCGACGTTCGGTACTTTAAAAATTTTTTTTTATATTATTCTTTTTTTTAAATATAATCTTTTTTTAATTTTTCTTTTATGTAGCTGCAATATTTCCCTTACCGCAGAATGCTGGAATGATCAAAATAGCATCTGGAAAAACCCTTGCCAAAACAGCTTCGGTTTCCCGTTAGGCCTAATTACATTTTCAATGGCAGCGCTGATATTATGAGGGTGTAATTATAGTTTCCGCCTCTACGCAAAATGGCGCACTTTCGTCCGTTTCGCTATCTGACCAGAACTCTTACATTTTAGTGTAGAGTAAAAGCTAATACTGCAGAGGCAGGAGTTTGATTCTACCTGTTTTTAAGGACTGATTATGGATCAGCACTATGGAGGAGTCTCAAAAGCAGCTCTACAGTGCTGCAAAGATAGCTGATCCAGCCCTTAAAAACCGGTAGAAACAAACTCCTTGTCCTGGGTTTAAGTTGTATAGTTCTGAATATCATTTGTGAAGCTAAGGGGGGTTTATTGTATATAAGTTCTGTTTTAAGTTTATTAATATTATAAATAACTAATATTTATTTACCATACGCCTTTGTGAGCAAATGTTATTTTAGCTCAGAATGGAGAAATGCACCACTTTGTTACCAACACCCTCCCCATGTGTGCGACTACTCTCCGTACCCCCGACCTGCGCAATGATACTACCTCGGCCCCGCATGCGCGTTTGATGACACCGTGTACGCGCAACAACACTGGTAGTTTCGAGGGACCTACCACCCGGCCTGAAAAAAAATCTAGGGGAAACACTGTACTGTATGTGACTATTCTGAAATAAATGTATTCTGTAGCAAATTTCTGAATGATACAGCTTCTTCTTCAGTTCGAACTTAAAACCATGGATGTGCAGGGAATATTTTTTTAGATATTTACATTTAAATAAAACTAGTAGAAACGAGGAGGAAATTGCCTCTGAAGGGCCAAAGTAAATAGGGTTAAGGTCATTTCAGTAGAGGTACCGAGTATCGAATCAGTATCGTTTCAGTTTCAAGTACCGTTTCAGTATCGAGTATCATGATACTAAACCTGGTATCGGTATCGAAGTCAAAATTTTGGTATCGTGACAACACTAGAGTGTGGCTTTCCACACGGGACCTACCCTTGTGAGTGGAGTACCGGAAACTCACGCCACGGTTCGTGAGTCCCTTTAAGATCATCCGGAGGATCAACCCGGTCACTGTGCGCTATGCGTATCCATCTCACTTTTCACGTCTCTCGGTTGAAACCGGTGCTGGTGAGCATGCTTGTTCCAGCTAAGCCGCCGCCTCCCCCCCGGTTCATGGAGGGAGGTCCGGTTTATACCGTTCGGCGCATTTTGGCTGAGAGACGAGTGGACAGAGGGTGCCAGTTTTTAGTGGACTGGGAGGGCTATGGTCCTGAGGAGCGCTGCTGGGCACCTTCCAGGAACATCTTGGACCCAACTCTTATTAGGGACTTCTGCAGAAATAAGGCTGAGGGATCTTCTGGGGTCATCCCTTAGAAGGGGGGGTTCTGTCATGGTTTTTGGCAGCCTCATTTTATTTCGGCGGTCGTTCTTCCCTTTAGTGGCGTCAGGGCACTCTATCGGATTTTCCGTCTTTTGTTCTGGTATTTGTATCTCGCACTGCAATTATCCCTCGCACCTGTTTTTGGTTTCCTGCCAGTTATATATAGCACAGGGTTTCTGATTTCCGGTGCTTTGATATTGTCGTGCATTTGACATGTAGCCAGTAAGGTATAGGTACACGGAAACTGCTTTCCTTGTTGTTACAAAATAAGCAAACAGGAAGTCCGGTTAGAGTGAAGGTTTGATCTTTTCATTTCACTTTTTCTTCTCAGTTTGCTATTCCTCCACCTTTACTTTAATATCAGAGGCATTCCTCGCTGAGTTTTGTGAGCTTTCTTTTCACCTCTCTTTTTACTAAACTCTCATTTTGAGAGTGAGAGGTATTTCCTTTATCTGCGCTCATATCTACGAGCTTATTTTTGCCAGTACCCAGTACCACGGGTTGACTATTTTCATTTCTGTTTTTCTACCTTCGTTTATTTCTCTCTCCTACTGAGAGTCGGAGGTCATTTCTGTTTTTCTGTATTCTGCTCAAGTGTTCAGCCTCGCCCTGTTTTTAGGGTTGTTTTTTCATTTGGCTCTGTGCCGGGAGTCTTTTGCTCCATTCTTTGTTTTCCTTTCCCTTCTGTTCGCGAATATGTTTCGCTCTAGTGGTGTTTCCGTTATTGGAAATACTTTCCAATTTCCTCTCTGTTGCGTCTGGTCCTCCGAACCGGACTCCCCCCTTATAATATCACAATTCCAGTGGGTCTGAATCATACACTAAGTTGACTGTGCCTTTAAAGAGCTTGGACATTTCCAAAAAATTATGTCATGGCTTTAGAAACTTCTGATAGGCTAATTGACGTTATTTGAGTCAATTGGAGGTGTACCTGTGGATGTATTTTAAGGCCTTCAAACTCAGTGCCTCTTGGCTTGACATCATGGGAAAATCAAAAGAAATCAGCCAAGACCTCAGAAAGAACATGGTGGACCTCCACAAGTCTGGTTAATCCTTGGAAGCAATTTCCAAATGACTGAAGGTACCACGTTCGTCTGTACAAACAGTAGTACGCAAGTATAAACACCATGGGACCACGCAGCCATCATACCACTCAGAAAGGTGCAAATCAATCCCAGAACAACAGCAAAGGACCTTGTGAAAACGAGTCCTATATCGACATCAGAAAGGAAGAAGCCACTACTCCAAAAACCACCATAAAAAAGCCAGAATACAGTTTACAACTGCACATGGGGACAAAGATCTTACATTTTGGAGAAATGTCCTCTGGTCTGATAAATCATTCATGAACAGAGGCTTGAGGGGTCGTGGTCATAACGACACTCACATTGGATATCGGTAGCAAACCCCCCCCCCAAAAGTGTTACCCAGATATGTTATGTGACTAATGGAGCATCCACTATACAACTCGGCCAACACCCCACTCGCTTCAAGAGACGACGTGACGAAATGCAATGCTATTGTATTCCTGAATTGACCTAGTCATTCTAATTTTCATGTGAACTTTGCGATTTGAAGCCAGGCCACTGTGGCTGTATGGAATACCATCAGAAGCAAGGTATTAGTGTCGACTTGTCATAAGGATTTGATTACCATTACAATGCTTAGCCATTTGAATTATTTGCCGTTAGAAATGGTTTGCCTTTAGAATAAAGCAATAGCCCAACATTCCATCAGATATACATAGCCTATAAAGCAGAATAAGCCTTGCTGTAAGAAATTAACCCGGCGATCCATCAATATGCAATATCCAATATCCAGCAATCCATCAGATATGCAATGTGAAGCGGCAAGGTAAAACTTAATAGCAGCAGCTTTACGATGCATGAGAGCTCCTGAGCCTTTGAGCACAATAAAGGTTTGTTTTGTTAAAGCTATAAGACATAGGCAGTAATCCAAGAGTCTTTCCAAGTTTTTTCAAATTTAGCACATTTCGATTTGTTCCCCTCAAGTATTGCCTTATGTTTTTATTCCCACATGTAGAGCTTCACATTTCATTTGCCAGGTTCCCACCCACTTCTGAATTGTTTTAAGAACTGTTCATATTTTATTTATATCTCAGGAAAAAAAAATCAAGTTTAGCTGAGAGCGGATTATAGTAGGTTACGGTTAGCCAATTAATAATGGAAGCGGACTCTTATGAGTGTTAGGTTTTGCTCCTGAGAGGGCGAAAAAACAAATGAAAACCTCCCGTCAGCAAGAAGGTGGCCAAATTAGCTAACCGGCTGCTAGCCGAGTGCTTAACGGAGGAAAAAGTGGAAAATTCCCTCTGCCCCTTAGCGGCAACAAATAGGTATTTTGATAGGATTTTAGAACTCTAAATAATATTGATTACAAATTGAAGCACAATGTTATCCTCCTCCGTACTTTCCAAACGCTAACAACTCTTCCACCAACTCTACCTCCAAAAAGGAAATGTGCGCCTACAGCAGGCACGCGCAGAGCAGCAGTTGAAGTAGCACCTATGCAGAGGGAGTGACTTGCGGAAAACCAGACCCATGGTAGCATCGACTTGCGTTGAAATAGCCTGAAAGACTTACACAGGAGCAACAGCGCTGGCAGCAGGCAGGAAGTGAGCGTCAAAATGAAGTCCGGTTTTTGCCCCTTGCTTTTAGAGTGTAAACTACGCACCAACGGTGCCCCGCCAGCACCAGTTGGAGACACCGCATACACCAATGCAGCCTCCAAATGCGTATAACACGCACACAAATGCTGTTTTTAGCTTCAGAACAGATAGTGAACACACTAGCATTTATTTTAGTTTGCTGCAGAGAGCACATAAGCGAAAGGTCTTACGCACTGGCCATACTCATTTACAAGAATAAATCACACGTTGAAAACAAAATGCAAGCTCCTTATTGTTGATAAATCTTGCACATCAAATTAAAAATGTATTTTACTTCAGCCATTATGTAATGCTGGTTTTTCTTTAGCTGCATTGAGCACGCATTGAGAAATACGAAATGTCAAAACGATTCCTGCAGTAATGCAGCATTTACATTTAGCCAGTGCACATGCTCTGGTTCCAAAATGCACCATAGTCTAACATGGCTGCCTCCATGAATTGGCTTCATGCGCCAATGAGCAGCTCCCATAGGAATCCACGGAACCGGCAAGCCATCTCCAGTTCGTATACATCTCGATGATACTGCTACCATGTGAACGAAAGACTTTATATTTGACTAGATATACAACTGGCGCTTTGCCCTATTGTTTTTATTTGTTGCACAGACATGCACAGTAGTGTTTTCAGTTAGCTTAGCAACTGAAGTTACATAACGTAGCCTATGCTTAGAGCGCGCGCATCAGACCAGCGCTAAAAACTCAATTGAACTCCGGTCATTCAGTAAGCGCCTGTAGTCTCTCTAATAAATTCCAACTGCGGACGTTCAAGACCCGAAGTTGAAACTCTTGCTCCGCCGACTTTTTTTTTGTTTTTTGGTGTGAACGCAGCATAGTTGCTCGCCGTCTGATGGTAAATGGGGGTATGCAGCTTTAACGAGGGTTCATGGGTAGCGTAGCTTTTTAAGAGATCCTGATTGCTCCATGTGGGTGAGGCCAGATATGGACATGATGGAAGGAAACAAAGTTAGTTAGGGTGTGAGTGTGTTTTACGGACGTTTATGATCTCTCCCTCTAAACAATGTTCATTGGTGTAAATAAAGAGGTACATGAACGAAACCTGCGTCCTCGCCATTTGCATGGGACCGTAAAGCTGTGAGCTCGCAGCTCGGTCTTGAAACCGGAAAATAGCAGCCATTAGCAACTTCGGTTCCCCCATGTCTCCAACTACGGCTCAGAGGTTAGACGGAAAAAGGTGACACATATTTGTGTGCAAGGTAGGCTGCCAGAGAATGCATAGCATTACATAAGCATTTGAGCTAGCCACCAAGAGCAATAATAGGCCAACTTAAGAATTCCAGTTTAGCTTCCGGGTTCCATTTTGCAGTAGCTAGGCTACAACAACAACAACAAGTATCTCTCGGTAAAAATGTGCAACATAACGTTTCCCAATGGGATACAAATGCCTAACATTTAACACGACAAAACAGCAGCAGTATAAACTAGCGAAATATCCCGAATTACTCACAATTACGTATTAGCTGATTTACTGTCAGGAGGTTCGTAAAAGCTAACGAGTAACGTTAGCCTAGCTAATCGACCAACATCCACAATGTAACTTTACCGAAGTCCCGTTTTATTGTAGGGCGTCAGCAAAGCACAGTAACCCATGTAAATACGTACAATTAATGTTTTAAAGCAGATGGTGTAGCTCCCGAGGGCTCCTGTAAAACGTTAGCAAGCTGACAGGCGTATTTGGCTACTTACAAAATAATAGCAATAACCCGTTGGCAAATTTTGAATAAAAACACATTGAAGCAACCAAGCTAAGGTGCATTCAGACCAGCGTTGTTGATTATCTACCGTCGGATAGTCGAAGTATCTTATTTTCATTCGGTTTCAGCTGTGCGTTAGTTAATCAAACTGTTTGTAGCTGAAGTAAATTGCAGCATTAGCAGTCAGTTGTTAACTTGCTTTGTGTTTTTAGGCCAGCTGCCAGTCTTTTGTGTTGCTAATTTAAACTAGCTTCACCTGAGTGAATTAGGCCTGCAAGCAGCTGAGTGCAATCAGGAAATTAGCAAATAGTGTATAAGTTAAAGCAGTGTCATCAATTTGTTTGAATTATCTGTTTGTTCTGATCTTTCCCCACCTAACCTGTCTTGACACCCCCTACCATGTGTCTAATCCAGTGACGTGCGGTCTGGGTAGGCAGGGTAGGCAGTGCCTACCCTGTGATAAAAAAGAAAAGAAGAAAAAATATATTTTTATTATTATTATTAATTATATATATATTTATTTTTTTTGGGCAATAATCTGACTCCATTTCGAAAATACTCGCATTTATGCATTATTGTCTCTCAACGCAATACAGACGGCACAAAAACCTTCTTCCTACATACAGTGGGAAGAAGGTAGCGCTGACTTGTGCTTTTCTCACCATATTATCTAAAGCAAGCCGTTGAACGGATTTGTGCATGCGCAATCCCATATTATTTCACATTAGCGCCAAAAGGCACAATGCTGCACTGCCTTTTTGCGTACATGTACATGATTTGTGGAAACACACACGCAACTTACGGCCTTGCTAGTTGCTACATGAATCCGCTCTTACGCTCCGCCATCTTGCAAACGGCTGTCAGTCGCAGACATGGATAGGCCTACTAACGATGTTACTCATAATTTTAGGAAATTTTCAAGTTTTTCTTTTGAGCAAAAAAAGGTAATTAGAAATGGCAGACCAACGCCAGAGCTCAAAGATTTACAACAAAGGAAGGGCCAGAAAATTATACGCTCATTTAAAACTGAGTGGTGTACATGTAAAGACTGGCTATGTGGCTGCACTACAGCTAACAAGCTGTTCTGTTTCCCGTGCTTGCTCTTTTCGACTAGCGACAGCGTGTGGACGAAGACGGGCTACGGTGGACTTCATCTTCAAATAAAGTAAGCCTGCATTTGTTTATTTCACTGTTTGTAATATCTGAATTTTGGCGGGGCTCTAGGTGGGACATACTCATAGCCTTATGAGTGAAGTTATTGCATCTACTTGTTTAATAGTTGTGTTATTTCACTGCTGGCTGCGTGTGGTGTTAATTGACTGTTTACGGCATGCTGGAATTCATATTAGGCATATGTTGGACTTGAGTGGACGTGTTTGTTCTAATTTTGCATTGAATATTGTCATAGATTCATCGAGTCAATTAATTCATACTGATGTGTTGGGATGCTGCTGGCTGGCATGCCTCATGACTGATACTAATAGGCAGGGATTGCTGTTATTAATTGTAGCTAGCCTATTCATTGACTGCTTTTGACGTGCATGTCATGTGGTGCATTTTATTTTTCGCTGTGTAGCTAGTAACGTATGGAGGATTATTCAGCCCAAAATGAAAACGAAAATGGAAAATGAAAATGGAGGATCATTCAGCCCAAAATAAAAATAAAAATAAAAAACTTTTAATTTCCATTTCCGTTTTCATTTTCAAACTGTATATGTAAATGAGGGGGTATGGTCCTCCTATCAATCAAAGCAAGCAGGGTGGGCCTCATACAGGTTTAGTGCAGTAACACTTAATGAACACTAGCAGGAGCATAGGGATGGGTAACAGTCTATGCTTGATACTATGCTCTCAGGGCACTTGTAAGTTTTAATGGATGAAATGATGAAGAATCTGAGCAGTGTTATAAAGTATTCTTGTTTTATGAAACTAGCAGCTAGCCAGCGCTACGCTGTGAAGGCTATAGGTCAAACCTTTGAGGTGGAAAATCCACGTTCAGAAAGTGAAAGTCCTCCCCAATCATTTGTTCCAATCACCTGGATTTGCTAATTATCACAATTCTTCAGCCAAGAGGTAGGAGCTAACTAGGCTAATTAGTGAAATCGTGAGTTCATGGGTGGAAGAAACACGGCAGGACTTTTACTTTCTGACCCCTGGACTTTTCACCTCTGCAAACCTGGTAGTAGCCTACGATAGGCTACATTGTGCCAGGTTAAACGTTGGATTGGATCAGTTGTGTTGGACTGCTGGAAATAAATGAAATACTCCTTAAAATAAATAAAAAGACAGCAAATGAGTCACTGGATCATTTAAACCTTTAACTTGGCTCCGGCACTTTAAGCGAACATTGCTTCAAAAAGTCTATCGACAGCCAGATTCTATACTATATGTTATACAAACTGAGAAATGTTAATGTAGGCTATTTGAAAGTGAGTCGGCTTCGTCATACAAAAAAATCCAGGGTTAAATCTTAAATTCAGCTTGCTAGCGGTTTATTATTATCCTAAAATAAGTGTTTCTCTCATAAGTGTTTCTGTCCTATCTATCGTTAATTGTGTTTACTGTATTACACACTTCATTGTGTGTGCATGAGTCACTGGACCGTTTACACTTTTAACCTGGCTCCGATAGATCTAGCTAGCCTACTTCAAACGAACATTAAGGCATAGCTTCTAAAAGTCTATCGAGACATTAAAGGTATACTATGTAGTTTAATTGTAAACAACCCGTTCTTTGTTTATATTCAAATTTTCTCCCCAAAAAACATTGTGTGTGTCCTTGTGGTCTAATAAACATGTTGAATGTATTTCCTACCTCATAAGTCGTTCAAAAAGTGTTTTTTTGTTAATGTTTTGAATGTTACACTGTTGACATCCCGCCGCCATTTTTAAAGCCAGGAACAGCTAAAATGGTGTAAATGTCATGAATGGGCGGTTCCTGCTCATTTGAGTGACATAGCCAGGCCATGTGGGCAGGCTTCCAGGTAAACTCTTATTTTAGCTTAGGACCGAAACATGCCTCACGCAAATACGCGAACGTGGACGCTTCGAACTACGCAAAGTTTTTTTTGCCATGACATTTGAAAGAAATGCCAGAGCGTTGCAGCAACAACAGTAGCAACAACAGTAAACAACTTTCTTGTTCGATCTGTGGGTTCCTCTGGTTTGTCTTTCACAAATGTCATGGCAAAAGAAAAACTGTTCGCGTAGCTATTTGCCTGAGGTAGCCTATGTTTCTGCCCTTAGTCATTAGCAAGATGTTTTCAGCCGAGGAGGTAAAAATATCATTAGCTATAAAAATAGCGCCCATTACATTATATTAGGGGTGTAACGGTACACAAAAGTCACGGTTCGGTACGTACTTCGCTTTTGAAGTTAACAGAGTGTATAATTTTTGCCGTAGCTTGCTCGCTGTAATTGAGCCAGCTACCCGTCTTTTGTGTTGCTAATTAGAACTAGTTGGAACCAGTTTCCCCTGTGTATATTAAGCGTGTTTGCAGCTCATCACCTCAGAGTGAGTTCTAATTCAACTAGTTCTAATTAGCAACACAAAAGACAGGTAGCTGGCCCAATTACAGCGAGCAAGCTACGGACTAACTGCAAACAATTCAAAATAAACTAAGCTACCGAGTGACTCCAATCTGTTCATTTAACTAACAACAGCTGAAAGCAATGAAAAAAGATACGCTTATCTGAGACCGAGTGTAGCCTAGACGATCCACGACGCAAAAATTATACACTGTTAACTTCAAAATGTCCCTGTTTAACCATTACAGCTGGTTGTAGGCTGAAGCAATTCATTCTAGTGTTAAGTAATTGATTTGTATTTAGTTATTTTGTATATTTTATTGGTGTGTTTGAAAATAAGTTTTTTTTTTCCATTGGTGGTAAGGCCTCTCGGGGCATGTTGGTTTTTTTAATTACATTTTTTGTTTGAAGTCCGTTGTATTGTCTTTTGTGTTTTTTTTCCTGTTCAATTTGTGCTTGCAGGAGGCCTCGGGATGTCGGCTGCGCGGTTCGGTGCCTGAAGGCAGTGCTGCATGTGCTTTTCATTGAGAGAGAAGGAGGGGAAGCTGGTCGAGATGTCACGTTTGGATTTCTCCAGGAAATTGCTCAAAGGTGTGTTGGGCTTTGTTCCAGGTGAGATAAATTGTTTAGTGGTGTTGCCTCAAGGGAAAGGGTTTGATGTTAGTTTTAAAACTCAATCGTTGTTGGCTTCTTTTTGGGCTAAATTTGAAAAGGTGAAGGATAAGCTGGGAATGTTTAGTGTGGAAAGGTTGACTGATGATTTTGTGGAAATGGTAATAATTCGAATGTACAATGAAACCATACAGGATGAGGATTTAGTTACTTGGTTGGGGAGATATTGTGTGGTGAAGGGTTTGCCAATAAAAGTTTTGGATATTGATAAAATATGGACAGGTAGTTGGAGGGTGCCGGTGAGATTGGTGGAGGATAAAAATGGATATGGGGGTTTGAGGCACCTGCCTTCCCTGATTGTTCTGGGGGAAAATCGAGGCCTGGTGCATTGTCAGGGGCAGCCTAAATTATGTAGAAGATGTGGGATGTATGGCCACCTGGCAGAGGCGTTTAAGGCAATTGTTTGTAGAAGGTGTAGGGAGGTGGGGCATGAAGTGGAAGCTTGCCAGTCAGGGCGCAAATGTAATCTTTGTGGGGGATGCCTCACATATTTTCAGAGATTGCCCTGACTCTTTTGCAAATCGAGTAAAACTGGCAAATATGGTAATCAGGGCCCAGCAGAAGGAGGAACAGGAGGAACAGAGGGGGCAGGAGAGTGTGGAAGGGCAGGGAAATGAGGTGGTGGAGGCTTGAAAGGGAGCAGGTGGTGAAAAAGGTGCGGAGGAGGGACAGGGGAAGGCAGTGGTTGAGGGAGAAGAAAAGGGTAGAGGTGAAGCTGAGGCTGTAGGTGCAGAGGGTGTCTCAGTAGGTGGTGAATTGGTGTGGACTGATGTGGACCAGGGGCCCAGCAGTGAAGGTGAGGTAGCCAGTCAGGGGGTTCAGTCAGAGGGAGATGAGGCTGAGGTTGGCGAGGAAGGTATAGGCTTTCAGAGTCTGTTCAAGGAATCTGATTCCGAAGCTGCATCTATGGTGACGGTGGAGTCGGGGTCAGAGGAAGAGTGTGCGATGGAGAGTGAAGTGGAAGGAAGACCTGTAAAGAGGATGGCAGAGGAGGGAATAGAGTTAGAGAGAATGGTGAAGGGGAAGAAAATAAGAGCTGAGGTGAGGGAACGGTGGGACCTGATGAGGAACATCTCAGATAGTGAGGAGTCAGGGTCTTCACCTAGATATCAGGTCACCTCACCTAACAGAGTGCCCTATTTCAGCGAGATGAAATCACCTCCCGATGAGCCGCCGTCGGGCGATCTAAGGAGGGGTGCTGGTCGAAAGAAAAAATGTAAAGGTATTGTAGGTTGCATGTATTAGTCATGGTGGTTTGGTTTATTGTAGGTTTATTTTATCTTTCTGTTCATTTTTTCATGAATTCCCAGCATGTGGCACGGTGGCAACAACAAATGTACGTAGTGAGGACAGTAAGCAGGGCACGGACTGTCCTGTCATTCCTGGAATGGGTGCAGGCAGATACTGTATAATTTGCCTACAAGAGTGCGGGCTGCCATGTTGCTCTTCCTATAGAAAGTGGGAGAGCATGTGGCAGTTAGGGCCGTCTATTTGGAGTGGCTTGGATGAAAATCGAGCAGACGGCGTAGCAGTGCTGGTGAAGAATAAAAATGTGCAGGTGTTGGGGAGCACAGTGGTGCATTGTGGGACAACTGGTCGTATCACTGTGTTTTAATGGAGTGGATTTTAATCTTTTAAATGTATATTGCTCCCCTTAGAGGCAGAAAAGGTGGGAGTTGATGCAAGGCCTTCCCCCGTATCTGCTGGGGCGTCGGCCATTATTGATGGTGGGAGATTTTAAATTGTGTTTTGAAAGAGGAAGAAAGCGAAGGAAAGGGAGGTGTGGGAGGGACTACAAAAACACTTAAATAGGTATTTTAATCTTGTGGGGATGGGGTTTGAGTTTAAGTAGGAGTTGGAGAGGGTAAAGGAGGAGATGGTAGTTTTAGCAGAGAATAAGGGCAAGTCTATTATTTTTAGATGTAAGGAAAAGGAAATTGATGAAGGAGAGACTTGTTCAAGGTATTTTTTAAAGAAACTTATAGCAAGGGGAGCAGCTGTGAAGGGTCTGCAGGGGGAAGATGGGGAGGTTGTGGGAGATACAGAAGGGATGTTAGGGGTGGCGGAGAAATTCTATACAGAGCTTTTCGGAGAGAAGGAGATGGTGGAAGAAAGGGTGGAGGAGGTGGTTGGTTTTATAGAGCGGGTGGTCGAAGAGGGAGTGGGGCTGGACACTCCGGTCGAAATGTCTGAATTGACAAATAGTTAAGTCGTTTAAAAGGGGGAAAGTACCGGGGATGGATGGGTTATCTTTTGAATTTTACGAAAAGTTTTGGGATTTGGTAAGTGCAGATCTTTTAACTGTTTTTAGAGAATTTTTAAATCTTAAAGTATTCCTGAGGAGTTTCAGAGAAGGGGTGGTTACCTTACTTTTTAAGCAAGGTGAGAAGTGTGATTTAAAAAACTGGCGACATATTACCCTTTTAAATTTTGATTTTAAACTTTTTAGTAAAGTTTTAACCCAGAGGATGAGGACTGTTTTAGAGGACGTTATCCACCCAGATCAAACTTGTGCTGTAGCGGGACGGAAGATCACCGACAGCCTAGTGCTGGTGAGAGACGCCATCTGTTATGCGAGACACAGAAATATTCAGCTGGCAGTGTTAAATTTAGATTTTGAAAAGGCATATGATCGGGTCTCGCATCAACACGTTTGCTGTACTGCGAGAAATTGGTTTTTCTGAGGGGTTTCTAGTATGGGTGGGGCTTTTGTACAGTGAGGTAAGAAGCAGGATTCTTGTTAATGAGAAGTTATCAGAAGCAGTGAAAGTGAACTGCGGGGTCAGCCAGGTTGTCCGTTATCACTGTTACTGTTTGTATGTTGCATCGAGCCCCTAGCACAAATTTTGAGAAGGGATGCCCGGATAACTGGGTTGGGCATGCCAGGGAGCGGAGGACAGCAGGCTGAATGTATATTGTATATGGACGATGTGACTCTACTCTGCACAGACCAGATAGCAATCGACTGCACTTTGGACAGGACAGAGTGGTTCAGCCAGGCCTCAGGAGCTCGGCTGAACCGAGACAAGTGTGACCTGAAACTGTACGGACAGTGGACAGAGACGGAATAGCTTGGAATGCCCTTGACTGTAAGGACTGAAGAGGTACGTATCCTCAGGGTTAATTTTAATTCAGCAGGATTGGGTGAGGGGAATTGGGAGGGAGTTTTAAAGAAGGTGGAACAAAGACTGCAGTTTTGGAGGCTAAGGCAGCTGACATTTGTGGGGAAGGTTTTAATCCTGAAAGCTGTGATTTTACCCTTGTTGTTTGTTGGAGTTGTTTTGGACCGTCTCGTTCAGTGTTGTCAAGGTTGGATCGTGCTGTGTTTCTGTTTTTATGGGGGTCAAAATGGGAGCGGCTAAGGAGGGCCATTGTGAAACGTTCTCTGGAAAAGGGGGGGAAGGGGGTGCCGGATTTTTACTCAGTGTTGTGGTGTGAATTTGGAGCATTGCATTGTGTCTTTGTGTGTGTCTATGTCATGTAAGGCATCTTTTTTTGTTCGGTATTTTTATTGGAGGACTTTTAAAAAGGTGCGGAGTAATTCAGGTCCCATTGACGGTCCCTTTGGCTTTTAAAATGTGGGGGGGGGGGGGGGTATGAGAGGATGGGAGTTTTTTTTAAAGAGATCGGGGTTGGAAGGAATAGGGACAGAAAATATGACAAATTACAAGTCTCTTCTGTATTTTGTGCAGGGAAGGGAGCCAATGTGCCAAGTGAGGGGGCTGGCTCTAGGCCGGACAGAAGACATGTGGAGAGCGGTGGCCCACCCGGACCAGATGCACCGCCATCGAGACCTAGCCTGGTTGGTAACACATGAGGTCCTCCCGGTACAGTCAGTGCTGCATGCCCGGAATCTCGCCAGGACAGTGGTCTGCCCACATGTTGGATGTGGGAGGGAGGAGACCGTACGCCACTTTCTGTGGGATTGTTAGGCAGCTCAAGCCCTATGGAAACGGTGAAGAGGTTTTCTCCAACAATACATGGATGAAGGGGCAACTCTAGACTGCCAACTCATCCTGTACGGAGGCGGCAGGAACTAGAGCATGGAGGGCGCTCTGGCTGGCAATAAACTGCCTAAAGGGGGCGCTGTGGGCTGCAAGGACTGCAATGAAGCTGGAAGGAAAAGTCCTGTCCACAAAGTGGCATTGGCCGCTTTAAGGGACAACATGCTTCGTGACTGTGGGAAGAAAGGGCAGGAAAGGGTGATCAACATGTGGGGGCATGCAGCATGGGCACTGGTGGTGGGAGAGGGAGGCCCGGAATTGCTGGGCCAGGACACTCTGTATGGCGGGGCAGCAGGTAAGGTGTGAAGGTTGTTTTTTTTTGTGGTACACCCTTCCCTGTACAAAAGTGTGTGGTGTAATTGTATTATTTTACTGTTTCTGGCAGGATGGGTATTTATGTTTGTTTTTTTGTATATGGGAAAGCATTTTGCATATAGAGGGTGTGGTTGGGGAATGAATATTTATGTTTTTGTGTGGGCTGTTTTTTTGGATTTAATTGCATCATAGCCATGACTTGAATGTATAGTGTGATGTGATGTATGTAAAATTTGTGAATTGATGTAATAAAATATTTTTCATTAAAAAAAAGTTCACCCAGGACGAGGCTCTGCCATTGCACTCCGGTTGTGCTGACCCCTGCGAATTCCCCAAATGTGGGAATCTCGACTGCATTATTTCTGGTAGTGGGGGACTGCGTTCGCGCTCTCCCCTGATATTGTGGTGAAAGAAGCTTGATCTTTTAGCGGTCGGCCGACCAAGCCGAGTTAAACGTATCCCGGTTTGATTTGGAGAGAAATGTTTATGCAAGACAATAAATGTTTCAATGAGATGTGTGGTTTAGTTAAATGTTGTGTTGATCCGGACACTTTTTAAAAACTGTTCTCTTAAAATGATTGTGGCAACCCCGCAGCTGCGACATTTAAAAAAATTGTTGTTTTGCGTTTTCGCACACGACGGCTGCAGTTTAGAAACAAATTAACCCTGGTTGGCGCGGAGCTCCGTTGCTCACGGACATACCACACTGCAAACGCGTGATCTCGCCTGATATCGGAAGTCAAGCAGTGTAGGGCCTGGTTAGTACTCAAATGGGAGACCACCTGGGAATACCGGGTGCTGTAAGCCTTTTGTAAAAATCAGTTTTGCGTTTTCGCACACGACGGCGCTGTTTTACCAAGGTAAAAGATGGAAACTGTTAACAGTATTATTCACCGTGAAGATAATTAAAGGTCACCGTGTCCTAGTTATGCAGTGGACAATATGCACTCTTGTAATTGTGCTCCTTAGACTGTTTTGAGAACCAAAATTAAATGGAAACGACGGCTACATGCATCTTATTTGTTTTTCCTGCAACATAGCTAGTTTTTAGAACTAATGCTATAGCTTGCGACTTGAGTTTGCTTCACTTTCTGTCATATGTATGTTCATATTGTACTCAAGATTTTTTTTTTTGTTGCCTCTCGCTTCTTCTTGTATGGGTCATTCTTAAAGTATGTGCTGCTTGACATTGTAATTATTTTTTTTAACCCTATATATACGTGATAATATAGGCTAAATAACAGGCAGCAGTATTCTGCTTCATTTAATAAATTCAGACAATGTGCACAATCGAGTGAGTGGGAAAATGTGGTTCCCACATGCGTAAAAGGTATAGCGTGGGGTAGGGACATATCGACAAATGCATACCATGATCAAGGAGGTGGTTCACCCAGGACGAGGCTCAGCCATTGCACTCCGGTTGTGCTGACCCCTGCGAACGTCATAACGCCGTCCGCCTGACATGGATCCAGGGGGTCGAGGAGGGAGGTGGCAGCACCAGTGTGAACCCCCCGGCGGGACAGGGGGCAGAGGGCGCAGCCATGGAGGGCGCCCCTTGGGCCAGCAACCACAGGGGGGACAGGTCGTGCTGCAGGCTACAGAGAGGTATGGGCTTCGTGCCAGCTGACCTTAACTGCCTGGTAAAGGTTCCGGGTCAAGGGGACATTTTTGAGATTAGTTTCAAGAACCCTAATGTACTGGAGAGGTTCTGGAACCTCTATAGAGAGGGGAAGGACAGGCGTCCCCTTAACAACTTTGCGGTCGAGCCCCTGTCCGACACGGAGAACAAAGTGGTTACTGTACAGTTCTATAACGAGACTGTGCAGGACCACGATGTTTCGACGTGGTTGGGCAGGTATGGCAATGTAAAATCTGACGCCAGGAGGGTTCTTGATGAGGATGGAGTGTGGACCGGGGCCAGGAAGTGGCTGGTCCAGCTAAAGCCCGACCCTTATGTAGTGGGGGGGGGGGTATGCCATATCCCCAGCATCATCACGCTGGGGAGGAATAGGGGTGTGGTGTTCTACAACGGCATGCCCAAGCTGTGCAGGAACTGCGGTGAGTTAGGTCACTTAGCCGCAGCCTGCACAGTGGTCAAGTGCAAGACCTGCGGAGGAGAGCATGAGACCAGGACATGCCGGGACCCAAAGCCCTGTAACCTGTGCGGAGAGAGTGGGCATTTCTTTCATGACTGTCCACTCTCATACGCAAACAGGGCTAGGAACACTGCACCTCCTCCACCATCTACTGCTGCCCCCCGACCCCCTACCCCTACCCCAACACCAAGAACTAGAACACCTGCCACAACCCCCCCTCAGCCTGGAACAACCACTCCTTCACAAGACACTGCACAAGCCCCCCCAAGCACCATCAGTACCGGATTTACCCAATGAACAGGTTCCTCTGAAGCCCCCTTACCCACACAGACAGTCACTACCGTTAAAGAGGAGCCTGACTCTGACACCCCTATCATGGTGGAAGGGTCATACTCCTCTAGCATAGATTCAGATTCAGACAATTCAACGTCATGGCAGACAGCAACTAAAAAAAGGAAGGGTAAACATAATAATACAAACATTACAGAACAACCCAGTCAACCCCAAAACCCAGGAATAACCCGCCTACACAAACAACCAATACGTAAAAGACAGCATGGAAATATCAATACCCAGACCAGTCCCTCCAAAACTAGGCCAGAACCCCCACCTCGCCCAAGTAAACCATCACCACCACTTTTACACCAAAAAGAAACCCTTACAAAACCCATCACATTCCAAAACAGGCCCTCTAATGACCGGTCACTTCCTGGCCCCGACCCCACACCAAACAAGAACACCCAGCAGCTCTCCTCTCGGGGACCCTCCGATGCAAAGGGGGACCCTGGGGCAAATCCATCACGTCCCACCTCTCCAGGACGGAACCCACCAGGCAGTATGGAGGGGAGACCTGTGGGCGGACCGAGTCAGGGGGTGAGTAGGCGCCTAAATAACCCGGACATAGTATTGGAAAGGTTCAATCAAATCTGTAAAGAAATCGCAAACAATAAACCCGGAACAAATGACACAACTAAACAATAACCATAACCATCATGACAATAACACTCACAACATCAAACACCAGAAGCATCAAAGACCCTAACAAGAGACACACAGTTTTCTCCATGTTACAGCAGCTTCCCTCGGACATCATCCTTCTTCAGGAGTGCAGAATCCCTTTCTGCACTATGGATGATGTTCTGAGAGGGGAATGGAGAATGGGGGACTCTCTCTGGTCGGGCTCTAACATTGCCCAGGCTGACGGGGTCGGCACATTGACCAAAAATCCCTCCCTTAAGATCATTGGAAATAACATCTTGGAGAGTGGGCAAATCCTCGTCACTGACTTTAGTGTCGGGGGATCCCCACTCAGAGTGGTCAATGTGTACGGCCCGGTCGGTGAGGCAGGGAGGGTCTCCTTATTCCACAAACTAAGACCCATCTTACATTGCACAATGCCGGTTGTCGTGGGGGGGGATTTAAACTGTGCCCTTAGGGATGAGGACCGCAGCAGACCACGGAAAGATCGGTCGAGTGAGGAGATGCGGTCCATCATAGAAGATTTCTCCCTCCATGACGCCGGGGGCGTCTCTCTACCCCAACATACATGGGTGAGTTCCTCTGGTGCTTTCTCTTCCAGAATAGATATGTTCTTGCTCTCCCCAGGCCTGAGAGTGCAGACCTAGGGCAGTGCAGGGCAGTGCACTTCTCAGACCACCACATGGTGACTGTGACCCTGACATGGGAGAAGACCGTAACTGTTGGTAGGGGTCTCTGGAGGATGAATACCAGCCATCTCCAGGACCCCAAAGTGCGTTTGTCCTTCTCAAGGCGCTACCTGGAGTGGGTGAGTCTTAAACACCTCTTTGACTCCCCGATAGAGTGGTGGGAGATGGTGAAGGAGCGGGTGCAGGGCTACTTCCGGGCAGTCGGGCGGAGGAAGGCAAAGGAAAGGAGGGCAGCGTTTGATCGTGCTAATGCTGCCCTCCAAAGACTGAGCCTCCTCCAGTCCCGAGGCCTGGAGGTAAGCAGCGAAATTGCACTCGCAAAACAGAACCTCTCCGCCCTCTATCGGGAGGAGCGGAAAAAACACACCTTCCGCTCCAAACTCCAGGGCCTTGAGGAGGATGAAAAATGCACAAGGTACTTCTTCCGCAGGGCACGGTCAAAAACTAATAACATCTCTTCCCTTTATAACAGCAGAGGGGTGGTGGTGTCTGAAGAGGCGGAGGTCCGGGAGGTGGCCAGGGAGTTCTATGCGGGTCTGTACAGCATAAGGCCCGCAGATGGGGCTCTCATGGACACCTTCCTGGACGGCCTGGACAGACGCCTCGGGGATGAGAGCATGGAACCGGAATTGAGCACCGAGGAGCTCACCCAGGCCGCACGCTCCCTAAATCTACACAAAGCTCCCGGTCCTGACGGGATCCCGGCCGAATTCTATCAGGCCTACTGGGATCTCCTGAAGGAGGACGTGGCGGAGGTTTTCAGGGCGGCGTACAGGGAAGGGAGGTTGGGGGCTTCACTGAGACAGAGCGCGGTCGCTCTTGTCCCGAAAAATGGGGACCTGAAGGACCTCCGGAACTGGCGGCCGATCAACCTCCTCTCAGTCGATTATAAGATCATGGCGAAGGCACTGATGAGGAGGTTCCAAGACCTGATAACACCGGCGATCGGCCCTGATCAAACATGCAGTATTCCAGGGAGGTCCATTAATGACAACCTGCTCCTCGTGAGGGATCTAATAATCCACTCCGGGGAGCGCGGGTCCTCCTTGGGCCTTCTCAGCCTAGATCAGGAGAAGGCCTTTGACAGGGTAAGTCATGTGTGCTTGGAGAGGGTGCTAGAGAGACTTAGCTTCCCTAGCTCACTCCTGCGCTGGACCAAAATGTGCTTGACTGACATCTTGGGGAGGGTGGTTGTTAATAAGCACCCATCCGCCCCCTTTGCCGTTAGGTCTGGCGTCAGGCAGGGATGTCCTCTAGCATCACTCCTGTATGTCATCTACCTTGAGCCGTTCCTCCAGGCCATCAGGGGTAACCCGGGCATCGCTGGTTATCCACTGCCCGGGGCCCGGGGGGAGCGGCTTAGGGTGATGGCGTACATGGACGACATTACCATCGTCGGCACAGACAGTCATTCTATAACCGTTGCAAGCAAGGTGTTAGATGACTTCTGTGCAGCCACTGGCGCCCTAGTCAATAGGGACAAGAGTGAACTGTTTCTGTCTCGACATTGGAGTGAGCCACTAACCATTTCCTTTCCTGTACGCAGAGAGAACATCAAGCTCCTGGGGGTGACCTTCCAGTCAGACGGAGAGGGAAGGCTGAGCTGGGAGGGAGCCCTCCGCCACGTCCAGGGTAAACTCCGGAGCTGGAGCGTGCGGCCTCTGACTCAGACGGGTAAGATCCTGGTCCTGAAGGCAATAGTCCTTCCCATTTTTCTCTACGTGGGGAGGGTGTTTCCCCCAGACAAGGCCACGAGTAAAAACATCACTAGAATGGCCTTTTGCTTTGTCTGGGGGAGCACAGTGGAAAAACTGAAAAGAGCTACCCTCCTCAGGGAAGAGAAGAATGGGGGCAGGGGGGTCTCAGACATTGTTAACATCATACTGGTACAAGGTCTGGCCACACTGGTCCAGAATGTTCAAAAGGTTGAGAAGGCCTCTGGTACCTTTTCCAGGTACTATGCCACTCCCTTCTTGAGGGCGATGGGCCTGTGTGCGCTGGACCTGAAGGTACCATACAGCTGGGATCCCCCCTATGTCTAACGAGCCCTGAAGGACTTTGCCTTCGGGGCCAGATTGCCCAGGGCCGGGCTGACCTCGTGGACGTACAAAACAATCATGGGTTTTTTAAGATCTAGCCAAACAATGACAGTCCCGAGAGGCTGCCCGGCCCTGGACCCGTCAGTAATCTGGGCAAATGTCTTACATACATCTTTGTCTAATAAACAAAAAGACATTGCCTGGATGTCTGCTCACATGTGCCTTCCCACCAGGTCATTTATGCACAAGCGGCACTTAGCCCGAACCGAGCGCTGCCCCCACGGATGCACTGACTCAGAACATATCCACCATCTGTTCTGGGAGTGCGCCGTGGCCAGACGGGTCTGGGGCCTTGTTGTCTCCTCTATCTCCCAAAACAGGTTGCTGCCAAGGTCCTCCCTGACGGCTGAGAGTGTCCTCTACGGTCCCTCCGGAGGCTGCAGGACCCCTGAGCTCCAGCGTCAGTGGAGGATCATCAACATCGTCAAGCAGGTCCTGTGGGAGACGAGGAACATCAAGGTCTACCAAAAAACAACAGTAGACCTGATCACTCTCCGGAGGAGGATTCAAAACCTCCTCCAGGACGGCGTTATGGTGGACTTTAATAAAAATAAGTGCCTGGCAAGAGAAAATGGGGGGTGGAGCATTGGAAAGAACTGATCATTTAGCCCACCCCCCAAAAGAGAGAAGAGAGAGAACCAATACAACCCCCAAGCGGGAACTTTTTTGTATTTTAAATGTGATTTGTAAATGGTTGTTATTTTTTAAAGAAATGTTTTAAGATGGAGAGAGGCATTGTGCATATTGTGTATATTGTGTATATGTGTGTCTTTTAACTTGGAGAAAATGTCTTTTCTGTAACATAACTTGTGAAAAAACCAATAAAAACAAATGTTCACCCAGGACGAGGCTCAGCCATTGCACTCCGGTTGTGCTGACCCCTGCGAATTCCCCAAATGTGGGAATCTCGACTGCATTATTTCTGGTAGTGGGGGACTGCGTTCGCGCTCTCCCCTGATATTGTGGTGAAAGAAGCTCGATCTTTTAGCCTTCGGACGAGTTGAACGTATCCCGCTTTGATTTGGAGAGAATTGTTTATGCGAGACAATAAAATGTTTCAATGCGATGTGTGGTTTCGTTCAATGTTGTGTTGATCCGGACGCTTTTTAAAAACGGTTCTCTTAACTTAAAATGATTGTGGCAACCCCGCATCCGCGACATTTAAAAAAAATTGTTGTTTTGCGTTTTCGCACACGACCGCGCTGTTTACCAAGGTAAACGATGGAAACTGTTAACTGTAATATTCGCATTGAAGATAATTAAACGTCGTCGTGTCCTAAGTATGCAGTGGACAATATGCACTCTCGTAATTGTGCTCCTTTGACTGCTTTGAGAACCAAAATTAAACGAAAACGACGGCTGCAGTTTAGAAACAAATTAACCTTGGTTGGCGCGGCGCTCCGTTGCTCACGGGCAAACCGCACTGCAAACGCGCCATCTCGTCTGATCTCGGAAGCCAAGCAGGGTCGGCCCTGGTTCGTACCTGGATGGGAGACCCCCTGGGAATACCCGGTGCTACAAGCCGATCTTTAAAATGACTTTTGCGTTGTCGCACACGACGGCGCTGTTTACCAAGGTAAAAGATGGGAACTGGTAAACGTATTATTCACAGTGAAAATAATTAAACGTCGCCGTGTCCTAATTATGCAGTCACTGCAAACACCAGAAACGACATGCGTCTTATTTGTTTGTCCTGCAACATAGCTAGTTTTTAGAACTAATGCTATGGCTTACGACTTGAGTTAGCTTCCCTTTCTGTCATACGTATGCTATGTTCATATTGAACTCAAGATTGTTTTGTTGTTGTTGCCCCTCGCTTCTTCCTGTATGGTTGATTCTTAAAGTAGGCGCTGCTTGACATTGTAATATTTTTTTTTAACCCTATATATATGTGATAATATAGGCTAAATGAGGGGCAGCAGTATTCCGCTTCATTTAATCAATTGGGACAATGTGCACAATCGTAAATGTGCTAATTTGACGGCTGAGCGAGTGGGAAAATGTGGTTCCCACATGCGTAAAAGGTATGGCGTGGGGTAGGGACGTATCGACAAATGCACGGAACTCATACTTACCTGGCAGGGGAGATACCATGATCAAGGAGGTGGTTCACCCAGGACGCGCGAACTTCGTTCCCAGCCTGGTTTTTTTTTTTTTTTTGCCTCTGGTTATTTTCTTTCTTTGTTAAAAACAAGAAGCAAATATAGCCATGGCGGCTCGACATAACACTGTTCGATTTGAGTTGGAGGAGGATTTGCAGATGTACCGATTGCAGTTTAGCAGATTTATTCTCCAGAAGGAGCTTGGTTTTTCGCTCAGCCATCTTGACTACATTTTTGCCCTCCCGGGAGTGTTTGACGACAACTTCTTGAACATTGTTTAAAATTGGTCGAGGAAAAGAAAAGATGTTCCCCCAGTTTTTCAGAAGCTCCATTTGACCCCTCTTTTCCAGAGAGGTTTCAGAACTGTGCATGTGGTGATGTTATCTGAGTGGGTTAAACATGAAGATGTGGTTACCTGGCTAAGTATATACTGCACGGTGAACAATGGGACTGAAGTTAGAGATGCAGATGGAGTCAAATCTGGTGGAAGGCGTTTCCAAGTTTGTTTAAAGCCATCTTTAGATGGTGATGGTTTACATAATTTGCCTAGCACAATACAGTTGGGAGATTTTCGGGGATATGTTTTTTATGCTGGCCAACCTAAAGAATGTCGGCGTCATGGAGCATGTGACCACCTGGCTGCGGCCTGCACCCAGCAGGCTTGTAGGAATTGTTTGACTCTAAGCCATACTACTGCTCAGTGCCCTAATCCTGTGAAATGTAATCTGTGTGGTTCTGGGGAACATAGGTTCAAGGACTGTCCGAAGGCATATTCTAATCGCCTAAAAGGCATTTCCATTCCGGTACAAATATTACAAACGGAGCAAACACAAAACCCCAGAGAAAGACCTTTTGTCCCAGATGGTAATGACCAGACCTCACCTGCAGAGGGCTCTGGCCAGGCCCTTAATTCAAATGGGCCAAACCAAGACTCAACTCCAGAAGTTTCTGTCCAGGCCCCACCTCCAGAGGGCTCCAAATGGGTGCTAATCCCAGAGGGCTCCAGTCAGGCTTTTGTTACAGATGGTCTCCCCCAAGCCTCAACACACAAGGGGCCCTCGTTTCCCCAAACACACACATTAGACACTAAAGTTTTCTTTAAAGACACAGACACACATGTACTCTTACACAAAGACAGTCTCCACCCGAAACATACATTCAGAGGCCTGATTAAATCCCAATTGCTAAGGTTCAACAGAATCTGCACACAGATTACAGACTTTGAGGAGGCTACCAAAACCCTCTTCAATCCATTAAAACCAAGGGGGTATTCCAGACCGTTCCTCAGACAGATTCGGAAAACCTTCTTGGCTACAAAACAACAGGACACTAGAAAAATTATTCCACTTATCACCACTTACTCGACATTTAGCCAAATAGTGAACGGAAAAATTAAACAGAACCTGGCCAGGATTCTGCAAAACACAGACTTGCTTCAAGAATACAAAATTGTTTCAGCCTACAAAAAAAACAAAAACCTTAAGAATCATCTGGTAAGTAGTAAACTACCGGAAATCAACATTTTACCCACACAAGGCCCGATATTTTACAAACAGGCCACTACAGTGAAAAACAACACTACAAACACAACCTACCTTTTTAAACAAACACTCACGGTTAACACATATAGCTGCATATATGTCGTAAAATGCAAACACTGTGACATAAAATATGTAGGAGAGACAGGAAATACAATCAAGACCAGATTGCACAACACATATATAACATAAGAAATCATAGGAAAACAGACACACACATAGTGGCTCATTTCCTACACCATGGACTTGAAGCAGTAGAAATGTCAGGCTTCCATTCAAACATTAACTGGACACAGAAGGACAGACGTAGGACAGAAAGACATTGGATTAGAAAACTCAAAACCATATTCCCAGGAGGATTAAACAAACGCTTGTAAAACTTCTACACAAGAGGGACCAAATTCTTCCTACTTAAAGGCTGCAGTACACTGAATGGCCAGTGCAAACTTTTCTTTCCCAAGGGGAAACTTATACTACAATAGATTGAGTTACTTTTTTGCCTCAAACATCTACACACAATAGCCAATAATGACAAAGTGAAAACAGGTTTTTAGAAAATATGCAATTTTATTTTACTGACAAAAATAGGTTATTTAGGGGTTACATATCTGTACACACCCTTAGCCTAATACTTGGTTGCTGCACCTTTGGCAGTGATTACAGCTTCAAGGCATCTTGGGAAAGAAGCTACGAGCTTGGCACACTTGTTTCTGGACATTTTTGCCCATTCCTCTTGGCATATCCTTGCAAGCTCCATCAGGTTGGATGGGGAGCGTCGGTACACAGCCATTTTCAGCTCTTTCCACAGATGTTCAATTGGATTCAGGTCTGGGCTCTGGCTGGGCCACTCAAGGACATGCACAGACTTTCTCCGAAGCCACTCCTTTGTTCTCTTGGCTGTGCGCTTCGGGTCATTGTCATGTTGGAAGGTAAACCTTCGCCCCAGTCTGAGGTCCAGAGCACTCTGGAGCAGGTTTTCTTCAAGGATCTCGGTGTACTTAGCTGCATTCATCTTTCCCTCTATCAGGACTAATCGCCCCGTTCCCGCTGCTGAAAAACATCCCCACATCATGATGCTGCCACCGCCATGCTTCACTGTAGGGATGGTATTAGCCAGGTGATGAGCGGTGCCTGGTTTCCTCCAGACGTGACGCTTGGTATTCAGGCCAAAAAGTTCAATTTTGGTTTCATCAGACCAGAGAATCTTGATTCTCATGGTTTGAGAGTCCTCTAGGTGCCTTTTGGCAAACTCCAAGCGGGCTGTGATGTGCCTTTTACTAAGGAGGGGCTTCCGTCTGGCCACTCTACCATAAAGGCCTGATTGGTGGAGTGCTGCCTGGATGGTTGATCTTCTGAAAGGTTCTCCCAGCTCCACAAGGATACGCTGGAGCTCTGTCAGAGTGACCCTTGGGTTCCTGCTCACCTCCCTGGCCAAGGCCCGTCTTCCCTGATTGCTCAGTTTGGCCGGGCGGCCAGGTCTAGGAAGATTCTTGGTGGTTCCAAACTTCTTCCATTTACGAATGATGGTGGCCACTGTGCTCTTTGGGACCTGTAAAGCTGCAGAGATTTTTCCGTACCCTTCTCCAGATCTATGCCTTGACACAATCCTGTTTCTGAGGTCTGCAGATAATTCCTTTGACCCCATGGCTTGGAGTTTGCTCTGACATGCACTGTCAACTGTGGGACCTTATATAGGCAGGTGTTGGCAATCCCCAATCATGTCCAATCAATTGAATTTATCACAGGTGGACTCCAATTACGTTGTAGAAACATCTCAAGCAGTATCAGTGGAAAGAAAATGCACCTCAGCTTTTGGGTGTCATATCAAAGGGTGTGCATATGATATTTTACATTTTGATCTTTAATAAATTAGCACAAATGTCTAAAAACCTGTTTTCACTTTGTCATTATGGGCTATTTTCTGTAGAATTTTGAGACAAAAAATGAACTAAATCTATTGTACAATATGTCTGTAACGTAATAAAACGTGGAGAAGGTGAAAGGGGTGTGCAGACTTTCCGGCTTGACTGTAGGTGGAGTACTGAGATGCTTATGAATGTATCTGTATGTTCTGCGCAATCCAGCCCGGGTTCTTGTATGTCATTATTAGAATCATATACAATAAACCCTATTGCATCAGACTCTGAAGATTGTGTTTTTTGAAGAAGTACTGAACAGTGTGAGGGGAACTCCCAGTCCATCTGGTCCAGGTTTTTCCACAGTCTCCCATCCAAGTACTAACCAGACCAAGTAGGACACAACAACGTTTATTTATCTTCACTGTGAATACTACAGTTACAGTTTCCATCTTTTACCTCGGCGAACAAACAAAACTTTTTTAAAAAGCTTACAGCACCTGGTATTCCCAGGCTGTCTCCAATCTAAGTACTAACCAGGCCCGACACTGCTTGGCTTCCGACATCAGACGAGTTTGGGCATTTTCAGTGTGGCCGCGAGCAAAGGAGCCACGAGCTAACCCGGGTTAAATCGTTTCTAAACTACAGCCGCCGGTTCCGTTTAATTTTGGTTCTCAAAGCAGTCAAAGGAGCACAATTACGAGAGTGCATATTGTCCACTGCATAACTAGGACACGACGACATTTAATTATCTTCAATGTGAATAATACAGTTAACAGTTTCCATCTTTTACCTTGATAAACTGCGCCGTCATGTGCGAAAACGCAAAACAACTATTTTTTTAAATGTAGCGGCTGCAGGGTTGCCACAATCATTTTAAGTTAAGAGAACAGTTTTTAAAAAGCTTCCGGATCAACACAACATTGAACTAAACCACACATCTCATTGAAACATTTTATTGTCTTGCATAAACATTTCTCTCCAAATCAAACCGGGATACATTTAACTCGGCTTGGTCAGCCGAACCCTAAAAGATCAAGCTTCTTTCAGCACAATATCAGGGGAGGGTGCGAACACAGTCCCCCACTACCAGAAATAATGCAGTCGAGATTCCCACATTTGGGGAATTTGCAGGGGTCAACACAACCGGAGTGCAATGGCTGAACCTCGTCCTGAGTGAACCAATTTAAATTTTTAAAAGCTTTATTAGTTTCAGAAGCACATATCATACATAATACGGAAGACAATAGTGAATTTACGTGCAATCACAGTTTTTTTCCAAGTGCCACAATACCATGTTCCAAATAGTTCCTGGACAGAAAAAATACTTCCATTCTTTACGTAGGGTTACACAGTTGTATATAATTTCATGTACACATAATCAGGGTATAATGGAACAAAATCTTTTTTTAAAACAAACAAAGTAAGTCATCACTGCATAACTGCCTTATACGTATTGTGGAGCTTAAACTCAGTTCCTCCTTCAGGGGGCTGGTCATTTTCTCAGTGCTTCACACAATTTTTTAATACACCATCTCATTTCAGCTCTTCATTTGCCCAAAATTCTCCACCATTATTTCCATGCCCCCCTTTCTCTTTTATTAAAAAATAAATGATTAGAACCAACAGAGGCTGAGTGGGGTAATCATACATTAATTATATGGCATTCACAATTTGCTAACATGCTATGATTCAATTATACATGTCATGGCTTCGCTATATGGTTTTAATTACAGTGATCTAATAAATGATAATACAGTGATCTCATCATAATACAGTGATCTCATCGATTGTAATGATGCTGACTGTGAACTCTTCTAAACTTACTTCCACATTTCCCCCCTTTGTGACTTCTGGCAAGCTGTCCCTATTGTCTGTTGTCAGACTCCGTCCGGTCAGATAGCAAAACACTATCTCATGACCCCAGCGATCATCAAGATGACAACTATCGCCTGGAGGGAGACCTAACAGCAGAGCTGGGCATCATGTGGAAAACATGCCCTCCCTATTTTGCGGGGAGTAGGTAAAAGCCACACCATGCTCCTTTCTCCTCACAGCCTTTAACACACAAGGTCACAATGTGGGCCATTCAGGAAAACACACAGCTGTACCCATTTTTACAGGGTAGCTTCAGAAGATCTGAAGCAGTATAATCATGTGTAAATCAATAGGTACAGGTATAACTAAATAAATGATTATAGTTAATTCAGGTAAAACACCTCAAAATTTTACTGATTATTTGATTACATAATTCCTTCATAAAATCCAGCCCTCATTGACTCGTTGAGAAGTAAATAATCCAGCAGCGGTCATCACCCAGTACTCGTCCTCATGACTGTAGTTGAATATGAGCACTGCTGAGACATGCCCCCATTGTCCACAAAGTATTTTATTGAATATGCTTGAACATGCGTCACTTCCATGTGGATATCGCTTGTGGTTATGACAGATAGGAATGTGCTCTTCATCGCCTGTTTGCCTGAACAACAGCAACTGGGCAGATCATGGCTTTCGATTCACGACGAGGCTCAGTGTGGGCTGATTTTCTTCTTAACTCCTTTGCGTGGGACCTTTTTGCTCAACTGAGACATTCGTTGCTACTGCAGCCAAACTATTAGTGGAAATCACAAACTCTGTGTTTTAACTTTATTGGTATATGGTTTGTGACGATTTCTGCTCAATACGGAGTTTCTAAGTGTCACTATTTCCCCGTAGCAAGTCCATTTAACAAGCAACCTCCCACCTAGTCTATACCTACCCATGCGTGACATAGTGGACAATAGCGTCTATGTTTGAGTTCATAAAATTATTTATTCATTATATAAAATTAGAATAACGTCATAGCAATGAGATAAACCCAACAATAGCCTGATCATATGCCAGAAAAGCCGTGAAAAGCCCTGCTCACTCAAATGCAAAATAAACTGTGAAAGTACTGTCTCATTCTACCATGCAGTCTACTAGCAATATATGCTACTAAATATGAAATAAATATACAATCCTACCATCGGTTTTACACATTGAGATGTTCCTTTCAAAATTCAGTGGTCATTTATTGTCTGGTACAATCCCTTTGAGAAATATACAACACGTTATACCGCTATTACACTATCTGAAACGTCGATGCGTAATACCGCCATGCCCTGTAAGCCTGTCTCATTCATTACAGTTCATTCTGGTTTAATTGTCGGCTTTTTTATCCAATATAGTACATTATAACCTTAGCAACGGTATATGCCATGTCTTTTTGGGTGCTTTGAACAATTTACAGCCCAGCGTAACGGCAGTTTTCGTTTTAACGGTCTAGTATTACGCAAGCTCTATAGAAAACACATTAGGGAGGGGAGTTTCCCTTTTCCTATATGTAAGTATTTTTGCGTCTAAAATGCCGCTGGTCTTGCTGGCTACATACACTACTCACAAAAAGTTAGGGATATTTGGCTTTCGGGTGAAATTTATGGAAAATGTAAGTTCACGCTACAGTGATATTATACGTATCATGAAAGTAGGGCATTTAAGTAGAAGCATGCAATGGTGATTTCCTCATCTCAAACAATTTATTGAAACAAAAGCCAACAACAGTGGTGGGTATACCACAACAAAAATGTCAATGTCTCAATAACTTGTCATGTGCCCTTGAGCATCAATTACAGCTTGACAACGACGTCTCATGCTGTTCACAAGTCGACTTATTGTCTGCTGAGGCATGGCATCCCACTCTTCTTGAAGGGCGGCCCTCAGGTCATTGAGGTTCTGGGGTACAGAGTTACGAGCCTCTACACGGTGAGTCAGCTGATCCCATAGGTTTTCTATGGGATTCAGGTCTGGAGAAAGTGCAGGCCTCTCCATTTGAGGTACCCCAGTCTCCAGCTGCCTTTCCCTAATGATGCGACCTCGATGAGCTGGAGCATTGTCGTCCATGAAGATGAAATTAGGCCTGTGTTGTTCATGCAGGGGCACAATGACTGGATTAATGATGTTATACAGGTAGTATGGGCTTGTCACTGTACCATTCACAAAGTGTAGGGCAGTTCTGTATTGACTAGACACACCTGCCCACACTGTAACACCGCCACCACCAAAGGGTCGTCTGGTGACAACAGTGGCTGATGCATAGCGCTCTCCTTGACGTCTCCAACATCGTTGGCGGCCATCATTTCTGCTCAACGTGAATCGACTTTCATCAGAGAACAGCACTGAGGCCCACTGGTCCCTCATCCAGCGTAAATGCTCCCTGGCCCATGCAAGACGATGACGCCTGTGCCTGGTGGTGTGGTCAGGTACCCTTGCAGGTCGTCTAGCACGCAGACCACGCTGATGTAAACGGTTTTGAATGGTCTGACGTGACACTTGGGTGCCTCTCACCTCCCTTAAATGTGCCTGGAGTTGAGTGGCATTCATCATCCGGTTCCGCAGGGCACTGTTCACAATGAAGCGGTCATCAGTGTGGGATGTGGCCAAAGGACGTCCACTTCTATGCCTTTCTGTGACTCTTCCAGTCTCTCTGTATCTCTGTTGCAACCTGCTGATGACACTCTGTGACACTCTAAGCTCAGTGGCCACTTCCCTCTGAGAACATCCTGTTTGAAGCCTCGCAATGGCGAGGTACTGTTGATCAATTGTTAGGTGTCGTCTTGGTCTCATGATGTCAAAATGTGAACAGCATGATGAAGAGGACTGTTTAAATACCAATTCTAATTGAACCAGGAAATGTATTGGTCGATTCATGGATCAAACACCTGTTGTGAATTTTGCCGTTCAGCTCCTTGTTAGAGAACAGCAAGTTGTGCAAAAAGTACTGAAACATTGAATAGTTGGACATGTGCATTCAAAAGTTTAGAGAAGGTCAAATTAATTTCACCTGTAAAGGTTATAGTGCATTTTAGGTTCATCCTGAAATTTCACCCGAAAGCCGAGTATCCCTAACCTTTTGTGAGTAGTGTATGTACGTTCGTGTTTCCACACGAGTACGGTCTTTCCAATATGTTTGATAGCCTATTGTTATTTTTGCATTTTGAGTGCATTTCATATACTGTAGTGCAATCGTTAAATATATTTTTGATGTAGGCTACCGATATTCATTGAAGATAGAACATTTGGCAGCATTTTGCAGATGGTGGAATATTATTTTATGTTCATGTTATTGCACATAATATAGGCTATGGCGTATATACTTGTCTCTTAGGACATGACAAATGCTCATTCCAATTTACTGTGCGCTGATATGTGGTAGATTAAGGTAAAGATTTCCTTGGAGTCATTATGAATAGGAAAATGTAAAAAAAAAAATTTACTACATAAAAATGCAATCCCAGGACAGTATACATACTGTAGAGTACAGGGAAAAGTGATGTTTTATTGAGGTACAAGAGTGAATGATTCGGCAACATATTTAGGTGTATGTAACACTGTGATATCAATGTTATTTTTATCTTAAGCCATCAGAAGGAGCAAATGTATATGCTTTATAATGGACAAAACTAATTCTATTCATTTTTATGACATGTTTTGCATAGGGGTTTTGGACCCATAGATATCTACTCCCCTATACTGATAAAAATATAGTAATTCTCACTTGAAAATTAGTGAGTTTTATGAGCCAAAACTGTTGATTTGTAGTTAAATATATAATAATTTTTAGACATTTGATAAATTTGAAGACACTAATGGACAACAGGGTACACTGCTATATTTTGCATCATAGACCTTTAGTAGTTCTGCATATCATCCTCAAATTTTGCAAAACTTGTGGACATGGAATTTATGATCCAGGAAATGTATACATATTACCGATTTCACTTATGTAGCTCTCAGCAAACTAAAAAAAAACTATTTTTGATTTATTTTCTCCAAAGTTTCTTTGCATTTGTGGCATTATTTTGACTTAAATTATGAAAATAAACCAAATCTAAGTTTGTATTGTACATGGTACACCTGTCTTGTTTCATTTAAGCCATTTAACAAGTTTATGTGATGCTCACACCTGGAGTTATAAAGCCTTAACCCTTTCCAGCCTGAGCGAATATTGGGTCAACATTCTATTCCATTTTATTTGTTAACGTGCGTTGCAAAAATGTTTGTGGTGTGATCATATTACATCAGATACCTAAACTTTATATACTCTTGTAAACTGGATAACTGGGGCTTTCAATTGGTATAAAAAATAATAGGATTACTTGATGGCAATATCATCAATTATGGAAATACATTCACCAACTAAATTTATAAAATGTTCTAAATGGCTATTTTCTAATGGGAAACCTACTATTTTACCCATTTCATGTTCAAGATAGGGGGAAACTTACAGTGTATGATATCTTCACCATTGTGTTGCATATAGAATCGGAATCAGAATAGATATATCTTCTACTGCTCAAAAGTTATAACCACTTCAGTGATGGGTAAGAAAAGGCGCAAAAAAAAAAAAACACTTTAGAATGTTAGGTTCATTGAAAATATGACATGTGTATGCAAAACAGTTTGTGGTGTGATCATATTATGTTAGACCCCTAAAGATAATATACCATTTTAAACAGGGTAACTGGAGCTTTCCATTTATATACAATAATATGCTTACTTTAACACAATATCATCAATTATTAAAACAATTCACAAAATAAATAATGATAAAAAAACTTTCTAAATGGCTATTCTCCATGAGAAATCTAGGTTTATTAAACATTTCATGTTCAAGATAGAGGGAGACAAACTGTGTGGTATCTTCACTAGATGCCTAGTTTTTGCAAGTTGGAATTAAGAACTTATAGACAGTACTATGGAGGCTATGCGTGAGTAACTTGGCTTTTTTTACGTCGTAGATCTGATAACATCTTACAGCAAACGCTTTATGCTTATGTCAGAAATAGCTATTCTGGACACAAGCATAATGTCCATCCATCGCTGTAATAGATAAATATATTATCAGTTGCCCTTTCATTAATCCATAACATATAAAACCATTTCTGAGTCATTAAAAGGCGTTCTAAGACCTTTTTCATCAGAGCAGGTAAGAGAGTAGCAGGGAGGCGAAAAGATTTTCTAAAAAGGCGGCAAGCTTCAACACCTTTGCGTAGTAGAACATTTTTATTCAAAATTATATAGCCAGGCCAGGGTGGATGTGGACTGGTCCAATTTTTTCTGTAGCAAATTAGAGGCGCAGTTAAATGAGGTTGATAGACAAAACTTTACAAAAAAAAAAAAAGACTTAAAGACTTACACTTAAAGAACTAAAGCTCGCACTAGATAGTATGCAGAAGGGTAAAACCCCTGGTGCAGATGGTCTCCCGAAATAATTTGTCACATTTTGGGATTTATTAGGACCACATCTTGCGGAGGGAAGTCCTTTACTCTCTCCTCATTAGGTTCAATTTGAGATGGGTTTCTGAGCTGGAGAATTCTCAAGATGAAAATGAAGGAAATAGCAGAGTCTTCTATTCAGTTCAACCTTTTATTAAACGTTGACGCCAACGGGAGGTCCTTTACCCTACGCAGAGGGATCAGGAGTTCCCAGAACAAAGACAGACATTAGTTTATATAATATCATAACTCCTTCTCTACCTAACTAATACACTAATAATGTGTGGTGACACCCTTTCGTCATATCTTATTTTATCGAGTAACAAATTAGGCGAAAATAAACATGTTATATAACCAGTTCCTACCCTATGTGCTTGGGGGCACTCTTGATCTACTAAATAAAGTTGTTTGTGACTTTTAATCAGACCATGTCATTTCCCTTAATTTCTCTTATTTTTTCTATTCTCCCACCTGTTCGGTCAGCATGATCTATCTTATCTATTGTTATGGGTACAACTCTTGCTTAGCTATGGGAAACAGAAGGGAGACGTTCCTGTTTTTACGGGGATGCTAGATGCCTTCGTCCTTGTTGATAGGGAACTATCCTGCTTTAGCCTGAGAAGCATGGACGATGGGAGACACCTGCATCCTCTCGCCCCCCCACGTTCGGTTGTGACGTAAAAATTGGGGACAGCATTTTTTCGATAGGTTTTTTGAATTATAAAATTTATTACAAAATACACTGCCTGGCCAAAAAAAAAGTTGCACACTCTAATATTTTGTTGGACCACCTTAGGCTTTGATTACGGCGCGCATTTGTCGCAGCATTGTATGGACAACCTTATGCAATGTCACAACATTTATTTCCGTCCAGAGTTGCATTCATTTTTGGCCGAGATCTTGTATTGACGACGGGAGAGTCAAACCACTCCATAAAGTCTTCTCCAGCACATCCCAAAGACTTTCAATGGGGTTAAGGTCAGGATTAAGGTTACAATTCATGTGTGAAAATGATTCCTCATGCTCCCTGAACCACTCTTTCACAATTTGAGCCGGATGAATCTTGGCATTGTCGTCCTGGAATATGCCAATTGATGGGATAACCTGGTCATTCAGTACATTCAGGTACTCTGCTGACTTAATTTTATTGCTGCATAACATTGCTGAGCCTAGACCTGACCAATTGAAGCAACCCCAGATCATAACACTGCCTCCAGAGGCTTGTACAGTGGGCACTATGCATGATGGGTGCAACGGCGACTTTTTTTTTGGCCAGGCAGTGTAGATTGCATTATTTTAACTTATATTTGATAAAAATTCACATGCTTTATTGAATGAGACAAGTCAAATAATTGGCAAAAATATTTTCGGTATTATTTTTTAATGCACCAGTTTAAGGGTTGATAGTGGGGACAGCCATCTCCCAATAGGAATTTATACTCCCAAGAGTATAAGCGTTGATTTTGGATAAATGTAACTATTATTACTGCAATTTATATCTTGGATTATATTAAAACATAACATTATCTAATGAAATATATAGCATTGAAAGATTTTATTGGTCAATATCTTACTTTTATCAGAGAGGGACAGCAATTTTCATGACTTTTGTAGAATGGCCCATATAGAGGCTTGCATATGTGGCTTTCTTGGGCCTACAGAACAGCTTCACAAAACAGGTTACTTCCACAATCTCCTGGAGGTTCATTTGAAAAATTTTAAGAAAAAGGAATTAATAGAGAGCATGAAAGAGGGCTGGATATCCCTATTATACAAAAAAGGAGACAATAGGGATATTAAAAATTGGAGACCATTGAGCTTATTAGGAGTAGATCTTAAGATACTCTCGAAAGCCCTTTTTTAAAGGTTGCAGTCGGTAATTGGGTCTTTAGTGGGGGAAGAGCAAACCTGTAGAGTTGTAGGACAAGCTAGAATAGACAATTTGAATTTGATCAGGGACTCTCTCCTTTATGCAGATGAACGGAGTCTGCCACTTTGCATTCTAGGCCAAGACCAAGAAAAAGCCTTTGATTGTCTCAACCATAATTTTTTAGCAATGGTCATGGAACATATGAATTTTGGTCCTGTGTTCCTTAATTGGGTAAAATTATTATATCGTCGCTGTCAGGAAAGATTTTGGTTTCAAAGGCAGAAATATTGTCAAACTTTATGTTTTTGGCATCAGTGTTTCCAGTACCCAAAGCATGTTTGGTAGTTATTAGGAGAGATTTTTTAGGATTTCTTTAGGATTTTTAGATTTTTTTATTAGGAGAGAGTTTTGTTTTATTTGGGGGAGCTCTCAGGAGAGGTTAGGAAGGGGGACCCTATATGTCCCTTTTAAATGGGGGAAAGAACGTTCCAGACTTAGGAAATAAATTCTATGCAATTTTCATTGCAGGTATCTTGAAGTGTTTTGGCAGTGAAAGGTGCACCTGTGGGGGCCCCCTTTGCCAGGTTTTGGGTGGGTTTTCAAGTGTCAAGGGTTTGGAAAAAATAATTAACCTGTCTATTCCTTTTTTAGATACCTGCCCACCAATGTACAGTCTGGTAAGGGAATTTTTAATAAAATACCCTCTCGATCACTTACCATTCTTCTAAAGTAACTGGAAAAACTTTAGAAGAGATCTTGACTATTGAACATAGGAAATTAATTCCAGTAAAGGTTATTAATACCAAGGGCAAAATATACCAATTCTCGCCTGTTTTTTCTAGTGACCAACAAAGCTGTTTATCTCACTACAAGCCCCATAATGAACTACAGTCACTCCCAGGATACCGGAAGTGACGCATTCAACGTCGCCTCCCAACTGTAATAAAAGTTACCGTATCCAATACTGTAAGCCCCGGAAATGCACGTCACTCACCCGAGGGATAAAACTACGGGACCCCCCTGAGTTCGCTCTCTCTGGCATGTGGTAACTCACTGTATGCATCAAAAGAGACCGTTCTACTTTGCGAACTAAGTCTTTAATGTTTTAACCCTTGATCACGGTTATAGTTTTAGATCTTACAATCCGAAGTACGTGCAATCATAGAACCCGACAATTCTGTTGGAGACTGCTATACGGGCAGTTCGGGAATTCCAGTTCCAAAGACGACCGGATCTCTGTGACTTTTTGTCGACACAAATTCCCCCGCGAGGACTCTGAAAGGACCATGCCTCAAAAGACACTTGGACATTCGTCTGGACCTGCGTTTCCAAGTCGTCCAACCCAGGACTCCCCACCTTTTTCCCCGACGATGGTCGGACGAACTCTACCAACTGCTGTGTCTGGTCTCTCATGAGATCGGACCTCAAGTAAGGCCATATTATCTGGGCACAGATTGGCTGCTTCTGTAATATATTGATTGCATTTTATTCAGATAGGATTATGCTGGGCAATGACTGTGATTTTACTCATTTTGTTTTGAGATATGTGTTGTTAGTTAATCATGTAGTGAGGGTATACAGTTATGGAAACTAAGTGTTGCCATATATATATATATATACACTAAGTGTGATTCCCCTCTTTCGATCTGGGCATGATAACATCCTAATTCGAGACTAACCTTAATTTGATAACGGGATATTTATAACGCGCTTCCCCAAGTGCTAATAGAAATAAATCCTCTATAATCAATCACGGCTCGACTAGTGATAGAGGCATAATTCGGCCTATTAAGAAAGTGCCAGATCTTCATACGGCTTGAGTAGGCTCGGCCTGAGTGTGCTGAAGCCGAATTCATACTTCCCTCCTTCATCCGCCACACGTACCCGCGTGTCCGTGTGCTTCACCTCCATCTTTCTTTCGCTCTCTGTCTCCGCCACGTGTACCCATGTGTTTCACCCCCATCTTCCTTTCTTTCCCTCTCTCTCTCCGCCACATGTGCCTGCGTGCACGCGCATCCTTCCCTCCTTTGTGTGTTCTATATATATCCAAATCACCCCGCCGTGGGATATAACCGTTTATTACATTAGTTTATTACAAAAAGGATAACATATTATTTGCATCTGGTGTTTGGCGTGAATATTTCAAGCATTTATAGAAAGTCACACTCACAAAACAAATATAAATCTCCCGTAATTCAACGTGGAGCATTGTTAATGTTTCATAGTAATTAGACTCTACATTACTTCCACTAGAATAACCGGGTACTCCACAACGCAATTCCTTTAGCGGAATGCGCTGCTTCTCGTTCTAGGGCGTTATACTTACATGAGACTGATTAATACATATAAATTATACCTTTGACCCTAAAAACTGTAATGGCTACAAATATGGTTCATAGCTTTTATTAAAACAGAGAACTGCACTATTATGACTAAGCAGTCATAATTCATATACATACACTTTTTGCTACTTAACTACAACAATTTATGTACAGAAATTGTGAAAACTAAAAAACGGGTACCTACATTCACATTTCTGATTTTTTACCTGATGAGCTACAAGTGCTATGGAGGAAATAACTCCTCTTTGTGATTCCTCAATATGCTGCCTATCTCTGCTAAAAACATGGTGTCAATATCTCAAACCATTCAAATTCTACAGAGGTTTTTTTCAGGTGAACCATTTCGGTTACCAAAGTTGGCACAAATTGTGCCAAATTGTGCAAAATGGCAAGGTTCCAGAAAAGTCTCAATATGATTCCTTTTTTAAGTTTTACAATAAAATCTGATAATTGGCAATAAAAGTTCATTTTTAGATGTGTTTTTGGTGTGTTTCATATTACACAACTAGCTAGCCTACCTGTGGTCCCCAAAAAGCTCTCCAAACCCATGTAACAGCACAGTGAATCTTGTATTCCACCAGAGCCTCATTAGCCAGAAATGAGTCCAGGTATAAAATCAAATGTCCATCCTAGATAAAATAAACCCCTGCATAATAATCAACAACAACAAACTCATTGTCATGTTATCTCTCCCTCATGTTATGTCACGCATAAATTGCTCATTCATTTACCTGCACAGCCTGCTGCACTGCATACAGAACAATTTACTCAAGTGGAACAAAACAAACCCTTCAGATGCCATTTCATTCAAAAGAAACTCGGAACAGCTCGTCTCAGACACAAATAGATAGCTAGCTGCTATGTGTAATTTTGCTGGCTAGCTTGCCATTGTTACAATATAATAATGTTAGCTATATTCATTTAATTCAGAGGGATTCGTTTCATACATAACAGTGAATTCTGCTAAAAATATGGTGTCAATATCTCAAACCATTCAAATTCTACAGGGCTTCTTTTCCAGGTGATGTGAGGGTTTAGGGCGAAATAGCGATGAGCCAAATGCGACAACAAAATAAAGGATAAAACCTCCCTGGCAATAGCCAAACAAAAAACACCCTAACAAAACAGGGATAACCACGAGCAAACCGGGCAGAGAAAATTAACAGTACACTACAGCTGAAAAGCTGTGGCGAGAACAGAGAAAAAATAAGGCACCTTCGGAACTTGGCTATGAAGCCCGATAAATGGTGAAAATAATGAAATAAATATAAAGCTCGCACTCTCGAAAAGGTGAGAGTGGGAGCGGAAGGGGGAGAGGGGAAAAGAGAGATTAAGAGAGATAATCTCTGAGCTTCGATAAACAGGAGAACTGTCTCTACAGAGAAAATAAAGAAAAAACTTTCTTAGAGAAAATGTAGAGGCAGCAAAACAAAACCCTGAGTTCGTGAAACACGAAGAAATAGTGAAGCACCCGGAAGAGGAATTCCGGGGCTTAAATACCTGATGACAGGTAAAACAGGTGAAAGCACTAATCGCTGGGACAAAGCAAAACCCTGCGGTGGAGTGCAGAAAAAATCCGATAGATCGGAAAACAACGTGGAAAGTGAGGAAAATGGCAGGCGCCCATGACAGGACCCCCCCTCTAAGGGACGACCCCAGGCGATCCCCCAACTCGCTTACCACGGAAATCAGTAATTAGTTGGGGGTCCAAGATATTTCTGGATGGGACCCAGCAACGCTCCTCGGGGCCATAGCCCTCCCAATCGACCAAAAACTGGAAACCCCGGCCCACCTTTCTCTCCGCCAGGATGCGGCGGACCGTATACACCGGGCCTCCCTCCACGATCCGAGGAGGGGGAGGTTGTCTCTCAGCCGGGGATAAGGCACTGGTAAGGACCGGCTTCAAACGAGAGACGTGGAAGGTAGGGTGGATGCGCATGGAGCGCGGCAACTGCAGACGAACAGTGACAGGGTTGATTTTGCGGACGATCTTGAAGGGTCCCACGTACCGCGGGGCGAGTTTACGAGACTCGACCCGCAAGGGCAAGTCCCGCATGGAAAGCCAAACTCTCTGACCCACCCGATAGGAAGGGGCAGGACGACAGTGTTTGTCAGCGGAAGCCTTTTGACTGGCAGATGCTCGTAAAAGCGAAGCACGAACTCGATACCACACTGCACGACATCTCCGAACAAACGAGCCAGCAGAAGGAACCTCCACATTCCTCTCCAACTCAGGGAAGAGTGGGGGCAAATAACCCACCTGGGCTTCGAATGGAGACAGACCCGTGGAGGCATTACGCAAGGTGTTGTGGGCATATTCGGCCCAAGGAAGGTAACGGCTCCACAAAGTGGGGTTGGAGGCTGCCAGACATCGAAGAGTGCTTTCCAGTCTGGTTAGTGCGTTGTTTGTCTGTTACTCGGCGGGTGGAACCCGGAGGAAAGACTAACGGAGGCGCCCAACTGCGCGCAAAAGGAACACCAGAACCTGGCGACAAACTGAGGACCGCGGTCAGAAACCACATCGCGGGGCAATCCGTGGACCCTAAAAATGTGGTCCACAACCAGCTGAGCGGTCTCAGGAGCAGACGGCAGTTTAGCTAGGGCCAGAAAATGTGCCGCCTTAGAAAACCTGTCAACAATAACAAGAATGACCGTGTTACCCTGAGAGGGGGGTAACCGCGGTCACAAAGTCTAGGGCGATGTGACTCCATGGCCGACTGGGAATGGGCAATGGGCGCAACAAGCCCGAGGGAGGGAGTTGGGAACCCTTATTCCGTGCGCACATGATGCAAGCGGCGACAAATTCGTGCACGTCCCTCTCCATGCCGGTCCACCAAAAGCGTCTGGAGAGAAATTCCCTAGTGCGGTGGACGCCGGGATGCGCGGTGAGTTGGGAGGAGTGACCCCACTGTAGCACCCGAGGCCTCACTAAGAGGTACAAATAGGCAATTGGTGGGACCCCCCCCCGGGCCGGGATCGAGGCGTAATGCCTGTTGAACCACCACTTCAATGTCCCATAGCACCGGGGCCAAGATCTGCGTGGCGGGTAAAATGGACTCTGTGACGGCGGAATTGTCGGACTGATCAAAGATACGAGAGAGGGCGTCCGGTTTGATATTTTTTGAACCGGGACGGTATGTGAGGAGGAAATTAAATCGTGTGAAAAATAACGCCCAGCGTGCCTGTGGAGAATTACGCCTCTTTCGCCTGTTGAACATATTCCAAATTTTTATGATCAGTCCAAACAGTAAAGGGATGCTCAGCTCCTTCCAACCAGTGCCTCCACTCCTCCAGAGCCAATTTAACCGCTAGCAGCTCCCGGTCCCCCACGTCATAATTCCTCTCGGCGGGGGTAAGGGCGCGAGAGAAATAAGCACATGGGTGCAATTTGCGGTCAATGGGGGAGTGCTGAGACAAAATAGCGCCTGCTCCCAATTCGGAGGTATCGACCTCCACAATGAATGGGAGGGAGGGATTGGGCGTAATCAAAATGGGCTCAGAACTGAACCTTTTTTTTTTTTTTTAACTAGATAAATGCGGAGTCAGCCTTAGGACTCCAGAGGAATTGCCTTGCTGACGTTTTCTTGGTTAACCACGGTAATGGGCGCGACGAGTGCACTAAAATTACGGATAAAGCGCCTATAAAAATGAGCAAAACCAAGAAAAGGCTGAACCTGTTTAGTAGAGGGGGGAGTGGGCAAGTGAAGAACTGCAGAGACTTTTTCCGGGGGTCCCATATGGACTTTCCCCTCCGAAATAATGAAACCCAGAAAAGAAACCGTGCTGGCATGAAATAAGCACTTCTCCGCTTTAACAGGACCTGTCTGACATGGCCAACGTGAGTCTGGAGATCTGGAGAGAAAATCAGAATATCAATCTAAATAAATGAAAACGAATCTCTCTCAGCATCTCTCGCAGCACATCGTTGACAAATGCCTGAAACACCGTGGGGGGCCCGTAGATAGCCCGAAAGGCATACACCTGGTACTCATAGTGTCCGCTATGCGTATTTAAATGCGGTCTTCCATTCATCGCCCTCACGCATGCGCACCAGGTTATAGGCATTGCGGAGGTCGAGTTTGGAAAAAATAGTAGCCCCCTGAAGGCGCTCAATGCGGAGTTCATTAGGGGAAGTGGGTATCGTTTTTTTTACAGTAATAGCATTTGAGAGAGCGAAAGTCAATGCACGGGCGTAACCCCCCATCCTTCTTTTTAACAAAAAAGATAGCCTGCACCAGCGGGTGATGTGGATGGTCTTATAAACCCGCTGGCCAACGCTTCTTCGATATACTCTTTCATAGCTGCGCTCTCGGGAGCAGATAAAGAGTATGAGACTGCCTCTGGTAGGAGTGGTGCCTGGATATAACTCTATGGCGCAGTCATAAGGGCGGTGCGGAGGAAGAGTGGTGGCTCCTGATTGCTGAACGCCTCAGCTAAGGTCTGTATATTCAGTGGGGACATTGTTCGGCAGGGGAAAACCTCGAGCGTTCCTGCCAAATTGACGCCCCGCAGTTTTAAATAGGTGAATTGAGGAGGGGACGACCATTGGATCTCAGAATCCGACACTTCGTCGGGAGAAATCTCCTCTCAAGTGGAGAAACCATCAGCTTGAGAGTCCCACTCAGACTCTCACCCCAAGTCTCAGAACCCAGAACAGACTCCTCCTGATCGAGTAGAGAGATAATCTCCTCATCTCCGATTCTGAGCTTAAATCGGTCTCGCCTAACTGCCCTCCCGATACCCCAGACAGAGAAACATGCCCCTGGACAGTGCATTGGGAACCCCCACTGAGGATGCTGGATCCGCCCTTACCCCATTCAATATGAGGATTGTGTTTAATGAGCCCAGTACAATGGGATAAGCAGGAGAATTTACTAAGAAAAACTGAATGTTCTCAGTGTGATCCTCGTGGAGGTAATCATGGTAAGGGGGAACAGTAAGTTTTTTAATCAAACCCGTGCCCAACGGACGGCCGTCTAGTGCAGTGATTTGGCGAGGAGTGGTAAGGTGACGGATGGGTAGGCGATGAGCCCGGGCCCACCGGGCATCAATGAAACACTCAACAGCTCCTGAGTCGATAAATGCATCGACCGGGGAGAGAGTGTTGTTGCCACATTAACCTTACAGGGAGTAGGGGTCCGAGGCGTAATGCAGTTGTGTCTCGCTAGGGGGCCCTGTTTCCCCTAACGAGACCCCCCTTTCCCGAGAGCTTGGGACATGTCTGAATGGAGTGCCCCTGACGCTTACAATAACGGCACCCTGCTGCAGTAACCGGGGAATTCCCCGGGGGGCGGTATGAAGTGCCATTTACCTGCATAGGTTCCTCAACGCCACGGGGCATAAGAGGGGGTCGGTGTGGAGAATGGAGTGAAGTAGGAACTGGCAGAACGCTCCCTCCTGCTGCCCTTAATGCGAACCCGGTCTCTGACCCGGTTATCAATGCGGATAGCCGTGGGAAACTAGCGCATCTAGTGTCTCACATGGCTCAAGCACCGCTAACGCATCTTGAAGGGTGTCACTCAGCGACTCCGTGAACTGAGTGATCAGTGGAGCCTCTGGCCAACCCGTCTCGCCTGCCAGGGCACGAAACCGGATGGAGTAGCTCTGTTTCGTTACCCTGTTGTAGGCGAACCAGACGCCTGGCCGCCTCCTGACCGGACATACGCTGATCAAAGACTGACTCCATAGCGTCCATAAGTGATTTGGCTGTATTAAGAGTCGGTGAATGGGCCATAATGAGAGGAGTAGCTCAGTCAAGCGCGGATACGGTGAGGAGTGATAAAATAAATGCCACCTGGGACTCCTGAGTAACGAACCGTGATGACTGGGCTTTAAAAAAAAATTAAGCATTGGGCAAGAAAACCCCGGCACTTGCCGGCCCGACCATCGTATCGGAGAGGGAGCTGCAGTTTAGGCTCTTTAAGTGGAGGTGTCTCGGGAGCCGGAGAAGGGGTGGCCTGGGCAGCAGGTATAGGTGCTTGATGCGAAACTGTGAGGCGCCGCATACCCTCGGCCATTTCCCAGAACCAGCCCTCCTGAACCCGCAGCTGATTAGATAATAGTTCAACTTGCTCTGTAAGAGCTTGCTGCTGCACTTGAAGGACAGCGATACCCTCTTCCGAGGGATTAACTCTCCCTTGTTCGGGAGGAGAGGTCGCTGGCTCATCCATAGGCTTCACTATTCTGTGAGGGTTTAGGGCGAAATAGCGATGAGCCAAATGCGACAACAAAATAAGGGATAAAAACTCCCTGGCAATAGCCAAACAAAAAACACCCTAACAAAACAGGGATAACCACGAGCAAACCGGGCAGAGAAAATTAACAGTACACTACAGCTGAAAAGCTGTGGCGAGAACAGAGAAAAAATAAGGCACCTTCGGAACTTGGCTATGAAGCCCGATAAATGGTGAAAATAATGAAATAAATATAAAGCTCACACTCTCGAAAAGGTGAGAGTGGGAGCGGAAGGGGAAGAGGGGAAAAGAGAGATTGAGAGATAATCTCTGAGCTTCGATAAACAGGAGAACTGTCTCTACAGAGAAAATAAAGAAAAAACTTTCTTAGAGAAAATGTAGAGGCAGCAAAACAAAACCCTGAGTTCGTGAAACACGAAGAAATAGTGAAGCACCCGGAAGAGGAATTCCGGGGCTTAAATACCTGATGACAGGTAAAACAGGTGAAAGCACTAATCGCTGGGACAAAGCAAAACCCTGCGGTGGAGTGCAGAAAAAATCCGATAGATCGGAAAACAACGTGGAAAGTGAGGAAAATGGCAGGCGCCCATGACAGGCGAACCATTTCGGTTACCAAATAGTGCAAAATGGCAAGGTTCCAGAAAAGTCTCAATATGATTTTTTAAAAGTTTTTCAATAAAATTTAATAATTGGCAATAAAAGTTCATTTTTAGATGTGTTTTTGGTGTGTTTCATATTACACAAATAACTAGCCTACCCGTGGTCCCCAAAAAGCTCTCCAAACCAATGTAGCAGCACAGTGAATCTTGTATTCCACCAGAGCCCCATTAACCAGAAATGAGTCCAGGTATATGCAAACGGTATATAAAATCAAATTTCTACCAGTTTCCTAGATAAAATAACCCCCTGCATAATAAACAACAAACTCATCCTCATGTTAGGACAAAAAACTTGAAATAAGGAAGATACTGATGTTCTTTGTATAATTTTTATTGTTCTTGTTGTGGAAACATGTCATGTATTACTGAACCTCTGTTGTAATTTGTATGTACAAATTTGTGACACGTGTTATATTTTTTGCAATGAACTTAGTTTTAAGCGCAACCGCAAACCAGGAGGTATCGAGCAAAAACGTAGTTTATTCAGTCCGAGGTAAAAAGCCAGGAAATCAGGTGGCGACAGTACAAAATCGAGATACAGAAGAGTAGTGAGCAAAACAGTCCAGAGTTCAAAAACCAGAAGACCACAGGGCAGAGGTACAAAGGAGTAGGCAAGAGAGGAGTCGGTGAAAGGTAGCAAAAAAATCTAAATCAGAGAACTCAGCAAACAAAACCACAGGGAACAAGCAAACTCAAAGTCATACAGAAAAAAAAGTCTCAGGAATCACTTCATAAACAGGCATACAAACAATCTGCACTGAATACAAGATCAACGTTCTGACAGAGAATGCAAGTGAAAGACAGACTTATATACACCAGGGAGGTAATGACACGAAAGGGATCAAGTGTGGGTGGGAGGAGTAAGGAGCAAGACACAGGTGAATACAATAGGAAACAATGATACAATAGCGAGGGGGAACAGAAAACACGGACTGGAATTCACACAAACACATAGATAACACACAGCCTGGGATTAGCAGGTAAACGAGTGCACAGCACGAGGAGCGGAGTCTGAAAGTGGAAACAGCTGAAGAGAGTGACGGAATTACAGCGAGTAGAGCAGAGATAGAAAAGCTAAGGGAGAATGACAGCTGCAGTGCGGAGCAAGAGAGTGATTAGTAATTATGTGACGTTAGTACAAAATTCTAAATCCCCTACGTTAGTAAATGTGAATCGTTAGTTATATATACACGTTAATCTATTAGTATCGTTAGTATATAAATATAAATACATAGTTAGTTGGATTAGTATTATGTACAATAATAATTAGTTAAGAAAAACAAGACTTGAAATACAGGGGAAATCGCGAATGTACCGAAATTGCCCGAAATGTGCAATCACGAATACAGGGGGTGGATTCTCAGATACACGAACATAGACAGGCAGGGGAACTGAGAGAAAGTGCCAATGGAAATAAGAACAGAATAATATGAAAAATAATAAATATGAAAAAACGAAACAAAACACAATACAGAACAGACACGGATATAACACTCGACTGCACAATTTCTGGTAGTGGGGGGACTGCACTCGCGCTCTCACCTGATATTGTGGTGAAAGAAACTTGGTCTTTTAGCGTTCGGCTGACCAAGCCGAGTTAAACGTATCCCTGGTTCACCCAGGACGAGGCTCAGCCATTGCACTCCGGTTGTGCTGACCCCTGCGAATTCCCCAAATGTGGGAATCTCGACTGCATTATTTCTGGTAGTGGGGGACTGCGTTCGCGCTCTCCCCTGATATTGTGGTGAAAGAAGCTTGATCTTTTAGCGTTCGGCCGAGTTAAACGTATCCCGCTTTGATTTGGAGAGAAATGTTTATGCAAGACAATAAAATGTTTCAATGAGATGTGTGGTTTCGTTCAATGTTGTGTTGATCCGGACGCTTTTTAAAAACTGTTCTCTTAACTTAAAATGATTATGGCAACCCCGCAGCCGCAACATTTAAAAAAAATTGTTGTTTTGCATTTTCGCACATGACGGCACTGTTTACCAAGGTAAAAGATGGAAACTGTTAACTGTATTATTCACATTGAAGGTAATTAAACGTCGTTGTGTCCTAATTATTCAGTGGACAATATGCACTCTCGTAATTGTGCTCCTTTGACTGCTTTGAGAACCAAAATTAAACGCAAATGACGGCTGCAGTTTAGAAACAATTTAACCCTGGTTGGCGTGGAGCTCCGTTGCTCATGGACATACCACACTGAAAATACGCGATCTCGTCTGATCTCGGAAGCCAAGCAATGTAGGGCCTTGTTAGTACTTTGATGGGAGACCGCCTGGGAATACAGGTGCTGTAAGACTTTTTTTTCAAAATGTGATTTGCGTTTTTGCACATGATGGGGCTGTTTACCAAGGTAAAAGATGGAAACTGTTAACTGTATTATTCACAGTGAAGATAATTCAACGTCGCCGTGTTCTAATTATGCAGTCACTGCCAAAACCAGAAACTACATGCATCTTATTTGTTTTTCCTGCAACATAGCTAGTTTTTAGAACTAATGCTATAGCTTGCGACTTGAGTTTGCTTCACTTTCTGTCATATGTATGTTCATATTGTACTCAAGATTTTTTACTTCTTCCTGTATGGGTGATTCTTAAAGTATGTGCTGCGTGACATGGTAATATTTTTTTTAACCCGATATATACGTGATAATATAGGCTAAATGACGGGCAGCAGTATTCTGCTTCATTTATTAAATTCGGACAATGTGCACAATCATAAGTGCACATTTGACTGCTGAGCGAGTGGGAAAATGTGGTTCCCACATGCGTAAAAGGTATGGCGTGGGGTAGGGACGTATCGACAAGTGCATACTACTCATACTTATCGCATCTCCCCTGCCAGGTGATCAAGGTTCTCCCCCTCTCCAGGTAGCCATACGCTCCTTGGTTCCTTCCTGCAACATATAAATCCTTTGCTACACACTACCCGTGAGTGTGAAGCGAAGGGTTTTGCAGGTGGGTTGTAGCTTGGGGGGGATGTGGTTATCTCTCTTTTCTCTGTCTCTGCCCCTTTCTCCTTTTCTCTTTCGGAAGGTCTGGTGGAAGACCACAGTACCAGTGACTTGACCGCGGCTGTGGTCGGAAACCAGGCTAGCGGACAAGGCCAGACAATACCAGCGTTTGGGGCGAAGCAGGTACCAGTGGCTTGACCGTGACCTGCTGAACCCCAATGCCGAAGCCGGGACAGCACCAGGAGGACCCCTGCCAGAAGCCTCCCGCGCTCCGGGCTCGGCGCTACTGCTGCGGACGCTCAACACCGGAGTCCCGAGGAGAGTGTGGAACTTGCCCGGAGAGTCGGCCCTGAAGGGTTTTTCTCTCCAGGCTCTACCAGCTGTGTGCTGGGCCTTCACCCTGGTTTCCACCTCTCTCTCTCTCTGTCTCCTAGGCCTGCAGCAGAACCAACAGGCCAGACCTGGAGGATGAAGCCGAGGAGCAGGCAGTCAGGAGGACCAGACCGGAGGACCCCCGGAGACGGACAGCGGCGACCGAGGCCTCAACACCCTTTGAGGATCAACGCTTGCCGCCTGTACCGAACAGGGAGGTCCACACGCAGCAGGCAGGAGGGCCAGCCATTGGCTGGTCCCACTCACTGCTTTCTGGTCGTCCTTGGAAGGAAGACCATCTCCTCAGTGCTGTCCTGTGCTTGGTTTTTTCAACAGAGTCCAGCCTTCAGAAGGAAGGAGGATGGCTGCCAGAGCTATGCCAGGAACACACCGCCATAATGCCGTCAGGCTTACTTTGATCCAACGGAGTGGAGAGGGAGGCAGCAGCACCAGCGTTAGGCCCCAGGTGGGTCAAGGGGCTGAAGGAGCAGCCGTAGGGGGTGCCCCTGAGCCAGCAACCGCTGAAAGGGCAAATCATGCAGCTGGCCCAAACCCGACCTGACCTGAGCCGAGAGTGACAGGTTTGACCCATCTAGAATTTAGTAGGGCAGTGCTACAAAGAGGCATGGGCTTTGTGCCAGCTGACCTCAACTGCCTGGTTAAGATTCCGGGACAAACTGACATTTTTGAAGTGAGCTTCAAAAGCCCCAATGTCCTGGAGAGGTTCTGGAACCTCTATAGAGAGGGGAAAGACAGGAGCCCCCTCAGTAACTTCATAGTTGAGCCTGTCCGACACTGAGAGCAAATTAGTCACTGTACAGTTTTACAATGAAGCTGTGCAGGACTACGATGTGTCTATGTGGTTGGGCAGGTATGGCCAAGTTAAATCGGAGGCCAGGAAGGTCCTTGATGAGGACGGAGTGTGGACAGGGGCCAGGAAGTGGCTGGTCCAGCTCAAATCTGACCCCTCTGCAGTGGAGGGAGTATGTGATATCCCCAGCACCATTACGCTGGGGAGAAATAGGGGCGTGGTCTTCTACCACGGCATGCCAAAGATGTGCAGGAACTGCAGTGAGTTAGGCCACTTAGCCGCAGCCTGCACAGTGGTCAAATGTAAGACTTGTGGAGGCGAACATGAGACCAGGGCATGCTGTGATCCTAAGCCCTGTAACCTTTGCGGGGTGAGGGGGCATCTGTTTCGAGACTGCCCCCTCTCGTACGCTAACAGGGCTAGGAGTAACACGCCCCCACCATCGTACTCTGGCCCCCCCGACCCCCTACTCCAACCCCAACCCAAACCCCTGCACCGCAGGAAGAAACAGATCCACACACACAACCCCAGCCTGAAACTCTACCCCCTATGTCACTGAGCACCACACAGGACCCCTCCCCCGACACTAGTCATAGCTCCCCCAGACTCATCACCCCTCCCACAGCACCAGTACCCACACTCATTGACACCACAGTCATTAAGGAAGAGACGGACTCCGACACCCCCATCACGGTGGAGTAGACGGCTACTTCAGATACCTCTGACACCGATTCAATTTAACCAGTTGGCAACAGGCCCCACGGAAGAGAAAGGGAAAACGACATAACACTTTGGAAATAACACAACCCAGCCAGCCCTCAAACCCTGCAATAATCCGGGATCAAATACAAGCAAAACGCACAATACTACAGACTTCTTCTCATTCTGGAAACATAACCCCCACAAAGCACAGGCCAGAGCTTCCCCCTCGACCCAACAAAACTAGTTTCCAAAATAATAATCCACAAAAAGGACAAAAAACATGCACTCTCCCAACTAAAAGTCTAAAAGACCAGCCAGCTCCTGGCCCACACATTGGCAGTAAACAACAGCCCTCCTCTCAGGGACCCCCTGGACCTAGAGGGGCCCCTGGGGATATTCCAGTCTGTCCCACCTCTCCAGGATAGAACTGGCCAGGCAGTCAGGAGGGGAGACCTGTGAGCAGACCGAGTCAGGGGGTGAGTAGGCGCCTAAATAACGCGGATACAGTAATGGAAATGCTCAATCAAATCTGTAAAGAAATCGCAAATAATAAACCCAAAACAAATGACACAACTAAACAATAACCATAACCATCATGACACTAACACTCACAACATCAAACACTAGAAGCATCAAAGACCCTAACAAGAGACATACAGTTTTCTCCATATTACAGCAGCTTCCCTCGGACATCATCCTTCTTCAGGAGTGCAGAATCCCTTTCTGCACTATGGCTGATGCTCTGAGAGAGGAATGGAGAATGGCGGACTCTCTCTGGTCGGGCTCTAACATTGTCCGGGCTGATGGGGTCGGCACATTGACCAAAAATCCCCTTATTAATATCATGGGAAATAACACCTTGGAGAGTGGGCGAATCCTCGTCACTGATTTTAGTGTCGGGGGATCCCCACCCAGAGTGGTCAATGTGTACGGCCCGGTCAGTGGGGCATAGAAGGTCTCTTTATTCCAGAAACTAAGACCCATCATACATTGCACAATGCCGGTTGTCGTGGGGGGGGATTTCAAGTGTGCCCTTAGGGATGAGGACCGCAGCAGACCACAGAGAGATCGGTCGAGTGAGGAGCTGCGGTCCATCATGGAAGATTTCTCCATCCATGACGCCGGGGGCGCCTCTCCACCCCAACATACATGGAAAGTTCCTCTGGTGCTTTCTCTTCCAGAATTGACATGTTCTTGCTCTCCCCAGGCCTGAGAGTGCAGACCTATTCTACCAGGGCGGTGCACTTCTCAGACCACCACATGGTGAACATGACCCTGACATGGGAGAAGACCGCAACCGTTGGTAGGGGTCTCTGGAGGATGAATACCAGCCATCTCCAGGACCAAAAAGTGTGTCTGTCCTTCTCAAGGCGCTACCTGGAGTGGGTGAGTCTAAAACACTTCTTTGACTCCCCTATGGAGTGGTGGGAGATGGTGAAAGAGCGAGTGTGGGGCTACTTCCGGGCAGTCGGGGGGAGGAAGGTAAAGGAAAAAAGGGCAGCTTTTGACCACCACAATGCTGCCCTCTAAAGACTAAGCCTCCTACAGTCCCGAGGCCTGGATAGAGAGGAATAACATTCGGCTTCTGTCAAAATTTGATTGATGTGTATTTGGCCGTTCAAAAATGTCCACTGAGCCCGCCTCTCTAATACTTTTTGGTAGGGAGTTCCATAATTTAGGCGCATAGTGTGTGAAGGCAGCATCCCCAATTTTTTGGGGGGGGACCGTTGGAACATTTAAAAGACCTGCTACAGAGGACCTAAGGGCTCGTGGAGGGACATAAAACAACAGGGAATCTGTGATGTAAGAGGGTGCTGATCCATTAAGAGCTTTGTATACAAGTAGAAGGACTTTAAAATCAATTCTAAAAGACACAGGGAGCCAATGCAGTGTAGCTAAAACAGGGGTAATATGCTCTCTCTTCCTTGTTTTCGTTAAAAGTCTAGCAGCAGAGTTCTGGATTAGCTGAAGTTTCTCAATTGATTTTTTTGGAAGACCAGTGAAAAGAGCATTACAACAGTCCAGTCTACTTGAAATAAAAGCATGAATTAACTTCTCAGCATCTTGTTGTTAAAAACGGCCTTCTTTGGCAATATTTCTTAGGTGGAAGAATGCTGTTTTGGTCACCTTGATTATGTGGGTTTTAAAATCGGAGTCTAAAATTACACCTAGGCTTGTTACTTCCAATTTATTCTGGTGAGCCAAATTTCCTAACCTATTAGAAAGTGCATCCCTTTTGGCTTTAGGGCCAACTAAAAGTATTTGTCTTGTCTTTGTTTAGTTTTAGAAAGTTATTACTTATCCATTGATTGATTGCAGATAGTCAGGGAGCATAAGGCATTTACGTCATTAGGCTTGACAGAAATGTAAATGTATAATTGTATATCATCAGCATAGCTATGAAAATTAACATTGTGTTTTCTGATGATATTACCTAGGGGTAGCAATGTACAATGAAAAAAAAGGGGACCCAGACAGCTTCCTTGTGCAACACCAAAAGATGTGTCATATTTCTCTGACATGTGATCTCCAAGGCTAATATAAAATTGTCTTTCTGTAATATATCTTCGGAACCAGTTAAGGTACATGAACATTAGGTACATTTAATTTCCTTTTACCACTGTGCAAACAGCCACAATGTTCACAAATACAAAAAATTACAATTTTAAACATTTACATTTTTAAATTTGCATTACAATACACACAACTCACAGAGTTAAATGTAAATTTAGGTGGAATTGCCTAAAAATGTCTTAGAGTTTAGCCAGTTAAAATGGTTTTCTTCGTGCTTTGCGCATGGCAAAATCCTTAATGACAGTAGTAAAGTCAAGTGCTCTTACTATGTCACTTGAAAGTGACATTACGGCCAAGGAATTTAGTCTATTTTGGCCCATAGTAGTGCGGAGACGGTTCTTTATTAATGCAAGTTTAGAAAAGGATCTTTCTCCTGAGGCATTTGTGACGGGAAGCGTTAAATAGATCCTAAGCGCAATATTGACATTGGGGAATACTGAGCTTATGTCTCGATTCTTAATCAGCAGAAGAAGAGCCTGGGGAGTTGTGTTTTCTTGATTTTTAATGAAATCCCTAAACTGAATTAGTTCATCTGGGAAGTCTTCCTGTATGTCTGTGTGGTATTTCTGTTGGAGCAACACTGCTGCGGCGCGAAGCTCTTCATTTTTGAGCAGGTGGATTTTACTGAGAAATCCAAAATATCGATTCAGTGAATCATATGACACAAATCTCCGATCTAGCTCGGCCACCAGTTTGTCAATAATCAGAATAAAAACGTCGACTGTGAATTTCTCTCGAACGGTCATCGTATTGCCAACGTCTGGCTCATTTGAGTCGTCGGGTAGTTTCTTTCATCTTCTCTCTCTGACTGTATCACTTTTGTACGCATGTTCAACGCATGTAGACATTTCAGTTGCCATTTTTTCCAATCTCTCAAACTGGTCATGTAGACCAGCAATTAATTCCCTCAACGAGCCGACTAGTTCTACTGCATTACATAAATCTAAGTCAACCTCTTGTAGTTTTGTGCTTACCCTATGTTCCAAAAGTTGGCTAAAAAAGCTATCTCAAGCTGCTCCATTTGTTTGGCAAGAGCCAACGCTTCGTTTCGTTTAGATAAATTTTGACTCTGGTCCTCAGATATCTCCACTAACGCGTCATGGATATTACCATAATTTAGGCATAACGCATGGGTTGCCTGTGCATGGGCAGTGGGCACACCACCTTGTGTTGGACAACGTTTTAAGTGTTTGAATTCTTCTGTTTTCGTTAGGCTCAAGTCCTGCAGTAATGACCTGCCATCGCCAAGTTGATTTCGAACAAAAATTAAAAATGGTTTGTACGAAGGTGAAAAATGTATCTGTCTGAAGGCAACAGTTTACAGTGTTGACACCGACTAAATTGAGGGTGTGCGCGGCACATGGGACCCACTCCGCCAGTGGATTAATGTTTCTAATTCGGGACTGCACTCCTTTGTAAATTCCAGACATGTTACTGGCATTGTTGTAACATTGTCCACGACAGTCATCAATGTTAATATTAATCTCTTTCAAAACAGTTAGAATAGCACCAACTAAGCACTGTAATGGGGTGTGACGTGTGAGGTAGGAGGAGCCAAACGCAGCAAGGGGATTCTTTAAGCCCTAAGGCGACTAAGGCGGGAAACCCCGCAGATAAGGGAGGAGACAAGACAGGGAACACGTACCAAAGCTACTAACCGGCTCACTGTCACACACCAATAAGTAGAAGCGCAAACGCCAGGTCTTTCACTAAGAAAACCAAGCCAAGCGAATAGAACAAAGCACTAGGCTCTCAAACTTCTACAAGCTAAGTGACTAGAGAACGAGCTGGAAATAACAAACGCCCTGTCTCGGTAACGAGACGCATAAGAACAGGCGAGCAGCACAATGGCACAAATAACACACACCAAACATACCAAAGCTACTAACCAGCTCACTGTCACACACCAATGAGTAAAAGCACAAACACCAGGTCTCTCAATAAGAGAACCAAACCAGATGAATGGCACAAAGCACTGGGCTCCCATACTTCTAAGAGCTAAGTGACTAAAGAGAGCCAGAAATAAAACGCCCTGTCTCAATAACGAGACGCATAAGAACAGGCGAGTAGCACAATGGCACAAACAAAACACACAGCAAACAAACACTGAAAACTAATGCGAATTAGAATGCCAGGAGGCGAAAGGAACGGAGATCTAATGTTCCAAGGCTACTCTCAGACTCACAGTCAAACGCAAACATGTCCACAACATCGCCCAATCTTCCCCACAGGAAGACATGCACCGACAGACGAAACAGAACTACAGTTCCGAACAAAATCGTCAAACTCCATCTAAGGATAAAAGGCACACAGGGACGAAAGGACAGCTGCACCGGAATTATCGGCTAACTGACTAACACGAGTATGGAGAATAAACGCCCTGCCTCTTGGTAGAGGAATGTAATGAGAAGGCGAAGGAACAGAGATAACGTTCCGTGGCTAGTTTCATAAGCTCACAGTCACATGCAGAACATAAAGGGGTAAACTCCCGATCTCCCAGGAGGGAGAAACATTTTACAGGAGAGCCGACGGAGCACTGCAGTCCCATAACTTTACTAGCAGAACGACTAGCTTAAATAGAAAATAAACGCCCTAGCCTCTCAGTAAGGAGAAATGTAATGAGGTGAAGGAACCGATAATAAATGTTCCAAGGCTTATATGGAGGCTCGCAGTCACACGCAAACATGTCCTCAACATCGCCCAATCTTCCCCACAGGAAGACATGCACCGACAGATGAAACAGAACTACAGTTCCGAACAAAATCGTCAAACTCCATATATGGATAAAGGCACACAGGGACGAGAGGACAGCTGCACCGGAATTATCGGCTATCTGACTAGCGCAAGCTCAATAGAAAATACAAGTCTGCCTCTAAGAATAAATAGAGCCCTAAAGTCAGTATGAAAAAACGCCCTGTCTCTCAATAAACAAACTCCTCTTGCTTTCAGAGAAGACAGCAGATAGAGAGAGGAGAAAGAGACAGCAAAGAGCAAACGATCTAGACAAAACGACAAACAAGGACAGACCAGAACGCGGCGGCTGAAATGAGCACACAAAACAGGAATTTAACCTGAAAGCTCAAAGCACAAAGCCAAGTCCCGCAAAAAGCCAAAACTCCAACAAAGCACAACGGAGCAAAACGTTCTAGAAACACTAGATCTACATACTGGCTAAAATTTTAAAATTTTAAAAATAATGCCATACAACACACCACAGCACAAACAACAAACAATCAATATCGAAGCCCCGAATGAAGGAAACGGAAGGCTTATATAGCTCACCGGCAACCAAGTACAGCTGTGCAACGTTGATGAGACTTCTTCGCGAGAAGAAGGAACGGAGCCAAAACTCCACCAACGAAGCAGCGCCCATGTGTGGCGACCAAGGAACACGACCGCAAGGGAAAAAGGTCATAAACCATGACAAGCACTCGCCCGTGTGACCAGTATTTGGCAAGAATTGAACAAAGCGCTCCTCGATTGTTCCAGCTGGTGACACAAAGCGCATTATGAAAGTGAGCTGGTCAGTGTGTGAGGCGTCTGGTGTGGAGTCTACACTGATCGAGAAGTACTTTGCTAGTTTCAGATTGTTGACAATTTCAGATAAAACAGTCTCCCCCATTGACTGTATAAATTCATCGCAAATGGTTGCAGACAGATAAGAGGGGTGGCCCTTTCCTGCATTTCCAAATCGAGATATGTGCTCTCTTAAGAAACTCGGGGTCAAACTCGCTGATTAATTCTAAGCAACCTAAATAATTGCCATTATCATCTGAGCCGAATGCTTGCGAGGTCCCTCTAAAGGCGAGGCCTCGCTGAGACAGAAACTTGACTGCGGCTACAACACGACGGAACACTTCGGTCCAATATCGACGCTCACTCTCAAACTGTTGTCTCAATCCAAAATCAACCTGCCCCTTTTCAGCTGTCCTATTAATCCAGGCTATCATGTTATATCTATGAGACTGTGAGCTTTCGTGCTCTGCTATGCGCTTTTTGCTATGCTTCCAATCATTGAACCCACTTCCTGAGAACTTGGATCCGCATTCATTTTCGCCAAACAAACGACAGGCAAAACAAAATATGCTTCCAGTCGAAGGCGAATACAGTAGCCAATCGCGAGACACATTTTCACCATTAAGAAGGGTTCGAGTGAACAAAGCATATTTTTTGATGCTTGTATTGTTGTTCGGACGTTGTGAAATCTCCATCGCGATTTTGACACTGAAGCGGTCCTTTTGCTACCCAATAGTCCCGTGCGAGCCGATTCTGTTACCATCACCGATAACAATGGAGAAAGTCCAAGGTCCATCATGCGACACTTATTGGCACAGATTATAATCTTGTACTCTAGAGTATTACCATCAACGAGCACTATTGACTGATGGGGAATTCCCCCATCATGCAAGTGATTTACGTAACGTTGTCATAAAATTTCCCGCGACTTTTTGTGTTTTTAATCAAGTCGGAGATTTTTTACGGTAAGATAAGACATTTTATGACAGTTCGTGATTCCCGTACCCCACCCCCAACCCCTAAACATAACCTCACAGGAGTTCATGTAACTCGGGCTCATGCCCGAACTGTTAAGATAGTAAAATGCATTAATCGTCATAGGCTGTGGGACGTTGCATTATGGGGGAATTCCGCGTCAGTCAATAGTGCTCGTTGATGGTAATACTCTAGAGTACAAGATTATAATCTGTGCCAATAAGTGTCGCGTGATGGACCTTGGACATTCTCCATTGTTATCGGTGATGGTATCGGGTGCCCGTGCATCCTCTGTTATTTTCCCCGGCCAGCACGCTGGGTCGGTACTGATGTATGCCGGGGGTGGAAGTGGAACGGGGGCCGGTGGTGGGTCATGGACTTGGATGGTCTGCTTCTGGTGCAAGCATTGGGGCCTCTAAGATAAAAACACAAAGTCTCATAAGAAAATTTCCTGTACTTTTTATTGGTTTACTACTAATGTTATTACATTCCGGTACTACCTGACAGTAGTTTTTTCTGATATTAAATTGGTTATATTTGTGTTTCAGCAAGGTAGTTAACTGTTATCAACAGCCTAAGCAGTTTATCTGGTTGACTAAATTAAGCTAGACAACATTAGCTAGCAATAATAGCGCTAGGCTAGCTAACTGACCTTCAGACTGGGCTCTCCTCAATGGCAGTGGTGGTCGCTCGACATCTGCGGCTTCATACTGGTCTACAGCTATCGTGTCAGAAAGGACAATGACAGACTAAGAAATGTGGTACTACCTGACAGTAGTTTATCCTGATATTAAATTGGTTACATTTGTGTTTCAGCAAGGTAATCAACTGTTGTCAACAACAGCCTAGGCTGTTTCTCTGGTTGACTAAATTAAGCTAAACAACGTTTGCTAGCATCATTCATTGTTAACATTAGCTAGCTGACCTTCACTGACAACTCGTTGACTGTAGGTCGATTGTTGCATCTCCACCAGGCGTGACATTTTGGTGACAGTCAAAAAAGATCAGCCTCTCGATTGTGTCTGTTTTTTCGTTGTTTGCGCTTTCGCGCTCCGCTTTCGTGCTTGGACATCTTGGCAGAGTGGCGGCCAGTAGATACAGGGCAGCTCCTAAATCCAGCGAACGTTAATATGATGCTTGACGCACATGACTTTGACGTCAGGGGTGGGCCTACACACTGACAGTCGGAATTTTCTCACAATTCTCTCTCGCTCTCTTTTTTTCTCCCTCCGACGCTTTGGGCCCCGGTGTATACAGAGCTGTAGGTGTTTGAGTGTGCATTTTTTTTGGGGCCCTTTACCACTTTGGGCCCATGGGCTCAAGCTCCGGTAAGCCCCTTCGGTAAAACGGCCCTGGCAGCAACCAAGTATTAGGCTAAGGGTGTGTACAGATATGTAACCCCTAAATAACCTATTTTTGTCAGTAAAATAAAATTGCATATTTTCTAAAAACCTGTTTTCACTTCGTCATTATTGGCTATTGTGTGTAGATGTTTGAGGCAAAAAATGAACTCAATCTATTGTAGTATAAGTCTGTAACGTAATAAAACGTGGAGAAGGTGAAAGGGGTGTGCAGACTTTCCGGCTTGACTGTATATAGCCTATATTGTGTAACCGTAGTTACTTTAAAAAGTGAATTTAATTTTGGAGAACTGCACATGAGCAGAATTCACGGGAGGGTGTGACGTCAGAGTGATCCGAACAGGTGTAGGGTTTGGCGGGCTGTTCAGAACATATTGAATGAAAACGTATAGATTAATACATATTGAAAATGTATAGATTAATACAAATTGAAAATAAACCTTAGACTCGTGAAACAAACTGCTCAGTAGACTAGTTGCACAAGGGCATATACAATTTTAGCAGATGCCGTAGGTCTATAGGCTAGCTAAATAGCGTTTTTAAAACAAAGTTAAAATATATTTTCTAGACTAGCCTACTGTTTAGTATTGAATGGAATGTAAAAAGTGGGGCTCTTCAATTTAACCAGGGTTGAGCCATTATATATAGCCTATATTCTGTAACCGTAGTTACTTTAAAAAGTGTATTTAATTTCGGTTAAAATCCGACACCATTTGTCAACACCTGCGGGGGGGGGAGTTTTTTTCAAGTTGCGAAAAGTATGAAGTTTACAAGGTGTTAATTAAACATGGTGAATGTTCTATTTCTTAACTTAACGGTTGGTAATGTAAATGTATTACAGACTTGGCCGAATTATTGAATATCGGTGGGGAGTCTAATAATGGGTCTTTCTACCACGAGGCCGGGCTACAGGATTTTATTGAGTCGCTCCCTGATCAAGTTGACTTAAAAAAGGACATTACCGTTAGGCAGAGTAAGATGTTTTTACAATTTTTAAAATGTACTTCTAAAGATGCTTTATATATATATACTGTATATATATATATATATATATATATATATATTATAAAATTGATGAATGTTTAATTGTTTTTAGATACTGGGTACACAAGGCCTACACAACGTGTATATGCTCAGGCTTTAGATTCGGCAGATGATCTTCGCTACAGTTATATTCAGAGTATGAAACTTTTAAATACCTTGTTCAACATCTGTTTATGAATATTGAACATTGTTATGTGTTTAATTTTTTCTAATTTTATTTTTATTGTTAAAAAAGGCCCTGAAAACCCTCTAGAGCCGATTACATAGGCGTCGCCGTGTAGGCCTAAAGGACAGAAGAGAAAAAGCGGTGAGATTTAAGTTTTCTCCTAAACAAAATGTATGTGTGTGTGCGCGTTTGTGTGCGTATGTGTGTGTGTTTTAAAATAAATAAATGTTTGCTTATTTAAGTATTTTTTATTTTTATTTACATTTTTTTCCTTACAGACGGTGAAATAACTGATGCCGAATTATTGGGTGTGTGGTGATCAACCGGAATATTTTAACCCCTTCTAAAGAAAGGCGTCCGAGCAAACGCGTGACCCCAGGACCACGGTCAGCACTAGAACAGCTGCAAACAGCACCAGAGACTGCAGCCATCCAAACAGAGGAGAACAGGACACCTCCTGCAACTGCTTCGGTTTGTCAAAACGACAAAAGTCTGCGATTAAGCATCTTGAATAATTTTGTGATCCTTGTTGATAAACTATTAAAGTAAAATGGCTCCAAAAAGACCTTGTATGTGTTCGTGTTCAGAGGGCCACAGCAGAAAAAGACCTGCCAGTGAAAATGCTGAAAACCATGACAGATTTACAGCCTGTGACAAGTTTCAACAGGAGAAAGTTTGGACCGTCGTGGACGTTCTCAGCAACACGTATACCAATCACAATGGTTTGATTCATTGATAATAATGAGCCAGGAAAAATATGTGGATTAATCCTACGATCCCAGCTTATTGTTCTCCTGAAACACAAGGTATTTGTAGAGACTTCTTTACAGCATGAAAATGTTCACCCGCATCTCTTAGCGCTTGTTGATGATGTTAATCAAGGCTCTATTAACACGCATGAAACAATTAATGAAGTTGTAGAGCATGATGTTTTTGTGGGTTTATTAAGAGTGCTGGACTCTGTAAACCGTGAACTCGCTTGTCGTGTTGAAACAGATATGAACCCAAACACCGCAGAAAATAACACGCATGGCCTTACAGAAATCGAGCGTAGTGTTAGTTCAGGCAGGCCACGAGAGTGAAACCCAGCCATAGGTGAATCAGCTGACAGCTCAGCTCAGTAGTGACGATTCAGTCCATTCACATAACAAGGAGGTCTATTTAACGGCCTCGCCCTACCATGGTGGAACCTCTGTCTGCACGCCCGCTGTACACAAAAACCCCCCTCCACCCCAGCTCTATCCTCTTCAGTTCCCTATTGTGCAGACACCTAGCCTATATCGCTCCTGCATGGCTCACTAATATTTTCGAGTGCCTACTGATTTCTTTCCTCTCTCCTTCCCGCTTCGGCAACCGCCGGAGCGGTAGCTATAGATCAACGAACATCGTTCTCCAGAAGCAGCCGGTCAGCTCCAGCTCCACGCGTGTCCCCAACTGATGATGCCACCTGCTGGCCTTCAATCCGTCTTCCACCACCGGTTCATTATATATTGACATTTTCATATGTTCTGTCTTGCCATTTTTCTATTCCGTAATCAGCTATTCAGTTAACCGGTGCCAGTCAGCGGCGGATGGACTCCCCCCTCAGAGTCAGGTTCTGCCCAAGGTTTCTTCCTGCTAACAGCAGGGAGTTTTTCCTTGAGACTGTCGCCATAGGCATGCTCTACGGGGGTTCAGGCCCGGTTCCTTGTAAATTGGTTGTGATAATGACACTTAAAAGTGCCATATATATATATATATATATATATATATATATAACTGATTGAATGGAATCTGTTAAAACCATTCACAGTGCTGCCGGTTCTGTTCTAAGTGCAACCCTATTTGGTGGGTGTTGCTGCTGCCCTCACCGCCATACCCATGCTTGCTCGCGTGGATTGGCGGGAGGGCTTTTTGAACAGAACCATTCCGCCAAACCTAAAATGTATTGTTTTAAGAATGTCAATAAAGCTTTTACTTGAACAACAGTGGTCCTGACTGAACTAGAGATGTCCCAAAGAAGTGTAGATAATAACCTGCATGGACTTCCAGAAGTCAACCAAAATGGTGGCGTGATTAATAACGCAGACATTCAGGTGATACGCAGGCCAGCATTCAACAGTACAGAAATTTGGCTCCGGTTTAACTTTGCATCTTTGTACGATGTTGATAACTACACAGGGTTTTATCTACTGGCTAAAGGTTGTGAGCTGTCGAACCCCAGCGATGCCGTACAGTTAGAATTAAGGGGTGATTCTCTGTCTCAGGATGTAACTGTACAGCTAAACGATGATGATAAATAGAATAGAGTTTTTTTGAGCACGATTGAGAAGTTGGTTCAAAGCCATTTTGATATCCTTTGGCCCACATTATTCAGAACCCTAATGGTGGTGGACACCGGCGAAAATTATCCACATAGCTTTTTGCGAATGATTTCACTCTTGAGACAAGACATTTAATTGTTAGCTACAACAGCGGCAACAACCTCTATTTGCAATGTGTTTGATACATCTTTTAAATCCGACATCCACAATGTGTGAAACTGAAAGAAAGGCTGAAAATTTGCAACGTTCTGTAGGCTTGGGTGTTTAGGATAAGGTCAGTTTTTCCGACATTCAAATGTTTGAGAGGTTTTTAAACATCAAGATAGATGTATGGTCACACAGCTCAAATAACGGCGTCTTAAACAAGTTTCAAACAAGCAACACACCACACTCAAAAACTCTGTTTCTCTACCTCGATGGTTTTCACTATTATGGTATCAAATCATTGACAGGTTTCTTAGGCAATCAATATGTTTGTACATTTTGTTACACGCCGTACACCTCGAAACATAGCCACTCCTGCTTACATTATTGTAACGTCTGTTTTTGCTCTGAATGTTTTACACATCATTCAACAACGATAAGGTGTAAGGATTTTAAGCGATTCTGTCGGTCGAGGTTTTGCTATGACAAGCATAAAGTTTTGAAACGGCAGGAGTCTAGCAATAAAATGCTCAGTTCATGTGATACTCAAGTTCTGTGACAAATGTGCACGAACATATGTTGTAAGTAGCCGCACATCTAAAACACACACATTTAGTCTAAAGCTCAGCACAGCCTATAAGGCGGTATTGACCCCTGAAGTCGAGCATGTGTGTTACATACAACCTGTGAAAATGTTATGTTTTTATGATTTTGAGTGTCGGCAGGACACATTGCGAATTTCATATGTTGCATGGATTTTAATGGCGAGCATTGGACTGCAGAGGGTGATGGTTGCGTACAGGCTTTTTTTAACAGGTATCGAACACCAAAGTACAAGGGCTGTACATTCATTGCATATAATTCGAAGGGTTACGACGGGTACCTGCTGATGCTGATGATGATCTGGAATGACGTCACGTGGCACTGTAATGGCGACATGTAGTCCAGCTGTCTCTCGTGTTTGTGTCTGTTAATTTGAATGAATTTGTTGTGTCTGGCTTTTGTCTTTTGTTTTTTTCATGCGCTGTGTGTCTGTTGTGGGACGGGGAAGTGGGCTGGAGATTGTTCAGGGCACTCACGCTGCTTGTTTTGATAATATTAACAAATTGTACAGTACCAGTCAAAAGTTTGGACACGCCTACTCATAGAAGGTTTTTTTCTGTTATTTTTACTGTTTTCCACATTTTGGAATAGTAAAGACATCAAAACTATGAGATAACACAAATTAAATTATGCAAAAACCAAAAAAGGGTTAAACAAATAAAAAAAGTCTTATATTTTAGAAGTGATCCATCCATATCTACTGCATATCTGGCAGCAGAGTGATGGTTTAGGGCTTGTTTGATACGTCAGACCCTTGATGACTTACTTACTACTTCTATGAGTAGGTGTGTCCACCTTTTGACTGGTACTGTATATTCGGGATAATTGTGTTTGTGGTCGTCACCATGGAGACGCATTCACAACATATGCTTGGGAATGTCCGTTGGATCTGCAGCTACAAAGTTTACCATCATTCTTCACCGGAGTTGAAGATGTTGGGACTCGGGACTGATCTAGGACTGCAGGCAATCTTCAAAAGGCCACCAGAGAAAAGAAAGGAGAAGATAATGCGGGGGAGGAGTGAGTCGACGACTGGGAAGGCTGACGCAGTTCGGTGCTCCATTTTTGACAGTGTACAGAGATCACAACACTGCATGTATGGAGTCATGGAGGCGGAGTTTGTGTTGGACTGCTTGATAACACTGGACATCTCGGGACAGCTATTTTTAATCTTGACGTTTGGCTGTAGGCTATTACACTTTAATTCACTTAATTAGTTTGATTATTGCAATGATGATATTGAATGTCTTTGGTTGATATGTTTGTGTGTTGTGGGTCTGCCCACCACTGTCTATGTCTTTTTTGTTGTTGCTGGGGCTACAACTGAAGTTCCTTTGCGGGAAAATAAAAGTTATTCTATTCTATTCTGTTCTATGCAGTATTTGGTTAAGCAAGGTGTGACGCCAAACATCATAGTGCAAGGCAGCAAGCTCATGTGTATTACAGATGAGGCTTTTAAACAGAGGTATATTGATTCACTCTGTTTCCTGACTATGAAGCTGAGTGCCATGCCTGGCGCTCTAGGTTTTGACAATGTAAAAAAAGGGCATTTTCCCCATTTCTGGAATAAAATTGAGAACCAGAATTATATTTCAGTCAGGCCACTGTTGTTCAAATAACTTTATTGACATTATGAAACAATACATTTTAGGTTTGGCGGTATGGTTCTGTTCACCAAGCCCTCCCGCCCATCCACGCGAGCAAGCATGGGTATGGCGGCGAGGGCAGCTGCACAACCCCCATTAGGGTTACGCTAGAACAGAACCGTAGCACTGAGAATGATTTTGACAGATTCCATTCAGTCAGTTATATATATATATATATATATACGTATATATATATAAATGGCACTTTTAAGTGTCATTATCACAACAATTTACAAGGAACCGGGCCTGAAACCCCGTAGAGCATGCCTAAGGCGACGGTGGCAAGGAAAAACTCCCTGCTATTAGCAGGAAGAACCTTGGGCAGAACCTGACTTTGAGGGGGAAGTCCATCCGCCGCTGACTGGCACCGGTTACTAAATGCTGATTACAGAATAGAAATTTGTAGACCGAACATATGAAAATGTCAATGTATAAGGAGCCGGTGAGGAAGACTGATTGAAGCCCGGCAGGTGCATCATAGCTGGGTACATGCATGGAGCTGGAGCTGACCGTCTGCTTCTGGAGAACGATGTTTGTTGATCTATAGCTACCGCTCCGGCGGATGCCGAAGCGGGAAGGAGAGAGGAAAAGAAATCAGTAGGCACTCGAAAAATGTTAGTGATTCATGCAGGAGCGATATAGGCTAGGTGTATGTGCGCAATGGGAAACTGAAGAGGATGGAGCTGGGGTGGAGGGGGGGGGTTTTGTGTGCAGCGGGTGTGCTGACAGGGGATCCACCATGGTAGGGCGAGGCGGTTAAATAGACCGCCTTGTTATGTGAATGGACTGATGGGTGAATCGTCACTACTCAGCTGAGCTGTCAGCTGATTAACTATGGCCGGGTTTCACTCTTGTGACCTGCCTGAACTGACGCTATGCTCGATTTCAGTCAGGCCACTGTTGTTCAAATAACTTTAGTGACATTATGAAACAATACATTTTAGGTTTGGCGGTATGGTTCTGTTCACCAAGCCCTCCCGCCCATCCACGCGAGCAAGCATGGGTATGGCGGCGAGGGCAGCTGCACAACCCCAAAAACAACCATACGCCAAGTGCTGCCAGCATGTGCACGCGTGATGACCGTGCAACGACCCCTCGCCTCGGAGGAAGCCGATCTGTCCATCAGCTCAAGGATCCCCCAATACCACAACGATCAATGTCATGTGCACTAACGCCTGTTGGACTCCCCCGTGCGCCAGACGGAGTGCGGACCAACCCCATGAAATCCATGTGTAGTGATGAAGAACAATGTGTGACCTTCTGGCTACCGATGAAGCCATACTGTCCTTCAGCACAAGGTCCTTCTAACGTAACATGGATCAGTGGCTATGTGCACCAACGCCCGTTGGACTCCCCTGTGCCAGATGCAGTGCAAAATAACCCCAGGAAGTTCTACGTGTAGTGATAAAGAACGATGTGTGACCTCTGGCTACCGATGAAGCCATGCTGTCCTTCAGCACGAGGCCCTCTAACGTTACATGGATCAGTGGTTATGTGTGCCAACGCTTATTGGACTCCCCTGTGTGCCAGATGTAGTGTAAACTAACCCCAAGAAGTTTATGTGTAGTGATAAAGAACAATGTGTGACCTTCCAGCTACCGATGAAGCCATCCTGTCCTTCAGCTCGAGGCCTTTTAAACGTTACATGGATCAGTAGCTATGTGTACCAACGCATGTTGGACTTCCCCTGGGAGCCAGACATTGGATTACCCAGGGAAATTCTATGTGTAGTGGTGAATAACAATGTGTGACCTTTCAGCTACCGATGTAGCCATCCTGTCCTTCGACCCAAGGCCCCTTTACATTTACATGGATCAGTGGCTATGTGTACCAACGCCTGTTGGACTTCCATGGGAGCAAAACTAATCAGGGGAGTTCTAAGTGTAGTGATAGAAATTGTGTGACCTACCGCTCTCGGTCCTTCAAAATTACGTGGATCAGTGGCTATGTGTACCAACGCCTGTTGGACTTCCATGGGAGCAAAACTAATCAGGGGAGTTATATGTGTAGTGATGAAAAACTATGTGTGACCTTCCAGCTCTCGGTCTTCTAACATTACGTGGATCATTGGCTATGTGTACCAACGCCTGTTGGACTTCCGTGGGAGCAAACTAATCAGGGTGTTCTATGTGTAGTGATGGAGAACTATGTGAGACCTTTTGGCTACGGATGAAGCCTGACATGCCTATGGGAGAAGCTCTTCATCCCTTCAGGTCACTGCCAATTAATATCGTACCAACGCCTGTTGGTCTTCTCCCTAACGGTCATGGAGGATGCTGTGCGTAACATTGGTTTCATGGCGCCCGTATGCCTAGGGCCATTCTAACTACTGAAGTTGTATTTGTAGTATATGTATATGTACCAACCACCTAAAAGCTATGTGTGACCTTTCGGCTACGGATGAAGCCGGCATGCTTATGGGGAGAAGCTCTTCGTCCCTCAGGTCAATGCCAATTAATACCATACCAACGCCTGTTGGTCTTCTCCCTGACGTCAGGGAGGATGCTGTGCGTACATTGGCTTCATGGCGCCCGTATGCCTAGGGCCATTCTAACTACTGAAGTTGTATTTGTAGTATATGTATATGTACCAACCACCTAAAAGTTATGTGTGACCTTTCGGCTACGGATGAAGCCGGCATGCTTATGGGGAGAAGCTCTTCATCCCTCAGGTCAATGCCAATTAATACCATACCAACGCCTGTTGGTCTTCTCCCTGACGTCAGGGAGGATGCTGTGCGTAACATTGGCTTCATGGCGCCCGTATGCCTAGGGCCATTCTAACTACTGAAGTTGTATTTGTAGTATATGCAAGAACAGCGCGAAGCGTGAATTTTTCATAACGCAAGTCCAAATCCAATTATGCATAACGCAATCCAGTCCAGGCGTCTACTAGCCTATTGATGAAAGGGACAGACGAGCATCCTTTGTTAATGATGTTGACGGTGGCTTGGTTGTCGCAATAGGCCAAAATTTGTTTCCTTGGCCAGCTGTTTCCCGTAGGATGCAAGCAACGATGATTGGGTATAGTTCGAGCAAAGCTATAAATTGAATATTGCGAGGCAGAGTTTGCAGCTCTTTAGGCCATGTTTCTGCAACCATAGTATTATAAAACCCCCAAAAGCAATAGAAAGCGCTGTGTCGGTAAAGAATTTAAAAGTAGCTGATGTTTCGACGTAGTCGTTATGAAAACGGGATGTCGTTTAGAGATGGGCATTCCGGCTCTTTCCAGTGAGTCAGATCATTTGCTCAGCTCACCACTAGAGTCGGCTCTTCATTCAGTAGCATTTCCGGCAAGGCTCGAGACTAACACCGTCCCGTCGTCCTGGGGACGATAAAATATGTATTTGGGACGAACAGAAATCCTCCCCGTGACGCAGTCGGGACGAAGGGGATTTTTTTTCCCACTTGGAAAATGTCAACTGAGCCGACTGTCAGTGCGCATATCACTGTCACTGGCAAACGTGCGCGTCTTCTGAGCGCTCCCTTAGTTAACAGTGACACGAGACCACTGCACGAAACCCGCGAAAATATCAGAATGTTTAATAAAAGTTACCGTGGTACTGGCCATCCTCTCAGTCAAGGGAGCACTCGCAAACATGCTGCGCTATTTGAAGAGGATGAACACAGACGAAGATGGAGAACATCCAAAGATTGACCAACTGCGTCCAACCATAGTATAACCCCCGAGTCTAAGGTAAGGACACATTTAAATCAGAGGTGTAATGTTAGTATATTGGACTTGTATACAGTAACTTAGTCAGCTGCTAGTTAGCGTTCTTCTAGATTGACAGCGGGCTGCTTGCTAGCTAACGTTAGCCCTGTGTAGGGAGGTCAAACCCGCTTTCGTGATTTTTCAGAAAACATATTTTGCCAGCTTATTTTTCATGTATATTGTCCTAAATGCTACAATATAATCAAATAACAATATATAAATCGCTAGCTTGTCAGAAAAAGGACATTTGTTCGCTTTAAAATTATTTTTTAAAAGCCCGTTTCACTTCCGTGTAATCACTCTCGTTGGACGGAAACACATCATCATCTGTGCTGCTTTTAGGATACCGTTATCCTTATTTTTTCAACAACAAGAACCGATATTTTGTGGTATTCGTACAGGAAAACGAATATACTCTACACATTTACTCACATATATTGTTATGGCGTGTTGTATTTAATTAAATATGTACTCCCAAAACGCCATACTTGCCAAACGTCTCAGTTTCAAACTTGGCGGGTCCTGCGGCTTCAGAATTCCACTGTATTCGCAACAGTAACATTGATTAGCCTACTTAATGCGTCTGGGTCTGACCCATGTTCCCTTTTCATGTTAATTTTAAAAAACACCCATTCGCAATATTAAAATGCTTTATACCATACTGTAGATGAGATTTTGACGAAGATCTACATGTAAAAATGTTGTTGTTCATATGGAGTTTACCGGCGATATGGTCCAGAGAAAAACATAGCAGCTAGCGACTTTAGCTGGCACTGGTTATCAGAATTCTCAGTTTTTGGATTCGGAATCTATAAGGTGCATGTTCCCTTTTCATGTTAATTAAAAAAAACACCCATTCGCAATATTAAAATGCTTTATACCATACTGTAGACGAGATTTTGATGAAGATCTACATGTAAAAATGTCGTTGTTCATCTGGAGTTTACTGACCTAGCCACATCAGAAAACATTTCAAAGCGCCTCTTTGCCAGCATATCTTGGACCAATCGGATTTGAACAATCGGCATGATGTCAAGACAGGGGTTGGCCACAATTTTAATAACATTTCATTTCACTATTACAAAATCCCTCTGGGGTTATTTTGAATAAGGTGGTGAGCGCCTTATTTTTTTGGTGCCATTTTGCTTCTGAAGTGGCTGTAGAATTCTAAGTCCCGCAGGACGTGCGGCACATGTAACGTTTTCAGGACACCTAAATAGACGAAAGTATCGATAAACACCTAAAACATTTTCACAGTGAGTTTTTCTTGTAATAAAATGTGTATTAACGACTTCAATGTGGTTGGATGTTTTATAATGACCCCATTGATTTCGGTACAGCGTTAAGTATAGGCATAAATGCTCGTAAACAGAGTCAAATTAGCATAATAATGTCTGGCTTCTAAAGTAAAAAAATAACATTGTTGAAGTGTAAGTACACTTCTGAAACAAATGAATAGCTTCATCTACTCTCGTTTAGTAGATTTCCTTGTTAAATGACATGTTGAAATGAGCCCAGACGTCAATTTTGTTTTTTGTTTTGTGTGTGGAATGCCCATTGTGATTATATTGCGGGCAGAACGTTCGACCTCGGCGTGTGTGAAAAAACGGTGTTAGCACTAACTCCGTGCTGAGTGCGAGCAACCCACAATAATTAGCAAGGCAACCAGCAAAATGTAAGCTACATTTAGGCTATTTCAATATATTATTTTTGTTAATTAGTCTGATTGGTTGATTCCGTGATGTTTTGGTTCATATTAGTAAAATTTTAGATTCATGCCATAGCCGGTGTCAAGCAAATATTTTCCCGGGGCTTCACCGGCAAATGCTTCACCGCTGCACGGCAGTCACCAGAGCATTCAAAACTGCATACACTGTATCAGTTCACCAGTTGTCTCAATTCAAGCACAAGACAGATACATTGTGTTACGTTACACAGCAGTAATAGCTAACAGTTGAGCAGTTGATTTGATTGTGAGCGTGTATCGTTCGCTCAAAGCAGCCGCCCCATGTTAGCTAGCTGTATCTGTTGTGATATGACTGTGCTGCCACCGAGTGTTGAACATGTTCAGTTTGGAATAAATATGGCTAAATGAACACACTCGTATTCCTTACAGTATCCATGAAATTTGACACTTTGACTCCCTTAGATATGTCAGATGATTTCTGTACTTTTCACTACATGTTGTATTAATTCATAAACTATCCTATCAGTCCTTAAATTGGAAATACAGGATTGGTGGTCTTCCTGCTGGGCATTTCTGCCTGACGCACCTCCTCCGGTGCCTTTGGAATGCTGGTATACCTGAACACCTTTGTGGGCCTAATTGGGTCATCAGCTGGGGACCACCGGTCATTGATGTTTCGCTCCTTTAACCCCAGGACATCGACCGGTGGCGGAGCGATGGCTGGGATTTCTCCCTGCCAACCCCACTGATGCCCTAGGTGTTACACGGCCCCCAGCTCGTATCCTTCCTCCGCAGCCACAACCAGAAGCTGCCCTTCTCTGCCTCCTCCGCCAGCTCCTTTGACGCTCTCCGATGGCCAGCTCCTGTGCACCCCAGGTCTCGGAGCAGGCGAGAGGTTGAAGAGCCAACAAAGCCCCTGCACCCAACCTCTACAGGGCATATGGTGGCTTTCCAGCCCGCCTCCCTGCACTCAGCTGCCAGGTCTGAGTACTTTGCCCGTTTCCTCTCATGCGCAGTTTCCAGCCCCCCCTCCCATGGGACAGTGAGCTCCACCAAGAGGACCGTCTTGCTGGCCACGGACCATAGCACCATGTCTGGCCGTAGTGATGTTTCGGCGATCTCCCTGGGGAACTGCAGCTGCCTTCCAAGGTCGACTTTCATGTTCCACTCACTGCCGGGTGAGAGGAGCCTTCCCATGTTTGATGGGCGGGGGGCATTGATGTTCTCGCCAGCCCTTGCAAACTGGATGGTGTGTCTTGCTGGGGCAGCTGGCCGGATGTTTGCTTCCCGTCTGCATGACTCGGCCACCTCTGCCAGCTTTTTCAGGACAGCATCATGCCGCCATCTGTAGCGACCTTGGGACAGTGCCGTCTTGCAGCCCGACAGGATGTGCTGGAGGCTAGCATTGATGGTGTTGCAGAGGGGGCAGATCTCTTCAGTGCCGAACCACAGGTGGAGGTTTTGGGGACAAGGTAGGGTGTTGTAAGTAGCTCGGATCAGGAAGCTGATCCTGGCTTGAGGGATCTTCCACAGGTCGGGCCATGTCATAAGCCTGTCCATGATGCCTTCCCATGATGACCAGCCCCCCTGCCGGCTCTGACGCACCGCTTTGATGGTATAGCGTTCCTGCTCAGACCTTGCCACTTCCGTCACCACCATGGCTTTCCTCTCCCGCTTGGAGGCCTTGGACCAGAAGAGGGGGGTCTCGCTCCGGCCAAGACCTGCTCGACCCACTTGGACTCTGCCGACCACCTCGCGATGTTTTAGCCTGGCGATTGCCTGGTCGACCTCTTCCTCTGCTTTCCACCTCCTTCCTGTTCGTACTTGGGTGCCCGCTGCCCTGACCAGGTGGTCGGAGGATTCTCTCAACTCCAAGACCATCCGAGCCTTCTCCTGCTTGTATCCCAAGCTGATGGAGTGCAGCGGCAGTTGGAGTGTGTTCCGACCAAAGAGGCCCACATCTGAGAGGCATCTTGGCAGTCCCAGCCACTTCCTGATGAAGGAGTTTGCCAACCCGTCCAGCTTGCTTGCCGTTGAGGAAGGGACCTCACTCATCTTCAGCGGCCACATCACCCGATGGTAGAGTACATGCTGGTAGCACCATACCTTGTACTTGCCCGGGAGCTGGCTCCGATGGATCCTGGCCAGGCCATCCGCAAGCTGCTTCCTCACGGCCTCTCCCACCTGCTTGTCAGAGAGCTCTGCTGTGTAGGATCGCCCCAGGCTACGGATGGGTTGTTTTGACAGCAACGGGATCTCCTCTCCCCCTGCAGTGAAGATGGTGTAGTCGTTTCTGACCCCTTTCCTGAGGGACAGGCTTCGTGACTTGGACGGTTTGATCTTCATCCTCGCCCAGCCTACAAGCTCGTCCATCCTCTTCAGCAGCCTCGTTGTACATGCTGCTGTCTGGAGGATGGTGGTGACGTCATCCATAAAGCCTCTCAGCGGTGGTAGCCTTTGACCAGATGGCATTTTCACTCCTCCGGCCATCTTCCTCGCCCCAATGAGGATGATCTCGAAGGCCGCGATGAACAGGATGGGAGAGATTGAACATCCCATTGCTATGCCCACTTCAAGCTGCTGCCAGCCTGTGGTGAAGTCCTGATGGGCACAGCACATCTGCAAGTCTGCAAAGTACTTGGCCACCAGGTCTTTGATGCAGTTGGGGGTGTGGAAGAACTCCAAGGCGAAGTTGATCAGTTGATGCGGGACGGACCCGTATGCGTTGGCGAGATCCAGCCACACGACATGCAGGTCACTCTTCTCTCTCCTTGCTCTCTGGATTTGCTCCCAAATGACGGCTGAGTGCTCCACGCACCCTGGGAATCCTGGGACGCCGGCCTTCTGGCAGCTGGTGTCTATGTAGCTGTTACTTGTGAGGTAGCTGGTCAACCTCTTGGCCATGATGGAAAAGAAGATTTTCCCTTCTACATTTAATAGCGCGATGCTCCTGAATTGGCTGATCGAGTTGGAGTTCTGCTCCTTCGGAATGAAGACTGTGACAGCTCTCTGCCATTCTGACGGGATGATGTTCTTTCCCCACGCCACTTTCAGGAGTTTCCACAGGATTTTCCGAACGCCCGGGCAGTACTTGTACAGCTTGTAGGGTACGCCATTGGGGCCAGGAGCTGAGGCTGCTCTTGCCTTCCGCACCACATTTGCAACCTCGCTGAGTTTGGGGGGAGCCGTGTTGAACGGGATGACTGGAGGGGCTGGGCGAGGAACATAACCTGGGGATCCCAGCGGGATGGCTTTTGCTGGGTCGCTGTATTGCTCCCTTATATGCTTCTCGAGCTCTGGCTTTGTGATCTCCAGTTTCCCACTCCTCTTGTCCTCCAGCAGTTGTTTTGCGTGCTTGAAGGGGTTCTTGAAGAAGTTGCTCCTCTCTTTCTCCTTCCTCCTCCTGCGCTGGCGAATCCGCTCTGCCCTCCTCAGGTTGGAGAGGCTCTTCCTCACCTCCTCCCACAGTGGCTTCAAGCCCTCTTTCTCCTCCTGGCTTGCCTTCCTCCACTGCTTTCGGAGCTGGCGCCGCCTCCACACCAACTGCTCGATCTCCCTTTCCCTCCTTCCTTTCTGCTTAGGGGCTGCTCTTCGCCTCTCAGCTACCACTCCAAATCGGCTCCTGCACTCCTCATACAGGATGTCTCCCAAGGAGTTAAGCTTGGTTTCCACCCGGCCGCGGAGAGAATGCTCCAGGAGGACCGTGATATCGTTGTCCAGCTTCTGCCAGACTGCGGGCTCATTAGCTTTTGGCCACTTGATCGCCTGCCTCCGCCCGGGTTCTTTCTTCTCCCTTCTCTGGGATGCTTGCTGGTTGTTGATCGTTGGTGTTCCGGGTGTGTTTTCGGTGCCACTCTCTAAGGGACTGCTCTCCACCACCGGCCCTTCTGCCTCCTGCCTTCCGTCAGCAGCGTTGGATCCTTCTGCTCTGTGGTTTGAGACCTGGCTTTTGGTTCCTAGTGTCTGACCTGCGGTTGCAGTGCACTGTTTCTGCTGACCCCTTGCTGTACACCTCTTCTTTCCTTGGTGGATTCGCAGTCCCCTGAAGGTTGTCACCTTCTCCCACCCACACCTGCATTTCCTCATAATCCTAGAATCTTTGTCCGGTTCCATTCCAGTCGTTGCCGTGAGTTCTGTCCGTTTTGGCCCTTCTTCCACCCCGCCTCTCGGAGGGCCGTCGGGTTGTTTTTCTTTATTTGTCTTCGTAGTATGTTTGGGTGTCCTTTGCGGGACTAGTGGGTAGGGTAACTAGCCCCCCACTCCCGGTGCAGACTTTCCTGCGGTCATCCAGTCTTTCCTGGCTGTCTTTCAGTCTTTCCTGAATGCCAACTGCTCTTTCACAGTAGCCACTGGACCCTGTCCAGGAAAATCAAATAATAATAGAGTTGCAAATATCCATAATAATCTACAAGAGATAATTAACACCAACTATATATATATAAAATATTTATCTCATAATGATTCTTGTTAAATCTTTCCACCTGGGAGCCTTTTGACTAAATAAATTATTTTTCTCTTTCTCTACAGAAACAAGAAATAAGAAATGTGTTTAAATATTGTTATTGTTTTGGTTGTTTTGTTGTTACCTGTTGATCGAATGTGCCTATTCTTAAAATAAATAATTATTTATTTCCTAATCATTTGAATGGTGTTTTTTTATGGCAATAACAAGTTTAGACGACAAAACCAAAGTAAAGAAACGCGACATTTCGATTTTTGGGACGGTTTACATTCACTTTGGGGCGGTTAAAATTGTATTTCGGGACGGTTCCGGGACGGTGGTGAAAAAAGTTAGTCTGGAGCCCTGATTTCCGGTTTTTGAAGATCGGCCAAAGTTAGCGATATTTTGACCCATGATTGGTCTTAGAATGTCCCCAAGGGATAACTCACATAGCAAGTTGAATTGACCCAATAGGGAGAGCGGCTATTTTTTTAAAAATTAATTTATTTTATATTTTTATTTTATTATTTTATTTTAGCCTATTGATTCTGCGTTCTCGGTATATTTGATAGCTTCCCGAATGCGGGCCAATTTATCCGATGGCTGAGAGCCTGCACGATTATCTAAAATAATAATGCCTAGAAACTCGATAACACTAGGCCATTTAAAAGTTTCCTCGGATAGAGGAACGCCCATTTCATTAAACGTGTTTATTTATTTGTTTTAAACGGTGTAACGCGACGATCCGCCTGGGAGTATGGAAAATCTACCACTAGGAAGTCGTCTAGCAGGTGTAAGACAGGGCAATTGCAGTTTAAGGAGAATCCAGCAAGTTTTCCGATAATGTACGAAAATAGGGGGACTGCTAGCCTCGACAACCAAAAGTAAGCCTGACCGAAAATTTAGGCCTACATTTTTTATTACCCACATGACGCCGACAAATGCCATTGGGATGGATGGAGAGGCATGATTTTTTAAATGCCTCCGTTATGTCGGCTTTACCGAGCCAAGCTCCTTTACCGGCATGTTTGATAAATTGAATCGCGTGGTCGAGCGGTTGCGTAAACAGGGAAAATGGTTGCGGGGGAATGATACTGTTAATAGCTTGGGCGTAGTTATTATGAGGGGCGGATAAGTCGATTAGGTGCTTTTTTCTGAATATTTACGTGTGGCTGCTCCTATAAGATTGATGCGAATATTGGAAATGGCGAGCTATCGAACGGCCAATCATATAACCCTTTTCGACCTCTCTGGCAACCAGTTTGTTCACTATTTCGGGTTTGTTTACAGCTGATTGAAAATTAGGGAAACCTGAGACTTTATTTTGGAAGGAAAGAAATCCGGCTGAAAGCCCTGAATTAGACCAATTAATAATAATGGACAACAACGAGTTTAATGCTTCTTCAGAGCTTTTCCCAGCTCTGGGACGTTGACTTTAATCCAAGGCTTTAATCCAAGTGCGAATCTTCCAGCCCCGAAATTGGACCTCTTGCTCCGCCTACCCACTTGCTTTAAGTTTAAAATCCATGAAAATCAACCATGCGTCAAGAGCATAATGTTGCATAATTAATTGAATTTTGCATCGCAAACGTTAAACGGTCTGAAATTGATGATTTAATAGCAACTCACCTTTATTAATAGCTACTAGACATCATTTATTAATGCTTATTATACATTACATTAATTTATACCACGGCATTGTTGAATACTCGGTTCTGATGGGGTCAATACGCATTCCAAGGTTGTGCATTGATTTTCACCACTGCCTTTTAACAGTGTGTCTTTCGTCCCGCTCGTGTCTCGCTTGCTTTCAACTTGGCTATCAGCTAAGTCTCGCAAGCATCCCATTCGAACCTATGCTGTCCTTTAGTCCACAGTTGTATTAAGAAAATTATGCATGTTTGGAAAATTCAAACATAAACACACTTATACGACCGAAAAACACTTCCGGTTTCGATATTTTACTTTCAGCGGTCAAAATAACTTTGGTCTAGCACTCCGCAAAAACGGGACGCACATCACTGGTTCTTTGCAGAGTGAAATGATTACACGTGTCACATACTGACTGATCTACGGTATTCGGGTTTCTGTAGTTTTCGCGAAAATCAATGTTATTCTTTCGTCCCGTGTTTCTTTCGTCCCGGTTCTCCCCTAGTAGTATCCACAAAAAACTACACGCGTAATGTTGCAATGTGAATTAGGGTTGTCTGCAATCAGTAGTATGCTAGGGTAATATAGCCTACAAATCCCTGGCAATGATACAATTTAGCCGTAATAATGATGAATAGGCTACAACACTTAAATTCAACCTGAAAACTATTAGCTAGGTATCCGAGTAGGCTACGCAGATGCAGTAGGCCTACGAGCGCAATTATGTCCCGATAAATTAAAATACCATGCAGGATACAGATCGGCCAACGCAATAACGTGCAAGATATAGAATGTACAATTACATACCAGGTCAACGGTAGGCCTAGTCTTCACATCATTACCGATTACACACGCAGAACTAGTTACGATAATAGTTGGAGCAGCAGTGCGTTAGGACGTGAACTATGTAGACTAATCATTTGTCACATTTGTTTATTTATTCATTTTCTCCCCACTTATGTATCAGCCTCCGTGAACGGCCACGAACCTCTCGTATCAGAAGCCAGCTCAATGATTAGCCTAGTCGGACTACGTCCACGAAGTATCAGATCTCTTTGGTCTCCCACTTCCAGAACGAGGCAGCGAGTATGCGAACATGACCAACCAATATTCCAGGGCAGGGTGTATGCTTACCGTTTAGGTTAGCCCAAGGATCATATAAAGGTTACTGTGCGTTTTATACCTCTGAAGCCAATATAGTCTGTTAATGTCAGCTAGCAATCCTGTTGGAAGGTTTTGAATACGAGCAATAAGGTCCGGGTTACACGACAAGACACACGCTTTAAATAGCCAGCTTACGCAACGTGAATATCGCCCTTCCTTGTCCGGGAAATGTTTTTTGAATATCGCCAGTTTCCATAGCGGACCATAAGCTTAAACGATACTTGCAGTCACTTAGCTTTAGCAACAAATTCAGGAATCCTATTCGTTTTCGCTGACAGTGTGCAGTCATGCATGCAGGGAAGCAGGTTTCGAATAACCGAATGTTATTTGAATATATCGCCCTTTTCTTTTGTCTAACAGACCATAAAACTTAAGAATACAGAGCTTGACATCACTTAGCTTTTACGTAGAATTTTGCAGGATTCCGATTCTTTTTCCCCGGCGTGTAGTAGAACATGCAGGATGTGCAGCGCAGAAGATGTTTTTGTGTGCAGCGGGTGTGCTGACAGGGGATCCACCATGGTAGGGCGAGGCGGTTAAATAGACCGCCTTGTTATGTGAATGGACTGATGGGTGAATCGTCACTACTCAGCTGAGCTGTCAGCTGATTAACTATGGCCGGGTTTCACTCTCGTGACCTGCCTGAACTGACGCTATGCTCGATTGGCCCGTACCTGCCTCCATTGTACTATGGTTTTGATACAATGATGGAAAAGGAGAGGGAGGAATTTATGTCCTGGTATAATAATGTGTCTGGGGGTGTGTTTGACTTTCGAAAAGAAATGTCAGAGTACTGTCAGAATGACGTTGTTATTTTGCTTGTTATTTTGCTTGTTTGCGGTTTAGGACAGAGGTGCTTGGGAGCACAGGTTTAGACCCATTCCAGTGCATTACAATAGCCTCTGTGTGCATGAAACAAAACTTTTTGTCCAAAAACACCATCGCAGTAACATCTCCTGATAATTACATGCAACAGCAGAAATCATTTTCCACAGCCGCCATTCAATGGTTAGAATATGTGAGTCATTGGGAAAAGTTTTTCATTCAACATGCCTTGAACCGGGGGGAGGTTAAGATGGGTAACTATTATCTAGATGGGTATTCAGAGGTGGACGGCGTTCTGACAGCTTATGAATTTGCGGGATGTTTATGGCACGGGTGCGCTAAATGTTTTAATTTAAACACAATTAACCCTCTCACAAAAACAGATTTTGGTTCAATATATCACATATTTCAAGAGAAAATTGACACTCTGTGACGCATTTACAACCTGAATGTTGTAGTGATGTGGGAGCACGAATGGGTAAGACTTAAATGTGAGAATCTTGAGGTTCAGGAGTTCCTGTGACATCATGACTACCCGGAACGTCTGGAACCTTGTGATGCTCTGTTTGGCGGTTGAACTAATGCGTTGCACCCAGGGCCTGAAACTAACTTTTTGGTCCACCAGCCAATGTGGTGGTTTTTCAAAGTTACCAGCCACCAATTATTTTCACTAGCCAAAATAAATCAAGGCAAAAAATAACATAGAACAACATTTAAAATACTATATTTCTGCATTTAATGAAACATTTAAAAAAACGTAACACAGAGGCAGTGAGAGAGACAAGTTCACAGTTCGTCTGAGCTACGATACTTCTTCTTAGCCTGAACAACGTTAACGTTACCGGTTTCGCTGCCAGCTGTCTCTCTCCTCTCTGTCTCACTGGGTCTTTTAAGCCTTGTGATGTGTCGCCACATACTGCTAACATTAGCTAGATATAATAATGTTAAATCTAGCTCGGTGTTTCGTAGATATTTTGGCTGCCTCTCTCGTAGCTAAAGCCGGCGTTAAAAATAGCACTTCACTCACTGACTGAGGTAACGTTAGCTAATGTTCGCGAGACACTCGACAGGGGGGCTCTCAACCGGCTCGGCCAATCATAGCACTGCTGAGAGCAGTCCCAGGTAATTATGGGAGTCGAAGTATTATACATAATTGACTGTTGTACTTGAGAAGTTTAGTTAAACTACAAAATCATTCATAACCATGAAAAAAGTGTAATGTCCTGAAGTCCTTTGGCTACCTGCCAAGGTGGCGGGTGGAATTCGTCAACCCACACACCAACCCGAGTTTCTACCCGCATTTGGCGTGTGGCGGGTGCTAATTTCAGGCCCTGGTTGCACCTTAACTACAAGGCTCAAGAAGGTGAACAAATACACTATTTTGATTTCACCAATCTATACCCGTTCGTGAACAAAACTAAAGTTTACCCAACAAATCACCCCATCATCATCTTCCGTGACTTTGAACCGATCGAAAACTATTTAAATCTGGTCAAAGCCAGGGTATATACCCCAAGAAAACTTACAATACCTGTGTTACTGTACAGAGTCTCTGGTAATTGAATGTTTCCACTTTGCCGGTCCTGCGCAGAATCTGAGCATCAAGGTGAGTGTGAACATTCTGATGAGTTGCGTTCTCTCACAGGTGTATGGTGTACCATTGAAATGATTAAAGCTATTGAAAAAGGTTACATCATCGACAAAATTTTAGAAATTTGCAAGATAGGTCCGATTCTCTTTTCAGTGACTACATTACGACGCATTTAAAGGGTAAACAAGAAGCGTCAGGATACCCCTCTTGGGTTTCTGATGATTCTGACAAGCATGCCGATGTGCAGAGTTACTGGTAGAAGGAGGGTGTTTGTTTAGACCCAAACAATATTTCAGTAAACAAAGCCAAGAGACAAATTTCAAAACTGTTTTTAAATAGCCTTTGGGGCAAATTTGGTCAGAGAAGCAACCAGCCAAACACAAGCTTGATCCATGATCCTGAACAGTTTCTGCAATTCGTGTTTTCAGACGAGTATGACATCTCACACTTTTCATTTCTTACAGAAGCAGTAGCTCTGGTACAGTGGAAACTTACTAAGTGTTTTCCAAAGTTCCCCAGATACAGCAATGTGTTCATCGCGGCCTTCACCACCGCTTATGCCCGGCTCAAGCTTAATGATATCATGGATAAAATGCCTGACAGGGTTCTGTACCACGACACAGATTCTGTAATCTTTGTGAGCCGACCGGGTGACTGGATGCCTTCTCTCTGTGATTTTTTGGGAGAAGAGCTAGACCCCGGTGATCACATTGTTGAATTTGTTTCAGGAGGGCCCAAGACGTACGGTTATAAAACACGGTTAGGTAAAACATGCATGAAAGTGAAAGGTATAACCCTGCATCATACTAACACGCAAGTTGTCAATCTTTCATCCCTCACAGAATTGGTACAACACTATGTACAGAAGCCAGAGGCCCCAGCATGTGAAATTACAACCAACACACAACAAATTGTTAGGAATAAGAGATGATTCTCTCTCAGGAACCGCATAGTTTCTAAAAGATTCAGAGTAGTTTACAACAAAAGGGTCCTGCTCCCTGATTTCAAAACCTTGCCATATGGATTCTAGACAAGTGTTTGGGGGTGAGGGTTTTGACAACCGCCTTCAACATCCTTTTTCATGCATAATCTCAGGTCCATCAAACAGTGGTAAAAGCGTTTTTGTGAAAACACTGCTCAAAAATGCACAACATCTATTGTTAACAGTACCGCAGAACATTGTATGGTTTTATTCGTGCTAGCAACCCATGTATGATGAAGTGCTCTGTAAAATAAAGAATGTACATTTTGTAGAAGGTCTTCTTGAATCTTTGACTGATTAAGTTTTGCTACCTTTGCACAAAACCAATATGGTAATTGTTGATGACCTTATGCAGTCTGCCAGTTAGAGCTCTGAAATTGAGAGAGCTTTTACCAAGTATACACACCATAGAAACCTAAGCATCATATATCTTGTTCAGAATCTTTTCTTCCAGGGTCGAAACAGCCGCACAATAAATCTTAATGCAAACTATATTGTTCTGTTCAAAAATCCAAGAGATAAAATGCAAGTTAATGTTTTGGCATGGCAAATGTACCCCAGACATTCAAAGTTTTTCCTTGAATGTTTCGATGATGCAACCAGAAAACCTTATAGCTACCTATAGTGGACTTAAAAGAGCAGACGCCTGAGGAATACTGCATCAGAACTGGTTTGTACGCTCCAGAGAGGCCGGTAGTTTATGTGCTAAAGAAAAAGTAATATGTCTGTGCGTATTAAACGGAACTGGACGCTTCTAAGAGCCCTATTTGAAGGTAATGCACGGCAAAGACGTACCATATTACAGTCTGCTTCTGGTGAACTTATAAACACAATTTGTGAACTAGCTCTCAATGTTTTACACGGCAATATACCCCTAACGGATACACAACTGAAAAAAATAAGAAAACAAAAGGTCGGAATTAAACTGCTGGCCAACAAAAAAACATCAATTAGAAAGAAGAGGAAAGTGATTAATCAAAGGGGCGGTTTCCTTCTGCCTCTACTGAGTGTCACAATACCGTTTCTCACCAGTTTGATAGCGAGTCGCGGCGGCGGTTAAAAACATGGACCATGCGCAAAAGATGTTTCTCGTGCCTCAAAGCCAGCTGGATAAATTAAAGAATCTTACTTTTACCCAGGAACCCATCCAACAGACTGTTGAAAATGATTTGGATCAAACCATACATAACTTATCAAGGACTGATGTTGGTCCTCATGAGAAGGCAAAACTGTACACGATTGCTCTACAGCGTTTCATAGCGCTGGTCAAAAAAGGTGAAGCCTAAATGCAACATTTAACCCTATCATTGCCTGTTGAGGGTAGCGATAATGTCAGGACTGATACAACCCGAGTTGAAGATGTCGTACAAAGTGTGCCACCTAGAAGCCGGAAAAATGGCACGTACGTATTGGATAAAATTTTGAAAGAAGGAAATGCCGCAACGTGGAATGATAAAGGGGAGTTTGTATTTAATGGCGCAGCTGTAAGTGGCTCGCATATGTTGGATCTAATAAAGAACATAACAGCCCCTCACAAGATTTATGGTGATAGAAGACCCAGGGGTTGGGGTGATTTTATAGAGGCTATGGTTATGCTTAATATGCCTCTTTCTGTCATTCCTAATCAAAATGTGCGCAGCAAGATAAATCGACACAAAAAAATACCAAATACCGCAGCCTGTCCCCCAGTGAAACATCCACCTGGGAAAAAATGGTCGCTATGGGATAATTAATAAGCCCAACCTTGTCAGCGGCAGTAATATTGGCGCCATCTGCATGGGTTATCTGACATCGTAGGTATAAAAGAGTATTGTTTAAGTCAAGGTAATCTTTGCCATTACCGGCTATATAGAACTCTAGAGGCCCCGTTTCCGAAATGGCGACAGGGGTGCCACTTCTACGTAGATGCTCTTATCAATGCTTGTTTGTATGTACGGTACAGCAAAAAGGTCCAGTTCTGACTTTATACATTCCTCTGACATGTTGCGTTGTATGAAGGCCATTTTTAAAAAATGTATCTACTTTTTCCCTTAGCCTTCTTGTTCTGCTTTTTCGTCTTCCTCTTTTTTGCAAATGTGACCTGAATGTATGTCGGTCGTCTCTTTTTAGACTTAGCCCTACTTGAGACATGCCCCCCTGGAGGCCTTTTCTGTGAGCGACGCGTCATGACCATAAGGCCCGAGCCTTCCTGGTCACCGGTGTTCAAACAACTCGTCACAACTTTATTGACCACATCTTTGGCTATGTTTTTAGCTGCAGACGTCAAATGTGGTCTGGCTATGTTGAAACCTTTCTTTAGTAGGGACAATGCCATTCGGAATAAACCTTGAAAAAGGGACACCTCAATAGCCAATTTTCTTGTTTTTAAAGCTTTATTCATCTCATCCACTAGCATTTTCATGTTATTGTAATAATCCCAGTTTATTACAACAACGTAGCCAAGTTCCTTTTTCTTATCATCACTTACGATAAAAGCGTTTTCATGAGATGATAGCAAGCTCCAAGTACATGGGTATTGAATTTCTGCTAAAGCAACTTCCCATTACCTGCGAAATTCAAGGGGCCTAGCGAACTTTGTTGTGTAACTTGAAATTTTATTTCCAGGGTAAATATCGAGACAGGTGTTACTCGGGAGAGTTGCATAAAAACCTGCTTCCTCCATGGTGACCTAATGTTTTTGCCGGTTCCTGTAAGCTTTTCTACTGTTTTAGACGTCAAGCACATGACTTGCCAGAATCCAACTGTTAATTTTTTCAGGCCATCCGACCCACTTCACTAAAACGAGGTTCTGACAATTATGATTTTTCTCAGATACTATTTTTTCAACCTTAAACGTTTTGTCTTTTACAACTTATAACCTTTTGTAATTCCTCCTCATAAAATGTGCCGTCAATGCTCGCCCCATCATAATCCTTCAATCTATATACAGGAGGGATTCTGTGGACCCTTTCAGCAACCGTAAAATATTCATCTGTATATGTTTGCTCGTAGCCTTTTGCAAACTTTCCACGTACTTTGGAAACTCTGACTGTGTCCCCCTCCTCAAACTTAAACGTTAGCTTTTTAGATCTTTTAGGAAAGAGGCCGTACATATTTTTTTAAAGTTTAAAAGCATTATTTTCGTTTACTTCAACGGGTTTCATTTTAATCGTGCTGTGGTAGCTGTTATTGTAACCCAGGACCAAATCTTGTACAACTTCTATATAGCATCTAGTATTGTGTGCTGTGAAGTACCTCCACATTCTGGTTTTTAAAGTTCTATTGAAACATTCAACCACAGATGCTTTCGCGTCTTCTTGGTCTGTGGCAAAGTGGATTATTTTGTTGCGTTTCATCAGACTTTGAAACAATTTATTGAAAAATTCTTTATCCTTATCGGTTTGTATATTTTTAGGGATTCGCCCGTTTGTGAGACCACTTCGGCACCTGTCTTGTTTTTAAGAACACATACTCAGGCGCATTTTGACAATATATCTATACATGTTAGCATAAACTTCATATTATCATTATGCTCAGATAAACTTGACATATCTACTAAATCGACCTGCCATTGCGAATCAATGTTTCTCACAAAAACCCTGTTTTCTTTTGAAATTGACTCTGATGGGCTTGTGTAAAGTGTATGCGTCTTCCCCCGATAACCAGTCCATAACTTTCTTGTTTGATATGTTACTACCTGCTGTTTCACGCAAACCCCTTTGCAAGCGCTCTTTACCACTGTAAGAACCAGGATTTTCTTGAGCATAATAAACATCTTTCATGCACTTCTCGGCATCCATCCTTACAGCTATAACAATAATGACACATTATATAAAAAACCAAAGTATTTATTTATTCTTAAAAAATTTTTAAGTTGCAGGTTACATGACAGAAAATGCATATAATAACATTTAACAGGTTCTTGAAACGCTTTTAAATATTGTCGTTTATCTGGGTCTGATTGCCTTCTGAGTTATCACACCACAGGTGTTTGTGCATTGCACTGTCAATCTCCCAGAAATCTTTGTTGACATCAGCAATAGCCTTCTCACTGGCCAGGTTGAGGTCTGTATGCAGGATTCCCTGCAGCTTCTCCCTAATGTGAGGCTCCTCACGGAGCTCTGAAACAAGCGTGTCAACAGCACCCTGGATCCTCACAGGGTCTGGTTTCGCTCCGAACACTTTCAAGGCCTTGACCAGCAGAGGGCTCAGCCACGGTTTCTTCAGTTTGGCAAGGAATTTGTCTAAGTGATATGTGAAATAGTGTGCATCCGATTCAAAGATGCAGCTGTGTCCCAGTTGACTGGGGTGGTCAACTTCACATCCGAGACATTCGCTTCTCAGCTGCTTTTCGATAGCGCTGTTCAGAAGGCAGGCGACGATGGCTTTCAACAGCTTAACCATTGGACTTGTAAGACACCTGTCGATTTTGCCTATGCGCGCCGACCGTTTTTTTTGTCTGGTATATTGTACACAGCATGGTCCATCGTAACCTTCGTCTTCGCAGGCCATAGCTTTCGGTTCTGTTAAAAAGACAGTTTCGGACTTGTCGACATCGATCCAAGGCTCTGTAACAGGTTTATCATTGTTCGCTGAATACTCAGACTCCCAAGATTCTGAACACGGAATCCGGTAGGGGGCTATACATTTTGTACAAGTCAAGAGGTCTGTACAACATGTATGAAATCAGTCTTCTTGCGGCGTGGCTTTTAAGGCAATCCTCAAGATTATAGCCACACCTTAAAACTTTAGAGTTCTGAGTGGGGTGGGGCATTCATTTTTGGGGGTTGATTTGAATTTAACATATTTAAACGTTTAATATAGCCTAATAATAATAATGAAGCAATACGTAAAATAGCATGTAAAAGAAACGCTTTTTTATTTTAAAGTTCACAAACCAATCAAAAAGAGTCCCGACATTCTGTCTACATTTATAATATACACACACACACACACAACCTAACATTTTTTAGATTATACATTTTGACAAGTTATTTACACAAGCTTGTAGCATAGTCTTCGTCATCAGAGACAAAGGGTGTTGGTGGTACATTTTCCTTTTCTTCCTCATCTTCAGCCACGGCATTAAACCTCGCACACAAGTTTGTTTTAAAATAGGCCATTGATCCAAATCTGATGATCCTCAAACACATTATCGGCTTGCTCAATAGCCTTGTTCAACAAATGCAGGTCGTCAAAATGAAAGACAATTAGCTTATCCCCAATGTCTCTTGAGTCATAGGTCTCGGCAATGAACAGTTTTTTAGCAGCTTGGAGGGCTGTGACACATATCACACTACACACCCCGGACCAGCTCGCAAAATTACAGCTACTTTGTACATCATCGACAACATTTTTGTAGCATCGTTTGAATTGAACCCAGTCCTTGTGCTCAAATACCACAGACTCTGTATTTTCACTGTATACCTCCCCCTCACACAGGCTGAAAAGTGTAATTTTTGGTTCCTCGCCAGACGTGTCAATGTTATAACCACAACGGCGATATTCGGAAGCTGTCACTGGCCACTCCATGTAAAGTGAGCGTTTTTGAAGTCTTGACAACACCGCAAATGGTTTCTTTGGTCGCCGCAGCACAGTCCTGTTTGCCATAACTTCTGGAGAGTTGGGTGTTGAGTTTTCCGAGGTAGACATGCTTCTTTGTAGGTTGATTACAGGCGATAGTGTTATTGTCTGTTTCAGCTATAGACATGCGCAAAAAGTCTGAGCTTTATACAATCCGCGAAGCCTATGGCCAGTATGACAGCTGTTCAATTCCTTCAGATGTCACACCCCCTCCCCGTGAATTGTACGCATGCGCACTATGAAATTAAATACACTTTTTAAAGTAACTTCGGTTACACAATATAGGCTATATATAATGACTCAACCCTGGTTAAATTGAAGAGCTCCGCTTTTTACATTCCATTTGATACTAAACAGTAGCGAGTCTAGCAAATATATTTTAACTTTGTTTTAAAACTGCTAAGTAGCTAGCCTATAGACCTACGGCCTCTGCTAAGATTGTATACGCCCTTGTGCAAATAGTCTACTGAGCAGTTTGTTTCATGAGTCTAAGGTTTATTTTCAATATGTATTAATCTATACGTTTTAATTCAATATGTTCTGAACAGCCCGCCAAAACCTACACCTGTTCGGATTACTCCGATGTCACACCGCCCCCCCGTGAATTCTGCTCATGCGCAGTTCTCCGAAATTAAATTCTTTTTAAAGTAACTACGGTTACACAATATAGGCTACATATCATAGCTCAACCCTGGTTAAAATGAATAACCCATCTTTTTACAAGCCCTTCGATACTAAACAGTCATATTGACAGTAAGTATTACCTTGTGCAAAATACCGAAAGGTTTTGTTTCATGAAGCTGACCGCTGAAAAAACACATTATAGGGTGTGGACTTATACAATGCTTTGGAAACTCTTCTTGGATGCCTTTTCAATGGCTTTTCAGCGACATTCTTAGACCTTTTGCGGCCTGTTGGTTTATTTTCTAGGCTTTGCTATCAACCCATGCATTTCATTCTTTCAAAAGATCTTTGAAACACCCCACCAAAAACCTACACCTGTTCACGTCCGTCAGGTGCGGGCTATAACATCGCTCAAACACGCACGCATGCAACACCCAGCAGCTGTTGCTATGCAATCAATTATTTTAAGACCCCGGTTTGTCACAAGCGATCTAGCTCTCTCCTTAGGTCAGTGTAAACGTTTGTCAATTTCAAAGGGGGCAGGAAGCGGATATGGCGGGGCGTATCCCTGTTTTAGGTATACTCCGACACGGAACCAAATGGCCGCATTTGTGCTGTCACCGTCATGCAGGCTATAGTCTATAGGCAATCCAAGGACCTCTGGGCTCCGCGCGGAACCCGAGAATAAGTTATTTTTAGGTTTTGCGTTTTAATTCTGTAAAACGTTACATAGCTTATTCTTTTATTTTTGATTCTTTCTAGTCTTTCTTTCGAGTCATCCTAGGGTTTCTTTTAGAACACTAACTTGCTTTTTAGATATACCGCTTGGCTATAAGTCCTTGGCTACTGTCTCTACATAGCCAAGTTTTAGAGAGGTCCGTGAATGGCTAAGTCATTCTTCGGCTCTAACAAACATTTTAAAAAATGGCATGCTTTCTTTCTTTCAACTAACTTGCTTTTCAATATAGCCCTTGGCTATTTTTTTTCACGTTTTAACAACCTGCTTGAATTCTTTTATTTTTTTAACACGTTTCTGCTAACACAAACTGTTTTTTAAAAACTTAAAACTACTACTACTTACCTATACATTTATATATACCATTACTTTTTCACAATGTTATTCTACTAAAAAGTACATTTAAAAAAACCACGTTTCCCCCCTAAGCATCAATAACCCCCATAAAACCCTTTACCAACGTTTACAACAACCACCCCAATAAAATTACATCATCACAATGCCAATACATCCCCCCTTGAAACAACCCCCACACCACCACGAATAATAAATAATTTAAAAAAATAATATTGAAAAAATATTTTTTAAATTATTTTTCATATTTTTATGCACAATTATATTTAGTCATAAACTCATGAATATTCATAAAATGATGCCAAATAAACATCAATCAAATTTTGACAGAAGCCGAATGCTATTCCTCTCTGGATGAAGGCAGCAAGATAGCACTCGCTAAGCAAAGCCTCTCCGCCCTCTATCGGGAGGAGCGGAAAAAGTACACCTTCCGCTCCAAACTCCGGGGCCTTGAGGAGGATGAGAAATGCACCAGGTACTTCTTCGGTCAAAAATTAATAACATCTCTTCTCTTTATAACAGCAGAGGGGTGGTGGTGTCTGAAGAGGCTGAGGTCCGGGAGGTGGCCAGGGAGTTCTATAGTGGCCTATATAGCATAAGGCTAATGGATGGAGCTCTCATGGACACCTTCCTGGACTGCCTGGACAGATGCCTGGGGGACGAGAGCATGGAAACGGAATTGGGCACAGAGGAGCTCACTCAGGCCGTGCGCTCCCTTAATCTACATAAAGCTCCTGGTCCTGACTGAATCCCAGTCGAATTCTACCAGGCCTTTTGGGATCTCCTAAAGGAGTACGTGGCGGATGTTTTCAGGGCGGCGTACAGGGCGGGGCGGTTGGGGGCCTCACTGAGACAGAGTGCACTGGCCCTTGTCCCCAAAAAGGGGGACCTAAAGGACCTCCGAAATTGGCGGCCGATCAACTTTCTCTCAGTCGATTATAAGATCATGGCCAAGGCACTGATGAGGAGGTTCCAAGACCTGATAACACCGGTGATCGGCCCCGATCAAACATGCAGCATTCCAGGGAGGTCCATTAATGACAACCTGCTCCTCATGAGGGATCTTATAATTCACTCTGGTGAACGCTGGTCCCCCTTGTGCCTTCTCAGTTTAGATCAGCCACGTGTGCTTGGAGAGGGTGCTAGAGAGATTTAATTTCCCTGGCCCCCTCCTGCGCTGGACAAAACTATGTCTGACAGACATTACGGGCAGAGTGGTTATAAACAACAACCTCTCTGACCCTTTTTCCATCAGGTCCGGCGTCAGGCAGGGATGCCCTCTAGCATCCCTCCTGTATGTCATATACCTCGAGCCGTTCCTATCAAGTATAACCCAGGCATTGCTGGTTACCCACTGCCAGGGGCCAGGGGGAGCGGCTTGTGGTGGTGGCATACATGGATGACATTACCATCGTCGGCACAGATAGTCATTCTGTCACCTCTGCAAACAAGGTGTTAGATGACTTCTGTGCAGCCACGGGCGCCCTAGTGAATAATAATAATAATAATAAACTTTATTTGTATAGCACCTTTCATACATAAAATGCAGCCCAAAGTGCTTCACAACAATAAAAACAAAATACAGAATAATAAAAGAAAAGAGAAAAAGAAAATACAGATAGATGAGAAAATTAGAACCTAAGAACCTAATTAAAAGCCAGCTTAAAAATCAGTTTTGAGCTTATTCTTAAAAGTAGCAACTGAGCTCGCCATTTTTAATAAAATAGAGAGAAAAAGAAAATACAGAAAATAAATAAAATCAGCTATAGGGACAAGAACAAGCTGTTCCTGTTTGCTAATTGGAGTGAGCCATTAACCTTTCCCTTTCCTGTATGCAGAAACAACATCAAGCTCCTGGGGGTGACCTTCTAGACAGACGGGGAAGGAAAGCTGAGCTGGGAGGGAGCCCTGGAGCTGGAGCACGTGGCCTCTGACTCTGATGGGTAAGATCCTGGTCCTGAAAGCAATAGTCCTTCCCATTCTTCTCTATGTGGGGAGGGTGTTTCCCCCAGACAAGGCCACGAGTAAAATTGTAACTAGAGTGGCCTTTCGCTTTGTCTGGGGGAGCAACATGGAAAAGCTTAAAAGATCTACCCTCCTCAAGGAGGAGAAGAATGGGGGCAGGGGGGTCCCAGACATTGTTAACATCATTCTTCGGCGATGGGCCTGTGTGTGCTGGACCTGACAGTACCATACAGCTGGATCCCCCTTATGTATATCAAGCCCTGAGGGACTTTGCCTTTGGGGCCAGATTGCTCAGGGCCGGGCTGACCTCGTGGAATTATAAAATAATCATGGGTTTTTTAAGATCTAGCCAATCAATGACAGTCCCGAGGGGCTGCCCGGCCCTGGACCCGTCAATAATCTGAGCAAATGTCAGGCATAGATCCTTGTCTAATAAACAAAAATACATTGCCTGGATGTCTGCTCACATGTGTCTTCCCACTAGGTCTTTTATGTATAAGCGGCACCTAGCCCGAACCGAGCGCTGCCCCCACGAATGCACTGACTCAGAACATATCCACCATCTGTTCTGGGAGTGCGTCGTGGCCAGATGGGTCTGGGGCCTTTGTCTCCCAAAACAGGTTTGCTGCCAAGGTCCTCCTTGACTGCTGAGAGCATCCTCTACGGTCCCTCCGGAGGCTGCAAGACACCTGAGCTCCAACGTCAGTGGAGGATTAGCAAAACTGTCAGGCAGGTCCCGTGGGAGGCGAGGAACATCAAGGTCTACCAAGAAACAACAGTAGACCTGATCACTCTCCGGAGGAGGATCCAAAACCTCCCCCAGGACGGCGTTATGGTGGACTTTCATAAAAAAAGTGCCTGGCAAGAGAGAAATGGGAGGTGGACCATTGGAAAGAACTCAACATTTAGTCCATCCCCCAAATTTTAAAGAAAATAATGAAGTGCCAAAACATTTTGTAAATGTTTGATTTTAACGAAATGTTTTATGTTTTGTACTGTAAAAGTAAAGCATCATGTGTGTTTTAAACTCAAAGAAAAATGTTTTATTGAAAAATAACTTAAAAACCAATAAAAACAAAAAGTTCACCCAGGCCGAGGCTCAGCCATTGCACTCAGCCATTGGTTGTGCTGACCCCTGCAAATTCCCAAATGTGGGAATCTCGACTGCATAATTTCTGGTAGTGGGGCACGGAGTTTTCACTCTCCCATGATATTGTGGTGAAAGAAGCTTGATCTTTTAGCGTTCGGCCGAACAAACCGAGTTAAACGTATCCCCGTTTGATTTGGAGAGAAATGTTTATGCAAGACAATAAAATGGTTCAATGAGATGAGTGGTTTAGTTCAATGTTGTGTTGATCCAGACGCTTTTTAACCTCTTGCTGCCAAACGCCCCCTAGCGGTAACGCGGGGCGTTACGGAAATTATTAAATTATACATTTCATTAATTTAATAATATATAATAAACTGCTCACCTCAATATTTTGATTAAATATCCTTAAGATATATCCATTCCTTCTGGGAAAGTGGTTTTTAAGCCCAAAACGTCAAGTTAAAACTTCGTAAATTACGTTGGAAACAATGACCTAATTCCCAAACATGTATTGCAGCTTGATGTCACACCATAAACAATGTGCTGGTAAACTGTTCTGCTTAATTGTATTTCACAAAACTTTGGTTTGAAAAATCGTTATACCTTTAGACTTCAAGAAAAACTACTTTAAAACTTTCATACGGCTGTACATGATTTTTTTCACATTTTAAACCGACTTGTGCTTTTCTGCACTTCATTATGAGTCGTTCGGCTGTGTTCAGTTTGGCGTTGTGAAACTCAGCCAGTTTCTGAAGTACCAATCCCGTGGCTTAGTATATTTTAGCCAATGCGGTTTTGTACTTTTTTGCACAGTTATATGCAAAACCGTCATCAATTGGGTGTATTTCTTTGACTGATAGCACCATAGGCCTATCTGAAGTGGGAAAAACGCGCATCGATCCGCCTCCACTGTGAGTGTTATTTGCTTTCCATTGGGTTTTTAAACTGTCTGTCAAATATTCCAGCCAATAGCGAAGACTCTTATCTTTCAGACAAGCCCTCATTCAACACAAAGCCCTCACATCTCAAGTAAATCCAGCTGTGCGTTAGAGGAGGAGGCGTACAAGCGTAATGTTCCTACCAAGATGGCGCAGAGTGTTTTTAGCTTGTAGCAGCGAGCTACATCCCGTTTAGCAAAGTATGATTCATTAGGTAACGGCGGCTGTTCATCTTTTTACTTTACAGTCTCTTTCATACAGTTTTTGGTTAGTTATGTCTAGGTTATTCAGGCGTTTCTCTGTGCAGCAGGTCCTAGCCCGAAGATGTTTTTGCGATGTTGTCTCAGTGACACTGATTGGTAAGGGAACATATTTTTTTGCCGGTATACCAGTGCGAATTCACTGTTATGTATAAAACAAATCCCTCTGAATTAAATGAATATAGCTAACATTAGTATATTGTAACAATGGCAAGCTAGCCAGCAAAATGACACATAGCAGCTGGCTATCTATCTGTGTCTGAGACGAGCTGTTCCGAGTTTCTTTTGAATTAAATGGCGTCTGAAGTGTTTTAGAAGTTATTGTTCCACATTAGTAAATTGTTCTGTATGCAGTACAGCAGGCTGTGCAGGTAAACGAATAAGCAATTTATGCATGACATAACATGAGGGAAAGATAACATGAGGATGAGTTTGTTGTTGATTATTATGCAGGGTTTTATTTTATCTAGGAAACTGGTGCACATTTGATCTCGTTTGCATAAGGTCCGTTTACCTGGACTAATTTCTGGCTAATGGGGCTCTGGTGGAATACAAGATTCACTGTGCTGCTACATGGGTTTGGGAGCTTTTTGGGGACCACGGGTAGGCTAGTTAGTTGTGTAATATGAAACACACCAAAAACACATCTAAAAATGAACTTTTATTGCCAGTTATCAAATTTTATTGTAAAACTTAAAAAAAGGAATCATATTGAGACTTTTCTGGAACCTTGCCATTTTGCACAATTTGGCACAATTTGTGCCAACTTTGGAAACCGAAATGGTTCACCTGAAAAAAATCTCTGTAGAATTTGAATGGTTTGAGATATTGACACCATATTTTTAGCAGAGATAGGCAGCATATTGAGGAATCACAAAGATGAGTTATTGTAGCTCATCACTATATCTGGTAAAAAATCTGAAATTTTAATGTAGATACCCGTTTTTTTTGTTTTTTCACAATTTCTGCACATAAATTGTTGTAATTAAGTAGCAAAAAGTGTATGTATATTAATTATGACTGCTTAGTCTGTTTTAATAAAAACTATGAACCATATTTGTAGCCTTTACAGTTTTTGAGATAAACAGTTTGTTAGTCACTAGTAAAAACAGGTGAGAATGTGCCCTTGGTATTAAGAGGTTAAAAACTGTTTTCTTAACTTAAAATTATTGTGGCAACCCTGCAGCCGTGACATTTAAAAGAATCGCACACGATGGCGTGTCCTATTTATGCTGTCGACAATATGCACTCTCGCAATTGTGCTATTTTGACTGCATTGAGAACCAAAATTAAACAGAAAAGACAGCTGTAGTTTAGGAACAATTTGACCCTGCTTAGCACCGTGCTCCCCTGCTCGCAGCCATACCACATTGAAAACGCCGGATCTCATCTGATCTCAGTCCGGTTTGGGGATAACAGTTGCACATTGTTTTTGTGGAAAATAAGCCTGTGCCCTGCTGGGCTCAAACCCACAATCCTCTGTGTCATTGACAGCAACTCTGACCATTAAGCCACAGTAGCTTCTTGGAAAGAGTGAAGCCATTAGCTATATTAACATTAAAACACATTAGTATGAAGCATTATTATTGGGCGATAAGCTTGATGAGCAGGTATACGGACCATACCCTCAAAGAATAATTCTCCCCATTGGATAACATCGCAATGGAGGCAGGCAGTTTGGCAGGAAAAATAGGAAGAAGAAGAAGAAGGAGAAAAACGGCAAAATAAGCCAAGTTTGGGGCTTTATTGTGTGGATGTGTGAAGTTGTATCTGAATGCTGTGTGGTTACATGAGGTCAGAACATACAGAAGTTAATGTTTTAAGGGCTGAGAGTCTATGGTAATTGTGTAGGAATTTTACTTACTTCTGTAGGAAACCCTGAAAAGTGCCAAACTCTCGGTGCTGTATAGGTATGGGGCATGCCCCGCCAAGCGGTAACTTGGCGGATGGCATACCTGCCATCCCAATATGACCTGAAAAGACTATTTCCGGTTATTGAACTATCTTCTTTCTTTTTGATAGAGTCAGAGAGTTGTCAAACTTGTAAATAAATGTGTTTGCATTGGTTTTTGCAACAATTAATTTTTTTGGTGTCTATGTCACGTTTGTGTGTCCCAGTATCATATTTTCACATATATACCTATTTATACCCGGGGCTGAATCGGAGCAGTCTCGTGGTCGTGAAGCTTTTTTCCCGGCCTCTTGTCTATTTTCTCGCGAGCGGAACATGACCGCGAGCGAACCGCTTGCCAAATGCACATAAATACACTGTTTAAATGCACTGTAGACGCTTTTTTGCATCAAATAATAACAACAGCGCATAAATCATCGATGTTCACCGAACCATTCCTATGTACAACCATTTTAATACATACAATGTGATAAACAAGCTGTGTTGTTACCTGTACAAAAATAATTCATTTCCAAAATTGGTATGCGACACTTTACGGAAAATGAGGACATTTCTATGCATAACTACAATTAATAAAAAATTAATGAACAGATTCTGGTGTTGTTAGACAGATTAAGTTGAAAAAATTGTTAATGCGCGGTCTGCGCTTGTTTTGCATTTTCGCACACGATGGCGCAGTTTACCAAGGGAAAAGATGGAAACTGTAACTGTATTATTCACAGTGAAAATAATTAAACTGTCTTTGTGTCCTAATTATGCAGTCGACAATATGCACTCTCACAATTGTGCTTCTTTGACTGCATTGAGAACCAAAATTAAACGGAAACGACGGCTGTAGTTTAGGAACAATTTTACCCTGCTTAGCGCCGTGGCCCCCGTGCTCGCGGACATACCACACTTAACTCCCGAGTGAAGGACCCGGATTGCCTACAACGTTACTGTTTGAAAGTGAGAGCGAGTGTTTGTTTAGTTTCATCTTTTCTTTTGATTATTCCCGGGTTTTTTAATCGTTGTTTTTTTTGTTTAATCCCCCAGCAGCTTTGCTGTTTGGGGGATATACCCCACCTTCTTTGTTTGTTGAAAATGAGTGTGAGTAAGGAAAATCGGACTGATACTATGGCAAACGACCAAGGACCGGTGTTCTGTCCTACCCATTGAGTTGTCCTACCAAGGGGTATTGCGCATGTGCACATCACAATTGCATAATTGTTCTTGTGTTTAACAGCACGCCCATAAATGCGTGCTACTTCCACCTCTATTTTTTGACCTAAGTTTAGTATTGCATGTTTTCCATACTTACGGTGTTTTCATTATACTTTTATACCATTTGTGATATTAATTCAACTTTTCTTTTACTAAAGAATCACAATTTATTTGTGGTTGTATCTTCTGATAGGGTAGCAAAGATCGATAGATAACTGCATGACGCTACCTGTAGGATATTTTGAGAAGGTAGGACAAATTGTCAGAACACCGGCTTTATTAATCAGCTGTTGGTGTTACTATGGTTACCATTCATAAAAGAGTTGACTCTACGGCGCTGGCAGCAGATAACGTAGACGGCGTATTAATTTAGAACGGTGATTAAAATGTTGCCAGCGCTACTTCATAGCCGGGCGGTATACACAAATTTAATTCCCACCCTCCAGCCAATCAGAATTGAGTATTTATCCAAGCCATGGTATAAGTAAGCAATAATGACCTCGGAGCCGGGAATTACACAGTTTAAATGCCCAACGTGGAGGTAGTAAATTGCCCGAGGCGAAGCTTCCGCAAAGAGCATTCAAACTGTATAACACCCGGCTGGAAGGTCATTATTGCGCTTATGCCATGGTTACCAACAATGATTTTATATATATACACGTAGCACAGGCATTGGAGAAGGATTTCCGTAGCCTAAAACAAACTCATGAAACCAACCTCAATTAGGTGGAATCCAGACGTCGGAGTGGAAAAATCTAGGTTGAGAGAAGTTTTGACATAAACGGACGCGAACCCTTATTAGCATTCACCTGAACGTAACATTTAACACAAAAATGTTCACTGGGTAACAGAAAACAGCTATGGTTAGTTAGTCTTCAAATGCCCATTTTGTAATCATATAACCTCAAGATCCGCGTATTTTGCTAGTGTATTGACAAATGCAGACTTCCCCTGATAAAATGTTTCATTCTGAACTAATTTTCGTGTTATAAATGTGAGAAATATCTGCATAACACCTTATTTACAAATTTCCCAGAAAAGCTAGCCTATTTGTAAAACGTCCTTTCATAGCCTACAAGAGTTGTCAAAATGCTGTCAGAGCTGATTATGATATAAGCTATGCATTAAATATCTAAGTGGAGGGTTAATAATGCTAGACTGCATGACATATGATAGCCTATACAAATGTATTTCATAGATAACTGAGCAGTTATTGCTCCAAATTTTAATAATAATATTAATTTTTATTGCATTATAGCACGTCGCAGTTCAATACTAGGGATAGCTGCTACATTATGGGAAGGATGTGCTTTGTCTTGTCTGTTCTGTAGTGATCTTGATGATGTCTCTGTATGCACTGTACGTCGCTTTGGATAAAAGCCTCTGATAAATGAATGTAATGTAATGTAATGTAATATAGCCTCGCTATATGACTTGATGCACATCTAATTCTATAACACTATATTCTCAGTCAAGCTGATCTCCTGGATAACGAAGCTATTTTCCCCCTGCTACGAGTAGGTTAACCCCAGTTAAATTGCATAGCCTAGTTTGAAACGTAGGCAACCAGTTGGTAAGAAAAGCGGATCTAAACGTGTCTAAACGTGTAAAAAGCGTGTAAAGGAATAGACTACTGCAACTTGCTCTAAGAATTCCAGCTCATTTTGTAGGCTAATTATAACTGGGTTATATTTCTGCAGAATGCGATGTCCTGGAGTAAGAAACTGTGGGTGTGCGTTCATTATTAGGCTAACCCTTGTTAATGACGCTTACCCTATGCACGGTGCCCCCCTAGTGGTAGTTGTTCACGTCCCAATTATAGCAACCTATTCATATTTCTCTGAAATGATAAATTAGTTTACAAAAAAAAACCTTGACATTTTGACAACTCCTGTAGGCTATAATCGTTAAAAGGCCTTTTGCAAATATGCTAGCTGCTCTGGGTAATTTGGCAATAAGGTACCGGAGTTATAGACCGAGCATATTTTCTCAGGGGAAGTCTGCATCTGTCAATACACTACCAAAATACGCTGGTCTTTATGTGACTTATATATGTATTATATTAGCCTATATGTAACCTATAAAACAACGCATAAGTGATCGGTATTTAGTTTTTTATATTTAAGGACTGAGCAACCAATGATATTGAACTGCGATGTGCTGTATATAAAGCAATAAAATGAACATTATTAAAGTTTGGAGCAATAACTGCTCACAGTTATCTATGAAATACATTTGTATAGGCTATCATATGTCATGCAGTCTACCATTATTAAACCTCCACTTAGATATTTAATGCATAGCTTATATCATAATCAGCTCTGACAACATTTTGACAACTCTTGTAGGCTATAAAAGGGCGTTTTTACGAATAGGCTTTTTTGTAAATTTGTAAATATGGTGTTATGCAGATTTTTCTCACATATATAACACAAAATTAGTTCAGAATGAAACGAGTTATAGGCCTAGCATATTTTATCATATGATAGCCTATACAAATGTATTTCATAGACAACTGGGAGCAGTTATTGCTCCAAACTTTAATAATGCTCTAAGAATTATAACTGGGTTATATTTCTGCAGAATGCGATGTCCTGGAATAAGAAACTATGGGTGTGTGTTCATTATTAGGCTACCTCTTGTTAATGACGCTTACCCTATGCACGGTGGCCCCCTAGTGGTTGCTGTTGACGTCCCAATTATAGCAGCCTATTCATATTTCTCTGAAATTATAAATTATTTTACAACAAAAAACCTCGAAATTTTGACTCATGTAGGCTATAGTCGTTAAAAGGCCTTTTGCAAATATGCGAGCTGTTCTGGGAAATTTGGCAATAAGGTACCTGTGTTATGCAGATATTTCTGCCGTTTATAACACGAAAATGAGTTCAGCATTATAGACCTAGCATATTTTCTCAGTGGAAGTCTGCATCTGTCAATACACTACAAAAATACGCTGATCTTCATGTGACTCATATGTATTATATTAGCCTATATGTATACAACTACGCATAAGTAAGTAAGTAATGTAAGTAATGTTTATTTGATATAGCACCTCTCATAGACAAAAGTCCCAAAGTGCTTCACAGGAATTAAAATACACAAAAACATCCAGATAAAAGTTACAATAAATCACAAGACGGGACATGACAACACAGAAATACATTCATGCATGACTAGACAAATGCCTGTCTAAACAGATGTGTCTTTAGTTGCACCTTAAAAATGTCCACAGAGGCTGCAGCTCTTAAGTCCTGAATTGCAATAGTCCACGCGTGATGACACAAAGACATAAATAATCTTCTCCAACTCTGCATGGGACACAACAGGCCTAAGTTTCACAATCTTTCTAAGCTGGAAAAAACATGTACGGGACAAAGACTTAATGTGCTTGTCGAGGTGCATAGCCTGGTCAAAGATAACACCAAGATTTCTCAGATTTGAGCGCACACTAGAGTTTAGGGACCCAAGACAGTTAGCAACCCTAGAAATGATGTTATCAGCAGCAATTATGAGAACTTCAGTCTTGTCAGCATTCAGCTGAAGAAAGTTACTGGCCATCCAGTCCTTAATTGCAGACAGACAATCATGCAATATATTGAGTTTATCAGTCCTGTCAGGTTTAAAAGAAAAATATAACTGAATATCGTCCGCGTAACAGTGGTATGAGATTCCCTTAAATTTGCCAATAATTTGTGCCAAAGGAAGCATGTACAGAGCAAACAGAATTGGACCCAGAACAGAACCCTGGGGCACACCACAGGATAAGGCAGCGGACCCAGACATAAAGGGGCCAACAGCGACAGAGAAATTCCTATCTGAAAGATAGGAGATAAACCAGTCAAGGGCGCTCCCAGAGACACCTGCCCACTCTCTGAGCCTGTCTATCAAAATGTGGTGATCTATAGTGTCAAATGCTGCACTAAAGGTCGAGCAGCACCAAGACAGTGCATTTACCAGCATCTGAGGACATCAGAATGTCATTATAGACTATGAGAAGGGCAGTTTCTGTGGAGTGATTCTGACGAAAACCAGACTGGAATTTATCATGAATGTTATGGTTATTCAAGGTAGCAGTAAGCTGATTGGCTACAACTTTTTCTAAAACTTTTGAAATAAAAGGCAGCTTGGAAATAGGCCTATAGTTTTTAGGTAGTGCTGGGTCTAGGTTAGGTTTTTTAAGGAGGGGCTAAACAACTGCCTGTTTAAAATAAAAGGGGACACAACCAGATTCCAGCGAGCAGTTGATGATAGATACCAGACATGGGCCCACAGATCTTAATACATCTTTCAGCATAGACGTTGGTAAAATTTCAAGGGGGCTGGAGGAAGTTTTCATGGAGCTCACTAGATCAGTTAGGTCTTGCAGGGAGATAGGGGAAAAATAGCTCAAAAGTGGCTGCCGGGTTGGACAGACAGGGAGGGGGGAAGAGGAGGGGGTAATGCTTGACCTAACATCAGCAACCTTGTCCACAAAAAATAACAGAAAATTACTGCAGTCCTTGTTTGAGAAAATAGGTACAGCAGGGGGTGCCAGACTGACAATATTATTTATAGGGTCAAACAGGACTTTGGGATTTCGCCTACTAGAGGAGATAAGATTGGAAAAATAAGAAGCCCTCACATCCTTAACCATGCTGTTGAATTCAGTTAAAAGCTCTTTAAGATAAATACGATGAACCTGGAGCTTAGTGGATTTCCACAGGCGCTGCACTCTCTGACATTTGCGTCTAAAGCAACGAATCTCATCGTTTAACCAAGGGGATGGATTGACAGAGGGGACAGTATGGGTTTTCAGGGGAGCAACTTCATCTAAAATGATAGAGCAATGCAAGTTAAAAGAGCGGACTAAACACTCAACATTATCATGTGAAGTCAGCACTACACTACTGTCAAAAGCGAAGGAAAATTTCTCTACAGAGAGGCGATTTAAAATTTGCGAGCACTTCACTCGCTTACCAGGTAAACAGTCAGTGTTAAAAGATACATTAAAAAGTACACACTCGTGGTCTGTCACAAACAACTCCTCTAAGCAAACATTGTCAATGCTTAAACCTAGCATAAAAACAAGGTCCAGAGTGTTTCCCATAATGTGTGTTGGGCCAGACACATGTTGGATAAAGTTAAAAGATTCAGTAACATTTAAGAAATGAACAGCAAAGCTGTTAGCAGAATCATTTACATGGGCGTTGAAATCGCCAACCATTAAGACTCTCTCAAATTTGATGATAGAAGCTAAAAAGTCACTGAACTCAGACAGAAAACAACTGTTTACGCCAGGAGGGCGATACATTAAAATACAATAAAATGGGTTGGAGCAACCGACTTTAGTCATCAATAGTTCGAAAGAGGAGAAAGTACCACCGTCCGAGTTGTATAACCATTTTTGTACACCATAGCTAAACCCCCTCCTCGGCCCGAGATCCTGGGGGCACAGGTGTAAAAACAATCCGGTGGGCAGAGTTCATTCAGGGAGGCATATTCTGCCAAAGTACATATACTGTACTTAGGAAACAGGGTTGGGGAGTAACTGAATACATGTAACAGGGTTACGTAATCAGATTACAAAAAATCTGTAACTGTATTCCGATACAGTTACTATCAAAAAGAGGGTATCAGATTACAGATACTTTCCCAAAATACGTAGATTACTTGTCAAGTCAGGTTTATTTATAGAGCACATTTCATACAAAAAGTAACACAATGTGCTTCACAAGGCAAAACATGTATAATAATAAAAAATAAATAATAAATAAAAAATGAATAAATAAATAAAATAAAAAAGGAATAAAATACAAGTGGCGTAAAAAAGGACCAGACAATTGCCGAACAAACACAACATTGACTTAATTAAAAGAAAATTAAAAACCTAGTTAAAAGCAACAGTAAAAAGAAATGATTTAAGTCTACTTTTAAAAGAGCTAAGTGTTGGGGCATTTCTGATATCACTTGGCAGTACATTCCATTTGTTTGGGGCATAATGACTAAATGCAGCTTCTCCTGCTTTAGAGTGCACTCGGGGGACAACAAGAAGTCCACTGGCTGATGATCTTAGGTTTCTTGTTGGTTGGTATGGCACAAGCAACTCCTTAATGTAGTGGGGAGCAGGGCCATTTAGAGCCTTATAAACAAATAAAAGGATTTTAAAATCAATTCTGACATTGATAGGAAGCCAGTGTAAGGATTTAAGAACAGGTGTGACATGATCATTTTTCTTGGTCCTACTCAAAGTCCGTGCAGCAGCATTCTGTATAAGCTGCAGACGCCTAACAGTTTTCTTGTGGAGTCCAGAAAAAAGACCATTACAATAGTCAAGTCTGCTTGAGACGAAGGCATGTATCAGTTTCTCAGCATCTGAATTAGACAGAAAGCCTCTAATTTTTCAGATATTTTTTAGGTGATAGAAAGCTGATCTTGTTACATTATTTATATGTTGGTGAAAGTTAAGATCAGCATCTATGATGACACCAAGATTCCTGGCATGTTCTTTAGTCGTCATGGAAAAGGAACTGAGGTGGGCAGAAATTTCCTGTCTCTTTGCTTTTGTACCTAGAACAATAATTTCCGTTTTGTCACTGTTTAATTGCAGGAAATTTTGGTTCATCCACATGTTAATATCATTAAGGCATTTATTCAGAGTTTCCACAGGGCTTAAATCATTAGGAGAGAGGGAGAAGTAAAGTTGCGTGTCATCCGCATAGTTATGATATTGTATGCTATGTTTCCTTATTATATGTCCAAGCGGAAGCATATATAAATTAAACAGTAAGGGACCAAGGACTGAGCCTTGTGGAATCCCACAGGTCACAGTGACTTTATCAGACGTAAAGTTTTCAATGGACACATAGAAATCTCTGTCTAGTAGGTAGGTCCTGAACCAGCTAAGAACAGGGCCAGACAATCCTACCCAGTTATGAAGTCTGTCTAGGAGGATTTCATGATCCACAGTGTCGAACGCGGCACTGAGATCTAAGAGTATGAGGATTGAAAGTTTACCGGAGTCAGTGTTCATGCGGAGATCGTTTACAACCTTAACAAGGGCAGTTTCTGTACTGTGGTGAGATCTAAAACCAGACTGAAAAACGTCAAACAGGTCATTTGATATAAGGTAGCTATTCAATTGGTTAAACACAATTTTTTCGAGAATCTTACTGAGAAACGGGAGATTTGAAATTGGTCTGTAATTACTCATGCTTAAAGGATCTAGATTTTTCTTCTTTAGTAAAGGTTTTATGACAGCGGTTTTAAGAGCACTTGGGAAAATACCAGACTGAAGGGAGCAGTTAACGATTTGTAACACTTCCTTAGTTAAACAGTTAAATACAGTTTTAAAAAAGGTTGTAGGAAGTGGGTCCAGACAGCAAGTGGAGGATTTGAGCTTAAGCACAGCATCCTCCAGTGCTGTGGAATCCACAGAAGTAAAATGTGACAAACCACAAGTCCTTTTAATGGGAGTAGGTAGTACCTCTACTTTGCTAAAACTCAAAGAACTTATATTTTTTCTGATGGTCATGATTTTACTATTGAAAAATGTGGCAAATTCTTTGCATTTTGTGGTAGAGAGAAGCTCAGGGTGGATCGAAGAGGAAGGGTTAATAAGCCGATCAACAGTGGAAAACAGTATTTGTGCATTATTCAAATTATTGTTTATTATTTTAGAGAAAAATAATTGTCTGGCGCCTTTTATTGCCTTGTTATATTTATAGAGGCAATCTTTGTAAATATCATACTGGATTTGAAGCTTGGTTTTCCTCCATCTACGTTCTGCCTGTCTACTCTGTCTTTTTAGTTGTTTAACAGAGATATCATTTGTCCAGGGAGCTTTTTGTTTTCCAGAGATTATTTTTGTTTTCAAGGGTGCAACAATGTCAATAATACTTTTTACTAGCAGATTGAAGTTGTCAACCAGAACATCCGGTGATAGAGAAGTAGACGGTACCAGAGCGGACATAGAGTTAGTAAAGGCTTCAACAGTGTCATTATCAATGTAACGCTTTTCTATAGTTTGCTTCCTTATCAATTTTTCAGGAGTAAAGGAGACATCAAAATTGATTAAAAAATGATCTGATACTGTGATATCCTTAATTGATGTTACAGCAATATTAAGTCCCTTGGAGATAATCAGGTCCAAGGTGTGGCCTCGATTGTGGGTGGGTCCAGACACATGCTGAGAAAAATCGAAAGATTCTAGTAGGCTTATGAATTCACTCGAAACATGGTCTGCTGGGTTATCAATATGAATATTAAAGTCTCCTGATATGATTATATTATCAAAGTCTGTCGAAATTTTAGACAATAGCTCAGAAAACTCTTCAAAGAAACCATTTTTTAATTTAGGCGGACGGTAGATGGTAATAGAGAGAATAGAGGTTGTAGTACAAACAATCTTGAAAGCGAGTAATTCAAAAGTGGAGAAAGCACCGAAATTTGCAAAGCTACAATTGAAATGGCTCCTAAAAACGACAGCTAGGCCGCCACCACGGCCAGAAGATCTGGGAGAGTTGAAGAACCTGTAGTTTGGGGGGCATAGTTCAATCAACTGGCTGTGTTCGTCACATCTCAACCAAGTTTCAGTCAGTAATAAAAAGTCCAAGTAAGAGGAAGTAACAATGTCATTAAAAATGAAGGATTTGTTTGATAGTGATCTGGCATTAATTGATGCCATTTTAACACTGATATCACAAGAGGCGGCCATCTTATCTGAGGGAGCAGCAGGAATAATTATAAGGTTCAGGAAATTAACACCTCTAGAACAGCGAGGTCTAGCGGGCCTGGTAGTTAGAATGGTTTTAATATGGTAGGGTATCGCCAGGCCACAGGGTGGCGCTGGTGAGTGTAACAGTGGGGGACTTGACAGTAATAGCGGAGCGAGATAGTCAGGTAGGAGACCGGAAGTAGCCGGTGAATGTTGTGGACATGCGGTGACTGTAAGTCAAGACCCGGGAGCGTTAAAAACTGTATAAAACAAATTGTTGGTTAAAATACGTCGCCCCAGGGCACTGGGGTGGATGCCATCGTTTCTATAAAAGGAAGGACGATTCCAAAAAAGATTGAAATTGTCAATAAAAAACGCGTTGTGCGTTGCACAGTTAGCCTGAAGCCAGGTGTGGAGAGCAAGAGTCCTGCTAAAGCGATCGGAGCCTCGATTTAAAGGAGGGATGGGCCCGGAAATAAAAATTCTTCTGCCACAGTCTTTAAGAGACATAAAGAGTTTTTTAAAATCTTGAATTAGAATTTCGGACTGCTGCTTAGAGACATCGTTGCAACCAACATGGATTATAATGTTACGTGCACTGGGATAGTCGGCAAGGAGGCTGCTGCATTTTTTCATAATATCAGCCACTTTAGCGCCTGGGTAACAGAAACATTTGGCGGATTTTCTTTGGACATTTCTTATGATTGAGTCCCCTATAATAAGCGTGGTCAGCCTGTGGGTTGACTGAGACATTTCTGGCAATGGGGTTGAGGACGGCTGAACGTCGATGGGGGCAGCGTCGAACAAGCGAGCAGCCGTGGGAATAGAGGGTTGAGAGGGGACTCGGGGTGCAGGAGTAAACAGCGACTTGGGGCGAGTGATAAACGAGCGGAGAGGCTGCTGCAATGACTGTCTAGGTGTCGGTAGTGACAGCAGAGGCCGTGGGGCAGCTAGTGACACAGGGGATGACGGAGGATGGACACAGTCGACCACGAAGGTGTCACCTAGTTCGTCTAAGGTGATGAACCTGTTGTCCGTCTGAAGGACCCACGATGGAGAACGGGATCGTTGCCTGCCACGGCGTTTCCTCCCACGAGCTGCTGTCCAGGGCTCTGTCTGGTGTGGCGTGGAGCTGACGGGAGCCTTGGGTTTAGCTCCCAGCTGGAGCCAGGGGTCTTCAGCCTGGCATGGTGTGGCGGCGGCAGGACAGAGGGCGGTGGAGTTCGCCTCTCCGGCCGTAGTAGTAGCGACCACCAGGGAGTCGATGAGCTGCTCATCTGCCTGTATCTGGTAGAGGACGGATATTCTCCCCTCCAGCTCCGCGATCCTCTGGCTCAGGCAGATGCAGTTTGTGCACTCAGGCTGAGAGGTGAGTGAAGGCATTGTATGTGGTGAAAAACAGGAGGCTGTAAGAGAAGAGAGACTCGGCGGCAGTGTTGATCAGGTACAGGGGGCTAGCTTCAGCTGTAGCCAGGGAGGGAAGGGGGGAACCTAGCCCCGTAAACAGCAGAGACAGACACTTACAGGCCAGGGCTCAGAAAGAGCCCGTTGAGAATTGATAGCAGAGGTTTATAGATCCAACAACTGTGGTGGAAATGCAGGTCATAGAACGACACTTACCGACACGGGCCCGTGGAGGGCCCGGTTTCGGTGGTTCAACTCGGGTAGCTTGCTACTCCAGTAGCAACTCAGCTAGCTGACAGCTAGCAGCGGAGACTTGAGACACGTCAGCGTTTGTATAGCAGGCAGCATTCACTAGCCTAAGGGCTAGCTCTGTATAGTAGAGTCCACACGGTTCTCATGCCGGCAAATAAACCCGATCGTGGAATAAAAGGCTTAAAATGATAAAATAGTAAAACAACGCGGTAATCCCGCGCTATCGTTAAAACTAGCCGTTTTAACTACGGGTTCAATATGGTTTTAAATCGGTAAAAAGCGGTAAAAAGCTGTGGGAGCGGGAGCTCAGAATACACGTCCTCACCAACTTGTGAGATTACTTTGAAAATGAGAAGCGTTTTCAAAGTGGAACAGTGTCTCTCCAGTGATATACCACCATTTCATATGCGGCAGAAACAATGTTGCAAATTAGCCTACACGAAAAAGACCGCCAAAATGTTGCTGCTGTGTCAGTTCAAAATGAGGACAGCTGTGTTAAATATGTGCATGGGATCAGGTCAGTGGTGAACATTCTATCTCTGTATTATAAGATTTATCCACATGAAATGTCTTGAGGTAAGATGATTGTTCTTAGTATTTGTGTATTTTTTTTCGCCAAATAAGCATAAGCATAAGCAAGCCAGATAGCTAGCTGGCAAATGGCAATAGCCTATTTTCAGATAAAATAACTATCGACGTTTGACCCATTGATTTTACTATGGGATAATGTGATCTAGGCTAGGCCAAATAAAATACCATAGCTCTCCCCAACTAACCTGATAGCGGCTCCAACGACATAACCCACGCCAAATTTCAGGCAGACATGGTGAATGTAATTAACAGACGGACATCGGGAGACAGAGCACCATTGCTGTGGAACAGCCTCGATGTACGGTCTGCGGGCACGTTGTCTCTTTTTAAATCCAAGTCATCCAAAAAAAAATCCAACTCATCTTTTTAGTAAAGCCTTTATAGTCTATTTTTGTTATATAGTCTGAATTGTTTCTTCATAGAATTCTTGTATGTTTTATTTGAATTCCATTTATACTAATCGTTTTTGTTTTGCGTTGTATATCATTTGTGGTTTCATGTTTTATATAACTATGTCTTGTGTACTGTTTTTCTTACTTATATCTGTCATGGTTTGTGACCTTTTTCCCTTGCGGTTGTGTTCCTCGGTCGCCACAAGTGGGCGCTGCTTCGTTGGTGGAGTTTTGGCTCCGTTCCTTCTTCTCGTGAAGAAGTCTCATCAACGTTGCACAGCTGTACATTGTTGCCGGTGAGCTTTATAAGCCTTCTGTTTCCTTCATTTGGGGCTTCGATATTGATTGTTTGTTGTTTGTGCTGTGGTGTGTTGTATGGCATTATTTGTGCTGTTTTGTGTGTGGTTTAATTAGCCCTTTTAAAGTTTTAGTCGTATGATTTGATCTAGTGTTTTAAGGAGACCGTTTTGCTCCGTTGTGCTATATTGGAGTTTTGCGAGACTTGCCTTTGTGCTTTGAGCTTTCAGGATGAATTCCTTTTTTGTGTGCTCGTTTCAGTCTCCGCCTTCTGGTCTTACCTTTGTTTGTTTGCTGCCTAGATCTTTTGCCTGTTTCTGTCTCTTTCTCCTCTCTCTGTTTGCTGTCTTCCGTGAAAGCTAGAGGAGTCTTTGTTGGTGTATATTTGTATGGTAGTTTCTTACTAAGAGACAGGGCGTTTTATCATACTGACTTTAGGGCCTTATTTATTCTTAGAGGCAGGGCATGTATTTTCTATTGAGCTTGCGCTAGTCAGATAGCCGATAATTCTGGTGCAGCTGTCCTCTCGTCCCTGTGTGCTTTTATCCGTATATGGAGTTTGACGATTCTGTTCGGAACTGTAGTTCAGTTTCGTCTGTCGATGCATGTCTTGTGCCTTTATCCTTATATGGAGTTTGACGATTCTGTTCAGAACTGTAGTTCTGTTTCGTCTGTCGGTGCATGTCTTCCTGTGGGGAGGATTGGGCGATGTTGTGGACATGTTTGCGTGTGACTGTGAGCCTCATTATAGCCTTGGAACTTTAATTATTGGTTCCTTCGCCTCGTTACATTTCCCCTTACTGAGAGGCTAGGGCGTGTGTTTTCTAGTTAAGCTTGCATTAGTCTTTCTGCTAGTAAAGTTATGGGACGACGGTGCTCCGTCGGCTCGCCTGTACAAATGTTTCTTCCTCCTGGGAGATTGGGCGTTTACCTCTTGATGTTCTGCATGGGACTGCGAGCTTATGGAAGTAGCCACGGAACGTTATATCTGTTCCTTCGCCTCCTTCTTACATTCCTCTTTACCAAGAGGCAGGGCTTTTATTCGCTAACTCGTGTTGGTCTTTTAGCCGATAATTCTGGTGCAGCTGTCCTCTCGTCCCTGTGTGCTTTTATCCGTATATGGAGTTTGACGATTCTGTTCGGAACTGTAGTTCAGTTTCGTCTGTCGATGCATGTCTTCCTGTGGGGAGGATTGGGCGATGTTGTGGACATGTTTGCGTGTGACTGCAAGCCTCATTATAGCCTTGGAACTTTAATTATTGGTTCCTTCGCCTCGTTACATTTCCCCTTACTGAGAGGCTAGGGCGTGTGTTTTCTAGTTAAGCTTGCATTAGTCTTTCTGCTAGTAAAGTTATGGGACGACGGTGCTCCGTCGGCTCGCCTGTACAAATGTTTCTTCCTCCTGGGAGATCGGGCGTTTACCTCTTGATGTTCTGCATGGGACTGCGAGCTTATGGAAGTAGCCACGGAACGTTATATCTGTTCCTTCGCCTCCTTCTTACATTCCTCTTTACCAAGAGGCAGGGCTTTTATTCGCTAACTCGTGTTGGTCTTTTAGCCGATACTTCCGGTGCAGCTGTCCTCTCGCCTCTGTGTGCCTTTATCCTTATATGGAGTTTGACTATTCTGTTCGGAACTGTAGTCCTGTTTCGTCTGTCGGTGCATGACTTGTGTCTTTATCCGTATATGGAGTTTGACAATTTTGTTCGGAACTGTAGTTCTGTTTCGTCTGTCGGTGCATGTCTTCCTGTGGGGAAGATTGGGCGATGTTGTGGACATGTTTGCGTTTGACTACTAGTCTCTGAGAGTAGCCTTGGAACGTTAGATCCCGTTCCTTTCGCCTCCTGGTAATTCTAATTCGCATTCGTTTGCTGTGTGTTTTGTTTGTGCCATTGTGCTACTAAGTATGGGGTAGTAGTCCTTTGTTCCCTTTCGCCTTGTTTGGGTTTCTTGTTGTTAAACCAGGCGTTTGTGCTTCTACTCATTGGTGTGTAACAGTGAGCCGGTCTGTATCTGTGGTGTGTGTTTCCTTGTCTTGTCTCCTCCCTTATCTGCGGGGTTTCCCGCCTTAGTGGCCTTAGGGCTTAAAGAATCCCCTTGCTGCGTTTGGCTCCTCCTACCTCACACGTCACGCCCCATTACAATATCTTTTTTTAAATTTGGAAGTATGTGAAATAAGGAAGGCTAATTTTAAGGAATTTAACTGCATTTAATATGGTCTTCAGTTGGTTGTTATTATAGCTATATTTTAGCTATAACCACTTGGTTGTCATTAAATCCAGAAACCCCAGCATTAAAAAAAAAAAAAAGGATTCTAAAAGTAATCTAAAGTATTCAGATTACGTTACTGATATTGAGTATTCTAATGGAATACGTTACTGATTACATTTAGAAGCATGTAATCTGTAATCAGTATCTGATTACATAGTAAAAGTAACCCTCCCAACCCTGTTAGGAAAAGCCACGAAGGGAAGCCATGTCACTTTCATGACGGCAGAGATAAAAAAATATTTTAAGTGAAAATGGTCAAAACGGTTCTACACCTTTTAAACAGAAGGCTGTCGCCTGGTCTCGCAGTGCCACCTAGGGGCGGGACAGAAAACTTTAACATTCCGGACGTCACACACACACCCAAGGGGCGAGACAAAAACATTATTTTACTGTGTTCCCAAGTCCTTAAATGTAGCCTACTGTAATCTAATCATTAATTTTAATCAACAGTTACAGAGCTGTTACAGTTTGACAAATATTTGTGCATTTTCATCAACTGAAATGTTATTATTTTCGTCGACTAAAATTATATGCCATTTTCAGTGAGTCATTGACTAAAATTAATCAATATGACGACTAAAATCTGACTCAATTTAAAGGACATTTTCATCAAAAGACTAAGATTATGACTAAATCAAAAAATGGTGTCAAAATTAACACTGGTGCACTTATTTCGCTCTCTGTCAAATTATGAAAAAGCAATAGACTGAAGGTCTTTTTTTTGCTGTAAGGTATGCAATATCTGCAGAAGAACGCTGCCACAGGTGACCTGGAACGTGGGCTAAAGAACAAGTGGAGGTGGCAGTGGCTAGAAGAGACAGATTCCCAAGGGCAGAGATATGATGTGTGGTTAGCAAAGGTCGACATCCCAGGGATGGCCTGGTGTAAGCTTTGTAATAAGAACATTGCGTATGCACAGAATGGCAAGAAGGTCTTTGCCAAGCATACTGAAGACCACCACCACAGAGAGATGGTCAACCAACAGCAACACACACAAACTCTGCCTGGTGCCCATCCTATCGCTGCCCCAGTTTCTCGCCAGGATCAGCGGGAAGGTCTGAAGGCCATTACTGCTGCCTTTGTCGCCGAGCATTGTCTCCCTTTTTCTTTGGCACCACATTTGGTGGAGTACGCCAAGAGGATGTCAGAGTCCAAGAATGTACTGTCTGGAGTCACTTTGTCAAGGCAGACATGTACTTATTACATGATTCATGGTGTGGCTAAAAGTTTAAAGGAGGAGTTAGTTGGAAAATTGAGAAACTTTTTGTTCCCTCAACATTGATGAAGCCACGAACAACACCAATGACAAAAACATGAACATTTTAGTAAGATTCTTCAATGAGGAATTAGGGAAAGTCACAACAGAACATCTCGGGGCATTCGTGGAAAATCAGGCTACGGCCTCCAATCTGTTCGATGGTATTGAGGCAGTGCTTGATGAAGCAGGATTGGAATGGAGCAAAGTGATTGGTGCAATGATGGATAATTGTAATGTCATGAGGGGCCAACGAAATGGTGTGGAGGCATTGATTAAACGGAAAAACCCAAACCATTTGGACATTCATGGAGATACGGTTCATACTGTCAACAACGCTGCCAAAGCCCTAGTAAAACCTTTTGATCAGTATGTGGAGAAGATAACTGATGATATATTCTATGACATTCAGTGTCAACCCAAATGCAAGGATTTGTTCCAGGAAATCTGTGGTTTGCTGGGAATCATGGGCACTACTAGTCTGGTGCGTCCGATTCCCAGCAGATTCCTCCAAATGATAGATGTTGTGGAGAGAGTTGCCAAGTTGGAGGATGCCCTGGTAGTGTACTACAGTGGCTTCCTGACACCAGATGAGAAGAAGAAGTGCAGGTATAGTAAAAGGGTGACTATCAGATTTATTGGGATCAGGAAAAATCTTGATTCCCTTAAAACCTTTTTATTTTTTGATATTAAACAATTTAGTCAGAAAAATTTAATAAATATTTGCATTTAAAACTTATCTTTAATGGTATCTTACTTACCATTAAGGATTGGAAAACATTGTGAAAATTACTGAAAACTTTTTTCTTTTTAAGTCTTAAGCTTAAACTATTTTGTGATACACAGACTGATAAGCATTGTCACTCTGCCATATTTTCAGCCCTCGCTTGAAGGATATTATGGAACGTAGACAGATCAGTGGTGAAGTCCAAGCAAGACTGCTGCAGATGCAGGAGACTATGAGGAAACAGTCTCGGTCAGACACAAACAGTGACAGGAAGGACAGGATTATTGTGGCTTTGATTAATAATGCTACAAAGTTTCAAGCCCACATAAAGCTGTACCAAGGACTGCTTCCAGAGTTGCGTGCATACGTCAAACTCTACCAGAGTGAGAAACCAACTGTACACACTCTCCACAAAGAGATGTTTGACCTTACAAGAAAGTTCATAGCTTTCTTTGTTAGAGCTGACGAGATTCCTGAATGTCGTGTTTCTGAGCTGCTGAGGCTGGACCTTGATGACAGAAATCTACAGGTGGGCAGTAAGCAGCTCTTCCTTGGGCCTCAGTGTCAGACATTCATGCGAAAGATACAAAATGACACTGAACATCATCACTGGATAAAATAATTCTTAACCAATGTAAGGGATGTCATGGATTTTTCCCTTTCAACCCACAGTGAGCAAGTCTGTCCAAACAGAACCACAACAAAACCATGTAATAGAATAAGAAAAAGAGTTTCAGTTTATTTAGAGATAAACTCAGAATGAGAGCGAGTCTCACCAGAATCTCTCTAACTTGAGAAACAGAATACAGAGGAGATTTATACACAATCTATCATTGCTTTACTGATTTGCCACAAGGGGCGGTTTCTAAACATACAGAGACAAGGGTATCCATTTCTTGGTGTTTAGTCTTTCAATAACTATCAATAACCTTCAAACCAAGTAACGAAAACATCTGCCTGTCTCTGCAGATTGTGAAGGAGAGACACAGAGGGAGTGAACCACAGCCTACTCAGTGTTCACAGAGAATACATTGTTTAATTACTTAACTATATATATATACTTGATCTATTATATTAAATGCTTAATGATAATCATGTGATTGTCTCTATGTTAATACACACATATTGTAAAACAGAAAATTCCTTCACATTTCCCTCCTTTTATCATTTCATGATAACAAACAATTTTCTGTTACAATCTACCTAATATACTCAATCAATTAGTAAGTGATTCCTTTTAATAATATCATAAATGATTACATGATTATACAGAACAAATACAATAATCTTGTGTGGATATGTACAATACTCCAATAATCCAGGGGGAATTGAAAAACCGGCAGATTCAGGACTTATATGGGACAAAACTAGCACAGAGCCAGAAAACCCAATCAGTTCCGGAAAAAATTATTCCTCCGATCCCCCTTAGGGCAATCAAGCGTCGCTCCCGGATATCAGCAAATATCGCACATCATCCATATCTGATTAATAACAAGAATCAACATAGGAAAAATAAAAATATTTAAAAAATGAAATCATAGTGAATATAGTAACAGGATAGAATATAATTGAATATAAAAAGAATTTTCACTATAATGTACTACTGATTATTTAACATATAAAATTACTACTATCAAGAGAAAGTCTGAAAGAAAAGAAAGATAAAAAAAATAAAAACCCATGATGTAATGGAGACCTTTCAGAACTCCTGGAATGTCAACCTTTTAACTCTCTTCACATTACAACACTGTCTGTCTTCCCACCAACCATGTGACAGGGTGGGTACATAATTCAGGCCTATACTTTATATAGGGCCGTCAGTAAACTCAGGAAGTTGTCGGAGAAGGAATACATTATCTTGTTCAGGATCAGGAACATATTGCTGTAAGTACTGACCTATAGCAGCTTGAGTGAGGCGTGCAATACAGGCGCGAATCAGTGGCATTCCACAACAGCAAAGAAATACGAGCAGGGTGGCAAAGATAACAACAGGCAAAAAGATTCTCAGCAGTGTTTTCTTCCAACCTGTCAGGAGGTTAAAGAACCAATCTTTATTTGCATCAACCTCTCTCTCCACTAATGAGTCATGGAGTTCGGTCATATTTCTAAGTCCCTGCTGTATGATCTGGCCATCCTCATCATAATGTGGTATGTACGTGCAACACGCCTCCCCAATCATCACACAAACCCCCCCCTGCTCTGCAGTAAGCTGATCTAATACCATGCGATTCTGCATAACCATTAATCGCAGTGAAGTCAACTCAGTTTTTACAGCACCTATGGTCAAAATGGAGGAGTTTATGTACTGGAGAAAAGTGTATCGAGTAACTTCTATCTCTTTAAAAGCCTATAACACACCTAACCCAGGAAGCAAAGCCTGTATAAACTTCGAACCTGCAGTCCAAAGACGATGTTCAGTAGGAACAGGATTACTATCCCAAAACCCTCTCTTTACCCTGTGCATGCGACGTGTGGTGTGACTATATGTGGAAAGGTCAGGAATCACATATGTAGAGTCATACAAGGCAACAATGGCACACACTCCACCCCAGTCAGGGGGGAGAGCAGTGCAGACTGAATTTCCACAAAGCCAGTACCAATCTGATAACAGTCGACTCCCAAGGCGAGAGGATGGTATTATCCCGGAACAGTTTGCAGTTTGTTCCCTATTCCAAGGTAATGAGATTGCGTGTGACCAGTTCTTCCTACATATCTCATCAGGCATGTCAGGGTAGTCTCTGCAGAGACTATAGGAATCACTCAGACAGTCAAAACACTTATCAGGATGCATGGGCGGACAGTCACAGAAAACAGTTTTACACTGAACATTGTCTAATTGACCTAGTGCATTAGAACCATTACCTATAATACACCTTCCAAACTTCATACTATGTTTAAGTACGACTGGACCGGGCATTCTCCATGACACCTGTGGCCATGCTAGGTAATCTTTCAGGAAAGAACAATCTGTATTTACTACTGGAGTACTCAAAAGTGACAGATTTAATGGCACAGAGAAATCAGCTTTTTCCCACCGTATTCCCACACCTGGGTGAGAACTCAGTCCCACCAAACACGTTGAGAGGTCGTTCTTCAGATTCTGCACCTGAAGAAGAGGGCCTGCTGTGGAATGAGGCATGTGAGAGCAAACATAACAAGACTGGTTAAAGTGCTGTTTTGCAGTCCACTCAGCATAACGCCACCAAGAATTAGTAGCATAATGATGCTTCACAGTTCCTGGTGTCAGCCAAGCTTCATTCCCGGTGGTGACATACCTTTTAGTCCTATTAGTCATTACAACAGTACCGTTTAGTTCACTGGTGTTAATGTTGTAGAATGTCTCATGAATCAGGATAATGGGCAGAACAGTGATGAGTGTAATGAGGCCTAGTAGCAATAGGCCTACCTCCAGGCTGCAGCCTAATCTTCTCAAAGTGTTCCTGCTGTGGTCTGGCATGTTGGGAGCAGATATTACCGTCACATGCTCCTTGAAGTGGTGGTTCTCTGAGTTTTTAAACTCCGTGAGAAGTTAGTCGTCCCTGTGCGTCGGTCGAGGTGGGTCTCTCACCCTTATCCCTCCTTTGGCGCTGGTGAAGCTCTTTTGCAGTGGCTGGCGTTGACCCAAGAAGCACGGCCTTCCACTCGCACGGCTGTGGGCATGGTGAGTAGTATCTGGAAAGGACCCCTCCACCTGGCCTGGTGCCACTTCTTCCTTCTGAAGTCTTTTATCACCACCCAGTCTCCTGGCTGCAGGTCATGTAGAGGCCCGCTGGCTGGGTCTGGGAGAGCTGCTTTCACCTGTTGATGCACAGATCTCAGAACATTGGTTAGCTGAACACAGTAACTCACCATGCGAGTGTCAGCTAGCTCCTTGTCCAGCATCAGCCCTGGGGGGTGACATCCAGTCCTCATGGGCCGCCCTGTGATGACTTCATAGGGCGACAACCCTGTAGCAGCGTGGACCCTCCCCTGCATACCTGTAAGGACAATTGGCAGGGCCTGGACCCAATCCAGACCTGTCTCTGCCATCACTTTAGTTAACCGGTTCTTAATGGTTCCATTTGCCCTCTCTACCGCCCCTCCACTCTGAGGGTGGTAAGCACAATGGAACTTCAACCTGATCCCCAATTGCTCGGTCACTTTGTCCACCACCTTGTTTAAAAAGTGTGAGCCTCTGTCTGAAGACAGCTTCCTCGGGATCCCCCACCTAGGAATAAGCTCTGTTAGTAGGGCTTTCGCCACTGCTGCAGCATCAGCTTTCCCTGTAGGAAAAACTTCAACCCACTTTGAAAACATGTCAACAAACACCAAACAATATTTCTTACCCCTGCATGGGTTAAGTTCAATGAAGTCCATCATCAGGTACTTGAAAGGCTCCTGTGGAGCCGGGTGGGCCGCATTTGGAACCTTCTGGCCCCGCCCAGCATTATTTACAACACAGATAACACACTTTTCACAAAGGTTTTTTGCATAAGTAGAAAATCCGCTTGTGTCCCAGTGTCTGGACATCAAAGATATCATCCCTCCTTTTGACACATGATCCAGTCCATGAGTCAATTTAGCATAATAGGGAAATAAAAAACGAGGTAAACAGGGTTTACCAGTAGGGCCTAGCCAGACCCCATCAGTGTAGGTGCCGTCCCGCTTCCATTTGGCCTTTTTCTGGGGTGTGGCCCCAGCTTGGCAGTCCTGTACAGAGGCCATTGGAGTGTCTGTGGGAACAGCAGCCTGTGTGAGCAGACTGAGAGTTGTGTGAGGGGGGGGCGATTGCAGCTGCTTTGGCTGCCAAGTCAGCCTGTTCATTACCTTGAGAGATAGCATCTGTCTGGTTTGTGTGAGCGGAGCACTTACATAAAGCAATGGCAGCAGGCAAAAGAATTGCCTGTAGGAGGCAGCTCACTAAGTGTCCATTCTGTATAGTTTTCCCTGTAGAGGTAAGGAAGCCTCTATGCTGCCAAAGAGTTCCAAAGTCGTGCACAACTCCAAAAGCATATCTGCTGTCAGTGAAAATATTTACAGTTTTACCTTCAGCCAAATGGCAAGCACAGAGCGAACAGTTCAGCTGCCTGTGCTGAGAGGTGTCCAGGAAGGCGGGCTGACTCCAGAACCTGGTGATGTGTCACCACTGCATAGCCAACCTGACTGTCACCTGTGAGGGGACATCGACTGGCAGAACCGTCAACAAACATATCAAAGTCTGCATTTGAGAGAGGAGTGGTGGCGAGGTCAGGACGGGGGGAGAGAATTTGATCTAACACATGAACACAATTATGCGGCTCCCCATCCTCAGGTGTAGGTAAAAGAGTAGCGGGATTCAGAACATTGCATCGCTTGACTGTAACATTTGGCAAAGAGAGCAACACATGTTGATAGTGAAGCATTCGAGCTGGTGAGAAATGGGCCGTCTTTTGCTTTAACAGAATTTCTGCTACCGCATGAGGAACAAGGACAGTGAGAGGACGATAAGCAACAAGTGATGCAGATGCAGTTACCGCCAAAGCCGCTGCTGAAATGGAGTGCAAACAAGGAGGAAGGCCCCTAGAAACAGCATCAAGTCGCTGAGAATAGTATGCTACAGGCCTGTGTTTATCACCGTGCTTTTGCAAAAGAACAGCAGACATGTAGCCGCCCTTCTCATCAACAGTCAAAAGAAAAGGTTTAATCATGTCAGGCAGGCCCAAAGTAGGAGAAGAGGTCAACTGTTGTTTCAACCTCTGAAAGGAAATTTCAGCAAGCTCTGTCCATGTGACATTATCATTAGCCGCTAGATCATGGCCATGTGCCAAATCTTGCAAGGGTTGGGAGATTTCAGCGTAATCAGAAATCCATTGCCTACAGTACCCTGTCATGCCTAGAAAAGACATTACCTGCTTTTTTGTAACCGGTTTAGGGAGGTCAAGAATCGCTTGGATTCTGTCAGTTCCCAAAGATTTGCCTTCTGCAGAAATAGTGTGTCCTAAGTAGGTAACAGTAGGTAACGCAAATTGCAGTTTCTCCTGTTTAACTTTGTGGCCCTCTGTGGCTAGGAATGTCAACAGTTCAAGTGAATCCTGAATACAGCTGTGCTCGTCTGGAGAGCAGACGAGGAGATCATCAACGTATTGAATCAAAGTACTTTGGCCTGAAGAAAACTGGAACTGTTCCAAGTTTTCCTGCAGCGCTGCTGAAAAAACTGATTCAGCATACCCCTGGGGTAATCGAGACCAGGTATACCTTTTTGCCCTGAATGTAAAGGCAAACCAGTACTGGAAATTTACATCAACAGGAATACTAAAGAATGCATTCGCTAGATCGATCACAGAAAAATATTTAGCATTACCCGGGACCTGTGCAAGAATGGTAGTGGGATTAGGCACAACAGGAGCGCGCTGTTGAACGGCGCTGTTCACAGCTCGTGAATCTTGTACGAACCGGCAAGACCCATCAGGCTTTTTTACAGGCAAGATAGGAGTGTTGCATGGAGAGTCAGGACAGGGAACCACAACACCAGCTTCTAACAACGCATTAAATACGGGGACAATGCCGTCTTCGGCTTCTGGGCGTAGAGGATATTGACGTTTGCATGGTCTGTATTCAGATTTAGGGGTTACTTGAAGTGGAGTAACTCCAGCTATGAGCCCCACATCATTTTGGGACGTTGCCCACAATTGAGAGGGAATTGCACTGAATCTCGGGTCTGACAAATGCAAATAGGCTTGGGTGTCACACAACAACTCATGAATGCTGCAGACAGCTGTCAGAGAGTTCGGAAACTGGTGCGCAGTGACACGCAGAGAGGGAGAATATTTTGAAAATTCCCCTGTCTTTTCCCAGTCCGTGGTATCCAAACATAATTTCACCCATGGCCCTGTGTCCTCCCATTTTTTATTTGAGGCTTTGCATAGCGACACATGGGGTGCACTTCCCGCTATGGAATAGAATTGCTGCTGTGCTGAGCTCAATTGTACAGACAATGCACAGAAATCGCGACCAACCAAAAACAATGTCGAATTTAATTTACAATCACCGTACCAATTCTTTTCAAATTCCCAATCTCTACCTCGACTAAAATGTGCTGTTACATGTAGTTGTAATTCTGTCAGTCTGTCGCCAGTGCCTGTCCACTCAGTTCTGGCCATTTGTATGGCTTTAGCTGTGACTGAGGATCTGTCCAGATCCCAAGCATAGTAAAACATTTCTAGAGTTTCTGCCGTAGCAGCTCTGTCAATAGTTAAACCGTCCTCAGTACACTGCACACTCAGACCTAATTTGCACATTAAGTCTCTGCCAAGCAGGTTTACCGGACATACAGGGGAGAACAAGAACGCATGTTTCAAAGTAATATTTGAGCCCGTATTGAAATCTTGCACCAGTAATGGAGCTGTAAATTTCTCTGTCGTGGTATTTCCACCAGCATCTTGGCTGAGCATGGTTTTACCACTAAAAAGAGGAGGTTTTGAATCCCATGATTTAGCTGTTATTACAGACCGACCAGCTCCCGTAACCACAATGAAGTCTAATGCTCGCCCATCAACTTTTAATGACCAAAGTGGTAACGCATTTGGAGCCGTATGGTAAAGGAACCCAGCAAACTCACCCTTGTCCGCATGCGTTTCCTCGTCCCCACAAAACCTCATTGTCCAGGTAATCCAGTTTGACCCCCAGGATGTTGGAAAGTAACATTCCCTTGGGGTGCTGTGTCCCAATTATCAGCATTACCGGAAAATTTACAACCGCGAGCCCAATGTCCCTTTTTTCCACATTTTCGACAAACATCATAATCCGCCATGGTAGTGGGTCCCATGGAGTTGGGTCTCTGTCTGTTCCCTTGATTCCGTCCTCCACGTCTGCCGCGGCCTCTCCTTTGCTGCTGCTGTCCACCGGCACCGTCTCGGTTCCCCTGGTAGGACTGGAGCTGGGCCAGCTGCAGCTGAGAGGTCATCTTGTCGCTTTTCTTTTTGTCTTTGTGTTGCTTGTCGCGGTCCTGTTCTTCGCAGTGAACAGCATAACGGAGAATGTCCTTAAGTCTCCGAGTCTGCCAGCCAACACAGGAGGTCTTAATAGCGGTTGCAAGGTGTTTATCCAATCCATCCAGGAAACAATGGGTTAGCTGAGTCTCGTACGGAGTAAGAGTCTCGCTGTTTTCCGGTTTGTCCATTCCACTGTGTGCGTCGTACTTCTCTGAAAGTCTCTCAAGAAAATCATTAACAGTTTCACCAGGCTTTTGTTTAACCTGTCTGACTGCTTCCCAGTTCAGACGAACAGGGAATTCGGTTTTCATACTGGTTTCCAAAGTATCTATTTGTTTCACATACTCAGAAGTAGCACCATCATTGTATGGATGGTTCGTAGACCAAGTTCCCCTTACGTTACCCCACCGTAACTTCAGTTTCTTAATCACTACAGTTTGTAATTCACCTGCAGTTGGGTGACAAGTTCTTACCAGATTTCTCAAAGCTTCCATGAACCTGGCACCACCCACCTGGGTTGGATCCGGCAAATCTTCGCAGACAGCCTGTAACTCCGACACCTTCCAGGGCCGATATACCAGGACCGTCGGACCCTGGTCGTCTTGTCCTGCCCTGGGATTGGGGCATTCTAGCATAGGGTACGTGTCTGGCCCCCAGGATGAGTCCCGTCCTGGCACAGATGCCGACGTCTTCGGCCCGTACGCGGTACCTCCCCTGGTGTGCGGCGGGGTAGGTATCTCTACCTCGTGCAGTTCGCCCTTGTGGGACGTTACCTGTACTGTGGAATCTGGGCCTACAGAAGCTGCAGGTCTCGCTCTGGTCGCCGGCCCACTCGCAGATGGTTGTGCAGCAGCACTGGAATGCACTGCCTGGAGAGCAGGGGCTGAGGGATGTCCGTGAGCTCCTGCCGTTTGCTGTGGGACATAAGCTGGAGGACACGCAGGACAGTCCAAGTCCAGATTAATTTTGTGTACGCTTGCAAGCTGTGCTACATTGGGATACAAAGAGCCGCCGGAATGCACAACAGGAGATAGCACTGAATTACTTTGTTGGGATTTCTCCACAGTATTTTTATTTTCTCCCTTGGTCTGTTTTCCCTGCCTTAATTTTGATTCCTTTTCCCACAAATCTACTACATCCCAGTCGGGTTGCGATTTATTTTTACGTTTACTATTTTTAACCTCATATGACCGCAGTCGCATTTTTAGGTTATCAATCTGATTTAGGCTAAAAGAGCCTTTTTCAGGGAAACCTAACTTTTGCCATTTAAAACGCTGGTGTGTGGTTTCCGGACCATATTTGTCATGCATTATTTTCATTGGACCCGTAAATTCGGAGTCCTGTTTCTTTGAATTTTTAGAACCCATTTTCGTGCGTTTGTCCCACAACCAAACTATGCCTTTTAATTTTAAGGTTTTTTAAAAAATTTTAAATTTTTTTTTAATTTTAATTAGGCCTATTTTAGTCAGAATCAGTTTCAGATTCTGCACTATCCTCTGGATAATTGTCCTCACTTTCAGGGTGAACGTTTCTTTTAATTAGGCCTATTTTAGTCAGAATCAGTTTCAGATTCTGCACTATCCTCTGGATAATTGCCCTCACTTTCAGGGTGAACGTTTAGCCTAACTTCTATTAATGCCGTTTCCTTCTCTTTTAACCACTCACCTACAGGGAAAGCTGATGCTGCAGCAGTGGCGAAAGCCCTACTAACAGAGCTTATTCCTAGGTGGGGGATCCCGAGGAAGCTGTCTTCAGACAGAGGCTCACACTTTTTAAACAAGGTGGTGGACAAAGTGACCGAGCAATTGGGGATCAGGTTGAAGTTCCATTGTGCTTACCACCCTCAGAGTGGAGGGGTGGTAGAGAGGGCAAATGGAACCATTAAGAACCGGTTAACTAAAGTGATGGCAGAGACAGGTCTGGATTGGGTCCAGGCCCTGCCAATTGTCCTTACAGGTATGCGGGGGAGGGTCCACGCTGCTACAGGGTTGTCGCCCTATGAAGTCATCACAGGGCGGCCCATGAGGACTGGATGTCACCCCCCAGGGCTGATGCTGGACAAGGAGCTAGCTGACACTCGCATGGTGAGTTACTGTGTTCAGCTAACCAATGTTCTGAGATCTGTGCATCAACAGGTGAAAGCAGCTCTCCCAGACCCAGCCAACGGGCCTCTACATGACCTGCAGCCAGGAGACTGGGTGGTGATAAAAGACTTCAGAAGGAAGAAGTGGCACCAGGCCAGGTGGAGGGGTCCTTTCCAGATACTACTCACCTCTAGGTATAGCTACAACAGAAAAACCATTTCCAAATCCGTCAACCTCATTAAGTGTCTCGTACAGGTATAAATGACCATAATCATCTCCTCTGCAAAAATGCCTCTCCTGTACCGGTCCGTGTATATCATTTGCCTCTACTGACAATACATGATACCACATTATAAAAATGTTTCAGAGCTCATTACAAGAGAAAGAAAAAGAGAAATATTAGTCCATGGGTGGGAGCAGCATACAGCCTCCACAGTTTGAATCACTCCACAGAGTGACTGACCCGTCGGTCACTAATCAAACTTTTTAGAATTTGAGCGCAATACAGCCTCAAGTTACGTTTTGCTGTGGCGGCTCACCTGTGATTCTCTTTCTATGGATTGCGTATTGATCACCCCAGACAGACGTCTTACTCTCCTCGGTCCGGTCGCCGCCGTCCTTCCTCTAGGTGACTGGTTAGTTACCTCTCTGTGAGAAGGTGGGTTGCGGTCTTGGGGTTTGAACTCCCAGCAGTGCGCACTGTCTAAGCCGTTCCGACTTGAGAGAAATCTGTGTAGGAGAAAATCAAGTTAGCAATCCTGCCGACTACGCCATATCGTGGATTTTTCCCTTTCAACCCACAGTGAGCAAGTCTGTCCAAACAGAACCACAACAAAACCATGTAATAGAATAAGAAAAAGAGTTTCAGTTTATTTAGAGATAAACTCAGAATGAGAGAGAGTCTCACCAGAATCTCTCTAACTTGAGAAACAGAATACAGAGGAGATTTATACACAATCTATCATTGCTTTACTGATTTGCCACAAGGGGCGGTTTCTAAACATACAGAGACAAGGGTATCCATTTCTTGGTGTTTAGTCTTTCAATAACTATCAATAACCTTCAAACCAAGTAACTTTGATGTATTGCACATGTGGGATGCAAACACAAGCTTCGCCGCACAACCTGGACACCAGTAAAAAAAAAGTTCAGTCAAAAAAAAATTTCTCACCACACCCATGGATGTCTTAAGACCAACTACACATTTTGGTCCAATAGGTTTCCATATTACACAGGAAGTGTAACAAGGAAACGGCATTTTGTAAATTGAGACGTCTGTGTAATAAGCAGACGCGCGTTAAGTAACTTCAGAGACGTCTCTGTAATAAGGAGACGAGTGTCATGTAACTTTGGAAACTTTCTATTAAGGAGACGCGCTATGAATATTCACACCCTCCCCAAACCAGACACGTGTGAGCCTCTGCGTCAGTCTGCATCACGTCAAAATAATTAACGCATCTATTATAATAAATTGTGAAACCTACACCAGCCATGTGCGTCGCATCACGTTACGCCCGAAACACATCGGCAGCATCTCGCGGAATCACGCGCCAGAAGCGAATGCTCGCGCCATTGAGAACATACCGGAAGCGCCGCCACTCGCGTCCGCGCTTCTCAGATACGGATTTATAGAGTGTTTTTTTCTGAACAAAATGGACTACATTACTTACATAGTATCATAATTCTTCAGGTACAAAAAAACAAGAAGCCATAGCACACTAACTGCCATGGAAGGTTTTAAATCACAGACATAAAATGAACATAAGTTAATGTAGCTTACACAAAAAAGTCTGTGAAACTTCAGAGGCATTTTTCTCTAAACCACTGGTGGTATCATGGGGTCAGATTTTTTGAGAAATTAAATCATGGGTTTAAAAATAGATTTTTATAACAATATAGCAGCAATTAACAATAGCAGCAATTAATGTATAGCCACACCTAATGATGATGGTTGTAGGTGCAAAACTAGATTTTGATAACAATACCTGCACCATGAACACCTATTTTAACCACATAATGATGATTGCTGTCCAAATAGGATAGGTAAGCCTATGCAAAACTAGTTCTGAGAAATTTTTCAATTATCCTGACAACACCAGGATCGTTTAAGCATAGTCAAGCATAGTTATGCATAGAAACGTCCTCGTTTTCAGTAAAGTATCGCATACCAATTTTGGAAATGAATTATTTTTGTACAGGTTTTTAGTGAAGTAAACATTATGACAATAAAAAACAATAATTCCCATCTGCTCCAACAGACAATTGCATTCCAAGCTCTTTATTTTCTTATATTGTCCCTGCAGAAATAATCCCGTGTGTCATACATGTCATGGTTTTTAACCCTTTTTTCTATGCGGTTGTTTTCCTTGGTGGCTACGCGAGGGCGCTGCCCTTTTGGTGGATGCTTGCTCCACCCTGCTTGGATTGCGGAGCTTCTGTTAGCGTCCACATCTGTGCGTGGTCACCTTGAGAGATATATAAGCCTCCCGTTTCCTTCATTCGGGGCTTCGAGATTGATTGTTGTTTGTTTTTTGTTTTGTACTGTGGTGTATTGTTGGTTGTGAGTGATCCGTACCATTTGGGCTACTCGCCTATTTTTACGTCTCATTGCTGAGGCAGGGCTTATTTCTTGCTGGCTCTTTAGTTACTTATCTCGTAGAAGTATGGGACCGCGGATCTCTGCTCTATTTCGTCTTTTTGTGCTTTTCTCTGTGTATGGAGATTTGGGCGATTCTGTTCGGAACTGTAGTTCTGTTCGCCCTTCGGTACATGTCTTCCCATAGGGAGACCGGGCGATGTTGTGGACATGTTTGCGTGTGACTGCGAGTCTCAATTAATGTTCCAAGGCTAAATTATCGGTTCCTTCGCCTCGTTACATTTCCCCTTACTGAGAGGCTAGGGCGTGTGTTTTCTAGTTAAGCTTGCATTAGTCTTTCTGCTAGTAAAGTTATGGGACGACGGTGCTCCGTCGGCTCGCCTGTAAAATGTTTCTCCCTCCTGGGAGATCGGGCGTTTACCCCTTTATGTTCTGCATGTGACTGCGAGCTTATGGAAGTAGCCATGGAACGTTATCTCTGTTCCTTCGCCTCCTCCTTACATTCCTCTTTACCAAGAGGTAGGGCTTTTATTTTCTACTAACTCATTTTTGTCTTTTAGCCGGTAACTGTCCGGTGCAGCCTGTCCTGTTCGTTCCTTTTTGTACCTGTCTCCGTACATGGAGTTTGACGATTTTGTTCGGAACTATGTTCCGGTTTCGTCTTTCGGTGCATGTCTTCCTATGCACCGAAAGACGAAACCGGAACATAGTTCCGAACAAAATCGTCAAACTCCAGCAATTATAAAACACATGTTCAATTGTTCAACAACATTCAAGAAACTTTCAATTATATTACCTAATTGTGATAAAATTATGGCTGGGATAAGAGTTAAATTCACTACAGATCATTCCTGAAGGTAACATGAGATCTTTCCCTTCAAAACGGTAACATTTTATGAGATGTAATCTATGTTCTAGAAACACTGAGCAATGCACATCAGTTTGAAAATGAATATAATAAATCAGATTGTTTGAAAATTTGTCCATTCTAAGCCTGATATAGCCTACACCTATTCATCAGCCTATACTGTAATGTTCTCCTCAAGAAATAATGTTTCCTGCTTTCTGTTCGAAAGGTTAAAATAACCTAATATTATCACTGTATACCTGGATAATGCCTGCCTCTCTGGAAGGTTTCTGTCGTGGAACTCTGCTTGACTCTGGCTGCAGTTGTGGGGGTATTTGCCTGCGTTCCCACAACACTTTCTGATTGCTACTGCTGTAACTTGTCATGCACTTTTATATGGCTTATTTTCATGCATTCCGGCAGGTTTGTGGTATTGCCATAAAATCGTACACACTTTTGACACGTATCGTAGTTTACTTCAATACTGTTTAGTGGAGTGAACTCCAAACAATGCTTTGCTTTCTTTCTGCTATATTAGCAGAGCAGCACTGGTGCCGTCTCCTTGTATGACTGTCTGACTCTGACTGCTACTAGGCTGTGTTTCTCGGCGTGCCTGTGTGGCAGAGGGAGAGGATGGAAGGAAAAGGTAGTTCTTATCCTACACAATTATTTGCTACAACATTAAATTTTTTCACTTTTTCAGAAACAGAATACTGGATAAATAAAACACTTGGCATCGATATTTTTACGTGCGGATCGATTCTGAAAAAGGAAACGTCTGGATCGAAGCATCGATATTTCGGTATCGATCCACCCATCACTAATCCTCACTCACAGAACTGTTCATCATTTATAGGCTCCTCTTCCTCCTTCTGTTGCTTTTCCCCACCGTCATTGTCATTTTCATTGCAGCCTAGAAGAAGACACCTGTGCAGATGGTTGTTATGTTTCCTTGTCTTTCTTCTTATCAGCTTAGTGTCACCTACACACAGACAACAATCAGTACCTCATATCAATCACCTCCACACAGACAACACTCAGTACCTCATACAGTCAGGCAGACTGGCACAAAGTAGTGCTTTTGCATTGTATTTAGAAGGTTGGTAGCCCAAATGTCTCTTGATTTTACCAGAAAAACTCAGGGATAATATTATCTTGTGAAGTTTTAAATATCAACTAAAAGCAAAATAACCATCACCAGAAGATTCATCATGGGCTAATTTTAAGTCCAATATCATATATAGCACACTCCCATGTGAGAGGCTGCCAGATAAGGCATTGAGTGACACCTGTCATCCTTACATGTACTACAAGAACTGCAGTAAAAGTCTCCAAAATTCTACTGGACCCCCCTGTCAATTTTCACATTTGGATTATTTATTCAAACACGTTATGGAACACATTACAAACCAGAGACAGAAGGACTTATACTTGGAATGGAATAAAATGTTCTGACCCAGTATTGAAATAAATACAAACCTGCTCGTAATCTGTCAGTACTGGGGTGCCACTCTTTATCTGATGTACTGTTGTTTTCAGGAGACGGTACAGACTCCTTCCCCTCTCCGTTACAACACCATGTGCTGTAATCCCAGAAAACCGTTAAGACACTTTTCACTACACACTGCCCTGGAAAGGATTCATTCCAGGTGGTTACAACTGTGTCAAGTTCATCAGTTAACACATTTAAAAATAATTTTTATAACAGTTTATGAACTACAAAGTTAACAAATTTTTCTATCATTAACTTCTCATCAGTTTTAAGTGCAACTGCAAGTTTGTAGTTACTTTTATCATTTTAACATATTTAACTTATATGAAACATACTCCTCATTTTAAATGTATTTTAACAATGTTTTTTTTATTTTTTATTATCTAACTTCTAAATATTCTCAAAATAAATTTTAAAATATGACCTTTCTTTCAATATTATATGACGTTATATTCTAGCTAGATGCCTGTAGGTTATCTGCTTCTCGTGATATGTTCCTTCATAGTTCATCATTTTTAGTACGTTAGCAACAATATTGGTAGCAGTATTGATTCCGCTGGAATACGGGTTAGCTAAACAGGAAATAAATAAATATGTGAACTCTTGTAGTGAAAATAGTCTTTTCATTCTACAATTTACTTGTTATACTTAGCTAACAGAGCAATGAGTTTACGGTTCATTACTAAAAGTCAAGGTTATTACAGTTAACTGAAACTAAAATCAAAAAAAACATTTTAGTTAACTAAAATAAAAATAAAAACTGAAATTACTTTAAAAACTAAAACGAAAATAAAACTGTAATGTAGTGTTCCAAAACAAACTGAAATAAAAAAAAATGACCATGAATTCTTTTTAGTTTTAGTTTCTGATCCATGTGATATTTCCACACAAGCACTTCCCAGGCATAAACCTCATCGTCACATGCGGCACCACTAACAGAATAGCCTACTTATTGCACTAGGGTGATAAAGTCATCACCAGGGCAAGACCTCCAGCACCCAGCATGCACTAGGTTGACCTAGTCTTGTTTTTTCTTTGTTTTTTTATAAAACGTCATTATAATTGAATTGCCATCACTGAAAAGGTTTATTTTAAGTGTCTTCATTGCTAAATTTCTTGGGAGAGTCATTGTTTTTGTTCCCTTTGTACAATTCTGATGGAATGAGTGAGCACAGTTCTCTCACCACGGACGTTTGTGAAGGGCCTCTCTCTCAGTAGTTTGGCACAGCCAAAATCTATCAGGTGCGCCTGCAGATGGCTGGAGTCTGATTCAATCAACACGTTCTCTGGCTTTAGGTCTCTGTGCACCACGCCCCTATCATGGATCACCTGCACCGCCTCCAAACGCTGCCTCATGATCACCTACAAAAGGTCAGTGAGAAACAGGATCACCAGTGAGAAAGAGGACCAGGGCAGAGCAGCTGGAGATGTGGACACAGGCTCTGGGTCAAATTTTGATTCTGATGCAGGATTAGTTGCAATGGACAAAAACCTACTACTGGGCACACAGTGGTTGTTTCCTGACATGTGAGGTCTGGATCTTTGAACAAACAGCAGCCTGTCAGTTTGCTCCTCTCCTCTCTTCTAGATATAAATATTCCAGACAATATGTATGCTGTAGTCTACCAGCACCTGGACCAGAAGCAACATTTAAAACTAAATTGGCCTCCAGCTGTGTTTTTTGTGCAGTTACCTTTGTTTTTTCCTCCTCCAGGTGAACACCTCTATTTGAGACGTAATCAAAGAGGTCCTGCTGCTCAAGAACTGCTCACAGGCTGCTCAAGAACCAACAGCACCTCTTTTGGCAGCTTGAACCAATCAAGGAGGCGCACAATACCCTTGGGGGCTGGGTTTCTGCTCCCCACAATATGCAGCAGGGCCACCTCCAGGGGGATCTCCTGCTGCCTCCCCTCCAGAGTCTACAAGGGGAAACAAACACAGCTCCTGTCAGGAGCATCAAAGACATACAGTGAGGGCAGTCAATCACAGGTAAGGCGAAAGAAGGCATTAATAATGTACCCAGAGTAATAAAACACAGCTACTGTGTTACATGAAGACTTGGACTGCAAGTATGTTTTAATGACTCCTTTGGTGAATTCATTTGTAGCTTGCAAACAATGGCAGCTTGCATTCCTGGTGACCGAAAACCCAAGCACCCTACCCCAATCCAGCCAAGTGATAATTGGGGATATTCCCCACAAGGATGGACTGTGGGCTGAGTGACTATGCATTCCAGATTTCAGAAGACTCACCGCTGCACCAGCAGGAAAAGTGCTGGTCAGTAAAACCAAACAATTATAAACAATGTGTGTCCTTGTTGGGGGTATAATATACCTTCCAAGCTATTCCTGCCTTATGCTGGGTCCATAGAGGGGAGAGTGATGCCAACTTGTTCATAATTCACTGAATATTAATTTTAATATTCTTTGTGATTGTGTGTTTGTTTACAACTACTACTCAGTAAATAAAATACTTTTCATTATTTTTCAGCCTGAGATGAAGTCTTCTGTAATGAGTCCCATGTTCTGTGATTTACACCTATCGTGGTCATCAAACAAATGCAGGCACCACATCCATTCTGGCATATCCACACAATTTCTAATTCAACAAATTTACTAAATATGACTGCATCATCTGAAACCTACCACATTAACCCAGGTGACATGGTCTTGAGGGATATGTTTTACTGCAACCTGCAACAACAAAAAACGCACATACCAAAACTGTATTTTAATTTTACTTTTTTTATTTTCTTAAGGCAGACCAAAATTCCTATGTTATATTAATAAGGGATGATATGGACTGAGAAAGGAAGTATTCTGTACCGGCAGTAAACCCTCCTTTCTGTATCCAGCCCACACGCTACCAAAGCCACCAGATCCTAATAACCTCTCTTCACAGTATTTCTCCTCAAACACTGTTGAGAATGATGGGAAAGAGTATACATGAGTATACAAGTGAAGTAATATAACTATTAGCCTAATTTAACCAATGGGAAATATCGTCACCCTCTTAAAATAATGGCTTAAGTCACTTTTTGAGGAAAATGATATTTTTGCCTAAATCAACTCTTCATGATGCTGGCCACCTCTGGTAAAATGGCCTAAGTCCTTAATTGAAAAGATCATGCTGTTCCTACCTGGTAATGCTATGGCCTATGTCAAGCGTGTGACTTAGGCCGTTTTATTTTTGCCTAAGTCACATTGTCTTGACTTAGGCAAAAATAAAACGGCCTAAGTCACACGCTATTGTTTGTAGTGCACTGTTTTGCCTAAAAAATGCAGCTGTAAGTCAGGCCTAAGTCAGTTTTTTTTTGCCTAAGTCACAACGACATGTTAGTAAATTGGCTTAAGTCATTTAATTGTTGTATGTTACATAATTGACAGACAGTGTTATTTGTATGCCAATAGTCATCTATTGTCGTAACATTTTTTTGTGGAATGATTAATAAATATCATATATTCTGTATTTGGTTCAGTTTTTTATGTTTTCTGAAAAACTTGAAAAAGTGACTTAGGCCATTATTTTAAGAGGGTGACGATATGTAAGACCAGCAGCGTGGCGCTGGTGAAATCAAATCATTGTCAGGATCCTGTACTTTGTCTGTCTGTTTATTCTGTGTATTTATGTTTCCTGATTTCTTTTGCTTATTTCCCTGATCTTTGTTTTATTGTGCTTATTATTTCCCCGTATTACCCTAGCGATTGTCTGTTTATTTTCTCCTGTTTATTCTTTTCCTGACTTTGTGTATTGTGTTTAGTATTTTACCATCACTCTAGTTCCCTTGTCAGTCCGCGTTCCATGTTTCCCGAGATTCCACTCCCTGTCTTTGTCATTGCACTATTCGGGTGATTTTGGGTACATTCGGGTTTCCTCTGTATTTCGTATCTCGTTTTCTTCCTTCTGGCTTTCTTAATATTTGTATATAATACTAATGTACTAATTGTACTAACTGCTAGATTAGATTGAATACTAACCTTGACAGGGGGGTCTGGGCGGAGGACCAGATGCGACCGATAGGGGGGTTTCAATAAGTTATCCACACAAAGTGGAATAACCACAAATAGAGAGGATAACAGAAAAAAAGGAGTAACCCCTCAGCAGAAAGGCTGAGAAAAATAAATCAACCCACACAAAACGTGGGCGAGAAACGTCACAACGACTTAGCGAGGAAAATAAAACAAAGGGAACCAAGAACAACCCCAAGAAAGGGCGAACACTCGAAATAGGGAGTGTAAAACAAACAGAAAGAAAAGCGGAAACCTCGAGCTCGACAACTAACTAAACGAGCAATACAAACGAGGTAATAGCTTCACAAAGAGGAAAACAGAACAGCGCAAACCTCAGGGAGGTTAATGTAACAAGGAGAGTAGCAAAGAGGAGAAAAAGAAAGAAACTAACTTCTAGCCCTCACTCAAACCAAGTGGGAGATAAACTGTTTCCTTTGAACTCCAAAGGAAACAATCTCCCCTAAACTGTCCCTGTTACCGGCTTCGTACTGTGGCAAACTGACATGAAAGCGCAGACCAAGGAAGCCGTCAGGCTTAAGAAGCCTGCGGAAACACAGAACAGGTGTAGACAATGATTGCTGGGATGGAGGGAAAACCCGGCACGGATCCCGTCCCGCAGCTGAGCAGGAGCTTCCGCAAGAAAGAACACGGCAACCTCAAATACCGTGACAGGACCCCCCCTCTAAGGAACGGCCCCAGATGATCCCTCGGCCTCGTCTTTGCGGAAAGACCTAATAAGATCCGGATCCAGGATGTTCCTGGAGGGAATCCAGCAGTGCTCCTCCGGACCATAACCTTCCTAGTCCACGAGATATTGCACCCCACGGCCCACTCGCCTACTAGCCAAAATCCGGCGAACGGTGTAAGCTGGTTGGCTCTCGTTGAGTCGAGGGGGGGCGGAGCCTCCTCCACCGGGGCCAACGGGCTTACGAGAACAGGCTTGAGGCGAGAGACGTGGAATGTGGAGTGAACTCTCATGGACCGGGGGAGTTGAAGGCGCACCGTAACTGGGTTAATCTTACGGACTATTTTGAACGGTCCTACAAACCGCGGGGCGAGCTTACGGGATCGTTCACTAGCGCCTGAAAAACAGAGGGGGCGCTAGTGAGCCCGAATGGCATGACCAGGTACTCGTAGTGTCCACTCTGCGTATTAAACGCAGTCTTCCATTCATCTCCTCTGTCAACTGACGAAGGCTTTCTGCCAACTCGCGAAGCCAGCCCTCTTGGACCCGCAGCTGTTCAGCTAATTGGCCCTGTTGAGTCAGTATGGCCTGCTGTTGCCCCTGGAGAGCACGAAGGAGGACCGGATGCGACCGATAGGGGGGTTGCAATAAGTTATCCACACAAAGTGGAATAACCACAAATAGAGAGGATAACAGAAAAAAGTTGTTCTGTAATGCAGCACTAAGAGAAAAAAAGGGTGAGCGAATGGCGGAATGGGATAGGATTATGGACAGACTGTGGGGGATGGGTAAACCAGTTTTCAGGTTTCTATATTGCAATGGTCTGATATACTTTTTACAGGGAGATGCATCATTTGTACATGGTCTTTATGACAAACTCTGTGTCTAACCCCCAGCTTAGATTTTTCCATCCACATGTTCATCTTCAAAGTATCCCAATTGAATGAGAACTGCGGGCATGGCAACATTGAATTATCACTATCTCACTGCTAGCTGCAGTGTGACCAGCATTTAATGGAATATGCTTACATTGTTTGTGTTGGTAATCTGTGTTTAAACCATACTATGCTATATCACTTGTGAACCTAGATTAACTTTTGTCTTGAACATTTATATTGATTAAACTGTTCATTCTTTGGATAATTTTATCATAATTTTTATTTTAGATCCAAGTTAGGATCCAGGTAGGCTACAGATTGCCAGTGTATTAATCAAACATGATTGGATAGATACATTTCTCCATCTTCATGTCACCATAATACATAAACATTCACAAGGACCATTTGTGTATCCCAATTTCTTTTCTTATTCCTATGTAAATTAAGCTACATAACGAGGGTCAACAGTACCGCAATCCAAGTATTTGGACAGTGACACAATTTTTGTTGTTTAGGTTCTGAACTTCAGCACGTGAATTTGAAATAAAACAAGGTGTTTAACCTCTCGAAGTTCTCACACGTTACCCCCCTGCTGAGGTCACTCCACTGGCTGCCGGTCATGGCCAGGATCAGGTTCAAAGTTCTGACCCTGGCCTACACTGCAGCCAAAAGGTCAGGCCCCTCCGACCTACAGGACTTAATCCAGCACTACGCTCCTGCTCGACCACTTTGCTCTGCTGCTGCAGGGCGACTTGCACTTCCCTCCGTCCGTGTTAACGGCTCCCGCTCGTCCCGACTGCGGAGCTTTTCCACCCTAGCTCCCCAGTGGTGGAACGAACTCCCCACTCTGCTGCGCTCAGCTGAAACACTGTCTGTTTTCCGTCGTGGTCTGAAAACGCACTTTTTTAGACTCCACCTCGACTAAACTACCTATATAGGGCCATTCTATAGTACTCGCTTCCTGTTTTTTGCTTATTTTCTATTTACCTTGTGTTTTTGGTTATTTTATAGTTCAGAATGTATAGCTGACTGTGTGTACTACTCATGTTCATTACTAGGGATAGCTCCTACGCTGTGAGAAAGTTGTGCTTTGTCAGATTTGCTTTAGTCGCGTCAATGACCTTCAATATGCACTTATTGTACATCGTTTTGGATAAAAGCGTCTGCCAAATAATTGTAATGTCATGTCATGTTATGCATCTCAGTCTTAGTTAGCTAACATTATCGCTATGCTTTGTAATATGTGTGTGGGCCATCAGGTGGCCAGTGGGGAAAATAGTTAGTGTCTAACCATACCAATGCACAGAGACAGTTTTCAACTTTTCTCACAGAAATAGTTAGCTAACACAACTAGCTAACGTTATACCAGTCTGATCTTCCAACGCGATTCAATTGTCCTTTGTCTGTTGGATGATTTTCTACGTCCAGGCATGGTGCGGCATCTTTGCACTTTTGTCGCTGCTCAAAAAACTGAAATTCCTCTTCCTCCTCAGAACTGTCTGATTTGTGATTTGTGGGTGTCTGCCATTGTTGTATACCGATAGGCGCTATAACCAGCTCCACATAACCCCCATATCTGTTGGGGTAGAGATAGGAAACCTATTCATCAGTGGGGGCCAGTCGCGTTGTCGTTCAGTTGCCTTCTCTTCGTTGGGCCTGTGGAAGTAAGCTGTTTTGTGAAGCTGTGTAGGCCCAAAGAAAACCAAAATGCAGAAGCCTCTATATAAATAATAAAATAATACAGGGGGGGGGGGGGGGCGCCTTGGAGGAGTCCTCCATGCTTAAGCTTGGGATAATGGTTCCCTATGAACTAGGAAGACATCTAGAATCCCCCTTCAAAACAGGAATGTCTCCCTCCTGTTTACCATAGCTAAGCAAGAGTTGTACTCATAACAATAGATAAGATAGATCATGCTGACCAAACAGGTGGGAGAATAATAAAAATAAGGGAAATTAAGAGAAATGACATGGTCTGATTAACAGGCACATGAGGATAAGTCACAAACAATTTTATTTGGTTAGGTAGAGGAGGACTTATGATATATAAATGAATGTTTGTTTTTGTTTGGGGAACTCCTAATCCTCTGCGTAGGGTAAAGGACCTCCCGTTTGCGTCAATGCTTAAAAAAAGGTTCTTGAGAATTCTCCAGCTCAAAAACCCATCTCAAATTGAACCTAATGAGGAGAGAGTAAAGGACTTCCCTCCGCAGGCCACGCCCCTGATCTCTCCGAGTTCGGCTCTGACAGTGATTCAGAGGAGGCAAAGTCTCACTGTGACTCTGAAACCTCTCTTTCCCTCGCTGAGAGTAGAGGAGAGTCTTTCCTGGGATCCCTTTGCGGAGGGGGGTTCCATGGAGGAGGGGGATTTTTCTCTGCATTTGAGCGCTTACAGGGGGCGTCGGTCTTTTCCAAACTCGACCTTCGCAATGCCTACAACCTTGAGCGCATGCGTGAGGGCGATGAGTGGAAGACAGTATTTAACACACACCACGGGCACTACGAGTACCGGGTCATGCCTTTCGGCCTCACTAGCGCCTGGCTTTCCCCTTTGGGTCTTTTGCGTCCACTTCCCATTCCCAGTCGTCCCTGGAGTCACATCGCTTTAGACTTTGTTACCGGTCTGCCCCCGTCCCATGGGAACACCGTTATCTTGGTGGTGGTCGATCGGTTTTCTAAGGTGGCTCACTTTGTGGCCCTGCCTAAATTGCCGTCTGCTCCTGAGACGGCTCAGTTAATGGTGGACCACGTTTTCAGGGTGCACGGCCTCCCCCTGGATGTGGTGTCGGATCGCTGTCCGCAATTCGCCACAAAATTCTGGCACTCTTTTTGTACTCTGTTGGGGGCATCTGTCAGTCTTTTGTCCGGTTTTCATCCCGAAACCAACGGAAAGATGGAATGCACCAACCAGAGTATGGAGAGCACTATTCGGTGCCTGGCTATGGCCAATCCCACGTCCTGGAGTCGCTACCTCACCTGGGCCGAATACGCCCATAATACGTTGCGTAACGCTTCCATTGGCCTCTCTCCTTTTGAGGCTCAGTAAAAAAATATATTTTATGTGAATACATTTGTGTAAAAGTGCTAGACAGTAGCAGATGCGTGCTGAAAGATGTGGATGAAGTCGGCTGTAAAGATTTGAGAACTTTTTTGATTAGTTTTCTTAGTCTCTTGTAAAACCTGGTCTGCAGCAGGCTTACGAAGTACAATTTTTGTATCCTATAGGTGGCATTTAAAGCACGCTGCAATCAGGATTATCATGGGACTATACAACAAGTTTAGATCAAAATGTCATATCCCATTCCCTTTAAAAGCCTGCTTTTCCACCTTGGCAGATTGCTTATATGGTGGCGAAACAGACTTGCTCGTGCGTGTTTAGTGCGATCAAGGACTAGGCTATATGGATCAATAGTAGCCTATGATCAATATTATTCGGACTAACCATTATGAGTTCCCGGTAATATATGCAGTTAAATTTCATTAAAAGCACCTGCAACAGCTGAGAATAAGCTACCAATTGCTTCCGGCCCACCTGAGAAAACGCCAAATTAGCCTGCTTGTATAACGAATTTCGTTTGATAATGCAATGAAGCAATGAACTCATGTTCAAGCTTCATCCGAAGTTCATTAAGCCTACCTGCATTCTAATTTTGATTAATAACATAAATAACATTATTTTGCCTTAATGATGACACTAAATACAATAAAGCTGTCAGGTTGGCAACCCATAGGTTCACGCATATTTTCCCTTGTTTTTAATGTCCAGTTTATGGAAATGTGACCTGCCTGTTTTACTGGTAGCGTAATGCTTTAAAACAATCTACTTTCCCAGGAAGACCTTGAAAAGTGTGATTTACAGCAGGGGAAACAGACCTGCTCCTGTAAAGCGCACATGCAGATAATGGCATTAAAATTAATTGTAAATTAATTGTGTAACGTGCTGCAAATTTGTTTTCCTTTCTAATTAGACGCTTAGGTCTCTTTAAAATCTTTTGTTCAGTTAGGCTATGGAATAACAGGTGAAATCAGCGGGGTTTTATTAAGCTGAGAGTATGGAAACCTTGTCAGTGTAATTTAAAAAATATGAAGGACGAAGAATAACTAAGGTTACAATTCAGTTAACATGGTGACATTTATCTCTGTTTTTTAACCATAGGCTATTGAAAAAACCTTATGCACAGCAAATCCGCTGTAGCCTAGGCTATTTGAAAAACAATAAATGCAATATTCATTGGACAAGGTTTTGAACTTTTTTCAGTCACAACCATTCAATTTACTTACAGGCTGTATTCCTAGATAAACAGAGCTGTATTGTAATGACATCTGAAGCGCATTTTCAGAACTGAAATGCCCATCTATTGCAGTGCCCAAGTTTTCCATTGAATGAAATTCACGCATTAGGTGTAAATGACAATTTGTACATTAGGCTTGATATAGATGTTATCAGCTCCTTTTTAATGGATAGCCATTGTCCCGAACAATTGCACATAGCCTGGATGTTTATGGAGTGGGCTGAAAGCAATTTAATGTGGCATTCCCCTTCGCTGAGAGACAGGTATGTGGTCTTTGACCTATGGACCCTTTTATTATTATGCATTTTTTGATATAGCCTACAGAATAATAATATTTTATTTTACTCATGCTTGTGCGCGTCCCTGTGTGTAACAGACAGGAGGGTGTACGCATGTTGTGCACACGCCTATGTAGACGCCAGTGGTGGCTGCTGACCTGAATTTTTGGTGAAGCAAACCCAATTTTTTTTCTACCTGTGAAAATTGAACCCCTGCTTTACCTGTTGAGCTAGGCCATTTTTGAGTTGTTTAACACTGACCACGTCAACTGACCAACTGTAGGCAGAAAAGAGCTGGTGGCCATTTAAAACAGGTTTATATTGCTTGACAACTCATCACTATGGCTGTACCATTTAAATTGAGCTGCCTTCTCTCAAATGAATAACACCAAATAGAATACAATATGTACACACTCATTTATTAGCAGCCAGATTATTTAATCGCCTATGCATATTCAATAGATAAATACTCAAATCCACCTGCACCGTAGCTGAAATAGCTTCGTTCAGATCATTTTGAATCTTCCCATGCCCTATTCACTGGAGTATTACCTGGGGACCTCATGTGATTTGTGGAGGTTGTCTGTGATCTTAATCCCGAGCTAATCTGCATTTCCGTAATTTGTAAAGTCAAAATACCCCACCGTAAATTACCTACCATATTTTGCAAAAAACAGGTCATCTGATAATATTAGTCCTGTGTGAATCGGCATGTCAGTAATTTGGGGTGATATTATTTTTTCCCAGCAAGGATTCCTTGTTTTTTTCCCAGGTTTTTTCTTCATCTTTCCGAGTTGAGATTTATGGAGGCTGCAGTGGAAATTATTATTGCTAATTCTGACATTTTGGGTGCGGTTCTTATACCAAAAGTATTTAAATGTTACTGCTGAATTTAACGTGACTGAATTGAAAGGAACTGTAGCATATTCGACTCTGTAGCCAGCTTCAATGCACCAATTGGCATACGCTGTGCAAATGTGCAGAAAACTGAGAATATGGAAGCAGCCTATAGAAATGTTACGTTTCATTCGTACCCGTTGATAATCCCTGGGATTTCATAAGTAAATTTGAGTGAAATACTGACTGCGTTTATCCCGTGCGAATGCGCCGCATGAAACTGGTCGGGGGATAATTCCTAAATCATATGAGGTCACCAGGTAGCCTAATACCCTAGTCCAGTGCGAATAGGCCATTTGACATCCCAGAGAACACAGAGAGCGATTTTAAGCGTGCAGCCTGAATGTCATCATAGCGGGAAGGAAGCTCAGTCAACTCTCTGCTCTGTTATCCCAATTTTCACTCTCGTTATCCCCCTAAATGCCAGCTCACGACGACCCAATAATCTCATCGATCAACCTCTCGGGAATGTCCCGGTTTTCCGCACTAATGTTATTTTGTTATGTGTGCACCTTCATCAATAAAATGATCATTCTCAGACTCAATTCACATGGTTACACTACTGTCATGCTCCTTCGATTTTACATTAATTTTAACAGACCTGAATTACATAGCCTAAATAATGAAAGCCATCTCTCGCAAACATTGAACATCTCCTGTAGCAACACACTTGGATAAAAAAAGAATAGGCTTTCCTTTAAACAACACACGTGGCCAGCAATACATGCGATTCTGTTAGCAAGCTGTCTGTAACTAATCCACCTCGACGTAGGCTACTATGAGCATTTAACGTTAAAGCTCTGACTTATCGAGCCCAGTCAATGGATAAGATTGATAGGAGGCTTCGGTCTCCCATCCGCCTTCACTTGCAATCTTTCTCAGTCACAGTTTAAGGATTGAAAATAACGTTGTTACACTCACCGTTCCTCCCAGTCCCCGTCCCCGTTTGTGCTCCTTGTTTTACCCTTTTCCTCACGTTTCTTGTTTTGTTTTCATGTTTCCTGTTTGTCTTCCTCGTGCTGCAGGCGTGGTTTCCCTCTTTATGTCACGAATTCCCTCTCGCATTTCCTCCGCCTATCACATTCCTTTTTCCCGCTTGCATTTCTCACGCTCTCTTCTCTGTTAATCACTCTCGCATACATACTCACGCTGCACGCATTCATTAGCTCATTAACTCTCATATATTCGTCCGGTCTTCATTGTCTTGTGCCAGTTTGTTAAGTCTTGTTGTTGGAAAAACTCTTGCCTTGTCTGAGTCTCGTATCTAGAATCTTAGGCTTGCTTTGTCTTGTTTAAGCTACTGTCTAGTCTAGTCTTGCCTTGCCTAGCCAATTAACGCTACTTGGTTTGTTCATGCCTTGCTATAACTAACGCCTTGTTCTGCTCTGCTTGTCTGCCAGCCTGCAGCTATATCCTAGCTCCACTCCACTTAGCCCTGTCTCCCGCATCCCGCTCCTCCTCTGCTACACCAACCCAGGATTCAGCCACCATCCAGCCCCTTGCCTACTCCCACTCCCGTTCTACCCCTGTCCGTGCCATTCCAGGATCCAGTCCCTACCCTTAACTCTCCCTATACTTCTGGAGTTGTTGAACGAAGTAATAAATTATTGGAATTATTGGATTTCTGTCTCAGAGTCGTGCATTTGAGTCCAGTCCCTTCTCGGATCCTTAACAGAACGAACTGGCCAAAATATGGACTCAGCCGACTCAGTGCAGTTACACCATGCCCTTGCCTGTCAGGGCGCAGTGATCGCTCAACACGGCCTCCGCCTGGAAGACGTCCAGGAGACTCTGAAGACCTTCTCGGACCAAGTGAGTCAGATGGGTCCCATGATTGGCCAGCTGGTGGTTCATCTGCCCCTCCCGGGGGTCCACATCAGTCAAGCACCGCCTACCCCGGAACCACAGCCCGCAGCGCCGCCGCTGTTTCCGGGCAGAGAACCACACGTGCCGCATCCGGAGCGTGACCTGAGGGACTTGGGAAAGTGCCGAAGTTTTCTACTCCAGTGCGACATAGTGTTCCGCCTACAGCCTGCCTCCTACTCCTCTGATGCAAGTAAAGTCACCTTTGTGATGGCCTGTCTGGGGGGGAGCGCACATGTGGGACAGCCAGCTACCCGCCTGTTTCCATTTCGCCTGCTTCACTTCTGAGATGCGTCGGGTGTTCGACTATCCAGTCTGTGGGCGCGATGCTACCCAACGCCTACTCCAACTGCGCCAGGGCAACTGCAGCGTGGCAGAAATGGCAGTCCAATTCCGCACTCTGGCAGCCGAATCAGGGTGGAACGACACCGCTCTCCAAGGGACCTTCCTCCAAGCCCTCAGTGAAGAACTGAAAGATGAGCTGGCGACCCGCGATGGGTCCAGTTCTCTGAACCGTCTAATCCCACTCGCCATCTCCATTGACAACCGGTTCCGGGCCCGGGAGAGGAAGAGCCGACAGGGTACATCTCCTTACCCACCACGTTCACGAGTCTCGTCACCTCCAAGTTACTCTGCTCCTTCGGTGCTGAGCCCACCGGAGGAGAAACCTATGCAGTTGAACCGCGCCACTATCGATGTCGGCGAACGTCGCCGAAGAGTGGTCTCTGGTTTCTGTTTCTATTGTGGCCGTCCGGGCCACCTCGTGGCCTCCTGTCCCATTCGCCCAAGAAGGGGTGGCTCGCCGGTAAGACGGGTCGTACTGGCGAGCCCTATCTCCACTTCTTACTCTGCTCAGTCTTGTTTTCAATTGAAGGCTACCCTCCTGTGGGGTACCCAATCTACCTCATTGTTGGCCCTGGTCGACTCAGGAGCCGACGCCAACTTCATCGATTCAAGTCTAGTCAAGAGATTGGGAATTCCTGTCGAGCCGCTGTCTGCTCCACTCAACGCCTACACCCTGGATGGAAATATCCTGGCCCGGGTTACTCACTCCACCATTCCTCCAACTCGTATTGTCGGGTAACCACCGTGAGACTATTCGGTTCTATATTATCCACTGCCCAGTCTCCGCTGGTTCTCGGCCAGCCCTGGCTTCACATTCACAATCCACACATCAACTGGCGAACATCTCAGGTCCAGGACTGGAGCTCTCAATGCCACGCTGATTGTCTTCGTTCGGGCCTACCTCCATCTGGGACCGCCAGGGCCCCTACAATAGCTCCAGAGCCAGACTTGTCTTGTGTACCTCAGCAATATCATGACCTGTCTCAAGTGTTTTGTAAATCCCGTGCTGTGTCCTTACCTCCCCATAGACTCTACGATTGCTGTATAGATCTGCTGGCTGGTGCTAAACTCCTGTCAAGTCGCCTCTACAGCCTGTCTGGTCCCGAGAAGGCCTCAATGGAAGCCTACATTCACGATTCCCTGGCGTCAGGTATTATTCGACCCTCTTCGTCACCGGTGGGAGCGGGGTTTTTCTTCAAGGCAAAGAAAGACGGATCGCTCCGGCCATGTATCTCAATGCCATTACTGTACGCAACAAATATCCTCTGCCTTTAATCAACTCTGCTTTTGAACCCCTGCATGATTCCACCATCTTCACCAAGCTGGATCTCCGCAACGCCTACCACCTTGTTCGTATCCGGGAGGGAGATGAATGGAATACGGCGTTCAACACCCCCCTTGGACACTTAGAGTACCTGGTGGTCCCGTTCGGCCTTACTAACGCCCCAGCGGTCTTCCAGTCCCTGGTGAACAATGTCCTACGTGACCTCCTCGGTCGGTCAGTATTTGTGTACATTGACGACATTTTAATATTCTCAAAAACCCCCCAAGATCATGTCAAGCATGTCCGACAGGTTCTCCAGAGGCTGCTGGAGAACAAGCTGTTCGTCAAAGCGGAGAAATGCAGCTTCCATACCTCTTCAGTCCCGTTCCTGGGCTTCATCATCAAGGAAGGGAAGATCCGGGCTGACCCCACTAAGGTCCAAGCTGTAGCTGACTGGCCTCAACCGGCCTCCCGCAAGCATCTACTCCAGTTCCTGGGTTTTGCTAATTTTTATAATAATAATAATGCATGGCATTTATATAGCGCCTTTCTAGATACTCAAAGCGCTTTACAATGATGAGGGGGAAACTCGCCTCTACCACCACCAATGTGTAGCACCCACCTGGGTGATGCAACGGCAGCCATTTTGCGCCAGTATGCTCACCACACATCAGCTGAGGTGGAGAGGGAGAGAATATTTTTTTTAGCCAATTAAACTGGGGGATGATTAGGTGGCAGATTGAATGAGCCTGGGTTGGGAGTTTAGCCAGGACACCGGGGAAACCCCTACTCTTTACGATAAGTGTCATGGGATCTTTAATGACCACAGTGAGTGCGGTTTAACCGCAATTATAGCCAAATCGCAGCCCCTTTAACCAACCTCACTTCCACCTCCGTTCCCTTCACTTGGAACCCTGAGGCTAACCGTGCCTTTGCCACCCTCAAAGCCAAGTTTTCCACGGCCCCTATCCTCTGCCACCCAGACCCCAGCCGCCAGTTTGTCGTTGAGGTGGATGCCTCCGACACTGGTGTTGGGGCCGTCCTCTCGCAACGCTCCGCTCAGGACCAAAAGGTGCACCCTTGCGCCTTCTTCTCCCGCCGACTCACCCCGGCCCAGCGCAACTATAACATCGGAGACCGTGAGTTGCTGGCTATCAAACTCGTCTTAGAGGAGTGGCGGCACTGGCTGGAGGGGGCAGGTAAACCATTTCTTGTCCTGACCCAACTTAGAATATATGAAGTCTGCTAAACGCTTTAATTCCCGCCAAGCCCGTTGGTCCTTGTTTTTTGCCCGCTTTAATTTCTCCATTACCTACAGACCCGTTTCCTGCAACACTAAGCCTGCATGTTTTCCGCCCATGCCAGACCTGTTGTCCCTGACCCCATCATTTCCCCGTCCTGCGTGGTGGCTGCGGTCTCCTGGGAGATCGAGGGGATCCTGAAGGCCGCCCGGGTGACCCATCCGGACCCCCGCAATAACCCTAACTCCTGTCTGTTTGTCCCCAACTCTGTCCACTCTCAGGTTCTCCAGTGGGCTCACGCCTCCCATCTGGCCTGCCATCCTGGTATCCTGAGGACCACCACCCTGGTCAGGAGGTGTTTCTGGTGGCCCACCCTTAAGGGGGATACCCGTGCATTCGTCCTCGCCTGCCCAGTGTGCGCCAGGAGTAAGGCCTCCCACCATCCCCCGGCTGGCCTCCTTCGCCCCCTCCCCGTCCCAGGCCGTCCTTGGAGCCATGTGGGGGTGGACTTCGTGACCGGTCTGCCCCCATCGGATGGCAACACTGCCATCCTGACCATTGTGGACCGGTTCTCCAAGGCGGCCCACTTCATTCCCCTGCCGAAGCTTCCCTCTGCCCCGGAGACAGCGGAACTCCTGGTGCAACATGTGGAGAGGCTGCACGGGATCCCCGTGGACATCATGTCGGACCGTGGGCCCCAGTTCTCCTCCCAGGTGTGGAGGGCGTTCTGCTGGGCCCTGGGCGCCTCCGCCAGCCTGTACTCAGGATACCACCCCCAGACTAATGGCCAGACGGAGCGTACTAACCAGGACCTGGGAGCTGCCCTGCGGTGCGTGTCAGCTCACAACCCCTACTCCTGGAGTAAGTTCCTGCCATGGGTGGAGTACTCCCACAATTCCCTGAGGAGCACCTCCACGAAGATGTTCCCCTTCGAGTGCTCCTTGGGGTACCAGCCTCCCCTGTTCCCGGCCCAGGAGGAGGAGGTTGCCATCCCTTCTGTCCGGGCCCACCTCCTCAGATGTCAGAGGGTCTGGAAGTTGACCCGCACCGCACTCCTCTGCACCACCTCCCGCACCCAATGCCTGGCGGACCTTCACAGGACTGCAGCCCCACGGTATGTCCCAGGTCAGCAGGTCTGGCTGTCCACTTCCTCCATTCCCCTCCAGTCCACCTCCAAAAAATTGCATCCCGGTTTCATTAGTCCCTACCCCATCCTCACGGTCCTGAACCCGGTGACAGTCAAGCTCCGCCTCCCCTCATCACTCAAAATTCACCCCACCTTCCATGTCAGTCAGGTCAAGCCTGTCTCCTCCAGTCCCCTCAGTGCCCCCGTTGAAGCCCCCCCACCCCCCGGATTATTGATGACGCCCCGGCTTACACTGTCCGCCGGATCCTGGACATCTGCCGCAAGGGCCGCGGATACCAATACTTAGTGGACTGGGAGGGCTACGGCCTGGAAGAGCGGTCTTAGCTGTCCTGCAAATTAATCCTGGGCCCCTTCCTCACCCGGGAGTTTCACAGATGCCACCCCCAGAAGATCAGACCGGGTGGTACGCCTGGAGACGTTCCTTAAGGGGGGGGTACTGTTACATTCTCCGTTCCTCCCAGTCCCCGTCCCCGTTTTTGCTCCTTGTTTTACCCTTTTCCTCACGTTTCTTGTTTTGTTTTCATGTTTCCTGTTTGTCTTCCTCGTGCTGCAGGCTGGGCATGGTTTCCCTCTTTGTGTCACCAATTCCCTCTCGCATTTCCTCCGCCTATCACATTCCTTTTCCCCGCTTGCATTCCTCACGCTCTCTTCTCTGTTAATCACTCTCGCATACATTCTCACGCTGCACGCATTCATTAGCTCATTAACTCTCATATATATTCTTCCGGTCTTCGTTGTCTTGTGCCAGTTTGTTAAGTCTTGTTGTTGGAAAAACTCTTGCCTTGTCTGAGTCTCGTACCTAGAATCTTAGCCTTGCTTTGTCTTGCTTAAGCTACTGTCTAGTCTTGCCTTGCCTAGCCAATTAACGCTACTTGGTTTGTTCATGCCTTGCTATAACTAACGCCTTGTTCTGCTCTGCTTGTCTGCCAGCCTGCAGCTATATCCTAGCTCCACTCCACTCAGCCCTGTCTCCCGCATCCCGCTCCTCCTTTGCTACACCAACCCAGGATTCAGCCACCATCCAGCTCCTTGCCTACTCCCACTCCCGTTCTACCCCTGTCCGTGCCATTCCAGGATCCAGTCCCTACCCTTAACTCTCCCTATACTTCTGGAGTTGTTGAACAAAGTAATAAATTATTGGATTTCTTTCTCAGAGTCGTGCATTTGAGTCCAGTCCCTTCTCGGATCCTTAACAAACGTTACGTTAATCCCGCAGAATCCGATTCAGGATGTTTACATTCACAGGTTCCATTTTCTTTCAAATGCAGCCAAATGAAATGGCAAAAGCTAATGTTACAAAAAGTGAGCTAGTTTAGGTAACATTAGGCAACGTTAGTTAAATCACTAACGTTAGCAATTAGCTAGCGATTAACACTACAACACGATAAATTAAACTATTTGCAATACAAATCACCACTGACAACGCCACAACCATAAAAATTGAATAAATTTCTCTCTCGCTCCCTTTCTCTCTCGCTCCCTTTCTCTCTCTCTAATACAGTAATGGTCTACTCGAAATTGGTGGTGAAGATGATTATATTGCTGGACAGCTGAACTCGTGTTCTGAATGGTTAGTGTGAAGGAATTTTCTGTTTTACAATGTGTGTGTATTAACATAGAGACAATCACATGATTATCATTAAGCATTTAATATAATAGATCAATTATATATTGAGTTAAGTAATTAAACAATGTATTCTCTGTGAACACTGAGTAGGCCATGGTTCACTCCCTCTGTGTCTCTCCTTCACAATCTGCAGAGACAGGCAGATGTTTTCGTTGTTTGAAGGTTAGAGGTTATGGAAAGACAAAACCCTTGTCTCTGTATGTTTAGAAACTGCCCCTTGTGGCAAATCAGTAAAGCAATGATAGATTGTGTATAAATCTCCTCTGTATGCTGTTTTTCAAGTCAGAGAGATTCTGATGAGACTCTCTCTCATTCTGAGTTTATCTCTAAATAAACTGAAACTCTTTTTCTTATTCTATTACATCGTTTCGTTGTGGTTCTGTTTGGACAGACTTGCTCACTGTGGGTTGAAAGGGAAAAATCCACGACAATATGGCGTAGTCGGCAGGATTGCTAACTTGATTTTCTCCTATGCAGATTTCTCTCAAATCGGAAAGGCTTAGACAGTGCACTGACGGGAGTTCAAACCCCGAGACTGCAACCCACCTTCTCACAGAGAGGTAACTGTAACCAGTCACCTAGAGGAAGGACGGCGGCGACCGGACCGAGGAGAGTAAGACGTCTGTCTGGGGTGATCAATACGCAATCCATAGAAAGAGAATCACAGGTGAGCCACCACAGCAAAACGTAACTTGAGGCTGTATTGCGCTCAAATTCTAAAAAGTTTGATTAGTGACCGACGGGTCAGTCACTCTGTGGAGTGATTCAAACTGTGGAGGCTGTATGCTGCTCCCACCCATGGACTAATATTTCTCTTTTTCTTTCTCTTGTAATGAGCTCTGAAACATTTTTGTAATGTGGTATCATGTATTGTCAGTAGAGGCAAATGATATACACGGACCAGTACAGGAGAGGCATTTTTGCAGAGGAGATGATTATGGTCATTTATACCTGTACGAGACACTTAATGAGGTTGACGGATTTGGAAGTGGTTTTTCTGTTGTAGCTATACCTAGAGGTGAGTGGTTAAAAGAGAAGGAAACGGCATCAATAGAAGTTAGGCTAAACGTTCACCCTGAAAGTGAGGGCAATTATCCAGAGGATAGTGCAGAATCTGAAACTGATTCTGACTAAAATAGGCCTAATTAAAAGAAAAAAAAAATTTTTTTTTAATAAAAAAAAAAAAAAAAAACTTAAAATTAAAAGGCATAGTTTGGTTGTGGGACAAATGCACGAAAATGGGTTCTAAAAATTCAAAGAAACAGGACTCCGAATTTACGGGTCCAATCAAAATAATGCATGACAAATATGGTCCGGCAACCACACACCAGTGTGTTAAATGGCAAAAGTTAGGTTTCCCTGAAAAAGGCTCTTTTAGCCTAAATCAGATTGATAACCTAAAAATGCGGCTGCGGTCATATGAGGTTAAAAATAGTAAACGTAAAAATAAATGGCAACCCGACTGGGATGTAGTAGATTTTTGGGAAAAGGAATCAAAATTAAGGCAGGAAAAACAGACCAAGGGAGAAAATAAAAATACTGTGGAGAAATCCCAGTAATTCAGTGCTATCTCCTGTTGTGCATTCCGGCGGCTCTTTGTATCCCAATGTAGCACAGCTTGCAAGCGTACACAAAATTAACCTGTCCTGCGTGTCCTCCAGCTTATGTCCCACAGCAAGCGGCAGGAGCTCACGGACATCCCTCAGCCCCTGCTCTCCAGGCAGTGCATTCCAGTGCTGCTGCACAACCATCTGCGAGTGGGCCGGCGACCAGAGCGAGACCTGCAGCTTCTGTAGGCCCAGATTCCACAGTACAGGTAACTTCCCACAAGGGCGAACTGCACGAGGTAGAGATGCCTACCATCCATACAATGATGATGCTGCGTCTGCGTATGTGAAACAAATAGATACTTTGGAAACCAGTATGAAAACCGAATTCCCTGTTCGTCTGAACTGGGAAGCAGTCAGACAGGTTAAACAAAAGCCTGGTGAAACTGTTAATGATTTTCTTGAGAGACTTTCAGAGAAGTACGACGCACACAGTGGAATGGACAAACCGGAAAACAGCGAGACTCTTACTCCGTACGAGACTCAGCTAACCCACTGTTTCCTGGATGGATTGGATAAACACCTTGCAACCGCTATTAAGACCTCCTGTGTTGGCTGGCAGACTCGGAGACTTAAGGACGTTCTCCGTTATGCTGTTCACTGCGTAGAACAGGACCGCGACAAGCAACACAAAGACAAAAAGAAGAGCGACAAGATGACCTCTCAGCTGCAGCTGGCCCAGCTCCAGTCCTACCAGGGGAACCGAGACGGTGCCGGTGGACAACAGCAGCAAAGGAGAGGCCGCGGCAGACGTGGAGGACGGAATCAAGGGAACAGACAGAGACCCAACTCCATGGGACCCACTACCATGGCGGATTATGATGTTTGCCGAAAATGTGGAAAAAAGGGACATTGGGCTCGTGGTTGTAAATTTTCCGGTAATGCTGATAATTGGGACACAGCACCCCAAGGGAATGTTACTTTCCAACATCCTGGGGGTCAAACTGGATTACCTGGACAATGACATTTTGTGGGGGATGAGGAAACGCATGCGGACAAGGAGGGTGAGTTTGCTGGGTTCCTTTACCATACGGCTCCAAATGCGTTACCACTTTGGTCATTAAAAGTTGATGGGCGAGCATTAGACTTCATTGTGGATACGGGAGCTGGTCGGTCTGTAATAACAGCTAAATCATGGGATTCGAAACCTCCTCTTTTTAGTGGTAAAACCATGCTCAGCCAAGATGCTGGTGGAAATACCACGACAGAGAAATTTACAGCTCCATTACTGGTGCAAGATTTCAATATGGGCTCAAATATTACTTTGAAACATGCGTTCTTGTTCTCCCCTGTATGTCCGGTAAACCTGCTTGGCAGAGACTTAATGTGCAAATTAGGTCTGAGTTTGCAGTGTACTGATGACGGTTTAACTATTGACAGAGCTGCTACGGCAGAAACTCTAGAAATGTTTTCTATGCTTGGGATCTGGACAGATCCTCAGTCACAGCTAAAGCCATACAAATGGCCAGAACTGAGTGGACAGGCACAGGCGACAGACTGACAGAATTACAACTACATGTAACAGCACATTTTAGTCGAGGTAGAGATTGGGAATTTGAAAAGAATTGGTACGGTGATTGTAAATTAAATTCGACATTGTTTTTGGTTGGTCGCGATTTCTGTGCATTGTCTGTACAATTGAGCTCAGCACAGCAGCAATTCTATTCCATAGCGAGAAGTGCACCCCATGTTTCACTGTGCAAAACCTCAAATAAAAAATGGGAGGACAGGGCCATGGGTGAAATTATGTTTGGATACCACGGACTGGGAAAAGACAGGGGAATTTTCAAAATATTCTCCCTCTCTGCGTGTCACTGCGCACCAGTTTCCGAACTCTCTGACAGCTGTCTGCAGCATTCATGAGTTGTTGTGTGACACCCAAGCCTATTTGCAATTGTCAGACCCGAGATTCAGTGCAATTCCCTCTCAATTGTGGGCAACGTCCCAAAATGATGTGGGGCTCATAACTGGAGTTACTCCACTTCAAGTAACTCCTAAATCTGAATACAGACCATGCAAACGTCAATATCCCCTACGCCCAGAAGCCGAAGACGGCATTGTCCCCGTATTTAATGCGTTGTTAGAAGCTGGTGTTGTGGTTCCCTGTCCTGACTCTCCATGTAACACCCCTATCTTGCCTGTAAAAAAGCCTGATGGGTCTTGGCGGTTCGTACAAGATTTACGAGCTGTGAACAGCGCCGTTCAACAGCGCGCTCCTGTTGTGCCTAACCCCGCAACCATTCTTGCACAGGTCCCGGGTAATGCGAAATATTTTTCTGTGATCGATCTAGCGAATGCATTCTTTAGTATTCCTGTTGATGTAAATTCCCAGTACTGGTTTGCCTTTACATTCAGGGCAAAAAGGTATACCTGGTCTCGATTACCCCAGGGGTATGCTGAATCACCAGCAGTTTTTTCAGCAGCGCTGCAGGAAAACTTGGAACAGTTCCAGTTTTCTTCAGGCCAAAGTACTTTGATTCAATACGTTGATGATCTCCTCGTCTGCTCTCCAGACGAGCACAGCTGTATTCAGGATTCACTTGAACTGTTGACATTCCTAGCCACAGAGGGCCACAAAGTTAAACAGGAGAAACTGCAATTTGCGTTACCTACTGTTACCTACTTAGGACACACTATTTCTGCAGAAGGCAAATCTTTGGGAACTGACAGAATCCAAGCGATTCTTGAACTCCGTAAACCGGATACAAAAAAGCAGGTAATGTCTTTTCTAGGCATGACAGGGTACTGTAGGCAATGGATTTCTGATTACGCTGAAATCTCCCAACCCTTGCAAGATTTGGCACATGGCCATGATCTAGCGGCTAATGATAATGTCACATGGACAGAGCTTGCTGAAATTTCCTTTCAGAAGTTGAAACAACAATTGGCCTCTTCTCCTACTTTGGGCCTGCCTGACATGATTAAACCTTTTCTTTTGACTGTTGATGAGAAGGGCGGCTACATGTCTGCTGTTCTTTTGCAAAAGCACGGTGATAAACACAGGCCTGTAGCGTACTATTCTCAGCGACTTGATGCTGTTTCTAGGGGCCTTCCTCCTTGTTTGCGCTCCATTTCAGCAGCGGCTTTGGCGGTAACTGCATCTGCATCACTTGTTGCTTATCGTCCTCTCACTGTCCTTGTTCCTCATGCGGTAGCAGAAATTCTGTTAAAACAAAAAACGGCCCATTTCTCACCAGCTCGAATGCTTCACTATCAACATGTGTTGCTCTCTTTGCCAAATGTTACAGTCAAGCGATGCAATGTTCTGAATCCCGCTACTCTTTTACCTACACCTGAGGATGGGGAGCCGCATAATTGTGTTCATGTGTTAGATCAAATTCTCTCCCCCCGTCCTGACCTCGCCACCACTCCTCTCTCAAATGCAGACTTTGATATGTTTGTTGACGGTTCTGCCAGTCGATGTCCCCTCACAGGTGACAGTCAGGTTGGCTATGCAGTAGTGACACAACACCAGGTTCTGGAGTCAGCCCGCCTTCCTGGACACCTTTCAGCACAGGCAGCTGAACTATTCGCTCTTATACGTGCTTGCCATTTGGCTGAAGGTAAAACTGTAAATATTTTCACTGACAGCAGATATGCTTTTGGAGTTGTGCACGACTTTGGAACTCTTTGGCAGCATAGAGGCTTCCTTACCTCTACAGGGAAAACTATACAGAATGGACACTTAGTGAGCTGCCTCCGACAGGCAATTCTTTTGCCTGCTGCCATTGCTATATGTAAGTGCTCCGCTCACACAAACCAGACTGATGCTATCTCTCAAGGTAATGAACAGGCTGACTTGGCAGCCAAAGCAGCTGCAATCGCCCCCCCCTCACACAACTCTGTCTGCTCACACAGGCTGCTGTTCCCACAGACACTCCAATGGCCTCTGTACAGGACTGCCAAGCTGGGGCCACACCCCAGGAAAAGGCCAAATGGAAGCGAGACGGCACCTACACTGATGGGGTCTGGCTAGGCCCTACTGGTAAACCCTGTTTATCTCGTTTTTTATTTCCCTATTATGCTAAATTGACTCATGGACTGGATCATGTGTCAAAAGGAGGGATGATATCTTTGATGTCCAGACACTGGGACACAAGCGGATTTTTCTACTTATGCAAAAAACTTTTATGAAAAGTGTGTTATCTGTGTTGTAAATAATGCTGGGAGGGGTCAGAAAGTTCCAAATGCGGCCCACCCGGCTCCACAGGAGCCTTTCAAGTACCTGATGATGGACTTCATTGAACTTAACCCATGCAGGGGTAAGAAATATTGTTTGGTGTTTGTTGACATGTTTTCAAAGTGGGTTGAAGTTTTTCCTACAGGGGAAAGCTGATGCTGCAGCAGTGGCGAAAGCCCTACTAACAGAGCTTATTCCTAGGTGGGGGATCCCGAGGAAGCCGTCTTCAGACAGAGGCTCACACTTTTTAAACAAGGTGTTGGACAAAGTGACCGAGCAATTGGGGATCAGGTTGAAGTTCCATTGTGCTTACCACCCTCAGAGTGGAGGGGCGGTAGAGAGGGCAAATGGAACCATTAAGAACCGGTTAACTAAAGTGATGGCAGAGACAGGTCTGGATTGGGTCCAGGCCCTGCCAATTGTCCTTACAGGTATGCGGGGGAGGGTCCACGCTGCTACATTTGTTTTTATTGGTTTTTTCACAAGTTATGTTACAGAAAAACATTTTCTCCAAGTTAAAAACATACATATACATAATGTCTCTCTCCATCTTAAAACATTTCTTTAAAAAATAACAACCATTTACAAATTACAGTTCATTTTTCTTTTAAAATACAAAAGGTTTCCGCCTGGGGGATTGTATCGGTTCTCTCTCTTCTCTCTTTTGGGGGGTGGGCTAAATGATCAATTCTTTCCAATGGTCCACCCCCCATTTCTCTCTCGCCAGGCACTTATTTTTGTTAAAGTCCACCATAACGCCATCCTGGAGGAGGTTTTGAATCCTCCTCCGGAGAGTGATCAGGTCTACTGTTGTTTTTTGGTAGACCTTGATGTTCCTCGTCCCCCACAGGACCTGCCTGACGATGTTGATAATCCTCCACTGACGCTGGAGCTCAGGGGTCTTGCAGCCTCCGGAGGGACCGTAGAGGACACTCTCAGCCGTCAGGGAGGACCTTGGCAGCAACCTGTTTTGGGAGATAGAGGAGACAACAAGGCCCCAGGCCCGTCTGGCCACGGAGCACTCCCAGAACAGATGATGGATATGTTCTGAGTCAGTGCATCCGTGGGGGCAGCGCTCGGTTCGGGCTAAGTGCCGCTTGTACATAAACGACCTGGTGGGAAGGCACATGTGAGCAGACATCCAGGCAATGTCTTTTTGTTTATTAGACAAAGATGTATGTAAGACATTTGCCCAGATTACTGACGGGTCCAGGGCCGGGCAGCCCCTCGGGACTGTCATTGTTTGGCTAGATCTTAAAAAACCCATGATTGCTTTGTACGTCCACGAGGTCAGCCCGGCCCTGGGCAATCCGGCCCCGAAGGCAAAGTACTTCAGGGCTCGGTAGACATAGGGGGGATCCCAGCTGTATGGTACCTTCAGGTCCAGCGCACACAGGCCCATCACCCTCAAGAAGGGAGTAGCATAGTACCTGGCAAAGGTACCAGAGGCCTTCTCAACCTTTTGAACATTCTGGACCAGTGTGGCCAGACCTTGTACCAGGATGATGTTAACAATGTCTGGGACCCCCCTGCCCCCATTCTTCTCTTCCTTGAGGAGGGTAACTCTTTTCAGTTTTTCCACTGTGCTCCCCCAGACAAAGCAAAAGGCCATTCTAGTGATGTTTTTACTAGTGGCCTTGTCTGGGGGAAACACCCTCCCCACGTAGAGAAAAATGGGAAGGACTATTGCCTTCAGGACCAGGATCTTACCCGTCTGAGTCAGAGGCCGCACGCTCCAGCTCCGGAGTTTACCCTGGACGTGGCGGAGGGCTCCCTCCCAGCTCAGCCTTCCCTCTCCGTCTGACTGGAAGGTCACCCCCAGGAGCTTGATGTTATCTCTGCGTACAGGAAAGGAAACGGTTAGTGGCTCACTCCAATGTCGAGACAGAAACAGTTCACTCTTGTCCCTATTGACTAGGGCGCCAGTGGCTGCACAGAAGTCATCTAACACCTTGCTTGCAACGGTTATAGAATGACTATCTGTGCCGACCATGGTAATGTCGTCCATGTACGCCATCACCCTAAGCCGCTCCCCCTGGGCCCCGGGCAGTGGATAACCAGCGATGCCCGGGTTACCCCTGATGGCCTGGAGGAACGGCTCAAGGTAGATGACATACAGGAGTGATGCTAGAGGACATCCCTGCCTGACGCCAGACCTAATAGCAAAGGGGGCGGATGGGTGCTTATTAACAACCACCCTCCCCAAGATGTCAGTCAAGCACATTTTGGTCCAGCGCAGGAGTGAGCTAGGGAAGTGCGGCAGTGTAGTATAACTGGACTTGTAACCGAAAGCTTGCAGGTTCGATTCCCAGGTAGGACACTGCCGTTGTACCCTTGAGCAAGGTACTTAACCTGAATTGCTTCAGTATATATCCAGCTGTATAAATGGATAAATGTAAAAAGAAGTTGTGTAAGTCGCTCTGGATAAGAGCGTCTGCTAAATGCCTATAATGTAATGTAAGTTAAGTCTCTCTAGCACCCTCTCCAAGCACACATGACTTACCCTGTCAAAGGCCTTCTCCTGATCTAGGCTGAGAAGGCCCAAGGGGGACCCGCACTCCCCGGAGTGCATTATTAGATCCCTCACGAGGAGCAGGTTGTCATTAATGGACCTCCCTGGAATGCTGCATGTTTGATCAGGGCCGATCACCGGTGTTATCAGGTCTTGGAACCTCCTCATCAGTGCCTTCGCCATGATCTTATAATCGACTGAGAGGAGGTTGATCGGCCGCCAATTCCGGAGGTCCTTCAGGTCCCCCTTTTTCGGGACAAGAGCGACCGCGCTCTGTCTCAGTGAAGCCCCCAACCTCCCTTCCCTGTACGCCACCCTGAAAACCTCCGCCACGTCCTCCTTCAGGAGATCCCGGTAGGCCTGATAGAATTCGGCCGGGATCCCGTCAGGACCGGGAGCTTTGTGTAGATTTAGGGAGCGTGCGGCCTGGGTGAGCTCCTCGGTGCTCAATTCCGGTTCCATGCTCTCATCCCCGAGGCGTCTGTCCAGGCCGTCCAGGAAGGTGTCCATGAGAGTCCCATCTGCGGGCCTTATGCTGTACAGACCCGCATAGAACTCCCTGGCCACCTCCCGGACCTCCGCCTCTTCAGACACCACCACCCCTCTGCTGTTATAAAGGGAAGAGATGTTATTAGTCTTTGACCGTGCCCTGCGGAAGAAGTACCTTGTGCATTTTTCATCCTCCTCAAGGCCCTGGAGTTTGGAGCGGAAGGTGTGTTTTTTCCGCTCCTCCCGATAGAGGGCGGAGAGGTTCTGTTTTGCGAGTGCAATTTCGCTGCTTACCTCCAGGCCTCGGGACTGGAGGAGGCTCAGTCTTTGGAGGGCAGCATTAGCACGATCAAACGCCGCCCTCCTTTCCTTTGCCTTCCTCCGCCCGACTGCCCGGAAGTAGCCCTGCACCCGCTCCTTCACCATCTCCCACCACTCTATCGGGGAGTCAAAGAGGTGTTTAAGACTCACCCACTCCAGGTAGCGCCTTGAGAAGGACAAACGCACTTTGGGGTCCTGGAGATGGCTAGTATTCATCCTCCAGAGACCCCTACCAACAGTTACGGTCTTCTCCCATGTCAGGGGCACGGTCACCATGTGGTGGTCTGAGAAGTGTACTGCCCTGGTGGAATAGGTCTGCACTCTCAGGCCTGGGGAGAGCAAGAACATATCAATTCTGGAAGAGAAAGCACCAGAGGAACTCACCCATGTATGTTGGGGTAGAGAGGCGCCCCCGGCGTCATGGAGGGAGAAATCTTCCATGATGGACCGCAGCTCCTCACTCGACCGATCTTTCCGTGGTCTGCTGCGGTCCTCATCCCTAAGGGCACAGTTGAAATCCCCCCCCCACGACAACCGGCATTGTGCAAAGTAAGATGGGTCTTAGTTTGTGGAATAAGGAGACCCTCCCTGCCTCACCGACCGGGCCGTACACATTGACCACTCTGAATGGGGATCCCCCGACACTAAAGTCAGTGACGAGGATTCGCCCACTCTCCAAGATGTTATTTCCAATGATCTTAACGTAGGGATTTTTGGTCAATGTGCCGACCCCGTCAGCCCGGGCAATGTTAGAGCCCGACCAGAGAGAGTCCCCCATTCTCCATTCCCCTCTCAGAACATCATCCATAGTGCAGAAAGGGATTCTGCACTCCTGAAGAAGGATGATGTCCGAGGGAAGCTGCTGTAATATGGAGAAAACAGTGTGTCTCTTGTTAGGGTCTTTTATGCTTCTGGTGTTTGATGTTGTGAGTGTTAGTGTCATGATGGTTTTGGTTATTGTTTAGTTGTGTCATTTGTTCCGGGTTTATTGTTTGCAATTTCTTTACAGATTTGATTTAACCTTTCCAATACTATGTCCGGGTTATTTAGGCGCCTACTCACCCCCTGACTCGGTCCGCCCACAGGTCTCCCCTCCATACTGCCTGGTGGGTTCCGTCCTGGAGATGTGGGACGTGATGGATTTGCCCCAGGGTCCCCCTTTGCATCGGAGGGTCCCCGAGAGGAGAGCTGCTGGGTGTTCTTGTTTAGTGTGGGGTCGGGGCCAGGAAGTGACCGGTCATTAGAGGGCCTGTTTTGGAATGTGATGGTTTTTTTATGGGTTTCTTTTTGGTGTATAAGTGGTGGTGATGGTTTACTTGGGCGAGGTGGGGGTTCTGGCCTGGTTTTGGAGTGACTGGTCCGGGTATTGATATTTCCATGCTGTGTTTTACGTATTGGTTGTTTGTGTAGGCGGGTTATTGCAGGGTTTTGGGGTTGACTGGGTTGTTCTGTAATGTTCGTATTATTATGTTTGCCCTTCCTTTTTTTAGTTGCTGTCTGCCATGACGTTGAATTGTCTGAATCTGAGTCTATGCTAGAGGAGTATGACCCTTCCACCATGATAGGGGTGTCAGAGTCAGGCTCCTCTTTAACGGTAGTGACTGTCTGTGTGGGTAAGGGGGCTTCAGAGGAACCTGTGCATTGGGTAGATCCGGTACTGATAGTGCTTGCGGGGGCTTGTGCAGTGTCTTGTGAAGGAGTGGTTGTTCCAGGCTGAGGGGGGGTTGTGGCAGGGGTTCTAGTTCTTGGTGTTGGTGTTGGGGTAGGGGTAGAGGTAGGGGGGCGGGGGGCAGCAGTAGATGGTGGAGGAGGTGCAGTGTTCCTAGCCCTGTTTGCGTATGAGAGTGGACAGTCAGGAAAGAAATGCCCATTCTCTCCGCACATGTTACAGGGCTTTGGGTCCCGGCATGTCCTGGTCTCGTGCTCTCCTCCGCAGGTCTTGCACTTGACCACTGTGCAGGCTGCGGCTAAGTGACCTAACTCACCGCAGTTCCTGCACAGCTTGGGCGTGCCGTTGTAGAACACCACACCCCTATTTCTCCCCAGCGTGATGATGCTGGGGATATGGCATACCCCCCCCACTACATAAGGGTCAGGCTTTAGCTGGACCTGCCACTTCCTGGCCCCGGTCCACACTCCATCCTCATCAAGAACCCTCCTGGCGTCAGATTTTACATTGCCATACCTGCCCAACCACGTCGAAACATCGTGGTCCTGCACAGGGTTGTCGCCCTATAAAGTCATAACAGGGCGGCCCATGAGGACTGGATGTCACCCCCCAGGGCTGATGCTGGACAAGGAGCTAGCTGACACTCGCATGGTGAGTTACTGTGTTCAGCTAACCAATGTTCTGAGATCTGTGCATCAACAGGTGAAAGCAGCTCTCCCAGACCCAGCCAGCGGGCCTCTACATGACCTGCAGCCAGGAGACTGGGTGGTGATAAAAGACTTCAGAAGGAAGAAGTGGCACCAGGCCAGGTGGAGGGGTCCTTTCCAGATACTACTCACCACGCCCACAGCCGTGCGAGTGGAAGGCCGTGCTTCTTGGGTCCACGCCAGCCACTGCAAAAGAGCTCCACCAGTGCCAAAGGAGGGATAAGGGTGAGAGACCCACCTCGACCGACGCGCAGGGACGACTAAGTTCTCACGGAGTTTAAAAACTCAGAGAACCTCCACTTCAAGGAGCACGTGACGGTAATATCTGCTCCCAACATGCCAGACGACAGCAGGAACACTGAGGGGTACAACCCTTTGAGAAGATTAGGCTGCAGCCTGAAGCAGGCCCTCTTCTTCAGGTGCAGAATCTGAAGAACGACCTCTCAACGTGTTTGGTGGGACTGAGTTCTCACCCAGGTGTGGGAATACGGTGGGGAAAAGCTGATTTCTCTGTGCCATTAAATCTGTCACTTTTGAGTACTCCAGTAGTCAATACAGATTGTTCTTTCCTGAAAGATTACCTAGCATGGCCACAGGTGTCATGGAGAACGCCCGGTCCAGTCGTACTTAAACATAGTATGAAGTTTGGAAGGTGTATTATAGGTAATGGCTCTAATGCACTAGGTCAATTAGACAATGTTCAGTGTAAAACTGTTTTCTGTGACTGTCCGCCCATGCATCCTGATAAGTGTTTTGACTATCTGACGGATCCCTATAGTCCCTGCAGAGACTACCCTGACATGGCTGATGAGATATGTAGGAAGAACTGGTCACACGCAATCTCATTACCTTGGAATAGGAAACAAACTGCAAACTGTTCCGGGATAATACCATCCTCTCGCCTTGGGAGTCGACTGTTATCAGATTGGTACTGGCTTTGTGGAAATGCAGTCTACACTGCTCTCCCTACTCTACATATGTGATTCCTGACCTTTCCACATATAGTCACACCACACGTCGCATGCACAGGGTAAAGAGAGGGTTTCGGGATAGTAATTCTGTTCCTACTGAACATCGTCTTTGGACTGCAGGTTCGAAGTTTATACAGGCTTTGCTTCCTGGGTTAGGTGTGTCAGAGGCTTTTAAAGAGATAGAAGTTACTCGATACACTTTTCTCCAGTACATACACTCCTCCATTTTGACCATAGGTGCTGTAAAAACTGAGTTGACTTCACTGCGTTTAATGGTTATGCAGAATCGCATGGTATTAGATCAGCTTACTGCAGAGCAGGGGGGGGGTTTGTGTGATGATTGGGGAGGCGTGTTGCACATACATACCACATTATGATGAGGATGGCCAGATCATACAGCAGGGACTTAGAGATATGACTAAACTCCGTGACTCATTAGTGGAGAGAGAGGTTGATGCAAATAAAGATTGGTTCTTTAACCTCCTGACAGGTTGGAAGAAAACACTGCTGAGAATCTTTTTGCCTGTTGTTATCTTTGCCACCCTGCTCGTATTTCTTTGCTGTTGTGGAATGCCACTGATTCGCGCCTGTATTGCACGCCTCACTCAAGCTGCTATAGGTCAGTACTTACAGCAAAATGTTCCTGATCCTGAACAAGATAATGTATTCCTTCTCCGACAACTTCCTGAGTTTACTGACGACCCTATATAAAGTATAGGCCTGAATTATGTACCCACCCTGTCACATGGTTGGTGGGAAGACAGACAGTGTTGTAATGTGAAGAGAGTTAAAAGGTTGACATTCCAGGAGTTGTGAAAAGTCTCCATTACATGATGGGTTTTTATTTTTTATCTTTCTTTTCTTTCAGACTTTCTCTCGATAGTAATAATTGTATATGTTAAATAATCAGAAGTACATTATAGTGAAAATTATTTTTATATTCAATTATATTCTATCCTGTTACTATATTCACTATGATTTCATTTTTTATATTTTTATTTTTTCCTATGTTGATTCTTGTTATTAATCAGATATGGATGATGTGCGATAATTGCTAATATCCGGAAGCGATGCTTGATTGCCCTAAGGGGGGGTCGGAGGAATTATTTTTTCCGGAACTGATTGGGTTTTCTGGCTCTGTGCTAGTTTTGTCCCATATAAGTCCTGAATCTGCTGGTTTTTCAATTCCCCCTGGATTATTGGAGTATTGTACATATCCACACGAGATTATTGTATTTGATCTGTATAATCATGTAATCATTTATTATGTTATTAAAATGAATCACTTACTATTTGATTGAGTATATTAGGTAGATTGTAACAGAAAATTGTTTGTTATCATGAAATGATAAAAGGAGGGAAATGTGAAGGAATTTTCTGTTTTACAATGTGTGTGTATTAACATAGAGACAATCACATGATTATCATTAAGCATTTAATATAATAGATCAATTATATATTGAGTTAAGTAATTAAACAATGTATTCTCTGTGAACACTGAGTAGGCCATGGTTCACTCCCTCTGTGTCTCTCCTTCACAATCTGCAGAGACAGGCAGATGTTTTCGTTGTTTGAAGGTTAGAGGTTATTGAAAGACAAAACACCAAGAAATGGATACCCTTGTCTCTGTATGTTTAGAAACCGCCCCTTGTGGCAAATCAGTAAAGCAATGATAGATTGTGTATAAATCTCCTCAAGTCAGAGAGATTCTGATGAGACTCTCTCTCATTCTGAGTTTATCTCTAAATAAACTGAAACTCTTTTTCTTATTCTATTACATTGTTTCGTTGTGGTTCTGTTTGGACAGACTTGCTCACTGTGGGTTGAAAGGGAAAAATCCACGACATTAGACATTATGTCAATCATCAGGACGGGGTACGCGCACAAGGACACACATGATTGGAACTCTATTGAATATTTTACTGAAGCTCTGCTTCACGGGTGGGCTCAAAAATGCGTCATAATCCACAATTATCCAATCATGTTTTATAAAGTCCCCCATTGATTTCCAATTGTCAGATTAAGCAGTCAGACACTGTGCCTCACTGAAGTTCCTTTTAAAAGTCAAAGGATGGCGCTGTTTTCCACGATACAAGCACAGAATAAGAAGATACAAGGCATATTTTTGAATCTAAGCACTTTTTTTTTTAGCTTCACAAAGGAAAGTCAGTGATGATTAAATATTAAAGAAAGCCTATGTTGTGTGTGTGATTGTGTGATATGCATGTTCTTTTTCACCCATTTTTTTTGGTGAAGCACTGCTTCACCTGTTTTAGAGAAACCTCCTCTGGTAGCCACACTTATATGGGCCATTAAAATAACATGTAAACAACTGCGACATGACTTTAGACCAGGTCTGTGGTGGTTCTAGCGCAAGCGCTTTCTGCTGGCTCAAGAAAGCAATACGCCAATACGCCACTCCTCATCTTAAGACCAACACGCCCAGTTCACTTGCAACGGGCGCAAGAATACATAGTATTTAAACGATGTGAGCGCTAGGCGTTATAATGAACCCTGCACCAGGTGCAAGATAGAAAAGTGATATATTTCAAATTTCTCTGCATGGTCTGTTGCTACACAACCAACAAATTTCAGCATTACTAATTACGACCATTGATTATAATAAAAAGTAGCCTATAAACTACAGTCAACTAGTGATATATCCCTCTTGCAATTATTGGTAGGCTATTTAGCGTTTTGATGTTTCACAATCACAACTCCATGTTCTGGACAATAAACAAGCTATATTATGTTAAATGGAATAAATGATGAACGAGATTATTAATTAAAAAAAACAAATTTTTATAGGCTAATAAAAATACTAATAGGCTTATCAACATTAAATTTAAATGAATCGTTGCCTCTGCAACACTGATAATCTATAAAATAATGTCTACATTAAAACACTAATTAAGAGAGCATATGTAGCCTGATAGAAGTAGGTAGATTAGCCTATAGCCTAACTGAATTTATATTAAATACAATTTTTAAATGTAGGCAAATTTACAATCAGAAATTAAAACTTGCGGTTCTTGCTTTCTTCCGCCTGTCGCGGTCTTTTGTCATACTGCAGCCAATATAAATTTTTTTGTGCAAGTAACGATATATCAGCATCTGTGGCGTCTTTAATGTTTCCCAGCACTGTTCCTGAAAGACAGAAAACAAAATGATGACACATTAATGTTTATGTTAGATAAACCCGCTTTAGGATTTCTAAATGTTATTGTAACAGTACATGGCGGATCGGCAATCCGCGGTTAACCAAAAAGCAGACAGGCACAACGTCAAAAAAGTAGTCATAAAAAAACAAGTTTTATGGTATTTTAAAGTTCAGCTGGCCTTAAAAAAACATATCAACTTATATCTAGGCTAGGCTATATATAGCTTATAGGCTAGATGAGCGTTTCGTTTTAAAATTGGTATCTCCTGGGAGAGGCTACATTGCTTTATTGGCATATAAAATTGGTCACTTTTTGGCATTTGCTTGCCTTGCTTGTGTAACGGTATTAAGGAATGCATTCCTGGTTTTACTAACTTTCACCAACATTGTACTATCAGCTTTAAGTAAATAGTAAGTTTGAGGGAGACCTCTACTGGTTAAACATGATTAAACTGTGTCTGTGCCATAGCTCTGCAAGTAGCTGTGTGCACTATTAGTAGGCTATGCATGGTTTTTACCTTCGGCATACGCCATTATATGATTTGCAAGAAGAGGCGAGCCACACAAGTTTGATCTCCATTCACAAAACGAATCCATGTTAAGCAAGCTTTGGCAGCTAGTGACGGGTGCTTGTTGAATAGTAGGTTAGTTAGCGCAATTCATCTTACCATGTAGCTAATGTAGAGTTTACTGTAGCTAAAGTCACGTAAATGAATGAGGCCAGATAGAATATTATCTTAATTGAATATATCAAAGAGTTGGGGGCACCAGTGGCGCATTAGAGGCAGAGTTTGCGGTCCGGCGGCGGCTACAGGTGTCTGACCTGCAGATTTCCACTCCCCTTCATATGTGCACGTCAAACTACAGGGTATGCTATGAAAGATCTGCACTTTTCTTTTGCGTAATTCCTCCAATTAAAATTAAACGGTAATAGCTCACTGTGGATTGTGGTACGAGCATCGCTATTAACCATGGTTGTGGGGGACCTTAAAATAACTGCAAAAAGTCACGATGTTGAACATTATCTTTTTCAATGTAAAGCAAGGTAATAAGCATGCAGAGGATGGGATATCATTCAAGTGTCATGGTCTGACACTCAACAAAATTACTCTGCAGTGTTAAAA